>CM067336.1:109498000-110172000 GCA_034376525.1 Nicotiana benthamiana
TGTAAATAACCTACTGCCACATAAGCATGTCAATCAAATTATGTTTATTATTTATAGGTTTCACGAGTTTGAGTGTTTAAATGGGAAAAACTAAAATTTGTGCATCGGCTTTCAAAAGTCCTACAAGTTTGAGCTGCGAGGAAGCCATTTCGCCTTTTTCAAAATTAAGGTGTTTGGTCAAACTTTTGAAAGGAAAAAAAAGTACTTTTGGGAAGAAGCAGAAACATTTTTGGAGAAGCAAAAATAAAATAAAATAGCCTGTCTCCAAATATACTTTTTAAAAGCACTTTTGAGAAAAATACATTTAGAAATAATTTTTAAATGCTTGGCCAAATATTAATTGCCGTTTAGAAGTGTTTTTTAAATTAATCAGTCAAATACAAACTGCTTCTCACCAAAAATATTTTTGAAAAAAAATACTTCTCAAAATAAGCTAATTTCTACAGCTTGACCAAACGGGCTGATAATTTGCTCCATATATTTCAATAAAGTAAAAAATGCGGATGAAGTTATCAAAAAAAGAAAAAAAAAGAAAGAGAAGAAAGTTCATAAGGAGAAAGACCAAAATTAAGAAGTTACAAGATTTAAAAGGAAAGTCGACATTCTTCGAGAGGAACACAATTTTTCATTCTCCCGTTAGAAATATCGAGCCCTAAAATTTAGCCAGAATAGGAAGTAAAAGATTGGGCGAAGTTATAAGATTTATAAAAAAGAAAATACTTAGACATTTTGTGAAAAGTAGGCAAGAACAACAAATGTGATTTCTCTTCAATAATAAGAGAGAGAACAATAAATGTGAGACACATCCACGAGTTGTCCTACTGCCACAAAGTTATTACATTTCACCTAACTTCTATTACTTCCTTTCTTTTTATATTACTCCATATTAATACTCCCTCCAATTCACAATAAAATATTTCATTTAATTTTTTATTTTGATCTAAAATAAATATTCAATTGCGTAATCAAGAAAGAATTCAATTTGTTTTAACAAAATAATTCCAATAAAAATATTTCTAAAAAGTTTTCTTACTCCTCACATTAAATATTTAATTAGGGGCAGTTTAATCATATTAGGTATTTTTGTATAGAAATTAGTATTTTCTTAATGGACGTGTTAAAATAAATTAGACACTTATTGTGAATCGGAGAGAGTAATAATTGAGTCTCTCCACCCATTTTGCTACGACTTTATTCGAGTCATTTACAACGAGCAACAATTTTTAAGGGATTTCTACCTATGTATAATATATATAAAACTTATTTACCTTTCCTAATCAAGTATAACTTAATTACATAATCATATATAATGTTTACCCGTAAAATGGTACAGTAAAATTTATATGCAGTTTATAGACAAGCGAATCGATTTGGTCCAAAACAATAAATAAATTAAATAAGAATGCAAGGCTTAATGTTGTAATCGAGATAAGATAGAACATAGCTTGGTTCCGCGAACAAAGCTTCCGAAGGCAACGGTAATACCAATAAACAAGAAATAAAGTATTATCGAGCTTAGTATAATATGTATAACATAAGCTTGTCAGAAAATTAGTATCCTTACATTAGTTGCTGAAATCCCTATTTATAGAGGCACCTAGGGAACAAGGTCCTAAGATCATGCCACTCTTAAATGACAATTATGGGGCCATTGAAGAGTGTGTAACGGCAGGCTATGAATGCCATATTCTTTATAACGGACTATGTATTTAAAATTATAGAATATTCTTCATTGATGCTATCGGTAGGGGTGTTCATAAAAATCATAAAAACCGAACTAAACCGAAAATCAAAACAAACCGAATAAAATAATCGATACTTTTTGGTTTGGTTTAGTTTTGGTTTTGAAATTTTAAAACCGATCAGATTTGGTTTGGTTTTTAGTTTTAATAAGAAAAATCGAACCAAACCGAATATATGAGTAACTATTTTAAATTTATTATTACCTATATATGTGTATACTTTTATATAAAATTTCAAAATTTTTATAGTAAATGTTAATCGTTTGCACTTTTAGTACATGTCTTTACCTTTACATTCTAGTTTGATTGGTAGTTTTCTTTTGTTAAGTATAAGAATATATTTCATGTTAAAAATAATTTTTTTAATTGAGTCCTTAAATTATTCATCACTATTTGATTAAATTATCATCAATATATCTTGGTAAATAATGGATTTCTCAAAGAGCAATTGATTTGATAGTATTACGTTGAAAATATGGCGCCGAAATATGTGTTTGGTAGTGTATGTCTTATATTTAATAAAAAACAAACAAATAACTAAAAAATTGAAAAATCGACATAAACCGAATCAAGAAAAAACCTAATTAATTGGTTTGGTTTGGTTTTAATATTTGAAAAACCGAATTACTTGGTTCGATTTCTTTATAGGAAAAAATCGATCCAAACCGAACTATGAACACCCCAAGCTATCGGGTGATAGGCATCTATTTGTCTTCATGAGAAACATTCTATTCGGGGGCTTCCTGGTGCCAGCCGAGACTGCTTCCCCCGGTCTTGACTTCCACTTCTCTTGCTTTTAACCTGTTTCTGGTTTCACGTGTCACTCTATTATACAAGCATTTAATATGAACCGATTTTATCCTATACTGTCATGACCCAAACCCCGATCCTATCGTGATGGAACATCTCGTGAAGACAAGGCCAACCAACTAACCCATTTCGCCTTTTCAAAATAGTTAAATAGTGCATAAGCAGTTTAAATATAATTTAATGATATAATTAGAGGAAGTACACCCCGCCACAGCCCTAGTCGAGATGTCACAAGTCAAAAGCATCTATTAGATTGTAATTACAACTACAAGATCTAAAATATAAGAGATAGGAATAATGAATAAAAGAGTGAATAACAGTGCTGCGAACGCTGGCAACCACCTCGCTAAAATCCGATAACTCTGCCTCTGATCAGTCAAAACCCGATGCTGAATGAATAAATACCTGCATCTGTACACGAGGTGCATGGAGTAAAGTGAGTTCTCCAACTTAGCGAGTAATAAGGGTAATCAATAATTGAGCAGTAAGAAATCACGTAAGGCAACCAACATGCTGTATAGAAGCAGTGTAAACTCCTTTGAGAAACGTAGCGAAGCTGTGAAATCTTTAGAAATATCTTAGCTCCGTTTAAACCTCTTTTGAAAATAAGTTTTTCAATAGTTACGCAATGATTTCAGAAAAGTTAGTGCCGATAAGCACAGAAAATCCGCCCCTCGGGCAAAAATACCACAGTATAACAGGTAAAATGACAAGTAAATAATAAAAATGAACACATAAAGGTTTGCCCCTCGGGAAATGTCTCAGAACAGTACAAGCCCCTCGGGCTCACTCTCAGAATAGTATCAGTCCCTCAAGCTCACTCTCAGAATAGTATTATATATTAACCGCTGCGGCGTGCAACCCGATTCATAAATTGCGCGTGCAACCCAATCCATATATCACTGCGGTGTGCAGCCCGATCCATATATCATCGACGTCGCTCACTGTGGGAATACATACTCCGGAGGGGCCCCTTACGGCCCAAGCGCTATATCAAGTCACCTCGTGGCATATAAAGTATCTCAGGCTCTAGGCCTCATATCACTCAGCCTCACATCACTCAAGCTACCTCGTGGCATATAAAAGTGTCTCAGGCCTCGGTCTCATATCACTTAGTATATCCTCACATATGGCTCTCGGCCTCACTCACTCCGAAAAATCATCACAAGCCACTCGGGGATTAGTAAAACAGTAGTTCTCAGCTCAAAACATCATCTAGAAATATGATTTAAGTTTCAAATCTGAGTAAAAGTGGCTAAGTTTGTAAAACAATAGATATCAACATGACGGAGTTCAATTAATAAGTCAAAACAGTGAGAAAACAATGATAAAAATGCCCGAAGGGTTCAAATATATGGCACAAAGCCCAAATCATGTTAATAACAAATAATTTTCAGTCAAATACGCAGTAAAATCATCAATCGCGATGGACTAAGTCACAATCTCCAGTAGTAAAAGACCTCACGCTCACCATCCAACATGTTTCTCACCTCAATATCGTACTACGATGTGCAATTCGGGGTTTCAAACACTCAGAATATCATTTACAATCATTACTCACCTCTATCCAGTCCGAACTCTAGCACGCGATACCTTTGCCTCTCGAATCGGCCTCCGAATGCTCCGAATCTAGCCGAAATTAGTACAAAACTATCAAAATATGCTAAAGGAACAAAGCCCACTTGAAAATAATCAATTTACCACAAAATTCCCGAAATTGGTCAAACCTGACCACCGGGCCCACATATCGGGATTTGATAAAAATTCATAAAACTAGAATCCTTATACTCTCACGAGTCTAACTATATAAAAATTATCCAATTCCGATACCATTTTTTCCTGCAAATCAACATTTTTATATTTTTGAAAGATTTCACACTTTTCTTCCCAAATTCCATCCCAAATCACGAATTAAAGGATGAATTCAATGATATATTCATGTACTCTAGCCAAATCTAAATTAGAATCACTTATCCGATGAATTTCTTGAAAAACCTTCAAAAAAGTGCCAAAATCCGAGCTCTCTAGGGAAAATATAAAATAAAACCCAAAACCTCGTATTTATAGAGTAATCCCCAGATTTCCATCTCCAAGACCGCAGAAAATCGACTGCGGTCCGCACCAAACCAGTGCGGTCCGCACAAAATGATCGTGCCGCACATGTTTTCTCCATAGTGATAGGCTTTAGTATGTTGGCCATTACCTTATCTACAAATGTCCAAATTGTGATATCTTTTCTTTTCTGGAAACTAGACACAAAAGTATACAATTTTGTTTTGAAATCATCTAAAATTCCTTGAAGATCAAAAGATATGAGCTTTCGAAATAGGATCAGCGGAGTGCTCTTCACCGCGGCCACACTATTTTGTGCGGTCCGCACAACACCTACCACGACCGCACACCATCTTATGCGGTCTGCACATCACTCACCGCGGATGCACTTCATCTTGTGTCACGACCCCAAACTCGGTCGTGATGGCGCCAGACCGCGAGGCTGGGCAAGCCCGACCAAACCACAACCAATAATGGCATTCCAGCCAAAAAGAAACAATTCAGGATAAAACAGCAAATTTAATATCAAACTCCCAACCAGGGATACACAATACCAATGAAAACACAACTAAGCAAGGCAATAATCCTCCCAAAACCGAGGAGTCACAAGTATAGAGCCTCTAACAAAAATACGATACAAGTTTGAACGGAAATGATACAAAAGTCTGACAAAATAGCAAAAAGAACAGACTGATAGAGACAGAGTAACTGGTCCTGCGGACGCTGGGCAGCTACCTCAATACTCTGAATAGCTCGGGAAATCAACAGCTGCAACACTAGATCTCTAGAGCACCTGGATCTGCACACAAGGTGCATGGAGTATAGGGTGAGTCTACCAACTCAGCGAGTAATAAGCATGTATAAAAACCCGAAGATAAGAAATCACGAAATAACACAAAATGTAGCTATCTAGCAGTTCTATATAGTACAAGCCTCAGAGATGTGCATATAAAGCAACAGTAAATAAATGCATGAGATGCAATGCAATGCAATGCATGACCACTGCGGGACGCGTAGTCCGATCCATTTGGGTATCCGCGCTCACTGTGGGGGTTCAGACTCTGGAGGGGCTTCTACATCCCAACCGCAATATCATAGTAACATACGATGCGGTGCGCAACCCGATCCACTATCAGTCCAGCTATATGCATGGAAGCCTCACCGGCACAAATATCTAACCATTTTTAGTTCCGTTTACCAGAATTTATAGAATTAGGTGTCAAACCTCAGTATTTTCCAAATCATGTTAAATAGTGTTCTAGTGCAGGACTGATATCATGAAAACTTGCTATAATTCATAGAAACAGTGGTGAAGATCCTCACGGGATCCAAATAACCGGCAAACAGCCCAAATATGTTCATAACCATCCAAGTAGGAAGTTTACCGGCTCATCTATAGCCAACAACACAATACAAAGTCACTCGGTCGGACTAAGCCATAGTCCCCAATCATAATCGACCCAAAAACACGAAGTTGGCAAAACCCGAGCCCAGTGCCCACTTCTCAAAAAATTACGAAATTCACATTTTCAGAATCCCCGTCCCGCCACAAGTCCATACATATTAAATTCATCAAAATCGGAGTCCAGTTGCTCCTCCAAATCCCCAATTTTCATTTTGAAATTTCAAGCCCTAGTTCATCAACTTTTATGCCTAATTTCAGAGAATGAATGGATGATTCTTCGATTAAATGACATAATACGACCACGAGACTTACCTCCAATCACTTCCCGTTAAAATCCCCTTCAAAATCCGTCAACAAGCCCTCAAGGTGGTGCAAAAATGGAGGAATATGAAATAGCTTGCGGATGAAATGTTTATAAAAACCTTAACTGCCCGACGATTTTCTTATACACGATCGCAGCCCCAGGCTTGTGATCGCAGAGAACAAAACCGAAGCTCCCAAATTTACCCATACGCGATCGCACCCAGCTACACGCGATCGCATTACTTCGCCTCTTAACCTTACGCGAAACCGGTCCTTCCCGCGCGATCGCAGATAACAATGACTTCCACCTACGCGATCGCATCTCCAACTACACGATCGCAAAGAACAAATTACTGGGCCCCTGACCACCCTTCTACGCGATCGCGATGCCATACACGCGATCACATAGAGCAATTTTTCCTGCAACTGCTGTGCTAAATTCTGCAACTTTTTCAAACCCAAAATCCTTCCGTTAGCCATCCGAAATCACTCCGAGGCCCCTGGTACCTCAACCAAAAGCACTAACACGACTTATTACCTCATTCAAACTTGCCCAGGCGATAAAAACACCAACATTAACATAAAAAATCATCAAATTCCTCAAATTCAAGCCTAAGTCAAACTAGAACTTTTCCAAATTCGCATTTGGTCCAAAACCCGACCTAAACACTTCCGAATGATCTGAAAATTTGCAGACATATCCAAAATCACCTAACAAAGCTACTGCTACTCTCGGAATTCCATTCGTACCCCCGGATCAAAATTTCACCTATTAACCGAAATTTGCCAAAATTCGAACTTAGCCAATCCAAGCCTAATTCTACACCGGACCTCCAAATTAAATTCCGATTTCGCTCCTAAGTCACAAATCACCATCCGAAACTAGTCGAATCATCGGAAATCCATTCCGATCCCTCTAACTCACAAGTCAACATCCGGTCGACTTTTCTAACTTAAGCTTTCCTTAAAGAGACTATTGGTCTCATTTCTAACCAAATTCAATCCACCACATCTCAAAGTCACCAAACACATATATCAACACACGGGGAAGCATATTACGGGGATAACGGGGCTGAAATACAAAAGACAATGGTCGGGTCGTCACATTTTGTGCGGACCACGTGGGTGAGTTCCGAGGCCTGCAACCCTTCTAGAGATGCTACAACTATGATTTTCGCACTAAAATATCCCGGAACCTACCCGGAATTCCCGGAACTTCAAACCAATTGTACCAACACATCCCATGACATCGTTCAAAACTTTGGAATGCTCACAACAACATCAAATCACCAATTTTACATAAGATTTAAGCCTAAGAACTCGGGGAACTATTAGATTATACTTTCAATCAAAAAGTCTATCAAATATCATACGAATGACATGAAATTTTGCACACACATCCCAAATGACACAACGAAGCTACTACAACTCTCGAAATTTGATTCTGACATTTATATCAATATCTCACCTATCAACCGGAAACCACCGAAATCGTAATTTTGTCAATTCAACCCTAAACGTTCCACGAACTTCCAACATGCATTCCGATCACGCTCCTAATTCCCAAATCATCTAACAGAGCTAACCAAATCATAAAAATTCCAATCCGAGATCAAATACAAATAATTCAAATCTTGGTCAAACCTTTTAAATTATAATCTTTCAACTCAGACTATCTTCCATATTTATTGTGATTAGCCTGAAACCTAATACCAACAATCTACATCAGTCATAATACATAACACGGGGCAAGTCATGCCCGAGAACTGGCGATCAAAGGGCAAATGCTCAAAACAACCGGTCGGATCATTAAATCCTCCCCCAGTTATGCATACGTTCGTCCTCGAACGTACCCAGAGTTGTTCTAGAAGCCAAACCAATAGCTGAATAACTTTACTATGCATATAACCGGGTGTGATCCCGCGTCACCCTATCTCATATAGGTCATATAACACATTGTAACTGAAATCTTCACAGTCCAAATCCCATAAACCATAGAACCATATTTCCACTTATAAAGTCATTGATACGATAAGTATCTCACATCTATTTTCAAAATAAGCCCGACCAAGCTGTAATCACCCTTACTTGCAATCTCATATGCAATCACTTGATATGCCATATAACTCAAACAGTCGTAGTGATAACTTCTAATTATAGCAGCTGCACACAACACCCGGATACGGATAGAAAATCTCTTATCAACTAGAGTCTCACCCCAATACTTTCATATAATACCCATGATCACTAATACAAGCGGTAAGCCATAACAATTTCCCATATCAACCATTCAAGAAGCCACTCCTCCTTTGGAAAATACCACAACAAATATTTGAGCTGAAGCTCGATAATATCCTTCCAATATACTGAAATTGAACCCGTTCGTATTCATTAGTAATACCAACGATCTCCTCTAATCCAACACACCACTCTGGTGACATGGCACATTAGTATAACCTAAGCCACAACTTGCATAATACGCTCACCTATAAGCAACAGTTCGAACATACCTCCAATTATGAAAATGACTCAAATGAAAGAGATGTACCTCAAGCTCACCAGTACCACCACAACACAAAGCTGAGAACCCATCTCGCATCATAGAAACATAGCACACGAATCTAACCCGCAAGTTCATACCTCCACATAACTTCGTTGTGATGCGCGATCCTATCCAACACTGCTCTATATGAACCACCTTAAGTCACTATGCTCGAAACTGATAACCACGCAAAATTTAATTCCTGGAACCAAAGCAAATCATCATACCCAAGGTAGAGCTATTAACCTACATCACACAAACCTAAAAGGACATAACCAATACACCATTCACTGAGCAACACCAAATTTCTATTCACGCTCAACTTCTAGTATGAAACCCTAATCAAACCGTACCATAAGTGCCTATAGTCAACGAATTACAACACCTCACAACACAGAAAGGTAACTGATAGATCACCCATATTACTAATAATCTCAATAATAATCGAATAAACACATCCCTCAACAATACAATTCAGAACCAACCAAGCCTACTCAAATTAGAACACGCATCCGTGTTGGCCTGCAAACGCACTCATTATCACGAAAATCATGGAGCTTCTCTTCAACTCCTTTAAATCTGCTGGTGCCATACGATACGGTACTCAGCATCGAATCAATACCAAAATCAACAACCTTGTCTAGCGATATGCCCGACCACAAGAAACACATCCGAAAAGTACCTTACCAGCGGAACTAAATCAATATGAGGAGCCTCAACACTGGCTCCCATCACAAGAGCCCAATTAAGAAAGGCAAATCCTTCCCATCTATCCGCCGGGTCTTCGAAATATAAAGAATTTCTCCAATAGGATATGATCCGTCGAGCATCACCCCTCAATTCGTGGCATTTTTCAGCCTAGTCAACGGCGTCGCCATAGCGCAATAGCCTAGAATAACACAACACGTAGACAACCAGTATTAACCCCATATCACGTCTAAGATCTAATCTACCAAGCAACAAAAGATCCGCTTGGGTCTCCAAACCTCGATAGTCACTAAACAATGACGATATACACGATCTACAACCACACATAGCCTGAATATAAGAACTTCTGTATCCAAATCCATACGGAACAGGAATCACCACATTCGATCCCAACTTCGCTGTCCGAATACATGCCATACCTCTAATACCCAGTGACATTATGAGAGATACTCTAAAATTATTCTATGCCACCAAGAAAACTCGAATATCAGCAGTCGATCTAACAAGAAATGCCGCAATACTACCGAAGTATCATAAATTTAATCACATAGCCCCTTTTTTGAAACATATACTCTCGTCAAATCACTCCCAATTAGTAGAACCATTTACTCGATTATCTGAGGCTGCCTGCCGCCTAAGAGTTTTATAAACTTCCTTTTAGAACTAAGCTGTAACCTAACAAACGCAAGTCTCGGTCCCCTACAACATACTGCATGTGCCATACCATCCGAGGATCACAAAACTTTATCTCTCTTCCGAGCCACAGACATCTACACAATCAACTAGTCACGGACATTCCATTGGTCCCATCTAGAAGAAAATTTATTATACATCCCATGCTCTGCATGCCCATAGAAAATATACATTTCCAAACCGCGATAAAAACCATCAAGAACTCTCTGAATTTCCTTTGTACAAATTCAATTGTCAGGATTGAATCCTTATAACTAGACCAAGCTAAGCAAGCCATCAAAACCCAAGAGCATTGCTGCAAAATACCTGTAAGAACTCATTACTTCAAACACACCCAAGGAATTCATCCTATCCTTACCATACCGACCCAGTCTACTATCAAGCTACTCCATCTATCTAAATTTCCTTCTGGTTCATTTTCAACCCGATAGACATTCTTGCTATAACATTACAATTCTTCAACCCAGACCTACCACACAGAACCCAAGCATAAAGCCATACCATATAAGGCTCATAAGCCATCAAATACTTTCTAAGATATTCCTATGAGCACCACGATCAAAATACTTTGTACTGAAGAGACTTCCTGCAAATCTAAATCCGTTATCTTTACCTTCATGATACTAATACATAGAATCCCCTAATTAACATATAACTTCCACAAGTATTGAAACCTTCCAATAAAAAGTTGGTTTCTAACCACATATACTACTTTGAGACACCTAATTATTACATGTAGAATCTTGAACACATTAGCACCTTTCTCGAGCGTCATTCACACTATTCCAACTGCAATTAGCCTGATCAAATGAACAGACCACCCATGCCTTATTAGCACTCTAACACCACAGAACGTAACCTCATCCCATTACCACTAAGCAACTTCCTGCTCAATGTGCCGAGAATCTTTACCAACAACCACTTAAGACATCCCATGATTTTTCTTACTCTATGAAGAATAATATAACCTTTGCCGAAATCTTCCTTTACTAGCGCCATTATCGGTCTCAATCTCTGCAAGTCATAGCTAATTCACTCGCACACCTCAAACTGAAACCAATATAGAACTTAACGGTGCAATCGACTGCTCACAACAGACTCCCCCACTTGGCTCGAAGCCATATATCAAGATACACTCAATAACTCATAGCACTTTTACTCTATTGATGCCACAATACTGTAGTGAGATTAAACTCAAATCATTTGTACACTGTAAATCTTCTCCAAATATCGCATTCATCCCCTCAACAGTTAAGCCCACTTTCTTAAGCGACCCAAAATTTCAAATTTTAACACGTACTTTTCAATGACACATGAGATTTTTCTAACATACACATAAGGATCCCACCACTTCAGAACACTCCACAGGAGATAACCCGCTCGCTTTTTCGCAATATAACATCATACACATTACACAATCACTTAGTCTAAACTCATATCGCAACATGAAATTACTTCAGTCCAACTAGGAGATATGAAAATATTCTTCACGAGCCCACAACTCGGGGCTACACATCCAATCACAATGGAATCAAACTCTTAATAGTTTATCTATCATCCAAACCTTCCTCGTCACTTTCAAGTCACATAGATACCTCTCGTAGTAGTAACATACTCATCAAGTAGCTATCTAGCTGTCATTCCCACCAATAGGGACAATACCGAACATATAAGTTCAAAACACTTGCTCACACAATCAACACCTTCAAGCCATAGGCAAAGATCTGGCCTCAAGTCCTTCAGACTCGCCCAATATCAACTCACAGAGATCGCATCTCGCCCCTCGACATTAGTAAAACAATAGTTCTCAACCAAAAATATCATTTGAGTTTCAAATCTGAGTAAAAGTTAATGGGTTTGTAAAACAGTAGATATAAATAGGACTGAGTTCAAGTAATAAGTCAAAATAGTGAGGAAATAGTGATAAAAATCCCTGAAGGGTACAAATAATTGGCATGAAGCCTAAATCATGATAATAACAAATAAGTTTAAGGCAAATACGCAGTAAAATCATCAATCGGGACAGACCAAGTCATAATCCCTAGAGGTAAAAGACCCCACACTCATCATCCAGTGTGTGTCGTACCTCAATATAACACTACGATGTGCAATCCGGGGTTTCAAACCCTCAGAATATTATTTACAATCATTACTCACCTCTATCCGGTCCAGACTCTAGCCCGCGATGCCTTTGCCTTTCGAATCAGCCTCCGAATGCTCCAAATCTATCCGAAATCAGTACCAAACCATCAAAATATGCTAAGGGAACAAAGCCCACTCAAAAATAATCAATTTACCACAAAATTCCAGAAATTGGTCAAACCCGACCCCTTGCCCACATCTCGAGATTTGACGAAAATTCACATAACTAGAATCCTTATACTCTCATAGATCCAACCATTCAAAAATTATCCAATTTCGATACCATTTGGTCCTTCAAATAACAATTTTACATTTTTTGAAAGATTTCACAATTTTCTTTCCAAATTTCATCCCGAGTCACGAATTAAATGATGAATTCAATGATGGATTCTTGTACTCTAGCCAAATCTGAGTTAGAATCATTTACCCTGGTGAATGTTTTGAAAAACCTTCGAAAGATCGCCAAAATTCAAGATCTATTGGAAAAAATATCAAATAAAAGTCAAAACCTAGTATTTATAGAGTAACTCCCATATTTCCACCTCCGCGATCCGCAAAAAAATGACTGCGGCCGCACAAATTTTCTCTATAATGACATGCTTTAGTATTTTAGCTATAACTTTAGCTACAGATGTCCAAATTTTGATATTTTTACCTTTCTGTAAACTAGACATGAAGGTATACAACTTTTGTTATTGAATTATCTGAAATTCCTTGTAGATCAAAAGATATGAGCTTCTGAAGTAGGACCAGCAGAATGCTTTTCACCGCGGCCGCACACCATCTTGTGTGGTCCGCACATCACTCACCACGGACACACTTCATTTGTGGGTGAGTTCCGAGGCCTGCAACCCTTCTGAACCTACTACAACTATGATTTTTTCACTAAAACCAATTGTACCAACACCCAAAACTTCAAACCAATTGTACCAACACATCCCATGACATTGTTCAAACTTGTTCAAACTTTGGAATGCTTACAAAAACTTCAAATCACCAATTTAACATAGGATTCAAGCCTAAGAACTCCGAAACTCTTAGATTATACTTTCGATCAAAAAGTCTATCAAATCTCGTCTGAATGACATGAAATGTTTCACACACATCCCAAATAATACAACAAAGCTACTGCAACTCTTGGAATTTGATTCTGAACTTTATATCAAAATCTCACCTATCAACCGAAAACAACAGAAATCTCAATTTCGTTAATTCAAGCCTAAACCTTTCACGGACTTCCAACATGCATTCCAATTGCGCTCCTAATTCCCAAATCACCTAACTCATCTAACAAAATCATCAAAATTCCAATCCGAGATCAAATACAAACAAGTCAAATCTTGGTCAAACCTTTCAAATTTTAATCTTTCAACTCAGACTGTTCTTACAAATTTATTGTGATTAGCCTGAAAGCCAACACCAATGATCGATAGAAGTCATAATACATTACAAGGGCAAGTCATGCCCGAGAACTGGCAATCAAAGTACAAAAGCTCAAAACAAATGGTCGGGTCGTTATATATATAGATAGTCTCCCTGCTTTCCGGTGGCACATCCATGTGTCATCGGGAAGTTGGTAAAGATACCTTTCTTGGGGGAAAATTTACTAACCCTCTGTGAAACATTTCTGATGCTTGATTAGACGCACGTCTCTCCGCTTTTAATGCCCCGAAGAGGTATCATCCTATTTAGCGGTACTTTCGTTGGTCTCGAGGTAATCATGGCCACGATCTTAGCCGCCTATTCTTTTACTTATATTCTTCATTATTATCCTTTTATACTTCACAATTTATCGAATTCTTGCAACTCTTCTTACTCAACTCTCTTTTGGTTTCAACTTTCTTTAACACTCTCTTTCAGAAAAACTCTTGTTACCCTCTGCTAACTATGGCCTCTTCTGCCAAGAACTTCAGCTCTTCAAAGAACAATAAAATCACTAATGATGCTACACATCCTACAGTGAGCACCATTATCCCCAGAAAATTTAGTACAACCAAGGACTTTGAAGAGAAGTTCCCTTCTGCTAACTCCCTCACATGGGCTGTTGGTGCGTATTCTTCTTCTATCTGTCATTCTAGCATCCCCGCTGAGTAGGAAGATGCGGTTGTCATGTTTTGAACAGCATCTCTCCCGATATGGTGGAGCGGGTAACCTTCTTTAAGAATGGTTTTACTTACATTTTTATGTACCCCTTCAATTTGGGCCCGTTCTCGTTGAGCGGGGGACTTGGATCTGTAATCTGGGAGTTTTGATTCCTTTATCGAATCTTCTTGGCACAAGTGAGCTCTTCTGTATGGAGGATGGTATCATGTCTTCGACGGCTATGCTAGGAGACGTGAGAAGATCTCTCCCTGGTTTGATTGATCAACTTGTATTCCCCCAAACCCTATATCATCAAAGTCAACTCCTGGTCAAACTTATGAACATTCCAAACCTTCAAATTTCTAACTTTGGCCAAATAGTACCGAAGCTTTCTAAGAATATCCAAATTCAAAAATCCTAGCATACTCGCAAGTCCAAAATTACCATCCGGACATAATGGAACTATCGAAGCTCCGATACGAGGTCAAGTACAAAAAAGTCAA
The DNA here is from genome assembly GCA_034376525.1 of Nicotiana benthamiana. NCBI lineage: Eukaryota > Viridiplantae > Streptophyta > Magnoliopsida > Solanales > Solanaceae > Nicotiana > Nicotiana benthamiana. Next base: position 109,512,983 of record CM067336.1, read on the forward strand.
ACTTGGTCAACTCTTCCAACTTAAAGCTTCCTAGTTGAGAATCATTCCTTCAAATCAATTCTGAATAACTTGAAAACCAAAGCCGACGATTCACACAAGTAATAATACATCATACAATGCTGCTCCATACTCTAAATAGCTGAACAAAATGCAAATGCTCAAAATGGTCGGCTAGGTCATTATAAATAGATAGAAAGAAGTGATAGATAGATAAATAGATATTTGAAGGAGAACTCCATGTGATGGGAATCAGACAAGTAGAGGAGCTCACCATGACGTCTCCTTAAAATTACCTACTACAACGGGTGGTATATTACCACCACCCTCGGAACCTTTACAAAAATGGGCAAAAGCAAAACATTAATATAAAATACGATACTCAGTAAGTAACAAGTCTAGCCTCGAAGAAGTAGTGGCAAGAAGATGACATCGACTATACATGCCAATAATAAGATGAAATAATAAATCAAATTTATAATAAAACATGTTATTATCAAACGAATATTAAAGCTTAAATAGAGATTATACAGGATTTAGGCATGCTTTCATGGATATCAGATATCACATAAGATATCAACAGCTCAATCCTAATATAATACCTAATACATATCAACCAAACTATAAATAGGATTACAATTCTAGAGTTTGGCGTATTGGTCCTCATTACATATATTTTTTCAACATTGTGTTTAAACGATGACATGAAAATCAATCCATATGATCTTTTGGGAGTCAACAGATGAGAAATAAGGTGCCTACATTATGGAATTTATTGTGCCAGAAAGACATAATTACATTTCTCATTTAAAGGCCGAAAAGTACAAAGTGAAAAATTTGTTATTCGGCATGGTTGTATTTGTAGCAACACCAAATGATCATAGCCGCATACTGGATGCCCTGTTAAGGTTACAATTCATAAGTTTGAGGTGGAGGCAAAAAGTGGTTCATGTCGTGTCGCAACGTTAAATTAGGAGCTTGTTGGGAGGCAATCCAGCTTTGCTGCTTTCTTTTATTTTTGCTTATTTTTTATATTATTTTATTTTTATATTTTTGTAGTGTTGTTTTTTGTTGTAGGATTATGAGTGTAGGGAGTAAGGCCACAAGATATGCAAAAACGAGCTACAAGGTTGGAACTAGTGTGAGGTACCTGCACAAAAGATCATCCTTAGTGTGAGTACCCCATGAGCTGCTATTCTTTGGCTTTGGCCTTTCAGGGAGTTTCTTGTCCACCCTTGTTATTTTTATTTATTTGTGCATAGGGGACACTACAGTCTTTTAAGCATGGGGTAAAATTTTATATGTAGTTTGTAATAATATTATATTAGTATATTATAATTTTTTTTATTCTTAGTTTCTTATTTTAATTGCAAAATTTAGTAGAATTAATGGTGTAGTATTTTAATAATAATTTTAGTAGCTTAATTATTTCATAAAAGTATTAAAATATAAAATAGAAAATTTGGACTTTTCGTGACGACAGATCTTCTAGACAGTTTTCTTGAGGAATTAAAGTATAAGAAAAAAAAGCTAAAAAACATAAAAATACAAAAATATATCTTTTAATTTTCTTTGTTAGTAATAATCCTCCGTGGTTTTTTATTGTGCCTCGATTCTTTTTCATAGAATGTGATTTGAACCGGATGGTAGGTTTTTAATTTTTAGAGTAGATTAGAATTTTAAAAATAAAAGGACAAAGAATGATAAACTTAAGTGACTTTGACTTATTTTATGGTAGCATAGTTATACTTTGGTATGCGTAGTATCTTCCCTATGTATAAATTAATTATGACGCCTATGTCTCATTTTCTTGACTTATGTTCACTATGTGCTTAATGCTTAATATGTTGTAGCTCCATGAATTTAAATTAGTTGATAGTCAGAATAAGATCATCTTTAATGAGTAATACACCATGTGTGGTGAGCTTTTTTATGTAGTCCAAGTATTGTTCGTGTGTCAAGAACTTTCCCGGTATGTGAGTCGAAGCAAAATTTTAAGAGATGCTCGATTTGAAAAATAATTTTAGGCTTTTTGTAATCTTTCTGAGAAAGATTTATCCTTAGTTGACTCTTTTGAGTATGTAGACTTTTATTTGGCACACACATTACGAGGATATACCTTTTTATTCTTAATTGATATTTTTGATTGTGACGACCCGACCGGTCTTCTTTGGAATTTATGCCCTGTTTTCCCATTAACTAATTTTGGTGAACTCATTTCTGCTATTTTGGTTTGCCGGAATATTCGGTATTAGAATTCAGAGTGTTTTGGGACACTTAGTCCCTAAATGAGAGCTTAAGTATTGAAAAATGGTCCGTAATCAGAACTATGTCAAGATGAATTCAGAATGGAAAAACGATGGTTCCGTCAGCTCCGTTAGAATATTTTGGGGTTGGGAGCATGTTCGGAATGTATTTTGGATGCCCGTAGCTCATTTAGACTATAAATGCCGAAAGTTAGAATTTTGAAGTTTCCGGTCCGAAAGTGAATTTTTGATCCGAGAATTTTGAAGTTTCCGTAAAGTTTCTATAGCACCGTCATGTCATTAGGGACATGCGTGCAAAATTACAGGTTAATCAGACGTTTTTTAGTTGGGTTTTGAATCGAAAGCAAGTTTGGCTAAGTTTGAAGTTTTTAAGTTCGAATTATTGATTAATTCGAGTTTCCAACATTGTTTTAGGTGGTTTACGGATTGGTACAAGTTCAATTGATGATATGGGTTATGTATGTAGGTTTAGTTGAGGTCCCGGGGGCCTCAGGTGTGTTTCAGATGCTCAATGGAGCAATTTGGAGTTTAGAATTGCAGCAAAAAAGTTGCAGGTCTGCTATCCTTCTTCGCGTTCGCAAAGGAAGCCCCGCGTTCGCGAAGCATTACTTTTTCCATTCATCGCGTTCGCGTCCCTCCCCACGCGTTCGCGAAGGCCAGCTTTCCCCTCTTTTGCATTCACGTCCTTGCCAAATGCGTTCACATAGGGTCAGTTCTGGACGCATCCTTTTTCTCTTCTACGCGTTCGCGTGTCCCGTGTCACGTTCGCATAGGTCCCATTACCAGGCCTTCCCGTTCGCAGCCCTATCCTCGTATTCTTGAAGAGAAATATTCACCCTCTTGAATTTTCCTATCCGCGAACGCGATCCCCTTTCTGCGTTCGCGATGAACAAATCCCTGACCAGTACATGTATTTAAAAAACGAAGCCTTTTTCCATTTTTACAAAAAACACAAGTTAGAGAGCTTGGTTTTGGGAGAATTTTCGAAGGATTTTCACAGGCAAATATCGGGTAGTGACTCCTTACTCCTCTATGACTAAAACCCACTAATCTAATCTCGAATTCAAGCTTTAATTTTGGATTTTGAATGAAAATTAGGGTAAAGTTCTTAGACCTAACTTTGATGATTTGAAGGGCCATTTGACCTTTGATTTGGGAGATTTTTATATGGTTAGACTCGTGAGAGTACGAGGTTTCTGAAAATATGAAAATTATTCGATTTCGAGATGTTGTCCTGAGGGGCATATTGGTTATTTCACCTATTTTCGCGCCTTAGCTTTAATTTTAGCAGTGTAACTAGTTACTTGCAATGTTATTTGCAATATGTAATTGGTTTGAATAGATTTTGGCTACTCAGAGTCGGATACTCATGGCAAGGGCATTGTTTCTTAGCGGTTTGGTACCAGTTCGAGGTAAGTGGCTTGCCTAACTTTGTGTGGGGGACCATTCCCCTTAGGATATCCTTGTCATTGTTTAAATGCCTTGTGCGCGAGGTGACAGGCATGTACTTGTGCTAGTAGTTGAAAATTCACCTTACTTGGCTTATTTAGACTGTGTATCTTCACATATTTAATTGTTAAAAATGAAAAACACTTGTTTTGAATTAGGAATAGCATGTTAGTAACTTATTTGATATATTTGACTAAATGGTAATATCTGTCTTCTCTCAGAAAGCATGTTAGCAACTTATTTTCCTTATTTGATTAAATCGCAATATTGTTCTTCTTGTGAAGCATGTTAAATTCTCGATTTTATTTGTCGTTCGTAATTTCTCTTCATTGCCATTAAATATTGGTTTGTTGTGGTGTATTTACTATTGGGACTACGGGACGACATCCCGGGAGTTTCCCCTGTTCGTATTTTGTTTCGAGTTTTGGAAGTGCGAGATACCAAGAGATCCCCGACACTGAATTATATGACTGGCCGATACTAAGAAATCCCTAGTGCAGAGTTGAGTTTCTGGCGAATACTAGGAGATCCCAGGGCAGGACTGAATAACTGGAGGATACTAAGAGATCCTCGGGATACTTGGAGATCCCTTGCTTATGTGATGAGGATACTGGGAGATACTCGGGATACTTGGTGATCCCTTGCTTATATGATGAGGATACTGGGAGATCCTCAGGATACTTGGAGATCCCTTGTGTGTATGATGAGGATACCGGGAGATCCTCGGGATACCAGGAGATCCCCAATGATAAATAGCCTGTAATGGTCTTTCTTGTTTCGTAGAATTGTAATATAGTCTATTATGTTCTCTTATTGTTTGTTAGATATTCGAGATTTTGTATTTCCTATTGTTATTTCATTTCATATTTATTTTTATGTTTATCTCACTAGGGGCCTCGACCTTCCTCGTCACTACTCCATCGAGGTTAGGCTTGGCACTTATTGAGTACCGTTGTGGTGTACTCATGCTACTTTTCTGCACACTTTTGTGTTGCAGATCCATGTACTTCTGGTCAGTCGCGCTATTAGAGTTTTTGGAGCTACATTTGGAGGCTTGAGGTATGCATCTTCCGCGTCCTTAGAGCCGAAGAGTCTCCTTCTATTCTAACTTTAGCTAGCAGTTTCACTCATGTACTCACTTGTCGTAGATACTTCTAGATGCTAGAGCCGTATGTTATATTTTACTCTTAGCATGTGTTGCCCGTGAGTTTCCGGGTCTTGGAGGTTTTTACGTTATTTTTTGTTGACATGTATGTGCCAGGCGACACTCTATACATTTCATTACGTTATTCAATTTTATACATCGTTTCCGTAAAGATTGTTGAATTTTTGCAACGTGTCAGGCTTACCTAGTCGCGTAGACTGGTGCCGTCATGACATGTTCACGGTTGGTGGACTAGGGTCATGACAAGTTGGTATCAGAGCTCTAGGTTTATAGAAGTCACGGGACACGGGCCGGTTTATTAGAGTCTCGCTGATCGGTACAGAGATGTCCGTACTTATCTACGAGAGGCTATGTAACTGTTTAGGGAAAAAATCTTAACTCTATTGAATTCATTGTCGTGATATGTTTTTTATACCGATTCTAAACATTTGTATTCTATTCTCTCACAGATGGTGAGGACATGTACGACCCGGGATGATAAGGTACGCGCACCCCCTCCTGCTGTATCTAGGGGCAGGGGTGGTGGACGTGTGTGGGGTGCAGGCAGATCACCTGCGCGAGCATCCGCCGAGGTGCCACCTGCAGAACCATTCAGGACTCAGGCACCAGAGACGCACACATCCACCACTCATTGGAACAGGTTATGAGTATGTATACCACGTTGTCGCAGGCAGGTTGCTTCCACATCCTGCAGCTACGTCTCAGGCCGGGGGAGGGCCCCACACTCCTGCAGCCCGCACTCCAAAGTAGGGGGTGCACATGGGGCCGATTCCAGATATTATTCCTGTTTAGCCTACAGTACTGATTCAGCCCGAGGATGGGGCACCTGCTTCGGAGGATGAGCAGCATAGATTGGAGCGGTTCAAGAAGTATGACCCTCATATTTTTAGCGGGCTAGCTACAGACGATGCCTTAGGGTTTCTGGAGGATTTTCACCGCATTTTTTGAACCATGGGTATTACTGTTTCTAGTGGGGTTTCCTTTGCAGCTTTCCAACTTTGGGAGCCGCCTATAAGTGGTGGCGCACTTTTGAGCTAGATAGTGTGGACGAGGCTGCCTCCATGACTTGTACTCAATTTTCTGATATGTTTCAGAGGGAGTTTGTTCCCCAGAGCCTCCGAGATGCATGGCGCGCGGAGTTTGAGCACTTGCGCCAGGGCCCTATGACTGCCTCTGAGTATGTCATCTATTACACTAGGTTGACCAGGCATGCGCCTGCTTTGGTGGCCACTGTTCGTGAGAGGGATCGCAGGTTTATCGAGGGTCTTATTCCTTCCATCAGTTCTGGCATGGCGTGAGAGTTGGAGATGGATATACCCTATTAGCAGGTGGTGAGTATATCCAGGAGGATAGAGGGTATGCATGCCAGAGAGAGAAAGGAGAGAGGCCAAGAGGTCTCGAGAGTCTGGTCATTTTGCTGGTACCCGTAATTCAGGAGCAGGACGTCATGGTAGGGGCTACACGGGTCGCCCAGTTCACTCAACTCTTCCTTCACCTAGCAGTACTCCAGCTCATCCCAGATCTCAGGAGCCTGATTATGCACCCCCAGTTTCTAGTGCACCTCCTGCGTGGGGTACCTCCAGAGGTTCGTCTAGGAGGGGTGGGTCCAGTCAGTCACAGCCACCGCGCCTCCCAGAGCTTGTTATGAGTGCAGGGATACCCGCCATGTAGTGAGGGATTGCCCTAGGCTTGGTAGGAGTGCACCTCCACAGCAGTCTCAGCAGCAGCCACCCCACCTGCGCAGCCATCCAGGGGCAGAGATCGGGGAGATAGAGGTCCCCCTCGAGGTAGGGGCTGAGCCAGATTTTATGCCATTCCTGATCGTGTCGAGGCTGTCGCCTCTGATTCTGTTATCACATGTATTATTTTGGTTAGTCATAGAGAGACATCGGTTCTATTCGATCTAGGCTCTACTTATTCTTATGTGTCATCTTATTTTGCTCCGTATTTGGGTACAGTCCGAGAGACCTTGAGCTCTCCTGTTTATGTTTCTACTCCCGTGGGAGATTCCTTGTTGTGGACTGCGTATATAGGTCGGGTTTGGTTACTATTCATGGTTTTGAGACCAGGGCAGGTCTTTTATTACTTGATATGGTTTATTTTGATATTATTTGTGGCATGGACTGGTTGTTGCCCCATTATGCTATTCTGGATTGTCACGCTAAGACCGTGACGCTGGCTATGCTAGGTATTCCTTGCATTGAGTGGAGTGGTACTTTTGATCACACTCCTAGCAGAGTTATATCTTTTCTTAAAGCTCGGCGTATGCTTGAGAAGGGGTGTGCCACGTATTTACCCTATGTGAGAGATGTTTGTGCTGGTACCCCTTCTGTTGACTCTGTTCCAGTAGTACAGGATTTTCCCGATGTGTTCCCAGCTGATCTTCCGGGTATGCCACCCGATCAGGACATTGATTTTGGTATTGTTTTGTTGCCGGGCACTCAGCCCATATCTATTCCTCCTTGCCGTATAGCTCCTCCTGAGTTGAAGGAGTTGAAGGATCAGTTACAGGAATTGCTTGATAAACATTTTATTCGACCCAGTGTTTCACCATGGTTGCTCTTGTCTTGTTTGTGAAGAAAAAGGGTGGTTCTATGCGCATGTGTATCGATTATCGTCAGTTGAACAACGTTAAGGTAAAGAACTGATATCCTTTGCCTCGTATTGATGATCTATTTGACTAGCTTCAGGGCGCACGAGTGTTTTCTAAGATTGATTTGCGCTCAGGTTATCACCAGCTAAAGATTCGAGAACCAGATATCCCGAAGACTCCTTCCAGGAATCGGTATGGTTTTTACGAGTTCCTTGTCATGTCATTTAGGCTGACCAACGCCCAGCAGCTTTTATGCATTTGATGCACAGTGTATTCAGGCCCTATCTCGACTCGTTTGCCATTGTTTTCATAGATGGTCTTCTTTTATACTCTCGGAGTCGGGAAGATCATGAGCAGCACCTGAGGACATTGCTTTAGACCCTGAGAGAAAAGAAATTATATGGAAAGTTTTCAAAATGTGAGTTTTGGTTGAGTTCTGTGGCATTCCTAGGCCGCGTGATATCGAGTGAGGGCATTCGGGTAGATCCGAAGAAGGTGGAGGCCGTACGGAGTTGGCCCAGGCCCTCTTCAGATATAGATATCTGAAGTTTCCTTTGCCTGGCGGGGTATTACCGTCGTTTTGTTGAGGGGTTCTCATCGATTTCAGCCCCTATGACTAGATTGACCCAGAAGTGTGCTCCTTTTAAGTGATCAGACGAGTGTGGGGCGAGCTTACAAAAGCTCAAGACGGCTTTGACTTCAGCCCCTATTCTGATTTTGCCTACTGGTTCGGGGTCCTATACGGTATATTGTGATGCCTCACGAGTTAGACTTTGAGCGGTATTGATGCAGGACGGTAGAGTCATTGCCTAAGCGTCCAGACAGTTGAAGGTGCATGAAAAGAACTATCCTGTCCATGACCTTGAGTTAGCTGCTATTTTTCATGCCTTAAAGATCTGGTGCCATTATTGTTATGGTGTGCCTTGTGAGATTTATACGGATCATCAGAGTTTGCACCACTTGTTCAAGAAGAAGGATCTAAACTTGCGCCAAAGGAGATGGTTGGACTACTGAAGGATTATGATATTACTACTCTTTATCACCCGGGCAAGGCCAATGTGGTAGCCAGTGCCTTGTGTCTCCGGGCGGAGAGTTTGGGGAGTTTGGCATATTTACTAGCTTTAGAGAGACATATGGCGATGGATGTTCAGGCTTTAGCCAGTCAGTTTGTGAGATTGGACCTTTTGGAGCCCAGTCGGGTTCTAGCCTGTATGGTTTCTCGGTCTTCATTGTTTGATCGTATCTGGGAGCGGCAGTATGATGGCCCTCATTTTCTTGTCCTCAGGGACACAGTTCAGCATGGAGATGCCAAGGATGTAACTATTGGAGATGACGGGGTGTTGAGGATGTAGGGGCGGATCTGTGTGCCTGATGTTGATGATATTCAAGAGTTGATTTTGACTGAAGCCCATTGCTTGCGGTACTCCATCCACCCCGGTGCCACGAAGATGTATCAGGATCTTAGGCAGCATTATTGGTGGAGGCGGATGAAGAAAGACATAGTAGAGTTTGTAGCTAGATGTCTCAATTGTCAGCAGGTGAAGGCTGAGCATCAGAGATTGGGATGGTTACTCCAGCAGATGGAGATTCCGAAGTGGAAATGGGAGAATATCACTATGGATTTTGTGTCTGGTCTCCCTCTGACGGTGAGGAAGTTTGATTCTATTTGGGTTGTTGTGGATCGGCTGACCAAGTACGCTCATTTCATTCCAGTGTGCACTTCTTACTCAGCAGAGCGGTTAGCAGGGATTTATATTAGGGAGATTGTCCGTCTGCATGGCATTCCAATTTCTATTATCTCAGACAGAGGTTCAGTGTTAACATCACAGTTCTGGAGGGCCGTCCAGCACGAGTTGGGTACAGAGTGACCATGAGTACAACTTTTCACCCTCATATGGACGGACAGTCCGAGTGCACTATTTAGATTCTTGAGGATATGCTCCGTGCGTGCGCGATTGAGTTTAGAGGGTCTTGGGATCAGTTCTTGCCATTGGCTGAGTTTGCATACAACAACAGTTATATGTCCAGTATTCAAATGCGCCTTATGAGGCCATATATGGTAGGAGATGCAGGTCCCCGGTGGGTTGGTTCGAGCTGGGCGAGGCCAGGTTATTGCTCACTGACTTGGTTCAGGATGCGGTTGAGAAGGTTAAGGTTATTCAGGACATATTCCGTGCGGCCCAGTGTAGACAGAAGAGTTATGCGGACCAGAAGGTTCGTGATGTTTCCTTTATGGCTGCGAGGGTTTTGCTTCGGCTCTTGCCTATGAAAGGCGTCATGAGGTTTGGAAAGAGAGGAATGTTGAGCCCGAGGTTCATTGGTCCATTTGAGATTTTGAAGCAGGTTGGGAAGGTTGCTTATGAGCTTGCTTTACCTCCTAGTTTTGCCGGGGTCCATCCAGTATTTCATGTTTCGATGCTTCGGAAGTATCATGGTGACCCGTCTCACGTGTTGGAGTTCACTTTTGTCCAGTTGGACAATGACTTGTCCTATGTTGTGGATCCAATGGCAATATTGGATAGGCAGGTTCGAAAGCTCAGGTCAAAGGATATAGATTAAGTAAAGGTTCAGTGGCAGGGTCAGCCGGCCAAGGAGGTGACTTAGGAGACCGAGCGGGATACGCACAACTGATACCCTCATCTTTTTTCTACTTCAGGTATGTTCTCTATGCTCGTTCGAGGACGAACGAATGTTTAAGTGTAGGAGGATGTGACGACCCGACCGGTCGTCTTTGGAATTTATGCCTCGTTCCCCCATTAACTGCTTCCCCTAAACTCATTTCTGCCATTTTGGTTTGCCAGAATGTTCGGTAATAGAATTCGGAGTGTTTTGGGACACTTAGTCCCTATATGAGAGCTTAAGTGTTGGAAATTGGTCTGTAATCAGAACATTGTCAAGACAAACTTGGAATGGAAAACCAATGGTTCCATTAGCTCCGTTAGGTGATTTCGGGGTTGGTAGCATGTTCGTCATGTATTTTGGATTCCCATAGCTCATTTAGACTATAAATGCCGAAAGTTAGAATTTTAAAGTTTCCGGTCCGATCGTGAATTTTTGATCCCAGGTTCGAAACGTGATTCCGGAAGTTTCTATAGCACCGTCATGTCATTTGGGACGTGCGTGCCAACTTTTAGGTCAATCACACGTGTTTTGGTTGGGTTTTGAATCGAAAGCGAGTTTGGTTAAGTTTGAAGTTTTTAAGTTCGATCATTGATTAATTCGAGCTTCCGGCGTTGTTTTAGGTGGTTTAAGGATTGGTACAAGTTCGAATGATCTTATGGGATATGTCTGTAGGTTTGGTTGAGGTCCCGGAGGCCTCGGATGTGTTTCAGATGCTCAACGGAGCAATTTGGAGTTTAGAATTGCAGCAGAAAAGTTGCAGGTCTGCTATCCTTCTTCGCGTTCGCGAAGGAAGACCCGCGTTCGTGAAGCTTTACCCTTTCCATTCATCACTTTCGTGTCCCTCCCCACGCATTCGCAAATCCCAGCTTCCCCCTCTTTCGCATTTGCGTCCTTGCCAAACGCGTTCGTATAGGGTCAGTTCTGGACCCCTCCTTTTTCTCTTCTACATGTTCGCGTGTTCTGTGGCGCATTCGCATAGGTCCCAATACCAGGCTTTCGCTTTCGTAGCCCTATCTCACATTCACGAAGAGAAATCTTCACCCTCTTGAATTTTCCTCTCCGCGAACGCGATCCCCTCTGTGCGTTCGCGATGAACAAATCCCTGACCGTACATGTATTTCAAAAACGAAGCCTTTTTCTATTTTTACAAAAAACACAAGTTAGAGAGCTCGGTTTTGGGAGAATTTTCGAAGGATTTTCATAGGCAAACATCGGGTAATGACTCTTTACTCCTTTATGACTAAAACCCACTAATCTAATCTCGAATTCAAGCTTTAATTTTGGATTTTGAATGAAAATTAGGGTAAAGTTAGACCTAACTTTTATGATTTGAAGGGGTATTTTACCTCTTATTTGGGAGATGTTTATATGGTTAGAGTCTTGAGAGTGCGAGGTTTCTTAAAATGTGAAAATTATTTAATTCCGAGATGTTGGCCCGAGGGGCATTTTGGTCATTTCTTCTATTTTCGCGCCTTAGCTTTAATTTTTACAGTGTAATTAGTTACTTGCGATATTATTTACAATATGTAATTGGTTTGAATAGATTTGGGCCACTCGGAGTCGGATACTCGTGGCAAGGGCATTGTTTCTTAGTGGTTTTGTACCAATTCGAGGTAAGTGGCTTGCCTAACTTTGTGTGGGGGACCTTTCCCCTTAGGATATCCTTGTCATTGTTTAAATGCCTTGTGCGCAAGGTGATAGACGTGTACTTGTGCTAGTTGTTGGAAATTCACCTTACTTGGCTTATTTAGACTGTGTTTCTACACATATTTAATTGTAAAAAATGAAACCTCACTTGTTTTGACTTAGGAAAAGCATGTTTGTAACTTATTTGATCTATTTGACTAAATAGTAATATCTGTCTTCTCTCGGAAAGCATGTTAGCAACTTATTTGCCTTATTTGATTAAATTGCAATATTGTTCTTCTTGTGAAGCATGGTAGATTCTCGATTTTATTTGTTGTTCATAATTTCGCGTCATTGCCATTAAATATTGGTTCGTTGTGGTGTATTTACTATTGGGACTACGGGACGATATCCGGGGAGTTTCCCCAATTCGTATTTTGTTTCATGTTTTGGAAGTGCGGGAGTCCCAGAGATTCTCGACACTAAATATATGACTGGCAGATACTAAGAGATCCCCAGTGCAGAGTTGATTTTCTGGAGGATACTAAGAGATCCCCAGGGCAGGACTGAATAACTGGAGGATACTAAGAGATCCTCGGAATACTTGGAGATCCTTTGCTTATGTGATGAGGATACTGGGATATCCTCGGGATACTTAGAGATCCCTTGCTTATATGATGAGGATACTGGGAGATCCTCGGGATACTTGGAGATCCCTTGTGTGTATGATGAGGATACTGGGAGATCCCCGGGATACCAGGAGATCCCCGATGATAAATAGCCTGTAATGGTTGTTCTTGTTTTGTAGAATTGTAATAGAGTCTATTCTGTTTTCTTTTTGTTTGTTAGATATTCGAGATTTTGTATTTCCTACTGTTATTTTATTTCATATTTATTTTTATGTTTATCTCAGTAGAGGCGTCGACCTTCCTCGTCACTACTCCATCGAGGTTAGGCTTGGCACTTACTGAGTACCGCTGTGGAGTACTCGTTCTACTCTTGTGCACACTTTTGTTGTGCAGATCCAGGTACTTCTGGTCAGGCGCGCTATTAGAGTTTTCGGAGCTACGTTTGGAGGCTTGAGGTATGCATCAGCCACGTCCGTAGAGCCGAATAGTCTCCTTCTATTCTACCTTTAGCTAGCAGTTTCATTCGTGTACTTACTCGTTGTAGATACTTCTGGATGCTTGAGGCATATTTTATATTTTACTCTTAACCTGTGTTGCTCGTGAGTTTCCGGGTCTTGGAGGTTTAAATGTTACTTTTAGTGGATATGTATGTGCCAGGTGACACTCTATACATTTCCTTACGTTATTCAGTTTTATTTATCGTTTCTGTAAAGATTATTGAATTTTTGCAACGTCTCAGGCTTACCTAGTCGCAAAGACTGGGTGTCGTCATGACAGGTTCACGGTTGGTGGACTAGGGTCGTGACATTGATCTTTTTACCTCTTAAAAAATTTTAATTTTAAAATGAGCAGTAAAATAAGTAAGAAGGGACTCAATGTGGGGTGACTTTTGTGGGAACCAATGAAAAGAAGAAATTTGCACTCGTTTTTAAAAGAATACGCCACTAATAGAAATTGCAAAAGAGAAAAAAATATCTAGTGAAAAAGGAGATAAAGAAAAAAAAAGAAAAAGAAAAAATGTAGATTAATAAATATCTAGTTTTTGCTTGTGGAGTGTAAATGAGAATAGTGCTTAAAGAAAAAAAATATTGTCAGGGTTGATATTGTTTGTGAAGTTGAAGTTGGACTGAGGAAATATGCATTTAATGTTAATGTGTTTATGTGCTTAGGAAGGTGAACTGCTATTCCTAAATACACCCCACCCGCCCCTTAGCTCACATTATAACCACGAAAATTTTCTAATTGATTTTAGATTGGGCGAGCTTACATTAGTAGAGATTTACATTAAGGGCAAGCCTATGGTACCAATTGCATGCATGTGTCTTCTTGTGAGAGCGAGTGATTTTCTTTGATATATGTGAGACTTTAGAATATATTTGAGCATTTAATTTGAATGTATGGATTCAAATTATTCTATTATTCTTATTATGAAGGAAAGTGGTTTGATGATAGATAGGTAATGTTATTAGATTTCTCTACAATTTTGGTTGTTCAAGCCATGAGTGCATTGTGATATTGAGTCGATTTTTGAGGCTAGGATTGTTATGACCACGTTGTCTTTGTTGTGAATATTTTTGAACAACGGCATAAGTAAAGCGACGTGTAAGTGATTGCGTTTAATTATTGCTATTAACCATGGTCATTGGTATAGCGTGTTTGATTGTGTTAAGTATAAAGTGGTCAAATATAGTGTAAATTATTGGTTGACTCGAGGACGGGCAAGATTTTAAGTCTAGAGTGGTGATGTTCGATAAAAAATGCATATGTTTAATCATGGTTGCCTCACATTCTAATACTTTTAATTATCTTTTGAGTATTAATTATATTAATTTATACTTAATATTATATTTTAACTATTAAGTAATAAAGCAGTGTGAAGATGAAGAGATTTGGAGCAAAATTGAATAAAACGCGAAATAAAAAGAAAGAAAATTAATGAATAAAATATAAGGAGATACAATTTAAAGCAAGGATTGGAAGATGGAAACTTACTGGATGCAGCACTAGGGTAAGCGTGATTTGCTGCCCTGGATGCTGGGCAATTGGATATTTTCTCACTTTGTTCGGGATAAGGTTTTTCGGCCCTACGCATTTCCAACTCATATAAAAAGAAGTCTAAACCTATTTTAGGAAAGGAGAGGCATTATTAGAGTAACTTTGGACGTAGGGAGAGCACAGAGCTGTCGTGGAGGCTGAGTTTCATCTTTCTTCCTCCAAACTTAGTAATATTTTCCTCAACCTCCCGGACAGCCTCTCCCTGACTGCTCTCCACATCTAATGGCCTTACTACCACCTCGGCTTCCTGACCTAAGACTCTAGCTGGATGAGCGGCTGTAGAGCGATTGGTGTAGGAATCATAGCACGAGTACCCTGATGTGGCACACTGCTTTGAAGTCTGGACAGTACCTCCTTATATGACCTATACCTCTACACTCAAAACACTTTCTCAGTTGGCGTGGATGCTGAATTTGGGACTGACCCTGATAGTCCAGATAGCCACTGTTATAGATCTGAATTCGTGGTGCACTAATAGGAGCTAAAGGTGCACTGTAGACTAGTTGCTCAGGACAAGACCCATAAGAACCACGATTTCCCGAAGCACCGTGTGATGCTTGAAGTGTTGATTGAACTGGCCTGATAGGATGTCCTCTACCAAAGTTACTCCGGCCTACAAATGAGGCACCATTAAAACCACCGAAATGACTAGGCCTCTTCTCAGAGATCAATTCATTGCCCTTACCACGAACCCTCTTGATCCATCTAGCAATCTCTACAACTCAAGTGAAAGAAATATCATCCATTGTCTCTCAGGACATTTGTATCTTGATACCATAAGTAAGGCCATATATAAATCTCATTACCCTTTCCATCTCAATAGGGATCAAGACAACTACATGGCATGATAAATCCACGAACCTGGTCTCATATTGGGAAACACACATGCTACCTTACTGGATGTGCTCAAACTGGTTGCGGTAGTCCTTTCTCAGAGTAAAAGGGATGAACTTATCCAAGAATATATGTGAGAATTGATCCCAAGTGAGTGGAGGTGAACCTGTTGGTTTGCCCCGAACATACTTCTGATACCACCTCTTGGTGGATCCATGCATCTGAAATACTACGAAGTCAGATCCATTAGACTCCACTATTCCCATGTTGCCCAATACCACATGATAACGGTCTAAGAAATCATGTGGGTCCTCAAAAGGTGTACCACCAAATCGAATAGGAAATAACTTGGCGAACTTGTCCAATCTCTTTATCCCATCAAACGACATAGTAGGTCCTTCCCTGGACTCTATCGCAATAATAGGCTGAACTATTCCAAATAGTGGCGCTGCTGGAGTTTGATATATGTGAGCCATATGCTCGGATTGTGAGTAGCGGGAGTCTGGGCTCCTCTCCTAGCTTGAGATATGTGTGGTGCTATAAGAAATACATCGGCCGGGGCCACACTCTTCATAAGTCCCACCAGCCAGACTAAAATATCCTACAGTACTGGGGTAGTAATGAACACCTCCTGAGCTGGTCCAACTAGCACAATCAAAACAGGGCTATCCTTCTCTTGCTTGATCTAAGGCTCTTCTATAGGCGCTGTTGCACATGCTCTAAGATGAGCTCTGCCTCTGGCCCTACCTTGACCTTGGCACTTATCCCTAGTAGTGGGTGCAATCTGAGGCTCGAACTCCTGATCGGTTGTGGATGTTATGTGTGTCCGCACCATCTGTGAGAGAGTAAGAATAAAATGATTCAAAGGCAACGATATAGAATAAAGTCGCACGATAGAGAAAGAAAGAAGTAAAATTTCCTAAAGCCTTATAGCCTCTAGACGATAAGTATGGACTTCTCTGTACCGATCCTCTAGAATCTACTAAGTTTGCTCATAACTCTTGAGACCTAGGTAACCTAGTGCTCTGATACCAAGTTGTCATGATAAGGAATCCCGACCGCGAAATCATGATGGAGCCTAATGTCCACTTGCTAGGCAAGCCAACGTTAGCCATATTATTCATTTTAATAATTTTAAAAGCACTTTAATAATAAACAAAGTTGTAGAACTCTAAAATAAATAAAATAATTCCAAATACGTCGTCTAGTCAAATCTTGGAATATGGTGTCACAAGCATATGAACTAAAACAAAAAAATACAACCAAGGCTTGAAACAAAAGTATAATTGTCTAAATGAAATAACAGTGTAAGAAACAAGAAGTGGACTTCATGGTCTACAGATGTCGTACAGCTCTACCTCAAGCCTTTGTGTGAAGATAGTCTGAGCGGCCTCCATTAACTGTAGTTGGGACCAACATTAGAATCTGCACAAGAAGTACAGTATGAGTACAACTGATATTATGTATTCCGTAAGTGCCAAGCCTAACCTCGACGAAGTTGTGATGAGGCTATAACAAGGCACTTACTATAAACCTGTACTGGTGTAAATGAAATAATAGCATAATAGAGAAAACAAGAATTAACATGAAAACCACAACAAAAAGTACATAACAAAGGGCCCTAGGATAATATGTATGCTCAATTTTCTCAATACAACATGGATACATAACCAACATGTAAGAACAGTCAATATGTCTTCTCCATTATGGCACGTAACTTGATCTACAATTATATATATATATATATATATATATATATATATATATGCGTGTAACCCTATCCCAAACAACACATCAATATCCATTGCTGCAACTCGATCCCAAATAATAATAGCAATATCTATTACCGCGTACAACCCGATCCCACACAATAATAATAATATTCGTTAGGATCGCAATCCGATCGCTATCAACAACAACCTAGTGAAATCCCATAAGTGGGGTCTGGAGAGGATAATGTGTTTATAGACATTATCCCTATCCTGGGAGGTAGAGAAGCTATTTTCGAAAGACCCTCATCTCGAGAGAAAGAATAGGAATAAGTAAATAACAACAACATAGCCAGGAAAATGATATCAACAATACATGAACTGGGAAAGAAAACATATTGAAGTAAGAAATAGCAATAACAATAGTAGAAGCAATAACAACAAGCTACTAACATGTGAATCTAGCCTCACGTCTATATCCGCTCCCCCATCACATTGCTGAACTTGCACTCTAAGTACTCCGTCTTAGTTCTGCTAAACATGAAACCCTTAGAATCTAAGGTTTGTCTCCAAACATCTAACTTTTCGTTGACACCGCCTCGCGTCTCTGTTGATATCCAATTTTTTTCTCTATATTTTCAATATGCAAAATACCTTCAAAATAGCATATAACTGCATGTACAAGCATGTCTAAAGTTTTTATTATTCTTTTCATAATTTTAAAGCTAAATTGCACATAATTGCAATATTATCCCTTTTAAGATTTAATTATGTTTTATATGCATAAAATTGGATCCTGTATTTTTAAAATGCTAATGTATTATCAATATTTTAGTACTTTATATTATTTTTCAGAAATTATTTACTATTTTTTATAAATTAAATAGGGAAAACTGGCTATTTAAAATATTGGCAAATTGGCTTTCAATTGTATCCCAAATCAGGACCCCACTTCCCAGTCCAATTTCAAATTAAAAGCTGACCCACACCTTTTCAACCCATACCCAATACTCGGAACCCCACCTACCCATTTTATCTCGACCGTTGATCTCTCATATCAACGGTTACCATTATTTCCTTCCATTTTTAACTTGAACGCCCCCCTAACCTAATTCATTCTTACCAAATATTCACCCTAGAATACCCAAATCCTCTCTATCTTTCTGAGAGTTAGTCTTATCCCAAGCTGCCGCCACCTAAAACTAGCCATAATCCCTTCAATCCCCAATCGATCCATGGATTCCCATGGCTGTTCGAGACATATACTTGTCTCATATATCTCCTGGTTGCTTGTTTTTGTGATTTCATGGAGGGATCTCAAAAAGATCTAGTCCAAATCTTGTTCAAAACCCTCCAAATGCCTATCCATGGTCTTTCATGCCAATTTCAGGCCATCCATGGCTGTTCGAATCAGATCTATGACTTTCTGGTAAAACCGGTAACATTATAAGGTTGTCTTATCCTAATGCTTTAGATTTTTCACTTTTTTTGTAAGATCTATCTTATGATCTAGGTATATCCATGAGTTTTTTTAACCAATTCTCTTTATTTTTACTTTTTTTTAAAGCATAGTTTGCTATTGCTTGATTCTTCTTAGATCTTTATGGATCTGAGATGATTCAAGTATTGTTAAGCATTTTGCCCCAAAAAATATGCAATTTTAACTAATTTTTTCGATTTTAGTCATTCTTTTCTAAAACTAGGATTTCTCGGAGTTTACGCATGTTCTAACTAATTTCGTTATGATTAAACCCTTTCCTTTGTTTGTTTTAAACCCTTTCCTTTGTTTGTTTTGATTGATTTTGTGCTGTTACTGCTTTTAACTTGACTATGTTAAAAGCCCCTTTTCTTAAAGATTTTTTTACTTTGTTTCTATGATTTTCCTTACTTGGCTTCTCTGAGTGTTAGAATGCTTTCTTTACTTTGTGTCTGTGTGTTAGCCTGCTTATTTGAGTCCTATGATTTCTCACCTTCGAACATGGTTTCTTGAACCACTAAACTACTTATGTCGCTTTTGTATGAATATGCTCACTTTGTTTGTTCGTCTTTTGCTTCTCTCTGTGACTATGCTTCAAATATAATTTTCTTGCTACATTTGTGGATTTCCTCTATTTATAAGACGAAAGTATAGAGTCATGACCCCTTTTTGATCAAGTCTGGTTTCCTTAATCGATGGTGATTGAAAAATTTTCTTTCAAAAACTCAAAAGCTTGCCCCGTCTGTTAAGCTCACTGATTTCCTTACCCTATTTTGCTATGATACTCTTTTTTTCTCTACTAAGTTGGGTCCGTAATTAGGGATTTGTGAATATGGTCCTATTCTATGCTATTGAATCACGACCCCCACTTAATTTGATTAGTTTCTTACCTTAATTAATTCTCCTTGTCTTGTCTGCATTACTACTTATTGTCTCCCTAGCTTAAAAAACTTTTTGAACCTACACTTAATAACCTGTTCTATATTGGTACTAGTTTTTTTGAAACTTTCTTTATTTGTTATACTCCATCCGTGTACGATTTCTTTCCTTATTTGTCACCTGCCCTTTACCATTCACACAGACTCCCTTAATCAAAGGGAGATTCGAACCAATTTTTATGCTGAGTTCTATAATTACTGAAGAATTGATTTTTGCCTTATTTGAACCAGTTTTCAAACTACTATATTAATGACTCTCTTCTACAGTCTTAATACAAGAACAATTAGTTCAGAACACACACATACACACTCAAACTTTCTCTTCTTTCTCTACTACTTGTGCTATTGTTTGTCTAGCCGGCTGAAAGCCATGGTTAGACTGTGGAACTCTACTTGTTTTACTTTTCTGCACTTTGCTTCCATAACTAGTATGTTCCTAGTTCAATTCTGAAACTTAACTCTATGTGCTCCATTTTTTGTCAATCTCTGTCTCTTTCTGCATTGACTTAATGACTAATGTTGTTAATTGCACTTCTTGCTTACTACTTTACTCAGCATGCTTAAGTTCTGCCCTCTTTTGTTCAAAGGTAATCAGCATGTCTACTTGAGTTCCTGTTTATGTCTCTCAACTAGTTTGTCTCCTAATGTACATTATTAACACTAAGTCATGATTAATTGTGTGTAATAGACCCCTGAATGATTATTCTCATACCCTGTCCCTATGTCTTATTACTATTCTAATTTTAAGCATGATTTTCTTGTTAACTCTTTGAAGTAATTGTTTGTGTTCTAAAGGCCAATCAGTCCCTACATGTTCTATATACTTGCTGGCCTATGTCCCCAACCATATATTTTCCTGCCTGTGAATGTTGGAATGGTACTATTCTTTGGATTTGTTCTATGTGTTCTGGTTTGTTCCAAATTGTTGTTGCTACTATTCTCTCCTCCTTTCCAAACTGTTTTTCCCTAAGCAACGTTTCTGTTATTTTGCAAACTTATTTCAAACATGTTGTTTCAAAACTGTTTTCCAACACTCTTTTAAATCTATGTGAAGCACTCTCATATATACTCTTAGATTACTAGGTTCTGCCCCTTTTGTGCGAGGCTTGCCTTAGGACCCTTGACCTCCCTTTGAACTTGGACACATAAAAGCTGGCCTTTCCACACTGCACTTACTCTGTTTTGGTTATGCAATCTGGGTGTGAGCACTGCCCAAGATCCCTTGAGGTCCTCTGGGAACTTTGACACACCCAGGTATGAGAAAGGCTATGGAACAATCTTGGCACTTGAGGTGGTTTATTACATAACTCGGGGAGGAAGTTCTAATCAGGCTTCAAATAGTGTAACTTCTTATTTTCATTTCTGCTTATGTAAGTCATCTCAATTGTGGTCTATAATAACTTGTTGTAAACAAATATTGGGGTTGGATAGTGAAAAATGATGGGTAAATGTGCATGTTATAGTTGTTTAGGATAGAAACCATGTTATTAGCATTATATTCCTAATTGTGCAATAGAAACCATGCTTAGGATTCATACATGCATTAGAAATCATGCTCTTAGGACCAATGTTTCTTGTTTCAGCATCTCATCCATCACTAATCCATGTTTTATGTTTACCACTTAGAAATCCTGCTCCTAGGATACTAACAAGATTGGCATAAAAGTTGTTACTCTTCTACTTTCAGAAGTCATATTTCAATAATTCTGCAACTCTTGTGCACATTTAGAAATCATGCCTTAGGGACTTTGTTTTTTGACTATCTTGTCATTTGCATGTACTTATTAGATATCATGTTCTAGGGTCCTGTTTGCACTTTGTTTAAGATGCCTAGTTAATTATAGATTTTTGAAAAGGTAAAAAAAATGATCTCCCATTGTGTTGTTTTCTGAATAAAACTGGTAATAATTACTGCATTCGTATCGATTAGAACAACATGCTCTTAGGGTAAAATAATTTCCACACTATTTTAATAATTCTAAATAATTGTTGCATATTATTTTCGCATAGGAAAGCCTTAGGTAATAACTTTAAATAAAATTAGAGTCGTCTCTGTGATTAGTGTTTAACTGTCAACCTGTTAAAATCAGTAGGCAAGCCTAATTCGGACTTCTTTTCTGAGTCATGCAATAAATCTGATTATACTATTATCGCCTAAACACCTTGTTAGGATCAATATGGACCTTAATTGTGTATGAGTCATGTTGTCTATGTTCATTATTTGTGGAGGTATACCCGAGCCTTCTACTTGCTTCTGTGTTTTCCCCTAAATGCGGTCTTATGTGTTATTATTTGTCACCTAGTATTTTGCCGTTAAATTTGAGGGTCCGCTTAGAACCTTTCCCCATTTTAGGATAGCAGTCCTAAATTCCTCCTGGGGTGATAGGAAGGGAAGGGTAATAGCTTGCAATAGGAGTCGAGACCAACCCTCTCTTTAATTACCTTCATAGGGTGGGAAAGGGTAGATATTGATAAGATGGTCGGTGCATTAATATCACGTGTAGCCCCTCTTTGAGGAGTGTCATACCAGGTTTTGCATTGATGTGATCCATATTTCAACAAACCTAGGGCACCCCCTTTACATTCATAAGCATGCTTAGATTGGAACTCTTTTTAAAATCTGAGTTTTTCACTAGTGGTTTTTCAAACACTTGTGTATTTAAACTTAAATCCTCTACTATTTGAACCATACTTGTTTATTTTCTAATTGTACATTTCTCAATAACTGTCTGGATGGGAACTATACTTTTTTCTTTTGGAAAGGAGGCACGATAGTCTCATCAATCAGTACTATGTCGTCAGTGAATAACATAAACCATGGCACCCCCTTTGAATATGACACATCAGCGTATCCATCGACCAAAGCAAATAAGAATGGGCGGAGCATAAATCCTTGGTGTAACCCCATCCAAACCGAAAAATGTTCCGAGTCTTCTCTCACTATCCTTACCCGAGTCTTACATCCATCATACATATCCGTAATCACTATAATGTACGCTACAGGGACACCTCTAGCCTTCAAACATCTTGAAAGGACCTCGATAGGGACCCTGTCATATCTTCTCTCTAGGTCAATAAACACCATGTGCAAATCTTTCTTCCTATCTATGTACCGTTCAACAAACCTCCTAAGTAGATGGATGGATCCGTAGTCGAACGTCCTGGCATGAAACCAAACTGGTTCTCAAACATATTCATCGTTCTTCTAAGCCTCGCTTTTACCACCCTCTCCCAAACTTTCATAGTGTGACTGGGAAACTTGATACCCATATATTTATTGCAATTTTGGATATCACCTTTATTCTTGTATAACGGAATCATCTTACTACACTTGCACTCCTCGGGCGTCTTCTTTGTCCTAAAAATAGTGTTAAATAGCCAAGTTAGCCACTCCAATCCAGCCCTACCGGTATACCTCCAGAATTATAACGAGTTCTTATTTGGTCTAATCATTCTGCCCCTGCTCATTTTACGCTCCGCCCCCGTGACCTCCTCTAAACTAAAGCGCCTACAATACCTAAAAGCACAATGACTCTTGGAGTGCTCTAAATCACCCAACACAATGTTCCTATTCCCCTCTTCATTCAGGAGTTCATGGAAGTAAGTTTGCCATCTTCGCTTGATATGTGCCTCTTCCAATTGAACTATGTCTTTTTCATCTTTTATGCACCTCACTAGGTTTAGATCACATGCCTTCCTCTCTCTCGCCTTAGCCAGTTGTAACAACTTTATTCCCCTGCCTTTGTCCCTCATTTCTTTATAAAAACGAAAAAATGTCACAGTCCTAGCCTCCATGACTATAAGCTTCGCATCTTTCTTAACCTTCTTATATCCTTCTATGATGTTCTTCTTCTCTTCCTCACTCGTGCTCTCTGCTTGCTTCAAATATGCTGCTTTTTAGCTTCTACTTTTCTTTGGGCCTCCTCATTCTACCCCCAGTCTCCTTTGTAGCCTCCCGCCTAACTTTCTGAGACCCCTAATACCCCTAACATCTATGGCGTAGCTCTCAACACATGAGAAAGGAACCAAGGCAATTAAATATTGTAAAGCAACCCAATATCACAAACCAAAGCAGAATAGACGCAAATAAAGGTAAATAAACAACTAAAGACATATAACAAAGGGAAATGAGAAATAAGTAAAAGTATGGATGCACATATCAAGTAACAAGAGAGGGCGTGTAACAAAGAAAGCAAGTATTTAACAAATAAAGGCATGTAACAACAAAGACATGATATGAGTAGTAACAATGAGTAAAAAGGAATGATGTAGTTATGAATGAACCTTATAGGTGCCCTAACGCACCTTAAAATTTTCTAGGTGGCGACTCTCCAAAAGGAAACCCCCTTTCCAAAAGGAATGCGTTGTCCTAACCAAAATGTCATAAACCTGATTCCGCGAAGGAAAAAAGGAGGGCGCTACAGCATGGCGACTCTACTGGGGATATTTAGGCTTTTACCATTTCATACCATTTTTGTGAAGTTTTACCCCTCCCTATGTGCAACTACTTGTTTAATTATTTAAGCATTTAATTTCTTATTCAAAAGCAAACTGACATATCTTTCTTGTGTCCTTCCTTTATAACTGCTTTAAATTATGAAACTGCTGTATTTATCGCTTTCTTATCATGCAAATACATGTCAACATGCTTTTAATTATTTCATAATTGTGCTCAACATCATGTTCCACTTATGCCATATCGTTACCCCTAAATTCAAAAAGGCTTATTTGCCATAAAACTAGTTGATCAACGATGCATTCGACAATTTTGTGCCTTCCCACTTGAGTTATCCGCTCCAAGGTGCTGTATAAAACCCTATAAAAATATTACTCTGTTTAAATTGTGCATGTATCATGGTCAAACCTAGCCGGGTCAGTTATGTTGTCCACATAATGATCCTTTAAGATAGCCTTGTCCGAAGTGCACTGGGTTTCCCTAAAGTCAAACGGACATCATCACGTTCTGTGCATTTATTTGGAGAACTAAATGCTTCATGCCAATTGTTGATACTAAATAGCCGAGTTTGATGGGGGTAGGGGCCTAACTGTATTTGACTTGCAAAAATATGGACCACCAAGTTCCCAAATTCGGCATGGTCACCAACATTCACCCAAGATTGCTAAGTTGGTGGGAAGATTTACATTCCAATGACAAAACCCTCATAAAAAAATATCTAGAAAATCTACCATCCCTCATGGAGATCCGGCCTAACAACATGATAATAGAAGCTGCTACATTATTTTGGGATTGTGAAAGGGCTGTGTTCCGCTTTAGGGATATAGATTTGACACCTTTTCTTGAGGAGATAGGAGGACTGGCTGGTCTTGTGTGGGAAACTCTGGGTTTGCTAATGCCTGAGAAGTGCATAGGTAAGGGTTTCCTTAAAATGATGGACTTGAAGAATAATGCAAAATTGGTATTCTTGAAGGAATCATACATCCCTTT
Source organism: Nicotiana benthamiana (assembly GCA_034376525.1). Classification (NCBI taxonomy): domain Eukaryota; kingdom Viridiplantae; phylum Streptophyta; class Magnoliopsida; order Solanales; family Solanaceae; genus Nicotiana; species Nicotiana benthamiana. The sequence goes on from CM067336.1 coordinate 109,537,790, forward strand.
TGACTACCTGTATGAAAGGTGTAGTCACAACAAATCATGCCGTACCTACCATGATGATTTTGCCATCACGTCCTTGTATCATATCTATAGTAGGGTTTTCATATTCATATTTTGCTTCTATGTCTAATCGTGTTTCCAACGAAGAAAGGGAGAATCCATACAAGGCTGGCTATGGTAACCAAGATCCTAATTTAGGGGATTGGTGGGCAGACATTCTGCATTATACCCATGATCATCGTAGACATATACCAAGCCTTAAAAAGTGTCAACGAGGAGCGAGAAACTTCGAAGACTGCAATCTACTACTTCAGCTTTGGCCACTGGAACATCTCCAAAAGGTACCGAGAAGAAATTCAGCGAAGGGTCTGAGATGATCACATCGCTTTCCACCATCCAAAGCGAATGAATTACATCCCAGACATGTTCACTCAGCCTGAGAATGCCAAAGGATGGGTTGAGCTCTTTGATAATCTGACTGAAGAACAGGTTCAATGGATGTCCGAGTGGTTTCCGACAGAGGAGTTCATCGCCTGATCCAGAGATGCACCTTTCCTGATATTGATTGGTCTAAGAGGAACATACCCTTACATCCCTCTTCGAGTTATGAGGAAAGCAAGTAGGAAGCAAGTCATACCCGACAAGATGAGCCATCTTCGAGCTGACTTCCAAAATAATGATAGTCCCCACAAGTGCCAATCCTAACACATGTGGCACTGCAAGATTGTAATAGGGAAAGACACCATCGAGCCAAACATATATCATGCCGGTTGTACTCCTTTCTACTCTGGTTGGTTGAAAGATAATTGGGATGGTTTGGTCCATCCAGGATTCGTTCGAGGCCACATAATTATAGATGAAAAGTCCAAGGCACAAGTCAAGTACAAGTAGTCGGGTAAAAGGATCTGTGAATGTGAGAGCAAACATCGCGAGATACAAGAGTCCAATCCGAAGCTGGTTGAGGAATGGAAAGACATGTCTATCAGTGCCAACAAATGGATAGGATATTGGAGCGAGGCATAGTATAACTAGAGGGGAAATTTCTCAAAAGGGTTGAAGACCTTCTGATTGGACTCTTGTATCTCGCGATGTTGGAGCGAGGAATAGTATAACTAGAGGGGAAATTTCTCAAAATGGTTGAAGACTGTCAAAAGACTGAAGGGACCGAAGGTAGACATCTAGCCAGAGCATACATGTTGTTGGGACTTCGTGAACAGGAGATGTTGTTCGACGGAGCCAAGGATGCCGAATCTGGGGAAGGTCCTTCTAGGATCAAATAGATAGGAATTTGCTTTTTAGCTTTATGAATGTAATAAGGCCAATGGCCATTAGTGACTTTTATTTATTGCTTATTTAGTATCATTTTGGGATTCATCTATTTTATCTATAAGATGAGGCATTTGACATTTTAAATTCTCTAAATAAATTTGTCACTAGGCCTACCCTGGGGACAAAGAGATTCCCAAATTAGAACAATTTTTGTATTTCTGCACTATGTGTTTAAATATTGCAATACTTTTTATGATCCTCACTAATTTGATTTTCTTTTTGTTTTATTTTTGTTTTTATTATTCCCCTCCCGGTAGGTTTGTTCATGCACTTTGGCATCATCATCTTATTTCACAAGATATAGGGGCCCTCCACCCACTTCTCCTCTTAGTCCCATTAATGTCAGGAACAAAGGAAAAATGGAAGATTTAAACAACACTAAGGAGAATATCCACATGATTGAAATTGAAGATGACCGAGATCCCGAGGCATCAATCAGGTTGATCACAGAAGGTGATGACCCAAATAAGCAATTACTCTCAATCCAATCATAATATAGATCTAACCATCTAAGGACACTGAGGTAAATATGTATGTACCTCTTGAATTTAAATCAGCACCATCTACAAAGACACCGGTACCAATTGAGGTTGAATTTGCATCTCCGACAAATGCACGCTCATCATTTGAGGTTGCAGTCTTTCCACCCAAGGCACATGTTCCATTCAAAGTAAGGATAGTCGGGCCAATCCCAGTAGCAATGTCAAACATACCATTATCTATACAAATGATGTACCATGGGACTATACAGCCGAGGCGAGAACGAAAGTCAAGGCCGGGATTGAAGAAACTGTCGCAGCACATGGTATGACAAGAACTGGTAGAGTCTATACCCTTGAGCATCTAGATGAATCAAGAAAGTAGGACTCCGATTGACCACCCCTCATTGAGATAGGTCTGGAGGACCTTTGGAGGAAAATACAAGCCAAGGAATATTCGATCATCGACCCGTTAAACAAGATGCTAACACAAATTTCCATGCTCTCTTTGCTGAAAAATTCTGAGGTGCACAAGAATGCTTTGTTAAAGGTGATAAATGAAGTATACATACCAAGTAACATCACTAGCGAGGAAGTGACTAATGTGGTAGGACAAGTTCTGTAAAGCCATAATATCACCTTTCATAAGGGTGAGCTTCCACCTAAAGGTCTAAGGCATAACAAAGCACCGCACATCATCGTGCAATGTGAAGATTATTTCATTACCAAAATCCTATTTGATGGAGGTTCCAGTCTTAACATTTGTCCGCTGGTAACATTCAAGAAGCTGGGTAAAGGTCTGCATGAGATAAACGATGGAGCAATCAATGTGAAAGCTTTCGATAGTTCTCAGAGGTCCACCATTGGTGAGATTAGTCTATGTATGCAGATTGTCCGACCTGGTTCTAGGTCGATTTCCATGTAATAGACGTGCCAACGTCTTACAACTTGCTGCTAGAAAGGCCATGAATTCATGCTGCTCGGGTTGTAGCATCAAAACTGCATCAGGAAGTAAAGATCAAATGGAATCATCAGGAAGTGATCATTCACTGCGATAGCAGCAACCCTATATATAGTCACTAGACCATTCCGGCGATTGAGGGAAGAAGGAAGCCGGGTGTTAAACCTCTATTGAAAACGTTAGAAAGATATTTTGTAAAAGATTTTACTGAAGTTGAAAATTTAATGAAATGATTTGAATGGTATCCTATTTTGGGAATATTCTGTCACCACTGTGGTGCTATGACGTGGGTTACGTGATTTCTTACTACTCAGTCTTCATTTACCTTTATTATTTACTGAGTTGACATACTCACATTACTCCATGCACCTTGTGTGCATATTCAGGTAGTTTTGAGCTCGGTGGCAGGTTCATCGGAGTTAGCAAGGTAGCTTCCTGGAGATCGCAGCCCTTCTTTTCTCCCTCCTTATTTTTCCTTAATGTATTTCTTGTGATTTTCCTGTCGTTGTTGGTCTTTATGTTATTAGACAGTTGTAGTATATGCTCATGACTGGTGACACCAAATGTCAGGCTAGTGTATTTATATCGCACTATTCATTTAAACTTACATCACGAGATTATTCATTAAGAAATCGTATAAAAATAACTCTTATTAAATGATGGTAGATTCGGGAGTTGTGTCGTCTGGCGTAGTTTCACGATAGCTGCTATCATGACCGGGTCGATTTTTGGGTCATGACACATGCGTGATGGGTCTTTAACTGTGTATCTTAACTACATCATGACTTTTTACTCCGTGTTACTACTCGTATCATGCATTTGTTGTTACTTGCCTTTATTTGTTAAATACTTGCTTTCTTTGTTACATGCCCTCTCTTGTTACTTGATCTATGCATGCATATTTTTACTTATTGTTCGTTTCTATTTGTTATATGTATTTAATTATTTATTTGCCTTTATTTGCTTCTATTCTTCTTTGGTTTGTTATATTGGTTGCTTTAGAGTATTTAATTGCCTTGGTTCCTTTCTCTTGTGTTGAGAGTTACACCATAGATGTTAGGGGTGTTAGGGGTATCAAAACGTTATGCGGAGGCTACAAAGGAGACTGGTGGTAGAATAAGGATGTCTAAAGAAAAGCATAAGCTAAAACAAGTAGCATATTTGAAGCTAGTAGAGAGCATGGATGAGGAGGAGCAGAGGAACACTAGAGAAGGGTATAAGGAGGTTAAGAAAGAGGCGACACTTATAGTCATGGAGGCTATGACTGTAACATTTTCTAGTTTGTATAAAGAACCAAGGGACAAATGCAAGGGAATAAAGTTGTTATGACTGGCTAAGGCGAGAGAGAGGAAGGCTCATGAGCTAAACCTGGTGAGGTGCATCAAAGATGAAGACAAAAGAGTTTAATTGGAAGAGGAACATATCAAGCGAAGGTAGCAGACTTACTTCCATCAACTCCTGAATGAAGAGGGGGATAGGAACATTATGTTGTATGATTTAGATCACTCCAAGAGTCGTTGTGCTTTTGGGTATTATAGGCACTTTAGTTTAGAGGAGGTCATGGGGGCAGAGCATAAGGTTAGCAGGGGCGGAATGTCCACACCAAATGAGATCTCGGTCGAATTATGGAGGTATATGGGTAGGGTTAGATTAGAGTGGCTAACTTGGCTATTTAATGCTATTTTTAGGATGAAGAATATGCCCGAGGACTGGAGGTGAAGTAAGATGATCCCCTTGTACAAGAACAAAGGTGATATCCAAAATTATAATAACTATATGGATATCAAGTTGCTTAGTCATACTATGAAAGTTTGGGAGAGGGTGGTAAAACCGAGGCTTAGAAGGACGATGCCTATGTTTGAGAACCAGTTTGGTTTTATGTCGGGACGTTCAACTACGGATCCATCCATCTATTTAGGAGGATTTTGGAGTAGTACATGGATTGGTAGAAAGATTTGCACATGGTATTTATTGACCTAGAGAGAGCGTACGACAAGGTCCCTAGGGAGGTCCCTTGGAGATGTTTGAAGGTTAGAGGTGTCCCTGTAACATACATTATAGTGATTAAGTGTGACAAACCGGCCAGCCGTCTCATGAATTACCCCTCCATTTCCCCCATTTTTGCTTCTTTTATGCTTCATTATCCATGTCTTATGTGGTCGGGCGGGTTGGTTTGCATTTGAAGTGGAATGGATAAGAAATGAGACACTTAGTCTCTTTTAAGAAGGCTTAAGTTAGAAAATCAATTGGATGTTGAATTATGATTTAGAGGGTTTGGATGTGAGTGTTCGGTTAGTTTGGGAGGTGATTTGTGGCTTATGAGTGCGATTAGAAGTGGTTTTGGAGGTTCGGTGTAGAATTAGGCTTGAATTGGCGAAATTAGCATTTTTGCGATTCCCGATTGATAGGTGAGATTTTGATCCGAAGGTCGGAATGGAATTCTAAGAGTTTTTGTAGCTTCGTTATATGATTGGGATGTGTGTGCAAACTATTAGGTCATTCGGACGAGGTTTTATAGACATTTTGGATCGAAGGCATAACTTAAGAGTTCTTATGCTTGAATCTTATGTTAAATTGGTGATTTGATGTTGTTGTGAGTGTTTCAAAGTTTCGAACAAGTTTGAACGATGTCATGGGACGTGTTGGTGCAATTTGTTTGATGTTCTAGGAGTTATGGGTAGGTTCCGGGATGATTCAGGCCGAAAATCATAGCTGTAGCAGGTCCAGAAGGGTTGCAGGCCTCAAAACTCACATGCGGTCCGCACAAATAGAATTTCACCTGCGGTATATGTTGTGCGGACCGCACCAAATGAAGTGCAGCCACGGTAGGTGTTGTGCGGACTGCACAAATTGGTGTGCGACCAAGATGAAGAGCTTTCCGCTGGTTGTACTTTGGAAGCTCATATCCTTTGATCTACAAGGAATTTTGAGATGATTTAAAAATAAAAGTTGTAGCCCTTCGCATCTAGTTTCCAGAAAGGCAAAGAACTTACAATTTGGACATTTGTATAAAAGGTATGGCCAAATTACAAAAGCCTGTCACTGCAGAGAAAAGTTGCGGGGCCGCGGTCATTTTGGTGCGGACCGTAGACGATTTTGTGTGGCCCTCGGAGGTGGAAATGTGGGGGTTACTCTGTAAATATAAGGTTTTGGGTTTTATTTGATATTTTAACCTAGAGAGCTCAGATTTTGGCGATTTTTCAAAGGTTTTTCAGGGAGTTAATCAAGGTAAGTGATTCTAACTTAGATTTGGCTAGAGTACATGAATCTATCATTGAATTCGTCATATAATTCGTGATTTGGGATGGAATTCGGGAAGAAAATTGTGAAATCATTCAAAAATGTAAAGTGATGATTTAAAGGACCAAATGGTATCAGAATTGGATAATTTTTTGTATGGTTAGACTCGTGAGAGTATAATGATTTTAGTTTTGTGATATTTTGTAAAATCTCGAGATATGGGCCCGGGGGTTGGGTTTGACCAATTTTGCTAATTTTGTGGTAAATTGATTGTTTTTAAGTTGTCTTTGTTCCCTTAGCTCATTTTGACGGTTTGGTACTGATTTCGGCTAGATTTGGAGCATCCGGAGACTGACTCGAGAGGTAAAGGCATCGCGGTCTAGAGTTCGGATCGGATAGAGATGAGTAATGATTGTAAATGATATCCTGAGGGTTTGAAATCCCGGATTGCACATCGTAGTACTATATTAAAGTGAGACACATCCGGGATGATGAGCGCAGGGTCTTTTACTACTGGGGATTGTGACTTTTTCCGTCCCCATTGATTATTTTATGCGTATTTGACTGAAACTTATTTGTTATCATTATGATTTGGGCTGATTGCCATATTTGGGCTTCGTGCCAATTATTTGAACCCTTCGAGGATTATTAACATTGTTTCCTTACTGTTTTTGACTTATTGTTGAACTCAGTCCTAATGATATCTACTGTTTTAGAAACTCATCCACTTTTACTTAGATTTGAAACTTAAATGATATTTCTAAATAATGTTTTGGGCTGAGAACTATTGTTTTACAAATGCCCAAGGGGCTTGTGATGTTTTTCAGACTGAGTGAGGGCGAGGGCCATATGTGAGGATATGCTGAGTGACATGAGTCCCAGGGCCTGAGATACTTTATATGCCACGAGGTGTCTTGATATAGCGCTTGGGCTGCAAGGGGCCCCTCTGGAGTCTGCACACCCACAGTGAGCACGGGTACCCATTATATTTTGAGAGTGAGCCCGAGGGGCTGATATTGTACCGAGTCATTGGTACTGTGTCCGATGGGTGGATTACTACTTGTTATTTACTGCCAAATTACCTGTTTTACTTGTTGAAAAAGGAAATTTCTTAATATTTCAGTGAATTACTATTTTAAGTGATTTTAGTGCTTATGTATAAAATGCTTTGTGTTTTCGCGTGTTGTCTTTCTTTCGGCCATTATTCATATATATTACTTGCTAGGTCGGAGTACTCACATTACTCTCTACACGGTGTGTGCAGAATCAGGCATAGCATATTCCCTCTCCTGAGTGCTCATCCTCCCAGTCCAAGCGGTGTTTCAGAGACTACGAGGTAGTTGTTGGCGTCTGCAGCCCCCGTGCCTCCCTTGTCTTATCATTTCCATGTTCTTCTAACTATCGTATCGTATTTTATATTTAGTAGACATGTATCAGGATTCATTAGTTGCTCATGACTTATGACACCCCCCGTTAGGGCTGTGTCGGGCTGGATTTTCGCATTTTTATCTATATTTTCCGCTATTTGGTATTATTAAACCAAGTTTGAACTATATTTTTGTTAACTAAATGTATTAAAGGATGAATTGGGTTAGACTGGCTGGCCTTGTCTTCACGAGAGACGTCATCACGACCAGTTTCAAAATTTGGGTTGCGACAAGTTGGTATCAAAGCCTAGGTTACGTATGTCTCATGAGTCATGAGTAGGTTTAGTAGAGTTTCGCGGATCGATATGGAGATGTCTGTATTTATCCTCGAGAGGCATCAGAACTTTTAGGAAAAACTTCATATTCTTGAAATTCTTGCCATGAGAACTTGTTGATCCGAGTCCTAAACTTCTATTATTCTATCCTTTTTACATTTGTTGAGGACACGAGCTACAAGACGAGGTAACCACCAGTTCCACAACCTGCGGCCACCAAAGGTCGAGGACGCGGTCGTGATCGTGGTAGAGGTAGGGTAGCAAGGGCAGCACCTATTGATCCACCAGCTGCCCCAGCCCAGGATTAGGCACCAGTTGTGCCCATTGTGATTCTAGGTCTTCAAGAGGCCTTGTCACAGATCTTATCAGTTTGCATTGGCCCGACTTAGGCAGGTTCAGCCACTACAACTGTAGCTACTTCACAAGCCAGGGAAGGCACCCAGACTCCTGTTACTCGCACACTTGAGCAGGTAGTGCAATGACTTCAGACGGCGAAGGCACCTCTAGTTCAGCCTGTTACACCAGCTCAGGGGTTAATAGTACAAATTATGCCAGATGATAAGCACCGTCGACATGAGAGGTTTGGTAGGCTCCATCCTCTGTAATTTAGTGGTGATGAGGGCAAGGATGCCCAGGGTTTTCTTGCCACGTTTCAGTAGATGCTCCGTACAACAGGGATCCTTGAGACTAGTGGTGTAGCATTTACCACCTTCCAGTTTACTAGGGCTGCCTTCACTTGGTGGGAGGCGTATGAGAGACGTAGGCTAGTTGGTGTAGTGCCCCTTACTTGGAAGGAGTTCTCTACTCTCTTCTTAGAGAAGTATGTACTGTAGTTCCGTATAGAGGAGATGCGTAGACAGTTTGAGTGGCTGAAGCAGGGAGATATCACTGTGTCACAGTATGAGGCAAGGTATTCTGAGTTGGCTCGTCATGTCAGGTTGATGGTTCCGACAGATCATGAGAGGATCAGGAGATTTGTTGATGGCCTTAACTACCATCTCTGTATCTTGATGACTAGAGAGAGAATATTGGGTGTTACACTTGAGGAGGTGGTTGATATCGCTCGTGAGATTAAGATGGCTCGTCGCTATGTTAGAGAGGAGAAGGAGGCCAAGAGGCCTTGAGGTCCGGGCAGTTATAGTGGTGCTCCTTCAAGGGGCCAGTTCCGGCATGATAGATTTGGTTCTTTTAGGCCTACTTAATCAGCTTGTCTAAAGTATAATGAGTCATCTTCAGGTCGTGGTTATCATGGTTCTCTGCAGGTTCAGCCTTCATTCAGCGCCATTCCAGCCCAGATTTCATCTCGTGCCCCATCAGCTCAAGGTTCTTCTATGCTGAGCCCATCAGCTGGTTACTTCGGTGTGAGAGATTCCTTTTAGCCCCCTTCTCCAGCACCTGGGAGTTGTTTTGAGTGTGGAGAGTTTGGGCATATATGGAGGCAGTGTCCTCGTCGTGTTGCTAGTTCGTCCAGCAGAGGGGTTAGCCCTCAACTTCTACACCTGTTACTTCACCACCCTCCCAACCAGCTAGGGTAGTGGTCAAGATCCGGGGGTCTCCCTAGAGGAGGAGGTCGATAAGGCGGTGGCCAGGCTCATTTCTATTCTATTCCAGGCAGGACAGATGTTATTTCTTCAGATGCTGCAATTACAGGTATTGTTCAAATCTGCCACAGAGATGCCTCCGTATTCTTCGATCCAGGTTCCACCTATTCTTATGTTTCCTCATATTCTTCTCATTATTTAGGTATGCCCCGGGAGGTTCTTGCTTTAACCATTTATGTGTCTACTTCGGTGGGCGATACTATTGTTGTGGACCGTGTGTTGGTCATGTGTTGTGACTATTCGGGGTTTGGAGACCCGCGTTAATATATTCCTATTGATCATGGTGGACTTTGATGTTATTTTGGGCATGGATTAATTATCTACATGCCATGCTATTCAAGACTGTCATGCTAAGACAGTCACTTTGGTTATGACGGATGTACCGTGGATCGAGTGACGTGGTGTGACAGATTACGTTCCTAGTAGAGTGATATCTTTATTGAAGGCCCAATGTATGGCTGGGAAGGGTTATCTTTCATATCTAGCATTTGTGATGGACATTGGAGCTGACACTTGACAAAGTTGCCATCAGCTTCAGGTTGCCATCAGCTTCAGGTTCATATACCGTATATTGTGATGCTTGGAGAGTTGGGATTGGTTGTGTTTTAATGCAGACGGGTAGAGTTATTGCATATGCTTCTCGCCAGCTAAATCCCCATGAGCAGAACTACCATGTTCACGATTTGGAGTTGGCTGCCATAGTTCATGCGTTGAAGATTTGGAGGCATTATTTGTATGGTGTATCTTGTGAGGTATTCACTGATCATCACAGTCTTCAGCATTTGTTCAAGCAAAAGGATCTTAATTTGAGGCAACGGAGATGGCTAGAGTTGCTCAAGGATTATGATATTACTATTTTGTATCATCCGAGAAAGGCCAATGTAGTGGCCAATGCTTTGACCTGAAAGGCAGTAAGTATGGGGAGTTTGGCATACATTCTAGTTGGGGAGAGACCCCTTGCAGTAGATGTTCAAGCCATGGCCAATCGGTTTATGAGATTAGATATTTCGGAGCCCAGTCGGGTGTTAGCTTGTGTGTTTTCTCGGTCTTCCTTATATGATTGCATCAGAGAGCGCCAGTATGATGATCACATTAGCTTTTTCTTAAGGACAGAGTTCAACATGATGATACAAGAGAGTTGGGTACCCATGTGGAGTTGAGCACAATGTTTAATCCTCAAACGGATGGACTGTACGAGAGTACTATCTAGATATTGGAGGACATGTTTCGTGCTTGTATCATTGATTTTGGAGGTTTATAGGATACGTTTTTACCGCTTGTAGAGTTTGCCTCCAACAACAGCTACCACTCAAGTATTTAGATGGCTCTGTATGAGGCTTTGTATTGGAGATGGTGTAGATCTCCAGTTGATTGGTTCGAGCCCGGCGAGGCTAGGCTATTGGGGATAAATTTGGCTCAGGATGCCTTAGAGAAGGTAAAGGTGATTCAGGAGAGGCTTTGTATACCGTAGTCGCGTCAGAAGAGTTACGCGGACCGGAAGGTTTAAGATGTGTCCCATATGGTTGGTGAGAAGGTCTTGCTGAAGGTTTCGGCCATGAAAGGTGATATGAGATTTGGAAAGAAAGGGAAGTTGATCCCGCGGTTCATTGGGCATTTTGAGGTACTTCGGAGGACTGGGGAGGTGGATTATATGCTTGCTTTCCCACCCAGCTTGTCGAGTGTACATCCGGTATTTCATGTTTCTATGCTCTAAAAGTATGTTGGGGACCCGTCTCATGCTTCTGACTTTAGCACCGTTCAGTTGTATGATAATTTGACCTTTGACGTGGAGCTAGTGGTTGTTTTGGGTCGTCAGGTTCGAAACCTGAGGTCGAAGGATATAGCTTCAGTGAAAGTGCAGTGGAGTGGTCGGCCCGTGGAAGAGGCTACCTGGGAGACCGAGCGGGAGATGCGGAGCAGATATCCTCACCTCTTTGAGGCTTCAAGTATGTTTCTTGACTCGTTCGAGTAGGAACGTCTGTTTAAGTTGGGGAGGATGTGACGACCCATCAAGTCGTCTCATGAGTTACCCCTCTGTTTCCCCTATTTCTTCTTCTTTTATGATTCGTTATATGTGTCTTATGTGTTCTAGTGGGTTGGTTTGTGTTTGGAGTGGAATGGATAAGAAATTAGACATTTAGTCTCATTTAAGAAGGCTTAAGTAGAAAAGGTCAATCAGATGTTGACTTATGAGTTAGAGTGCTCGGATGCGAGTTCCAATGGTTCAGTTAGTTTCTGGATGTGATTTGTGGCATATGAGTGTGATCATAAGTGGTTTTGGAGGTTCGGTGTAGAATTAGGCTTGAATTGGCGAAGTTAGTATTTTGGCGATTTTCGGTAGATATGTGAGATTTTTATCTGAGGGTTGGAATGGAATTCCGAGAGTTGTTGTAGCTTCGTTATGTGATTTGGGATGTGTGTGTACAATTTTAGGTCATTCGGACGAAGTCTGATAGACTTTTCGGATCGAAAGCATAATTTAAGTGTTCTTGGAGTTCTTAGGCTTGAATCCTATGTTAAATTGGTGATTTGATGTTGTTGTGAGCATTCCGAAGTTTTGAACAAGTTTGAACAATGTCATGGGTTGTGTTGGTGTAATTGGTTTGAAGTTACGGGAGTTCCGGGTAGGTTATGGGATGTTTCAGGCCGAAAATCATAGCTGTAGCAGGTCCAGAAGGGTTGCAGGCCTCGGAACTCACTCGCACGCTCGGCACAATAAGAAGTGCACCCATGGTATGTGTCGCACAAAATGAAGTGCGGTCGCAGCAGATGTTGTGCAGACCGCACCAAATGGTGTGTGACCCCGATGAAGAGCTTTCCACTTGTCCTAATTCGGAAGCTCATATCCTTTTGTCTACAAGGAATTTGAGATGATTCAAAAAGAAAGTTGTAGCCTTTGTGTCTAGTTTCCAGAAAGGCAAATTTCTCATAATTTTGACATTTGTAGCAAAGGTTATGGCCAAAATACAAAAGCCTATCACTATAGAGAAAACCTGTGTGGCCGCGGTCGTTTTTATGCAGACCGCGATCGATTTTATGCGGCCCGTGGAGGTGGAAATCTGGGGGTTACTCTATAAACAAAAGGTTTTGGGTTTTATTTTATATTTTAACCTAGAGAGCTCGGATTTTGGCCATTTTTCGAAGGTTTTTCAAGGAATTCATCATGGTATGTGAATCTAACGCAGATTTGGCTAGAGTACATAAATATATCATTAAATTCAACATTTAATTCCTGATTTGGGATGGATTTGGGAAGAAGATTCTGAAATCATTCAAAAATGTAAATTGATGATTTAAAGGACCAAATGGTATCATAATTGGATAATTTTTATATGGTTAGACTCGTGAGAGTATAAGGATTCTAGTTTTGTGAATTTTCGTCAAATCTCGAGATGTGGGCGCGGGGGTCAGGTTTGACCAATTTTGGGAATTTTGTGGTAAATTGATTATTTTTGAGTGGGCTTTGTTCCCTTAGCACATTTTGATGGTTTGGTACTGATTTCGGGTAGATTTGGAGCATCCGGAAGCTGTTTCGAGAGGCAAAGGCATCGCGGGCCAGAGTTCAGACCGAATAGAGTTGAGTAATAATGTCCTGAGGGTTTGAAATCCCGAATTGCACATCGTATTGCTATTTCTAAGTTAAACATGCGGAGGATTATGAGCGCGGGGTCTTTTACTACTGGGAATTGTGACTTGGTCCGTCCCGATTGATGATTTTACCGCATATTTCACTGAAACTTATTTGTTATCATCATGATTTGGGCTTATTGCCATATTTTGGATTCGTGCCAACTATTTGAACCCTTAGAGGAATTATCATTGTTTCCTTACTGTTTTTGACTTATTCTTGAACTCAGTTATGATGATATACTATTTTAGAAACACAACTACTTTTACTCAAATTTGAAACTCAGTTGATATTTCTAAATAATGATTTGGGCTGGGAACTATTGTTTTACTAATGCCCAAGGGGCTTGTGATGATTTTCGGACTGAGAGAGGTAGGGAGCGATATAAGGCCGAGGGCCTGAGATACTTTATATGCCACGAGGTGGCATGATATAGCGCTTAGGCCATAAGGGGCCCCTCCGGAGTATGCACACCCACGGTGAGCGTGGGTACCCACTATGTTCTGAGAGCGAGCCCTAGGGGCTGATACTGTTTTAAGAGTGAGCCCAAGGGGCTGATACTATTTTGAGAGTGAGCCAGAGGGGTTGATACTGTACCGAGTGATTGATATTGTGCCCAAGGGTAGATTTCTACTTGTTATTTACTTTCAAATTACCTATTTTACTTGTTGAAAATGGAAATTTCTTGATATTTCTCTAATTTACTGTTTTAAGTGATTTTACTGCTTCTGTATAGAATGCTTTGTGTTTTGTTCATATTTTCTTGCTTTCAGCCATTATTTATATTTATTACTCACATGGTTGGAGTACTCACATTACTTCCTGCACTGTGTGTGCAGATTCAGGCATACCAGATTCTCGCTCCTGACTGCTGATCCTCCCAGTCCATGCTATGGTTTGGAGACTATGAGGTAGCTATTGGCGTCCGCAGGCCCCATGCCTCCCTTATTTTATCATCTCCATGTTCTTCGAACTATTGTATCAGATTTCATATTTAGTAGACTTGAATCAGGATTCATTAGTTGCTCATGACTTGTGACATCCCGGTTAGGGTTGTGTCGGGATGAATTTCCGTATTTTTATCTATATTTTTTGCTATTTGGCATTATTAAACCATGTTTGGACTATATTTGTGTTAACTAACTGTTTTAAAGGATGAATTGGGTTAGACCGGCTGGCCTTGTCTTCACGAGAGGAGCCATCACGACTAGGTTCGGGATTTGGGTCATGATATTAAGGATATGTATGATGGATCTAAGTCTCGGGTGATGATAGCGGGAGAAGACTCGAAACATTTTTTGCTTTGGATGGGGTTACACCAAGGATCTGTGCTCAGCCCATTCTTATTTGATTTGGTCGATGGATACGTAGATGCATCATATTCAAAGGGAGGTACCATGGTTTATATTATTCACTAACGACATAGTACAGATTGATGAGACTGTCGCGCCCCCTTTTTTTTCCTTCGCGGAATTGAGTTTATGACATTTTGGTTGGGAAAACTCTTTCCTTCTGGAAAAGGCGTTGTATTTTGGAGGGTTGCCATCTAATGATTTTTAAGGTGCGTTAGGGCACCTATAGGGTTCATTCATAACTACATTTGGTAACTAGGGGTAGGGTAAGAGCTTGAAATTATTCTAAGGAGAAGGTGTTAGGCACCCCTCAAGATCCACTAGTGTGGTTCTTGGCCAGACAGTTTTTGTGAATTGTACAATTAGTAAATAAACAAGTATGACTCAAATAGTAAGGGATTTAAGTTTAAATACACAAGTGTTTGAAAAACAACTAGTGAAAAAGCGAGATTTCTAAAAGAGTTACAATCCAAGCATGCTTATGAATGTAAAGCGGGTGCCCTAGTCTTTTTTTTTTTTTACAATATGGATCACATCAATGCAATACCCCGATATGACACTCCTCAAAGAGGGGCTACACGTGGTATTAATGCACCAGTCATCATATAGATATCTACCCTTTCCCATACCGTGAAGGTAACTAAAGTGAGGGTTGGTCTCGACCCATATTGCATGCTGTTACCCATCCCTTCCTATCAGTTCCAGAGGAATTTAAGACTCCTACCTAAAAGGGGGAAAGGTTATAAGCGAACCCTCATGTTTAAAGTCAAAATACTAGGCGACAAATAAGAACACATAAGACTGCATTTAGTGGAAAAACATAGAAGTAAGTAGAAAGCTCTTGTATACCTCCATAAATAATGCACATAGACATCATGACTCATACACAATTAAGGTCCATATTTGATCCTAACAAGGTGTTTAGGTGACAATAGTAGAACCAGATTTATTGCATGACTCGGAAAAGAAGTTCGAATTAAGCTTATATACTGATTTTAATAGGTTGACAATTAAACATTAATCACAAAGACGACTCTAGTTTTATTTAATGTTATTAGCTAAGGCTTGCCTAGATATAAAATAATATGCAGTAGTTATTCAAAATTATTAAAACAGTGTGGAAATTATTTTACCCTAAGGACAGATTGTTCTAATTGATACAAATGCAGAGATTATTACCAGTTTTATTAAGAAAATGACACAATGTGATATCATTTTTTTTACATTTTGATGAATCAATAATTAACTAGGCATCTTAAACAAAGTGCAAACAAGATCCTAGAACATGATATCTAATATGCACCAAATGGCAAGATATTTAAAAAACAGAGTCCCTAAGGCATGATTTCTAAATGTGCACAAGAGTTGCAGAATTATTGAAATGTGACTTTTGAAGGTACAAGAGTAACATGTTTTATGCCAATGTTGTTATTGCCCAAAGAGCAGGATTTCTACCTGATAGACATAAACCATGGATTAGTGATGGATGAGATGTTAAAGCAAGAAACATAGGTCCTAAGAGCATAATTTATAATTCATGTATGAATCCTGAGCATGGTTTCTATTGCACAATTAGGAATATAATCCTAATAACATGGTTTCTACCCTTAACAACTATAACATGCATATTTACCCCAACCTTTTTCACTAGCCAATCCAATACTTGCTAACAACAAGTTATTACAGACCAGCATTTATGTGACTTACATAAGAAGAAATGAAAATAAGAAGTTACACTATAGGAAGCCTAATTAGAACTTCCTCCCTGAGTTACGAAATAAACCACCTCAAGTGCCAAGATTGTTCTATAGCCTTTCTCATACCTGGGTGTGTCAGAGTTTCCTACGGACCTCAAGGGATCCTTGGCAGTTCTCACACCCAGATTGCATAACCAAGGCAGAGTAAGTGTGGTGTGGAAAGGCCAGTTTTTATGCGTCCAAGTTCAGAGGGACCGCAAGGGTCCCAAGGCAAGGCTTACACAAAATAGGCAGAACCTAGTAGTCTAAGAGTATATGTGAGAGTGCTTGACATAGATTTAAAAGAGTTAGAGTTGGAAAATAATTTTGAAATAGCGTGTTTGAAATGTTTGCAAAACAACAGAAGAATTGCATAGGGAAAAACAGTTTGGAAAGGAGGTGAGAAAAAGAGCAACAACAATTTGGAACAAACCAGCACACACAAAACAAATCCAAAGCATAGTACCATTCCAACATTCACAAGCAGGGAAATAAGGGGTTGGGGACATAGAGGACCCAAGTCAGAAACACATAAACATGGCTGAGAAGAGATACATATAGACCAGCAAGTAGAAAAAACAAGTAGGGACTGATTGGCCTTTAGAACACAAAGAATTACGTTAAAGAGTTAACAAGGGAATCATGCTTAAAATTAGAATAGTAATAAGACATAGGGACATGGTATAGGAGTAGTCATTGTCACACCCCCCTTTTTCGCACCCCGATGGCGCAAGGGAGTTTTTCCAATTAAAGGACAATCGAATGAAATTTGCTTATTTATTTCACAGTCGCCACTTGGGAGATTTAGGGTGTCCCAAGTCACCAGTTTTAATCCCGAATCGAGGAAAGGAATTGACTCTAAATTACAGTTTGCGTACCAGATATCCGGATAAGAAATTCTGTTAACCCGGGAGAAGGTGTTAGGCATTCCCGAGTTTTGTGGTTCTAGCACAGTAGCTCAACTGTTATATTCAACTTATTTACCTGATTTTTACATGTTGTAACTTATGTGCCGATTTTAACTTTTGACCGCTTTTATTCAATTTATTACAGGAAATTGAACGTCGTCTGAAACATATCTTTGGATTGTGCCGCATGAAATGAACCCGCAATCCTAAACACGTCCGATTCGATATTTTGAGATTTGGATTTGGGTCGCATGAAATGTACACGTGAGTTTAGGGAAGATAACGTTATTATTTTGGGGAAGATTGTGCAATTATCTAAACGGCCCATCCGGACTCTAAATATTTAAATATATACATTTATTGAGGGCTCCACAACTTATATGTATTTTTATTGGGCGATGCTCGTCTCATTTTTATTATTTAAAAGGACAAATCCAAAACAACTACAGTATTAATAAATTATTCTTTTGAAGACTACTACAAGATTATTGCAAGGCTTAACAGTTATGGAATGAGATGACACTTACTTTATTTGCATTTTTCGTAAGATCCATTTAAAACGACCCAGTACAATACCACTCAGTGGTGTCTGGGGAGGGTAGTGTGTACGCAGCCTTACCCCTACCCTGGGGTAGAGAGGCTGTTTCCAAATAGACCCCCGGCATAAATCCCCAGAATTTGCTCCTGGGGAGACTCGAACTCACAACCTCTCGGTTGTAAGATCCATTGTCTTTTTTATATAAATCTAATTCTCCGAACATTTACTACTACTTCTACTTCCCAATTCAAGTCCATATTTTAAAAAAAGTTCTATCTCAGTGAGTGGCTAACCAAACTTAGCCGCAAACTTCAATTATAAAAAGTAGGATTAGGAACGAGATTCTAGGAAACATTAATCGTTATGAACACAAACTAACAGAGATTAATCTAATAGTCATAAATCACAACGAGAATCTAGGAAAACATTAATCATCAAGCAAAATGGATAAAATAATTGAGATAACAAACTAGAAAAATGCTAGCACCACACTTATGACCACAAACTATAGCAAACAATTTAGCCTAAAATATTTGTCAAAATAATCAATGAAACAATAAACCAATCATAGATCCATCCAGAGAAGATAGATAGCAAAAAAAATTCAACCTTATAGCAAACATAATATGGATTGAAATTCGAGAACTGGAGAACAAGAAATTGACCTTTTAATAGCTAAATATTCTTCGATATATCAGAAAAACCTACTGTAAAGCTGTATGAACTAACCACGACCGGAAGCGACACCGAGAAAATCAAACAAGATATCGGACGGACCTCGACGGACTCAACCTCGGAACCGCTGAACATCAGTTGATTTCGAGGTTGTTTTCGGCTATTTTTCCAGCTGATTTTGGACTATCTTTGGTGGGTTTTTGGAGAGGAGGGGGACTGGTTCTTTAGAATGGAGAAGAATAAGAACCGTCAAGAGGGTCGTCCCTCACTGCCCCTGTATATCCTGTATATACGGAATGTATATCCAGTGTATACCCCGTCTCCCAGGTCCCCGACACCGAGAAAATCAAACAAGATATCGAACGGACCTCGACGGCCTCAACCTCAGAACCGCTGGACATCGGTTGATTTCGAGGTTGTTTTCGGCTATTTTTCCAGCTGATTTTGGACTATTTTTGGTGCGTTTTTGGAGAGGAGGGGGACTGGTTTTTTAGAATGGAAAAGAATAAGAACCGTCAAGAGGGTCGTCCCTCACTGCCCCTGTATATCCTATGTATACGGAATGTATATCCAGTGTATACCCCGTCTCCCAGGCCCCTTTTCTTTTCCTCTCTCAAATCTGAATCCTTCTATTATGTCCATGTATTCTAAGTCTAGGGGAATGGTTGGGTATGTGGAAAGTGGTTGGGGTAGGTAGAAAAATGATTGGATAGTTATGGACTAGGTTCGAGAATTATGTCTAAAAATGGTCATTTGAACCCAAATGTTATTTCTTTCCTGGAAAGGAGAATAAAAATACAATATTATTTAATTAATCTTACGTAAGCAAAATAACTATTAAAACGAGACTGACAATTAAAAACAAAACTCTTTTTGTATTTTCAAGTTTAAAATGACTACAAAACGTTAATAAAAATATTTTTTTATAATTTTCGAAATTATATATATAAAATAAAAGATAAGGTATTATTTTTGTATTTTTTTAAAATTTATGAGAAATACATAAACTAAAATCTATATACCTTTTTTTTTGTAATTCTTCATTTTGTGACGAAATAAAGTAAAATCGTCAAAATTAGCTAAAATAGCTATATTAGACCTAAACTAAATTTTTTACGCTAAAAATATGAAAAATCTCGGTGAGGGTCAAAAATCACACGTCTACTGTCATGCAGGGGTTTATTACGCGCAATTAGTCAGGACTTAGTGTTAATCATGTGCATTAGGAGACATACTAGTTAAGGACATAAACATGAACTCAAGTAGACATGCTGATTACATTCGAACAAAACACGGCAAAACTTAAGCATGCCGAGTAAAGTAGTAAACAAGAAGTGAAATTAAACAACATAAGCCATTAAGTCAGTGCAAAAAAAAGATAGGGATTGACAAATAGTGGAGCACATAGAGTTGACTTTCAGAATTGAATTAGGAACATACTAGTTAAGGAAGCAATGTGCAGAAAAGCAAAATAAGTAGAGTTCCACATTCTGGCCTTGGCTTTCAGCCGGCTAGACAAGCAGTAGCACAAATAGTAGAGAAAGAAGAGAAAGTTTGAGTGTGCATGTGTGTGTTTTGAACTTATTGTCTGTGTGTTTAGACTGTAGAAGATAGTCATTTATATAATAGATTGAAAACTTGTTCAAATAAGGCAAGAATCAATTCTTTAGTAATTATAGAACAACATAAAAATTGGTTCGAATCTCCATTTGATTAAGGGATTCAGTGTGAATGGTAAAGGGCAGGTGACAAATAAGGAAAGAAATGATACACGGCTGGAGTATTTTCAAAAAAACTACTACCAGTATAGAACAGGTAATTAGGGCTAGGTTCAGAAAGTTTTTTAAACTAAGAAGACAATCAGTAGTAACGCAGACAAGACAAGGAGAATTAATTAAGGTTAGCAAGTAATCAACTTAAATTGGGGTCGAGAATCAGTAGCATAGAGTAGGACCAAATTCACAAAGCCCTAATTAAGGACCCAACTTAGTAGAAACAATAAGTATCATAGCAAAATATGATAAGGAAATAGTCTGCTTAACAAACAGGGCAAGCTTTTAGGATTTTGAAAGAAAAATTTTCAATCACCATCGATTATGGAAACTAGACTTGATCAAAAGGGGGTCATGACTCTATACTTTCATCATATAAATAGAGGAAGTCCACATATATAGCAAGAAAATCATATTTGAAGCATAGTCATAGAATGAGGCAAAAGATGAACAAACAAAGCGAGCATAGTCATACAAAAGCGACATAAGTAAGCTAGGGATTCAGGAAAACATGTTCGAAGCAGAATAATCACAGGACTCAAGTACGCAGGCTAACACACAGACACGAAGTAAAGAAAGCATGCTAACACTCAAAGAAGCAAAGTAAGGAAAATCATAGAAACAAAGTAAAGAAAATCTTAAAAAGAAAGGGGCTTTTAAAAGAGTCAAGTTAAAAGCAGTAAGAGCACAAAATCGGTCAAAACAAGAAAACTGGTTTAATCATAATGAAATCAATTAGAACATACGTAAAAGAACTCCGAGAAATCCTAGTTTTAGAAAAGAATGACTTAAATCAAAATAGTTAGTTAAAACCGGAGATTTTTAGAGAAAAATTCTTAATAATACTTGAATCATCTCAGATCTATAAAGATCCGATAAGAATCAAGCAGTAGCAAACTAGGGTTTCAAAAAAATAGTAGAAATAAAGAGAACCAGTTAAAAACTCATGGATATACCTGGATTTTAAGACAGATCTAAAGAAAAGTGAAAAATCTCAAGAGTTAGGATTTCATAGAAGCCAGAGAAGAAGAGAAAACCTTAGAACATTTTAGGTTTTAACCAAAAAAGTCATGGGTCTGACTCGAACACCATGGATGGCCGAAAAATGGTATGAACGATCATGGATAGGCTTTTGGAGGGTTTTGAATAAGATATGGATTAGATCTCTTCGAGATACCTCCATGAAACCACAAAAACAAGAAACTAGGAGACATATGAGACAAGTATATTGTGAGCACGTGATTTTTGCCCTTCTTTATTTTTATAATTTTGTGCATTTTGGTGTCATTTTCTGATAATTGTTGCATTTTATGTGCTCATGTTAATTCATAAAATATAAAAAATATGCACGTGCATTTAGGATTTAATTTCATATTTTTGTATTAATTAGGAATCAAATTGTCTTAGAACAAGACATAAAAAATTACAATAATAGTTTACTTTAGCATTTTAATTGTTTTAATTGTGAAATTATCGCAAAATTAGTTTTAAATAACTTTACGATTTTTGTAGTTTAATTTTAAAATATATTAGGATTTTATTTTTATTATTTCAATGTTACAAAATAAGAAAATACAATACAAAATGGAAAAATTAAAAAACAAAAAGGAATTAATAAAGAAAAGAAAGAATAGGAAAGAGGGGATGCCCATATCTGGGCTCGAATTAATTCCACGCCCAAGCCCATAATGCAATTCCCACCTGTTCAGACCCAAGTAAATTCCCCCACCCGGTCCACCATTTCCGATCCAAACAACGTCATTCAGAGAAAGATTTAATCTTGGTCTCTTTATTCCCTTGATCCAACGGCTCATGTTATTTGATTAGGATTATATATAACTTTCCTAAATACAGTCACCCTCCTCATACAGAACTCCCCTTGTTCTCATATGACCGGCTCTGCTTAGCTCCGTCGATGGAAATCGCCTACGGCGGCGGAGAACCACCAAATTCCACCAAAATAACACCCCGGATTCCTCTCATCCTCCTCTATCCAAATTCATGGTTTGTTTCTCTCAAATGTAAGCCGTGCTCTTCGAAACTCCGATCTAAACTTTCCGGCCAAAATCCAAAACGGTCCAAACCTGACCAAATGCATACCACAATGTCCCCAGACTTCCCTCATTCCTAATATTTGATGAAAACCTCTCGAGTCCTGGCATAAATGAAGGTATTGAAAATCTAGGGTTCAGGCCGTTTCAACTTGTTTTGGGGAGGTTTTCTTGGTCGAGTGCTTCGTTCAGTAGGTTTTCTTTAGTATTCTAAGTTAATTTCTGTTATTATAGTTCAATGCTTTCTTCTCATTCTTCTCCGTTCAATTAGGCAATTTCTGGCTGTTCATAGCTAAGTTTGATTTCATGCTTTGTTGGTTGTTTATTTTAGTAGGATAGTTCAATGTCGCTTTCAATTCATTTGCTCGTCTTTCTAATCAATAAATCCTGCCTAGTGTTAATTTGCTTTTAATTCATGCTTTGTTTTTTTAGTTAACCATAGCCTTAGTTTTAGAATCGTCATGATTAATTGGTTTGGGTCGTTAATTTTTTATCCGTATTTGTTAGTTATAAGCTTAGGCTAATTTCTTCCTCTGTGTTGATTTTGATTTCTTAATTGATATTGGGTCATTGGTCAAGTAGACTGTTCTTGGTTATGTTCATATGAAAATTGGATTTGGAAGTTTGTTTGGGACTGATTTCAGTAGTATTAGCTGCTTCTTCAATTTCTGTGTTATTGGAGATAATGTTAAGATCGTTTTTTGGGTATAGCTGATTAGTTCACTTACTATTAACCTTACTTTTTTAAAAGGGGGTAAGGTTTGGGTGAGGTTAGTTACAGTGAGTAATTTCAGGGGTTCACAAGGGCTTTTTAGAGATAGAAAAGGGTAGAATCTATAGGAATTGTAATTTTAAAACAAGGGAAGGGTAGTATAGGAATTGTCTTGCCAAAAGGGTATCCTAGAGGCTTCAAGAATAGGACTTTAGTGTAGATTTTAATAGACTTAGGGCACTAACTTGAGTAGCAAGTCAGAAAATAAGGGGGTTAAATATGAAAATAAGCAGGGGTTGTTGAGGAAAACTAAAATCTAAGGCCTGCCCTTATTTTTCCCTATATAAGGGCACTAAGTGCCTTGAGGAAGAGGTCTTCAACTTTCAGCCCAGAAATCCAAAGAAAAAGCTTTCCTCTTTTCTTAAAATTTTAAATTAACTAGTAGATTCAAACATTCAAAAATACAAAAACATCAGAAAAGGAAAAACCAAAAAAATATTTTTCGTTATTTCATTGATTATTCAGTGATTTTCAATTTTTTAGTACTCTTCAATTCTGGTCAAGATTTTGGTTCTAGGATGTATAGAATTTGCTTGATAGCTTGTTCAAGGGAGTTTTCGGTTTATCTGGTTTGAATTCCAGTGTGTGTATGCTTTCAGTAGGTTTTCAGAAGTACTGAGGCTCAGTTTTGGGAGCTATTTTGCATTTTGAATGTGTAGTGGATTGATCTATTGGGATCTGGTTGCTCTATGAGTATTGCTGGGTTTTAAAATCACTTCCTGATTGCTCTTTTAGTTTGGTACTACTGGTTGTGTTCCCGCTATTGGCTTCCATCTTTATTTGAGCTTACTTCTGCTGCTTCTCACCGTTAGCTCCTAGCTAACTTTTGTTAGTTTTGTTGTTGTAACCAGGTACATATTTTGAATCTTGCAATATGAAATCAAGTTTGAAGATGGAATGAAGCAAATTTTATCTTAATCTTATTTGTTTCCCTGTGTTAAAAATGGTCTTGCTCTCACATTTGTTTCATTTAAATTAGTGATATGGTGATTTGTCCTCTAGAATAGTTAAGAATCAGGCTATAACTGATCATGGATTCTTGAATTTGATTTGTTTAGATTTTGTGGCTATGGTTTAGTATTGATGGTGCAAGTTAGCTGTATAACCCTTTGTTAGGGATGTGGAAGTATCTGAAGAATTCTTATGTTATGTCTGTTGAAAGTGAAGGAATTGAACACTCTGTTAAGTAGTTGGTTTATGCTTTGATAGTGAGATTTGTTGAGGCATAAAAATTACTAAGAATTTCGACCTACCATAACTTTGTTTCTTACTAAAAATGCTTTCGAAGTTTTACTAGCATGCTAAGAGGATTAGTCTGAATATTAAAATCAGGTGCAAGGCATTATTGAGGAACAGATCTGTTTATTGATAGCTGTTTAAATTGATTCTTAGTTAGTTCATGACCTATGCCTTCATGTTTGAATTTTCCACAAGGTAGTCTCTTCCCTGGTTTCATTTGATTCTACCTAAAAGGTTTTTTTTTTTGCAAATTCACAATCAGTTGTTAGTGCATCAGTTTTAGATTAAATGTGGATGCCCGGGTTCGATTCCCTTGCAGCTCCTGCATTCCTTTTGACTGTTCTTTCATCATGGTCCTGTTTCCAGCCCAATTGTTGAGCATTTGTAGTCAGCCCCTGGGAAACGATCCCAAGGTTGACGCTATAAGGCCAAGCAGCTGAAATTAACCATGGTTTGGGCTTGTCTATTGTTTGCCTTTGGGCCCCGTTTAATTCATGCAAAGGAGGAGTCAGACTTGCTTCAAGTAAATGTCCAGCTAATTTGGGTCTGTTTTTATAGACTTCGATTTAAGGTTCAATTGATATTTAAAATTCGGGTTTTGAGTTAGATAGCGGGTTATAAACTAAAAGGTTTGTCCTTTTTGTTTGGACCCGGACTTGAACTTAAGGCCTGAATTTTGAATATAATTAAGTAGGATCTTTCTTTCTTTATTAGAGACAAAAAATCCACAAATAGAATATACAGTTATCTTTTAGGTTTATCCTTTTAAAATAAAATAAGACAAGCCTCGCCTAACAAAAAATATAAATTGTGGGACCCTCAGTAAAGGTTTTAAAAACATTTTAGAAATCGGGAAGGCCCGTTTAGTGAATTTCACGGCCCTCCCAAAAGATTACAATATGTTAGACTCTATTAAGCGCGACTTTAATAAATTACATTCCTAAATACGGGTGGGCATTTTATGCGGCCCAAATCCAAATCCTAAAACATTGGATTGAGTATGCCTAGGATTACAGGTTCCTTTCATGCAGCGCAATCCGAAAGCACACTTTAAACGACGTTCATTTTTTTTCAAATAAATACATATTAAATAAAATCAGTTAAACATAAAATTGGCACATAGGCTCTTCATATTTTTAAAATCAGATTTTAGCCATTCATGGAAATTTAAGCGACCGTGCTAGAACCACGGGATCCGAGGGTGCCTAATACCTTCCCTCGGGTCAACAGAATTCCTTATTCAGAATTTCTGATTCGCAGACTATAATCAGAAGTCGAAATTTTCCTCGGTTCAGGATTCAAGAAAAAACGGTGACTTGGGACACCAAAAACCAGCCTCATCTCATGTGACGACTCTGATATTTAATAAATAAATCCCGTTCCGATTGTCCTTTAATTGAAAATTATCATTTATGCCCTTACGGAGGTGTATAGTGAAAAAAGAGGTGTGACAGTTCTGGCGACTCTGCTGGGGACAAGAACCCAGAACGTTTTGTTCAGGGTTCAGAATTCGAGCTTGGAATAACTGTTGTGTTTGGCTTTATCTGGTTTTGTTACATGATTTGTGCCTAATGTGCTAATTGATTGATCTACCGCTTTGATATTATGTGAACTGTATATAAACTGTGACGAAACCCATCAACTCTCCGAGTCTTCTGAATCATGAAGAAGGGTATACTTTGTACGACTTCTTTTCTTTATATTGTCTAAATTCCAATTTAGAACGAGGTTTGGATAAGTTGCAAAACTGGTGAAGCTTTTGTATTCCCGCGATGCTGCCTCCCCCTCAACCGAAGTTGTCCGCTCGGGTAAGCCAGGTCTAGAACAAACACCTAGGTTCTAAACCTAGAATAACTAAGTCTGATGTCGGATCCCTAGTAGGAACGCTTATTTGCATCATGTGCATTTTGACTTAGGGGACTCAACACGGGGGCTGGGTCCGTCTAGGGCTAGCAACTTGAAATGAAAAAGACCATCTTGATGCATCCTACTTGTGTTCTGTGCATTTATTTGTGTCAAACCTGCATGTTGATTGGCTGTTGAATCTCGGTAATGTTAGAAAATTGAAAAAAAGAAAAAGAAGAAAAAGAAAAATAGCAGTTGGAGAGTTAATTGATTGTTTTGGAAAAACCAATGCCAAAGTACCGTTGAAACTCTGTCGAAATTTTGAAATTTTTTTAACAGTTTGTTTTACTAAAAAGCAAAGGAAAAATAGAAAAAAGGTATTTCATTTTCGGAAATTGTTTGCTGAAAAGAAAAAGAAAAGAGTCTTTATTTTAGTTTCGGAAAATTGGTCGTTTTGTTTAAAATGAAAAGAAAAAAAGAGTCGTTTTTGTCTTGTTTTCAAAAATAGAAAAAGGAAAATAGTTTGCTTTGCCATGAAAAATGAAAAGAAAAAAAAGAGTCTTGATTTTTGTTTTTCTTGTTTCAAAATAGTTTATTTGCTAATGGAAAAAATAGGTTGTTTTATTACTTGATGAAAAAGAAGAAAAAAAATGAGCCTTTTATTTTTAATTCGGAAAAAAATGTTGTTTTATCGAATAAAAAAGGAGAAAGAGTCTTTTATGGTTAGTTCGAAAAATAGGTTGTTTTATTGTTTGTTGAAAAAGAAAAAGAAAAGAGTTTTTTAGTTGGGGAAAATATGTTGTTTGTTGGAAAAAGAAAAGGAAAAAAAGAGGGTCTTGTTTTTAAAAGTAGTTTTTTTTTGCTTATGAAATGCCAAAAATGAAAATAAAAAAGAGGTCTTGTTTTAAAATGGTTCGATTAATCGGTCCGAACTACGCATGGTTTGATTCTCACAGGGTGTGAGATACGTAGACAACCATCATCGGGTCCAACCTCCCCTTTACAAAAAATAGCCAAAAAAATGCGTCAAAATTTTAATTTTTGTCATAAATAAACCAAGTGATACCGTTTCTATCAAAAATAATCAAATACTCCCAAACGGGGCGCCGGAAGGCTGACTTTGCATAAACAGCCACCTTTGGCCATATTCTGATTTTTGACCCTAATAGCCTTAAAATCTTCGTCCCTTAGGCACTGGAAGGCCGTGTTTGCAATAACGAGTCATTTATTTTAATTTGAAAAACAAGAAAAAGGAGTTAGTGGTCAAGTGAACGTCGTTCAGATTTTTGGGTCAAAATTAGCATATAAGAGAAGGAGTCTGTCATTTTGTTTTTGGGTTTTTAATTCTTTTGATTAGAGTATATTCAGTTTGATTTTTGAGTCTCTATTCACTGTTACGTTGGTCAGTTTTGTTGTTATTTTGAAAATGAAAAATTCCAAAAAAAACTTTATTGTCGTTTAACTTTATTTGCAAGAATTACGCACGGTCTGATTCATGGGGGCTGATGATACGTAGGCAATCTCCAAAAGATTCGACCACAACCGAAAAAAATGGAAAAGGAAATTTAATAAAGAAAAATTAAGAAAAAAACTGGAAAAGGTGTTAATAATGAGGACCGACTCAATACATTCTAACATGTTTTGTTTTGAATTGTGAAGAATTTTGAGGTGGTTGGTTTGTGGTAATTCATCAAGACAACACAAGGTCGAAAAAACTAGGCAATCATGGCCAGCAAGGGTTGAACACAGGTATTACTGATCCGTCTAGAGGCATTTTTGAATCAGAACCTGAGCTGAAAGAAAAGGTTTTGAGTTTGAAAAGACAGATAGTCGAAATGCACAAAGATTGGGCCAGTGGGTATCCTCCACCATCAATCCCCAATGCCAAACATTATGCTCCAGAACCAATTGTCAAGGCTTCAAGTCCACACCATCACGCTCGTTACTTTGAGCTGCCCGGTGAGACTACGAAGCTTACTAAGACTGTGGAGCGGGATAAGACTTCCAGAAAGCTGGAAGGTTTTAATATGCTGAAGTTTAATTTATATGATGGGCGGAGAGATCCAGTAGCCCACTTTAGGGATTATTGCAATAAAACAAGGAATGTCGGCAAGGAAGATGAACTGTTGATATCACATTTCAGTGAGAGACTGACTGGGGCCGCCTTGGAATGGCATGATCGTCAAGATGTCGGGAAGTGGCACACATTGGGCAATATGGCCCAAGATTTTGTGCAACATTTTCAGTACAATAAAGACATTGTCCCCAATCAGTCGTCCTTATTTCAGACGGGAACGAAACCCATGGAAAGTTTCAGGGAATTTTGGGCCAGGTGGAACGAACAAGTTTCAAAGGGTACTCCTTCCATTGATAAAAAGATATTGTTGAGCCACGCCAATGACAGATACCAGTGGTCGCTCTTGCCAAACATCTTCAGCCTCAGCTCTAACCCCAAACCTGTCCCCGAGCTCCACCGAAATCACCTCAGCATTATCTTCCAGAACACGGCCGGTCAGGTGTCCAAACACTAGGTCACTTCCTCTACCAATGAGGGCACGCTTTTCGTTCTTGGTAAATGCTTTCAGTCTCAATACCGACCCTGTGAACATCCCCAAACTCCACATAAGCCACCTCTGTGCGGTCCACCCCTGAACCCCCCATACTCTGTTCATCCTTTCCAGTATGTTGCCCAGCCATCAAATAACCCAAGAAAGCGAGCACGAGTATCACATAATCTCCACAAGCCTCCGCAAAAGTTTCAATTACCTTGTAACCCACATCCAATCCAAGGGTATAGAAGGGAACAAAAGCTGAAAGATAGTTCTACACCAATAGGAGAGTCCTATGCAAGCTTATTTGAGAAGTTAAGACAACATGACATGATTGCACCAATTTATCCAAATCAGGTGGACCGACGTGCAAGAAGATTTGACTCAACTAAAAGGTGTGAATACCACTACAATGCTCTTGGGAACGATGTGGAAAATTGTCGGGATTTGAAAAGGGAGATAGAGAGGATGATCTAGGAAAATTGACTCAAGGTAGTGGCACCCAGAATATTACGTTGCAACCATTACATAAGGAGGCACACTTGGTGGGGATGGTGCCCGGTGACATGGGGTACGAGAATCCTCTTGGGAACTTGTTGACTGAAGCTGAAGATACTAAAGCAGATAGTGGCCATGGCAATATGCATGCGAAGCTTAGTGGCTAAAGATACCATGCTTGGTAATTGGAAAGACGCTCCATTCCTAAGTCACCCGGGAAGGAGTTTTGGTAGTCTATTTTGCTGTCATTTCTGTTGTCCGGGTTATTTGTAGGGTTGTAATCCGGATACTGTCTTGTGATCAAACCCTCTTATACTTTAATTTTTTAGCTTGTTTAGTCGTAATGGTTTGTTTAGTGTTGTGAATGTGTGTTTCAGGTTCATTCTAGGGCTGTACTCCAGTTTATTTGCTTGTTTTGTTATTTGAGTTATTTCACCGTGGTCTAATGCAAATTCCCGTCTTTTGTTCCTTCCAATCATTTTTCTTTGTTTAGTTCTTTCCGTTTGTTCTGTCTTTTGACCAATACCAGTTCTAGTGACATGACATGCACACATAACTCTCAGTCGGATCTTTAAAAGCTATGTTAGTCATACCCCTAAAAGAAAGTTGGACAAGTTGACAGGGGCCGGTCGTGGTAATAAGAGTGAGAGTGTTGCCCAATGGCGCATTATATTTGACAGATGTAGGAGGAAAATGAAAAATGACCATCAACTCCGAGGCAGCCAAGGGATACCATTTGTAATTTCTGTGCATTAATCATATTGGTTCGCATTTGTCATATCTTGATGATTGAAATAACGAAGGCATTTTGTTCTACTATCTAAATACTTTTTCCATTGTCACCCCTTTTGAGCCTTATTTGTTTTGTTTCATACCCCTCTTACGGAATCAATGGTACAATCAAAGAAATGCAAGTGCCGGATATAAGCAAATAGAAAAGAAGGAAAAAGAAAATGAAAGAAAGGAAAAAGAAGAAGAAAGAGGAAGAAAAGAAAAGGAGAAAGAAGGGAAGAAAAGGAAAAGAAAAAAACAATAGCACAAAAGAAAAGAAAAGAAAGGAAAAGAAAAGAAAAGAAAGAGAGAAGAAAGAAAATAAATAAAAAGAAAAAAATGAAGAAAAGAAAGGAAAAGGCAAAGAAAAAAACAGAAAGAGAAGAAAAGAAAAGAAAGAAAATCACAACAACGTAAATTCTATGACGTAAACTACGTTTGACTTGATCCCGAAAGGGTACGTAGGCAGCCTCTTTGAGGTTCAGTCATACCAAAGTAAAATTCAATGTCCCTAAGTAAGAAAATGGGGCAAAAATTGTGGTTGTTGTAAGACGTCGGATTCCGAAAGTTGTACTTTTAAACCCATTTTGAAATTGTTTTGAGCCTTTTTATACATTTTTTTTCTCACCTGTCCAAAATCCCAAATAACGGTCCAAAGAAAGACCATCTTATCAGTCTTTAAGACGTACCAAGTTGAGCAAGCAGAGGTGATTCACATATTAAGGGAAACACTCTGGTCCAAACAAGAAAAATGAAAATGGGAGAGTCTAATTGATGAAAACCCTCATGGGTATTGCAAGGCAAAGAGAGCTGAGAGAAATATAAAATGAGAGAGTCTTATTGGTGAAAACCTTCACTGTCACCTTGAGGCGACGGTAAGTTGAGAGAAAAAATAAATGATAGAGGTTTGACGGTGAAAACCCTTTGGGCACTACAAGCCAAATAAGGAAGGCGAATCAAATTGGATAAGTGGAGCATTAAAGCCCAGTTTCACAGTGAAAGGTACAACAAGAGCTGAACATCGGAATTGATGGACAGAATATCTATGAGTGCATGTCGTGTTCGTTAGAGTTGGTATCGACATTTTATAGGTTTCTACTTCGTAGTTTTCTCCTTGGGACTCATCATTTTCCTTTTCCTTCACTCCGTTCCTCTATTTTTATTCACTTCCTCTTTTTGAGTTTGTTTGATCATAACAAGTGAGAAATGACTTCAAAATTTGTCACCAGCTTTCCAACTGCAGAAAACGCGGGCACAAGTTAGGAAAAACAACTAGAATATCAAGCTGGTAATACTCAACAGGCGTTGGGGTGAGGCACAAGGATTGGCTAAAATCAGTACAGAAATAGTGCAATAAACATAAGGTATAGGGTTGGAATGTAGAAAAGGCATGTTTCTTGTCAAGAATGGCAAAGGAAGTGGTTAGGTAAGAAACAAACGGGGATCTCCAAATGAAAAGAAAGTTGTCATGACAAGTAAAGGAGCAACAATCTACTGGGCTAAGGCCATCAGATAAGCTAAGAAACAACAACATACTGTGGGGAGCAGCAAACGTGCTTTAGGAGTCATGTGAAACACAAGGGTGGGGGAGATGCCAGTTCAACAAATAGAGGACATTGAGTCTGAACCGGAAAGAGGGGCATTTTACGTGATGAGGGAAATAGAAAAGGGGTTGGTTCATAAACAAGCAAGGTCTTCAAGTGGAGATCAGTCATCATAGCAAATAAAAGAGAAATCACCGCAGAGTACAAGGCCACAACCAACCACCATTTTAAACTGACGGAATTTTCTTTGATTAAAACAGGGGCAGGAAAAGTCTATTGCTCCGGAGGAACTCTTCATGAAAAAAATAAGAAGTAATCAGGTTTGACCGTAAAGTGTGGTATGATTAAAATACAAGAATATTTAAGAATAACATGGGGAATGAAAGTTTGCATGTTTAGGATAAAACTCAAGTAGGAGTGGTCAGGACCTTCCTGAATAATAGGATGTAGTTCAAAACCTTGTAAATCGCATGATGTAGTGAGAGTAATACCTTAGATTCATAATTGTTAGGAGTTGTCAGGACCTTCCTGGATAATAAGACATAGTTCAAATATCCTTGTTAGATAACATGATGTAGTGAGAAGTAATACCTTAGGTTCATAATTGTTAGGAGTTTTCAGGACCTTCCTGGATAATGGGATGTAGTTTAAAAACTCTTGTAGATAACATGATATAGTGAGAGTAATACCTTATGTTCGTAATTGTTAGGAGTTGTCAGGGCCTGGAAAATAGGATGTAGTTTAAAAACCGTGTAGATAACATGATGTGGTGAGAGTAATACCTTAGATTCATAATTGATAGGAGTTGTCAGGACCTCCATGTATAATAGGATTTAGCCTTCAATTCTTAGTAATATGTGGTAATATGATTTAGTTTATCACTTACCCATACACCCAGCTCCCAAACTTGGGCAGGAAATTTTCTTTGGTTGTTTATTTTGTTGAAGTCGGGAGTCTGCTTGGAGAACAGAGACATACATTTCAAGTTTCAGAAGTCAGGAGCCCTCATGGAGAACAGAGGCATACAATCCAAGTTTCAGCAGTCAGGAACCCGCCTGGAGAATGGAGGTGTTATTTTTTAAGTAGTTGAAGTCAAAAGCCCTCCTGGAGAATAGAGGTGTTAATTAGTTAAGTAGTTGAAGTCAGGAGCCCGCCTGGATAATAGAGGTGTTAAATTTCTTTTAAGTAGTTGAAATCAAGGAGCACTATTGGAGAATAGGGGTGTTAAATTTTTAAGTAGTTGAAATCAGGAGCCCACCTGGAGAATAGAGGTGTTAAATTTATAAGTAGTTGACGTCAGGAGCCCGCCTGGAGAATAGAGGCGTTAAATTATTAAATAGTTGAAGTCAGGAGCCCGCCTGGATAATAGAGGTGTTAAATTTTTTAAGTAGTTGAAGTCGAGAGCCAGCCTGGATAATAGAGGTGTTAAATTTTTTTAAGTAATTAAAATCAAGATCCCTCCTGGAGAATAGAGGTGTTAAACATTTAAGTAGTTGAAATCAGGAGCCCGCCTGGAGAAATAGAGGTGTTTGATTTTTGATATCAGGAGCCTGCCTAGAGAATAGAGGTGTTATATTTTTAAGTAGTTGAAGTCAGGAGCCCGCTGGAGAATAGAGGTGTTAAATTTTTAAGTAGTTAAAGTCAGGAGCCCGCCTGGAGAATAGAGGTGTTAAATTTTTAAGTAATTGAAATCAGAAGCGCGCTTGGAGAATGGAGGTATTAAGTTTTTAAGTAGTTGAAATCAAGAGCCTTCCTGGAGAATGGAGGTATTAAGTTTTTAAGTAGTTGAAATCAGGATCCTGCTTGGAGAATAGAGGTCTTAAATTTTTAAGTAATTGAAGTCAGGGGCCCGCCTGGAGAATGGAGGTGTTAAATTTTTAAGTAGTTAAAATCAGGAGCCCGACTGGAGAATAGAGGTGTTACATTTTTAAGTAGTTGAAGTCGGTAGCCCGCTTGGAGAATGGAGTTAAATTTTTTAGTAGTTGAAGTCAGGAGCTCGCCTGGAGAATGGAGGTGTTAATTTTTAAGTAGTTAAAGTCAGGAGCCCACCTGGAGAATGGAGTGTTAAATTTTTAAGTAGTTTTGAAGTCAGGAGCCCGCCTGGAGAATGTAGGTGTTAATTTTTAAGTAGTTAAAGTCAGGAGCCCACCTGGAGAATGGAGTGTTAAATTTTTAAGTAGTTTTGAAGTCAGGAGCCCGCCTGTAGAATAGAGGTATACAATTCAAGTTTCAGCAGTCAGGAGCTTGCTTGGATAACAGAGGAATACATTTTCAAGTTTTGAAGTCAGGAGCCCACCTGTATAACAGAGGTATTACAAGTCAAGTTTTAGCTTTCAAATTCAAGTTCAGCAGTCAGGAGCCCGCCTGGATAACAGAGGAATACATTCAAGTTCAAGTTTCAGCAATGAGGAGCCCGCCTGAATAACAGAGGAATACATTTCAAGTTTACGTTTATCCAA
Organism: Nicotiana benthamiana; assembly: GCA_034376525.1. Classification (NCBI taxonomy): domain Eukaryota; kingdom Viridiplantae; phylum Streptophyta; class Magnoliopsida; order Solanales; family Solanaceae; genus Nicotiana; species Nicotiana benthamiana. The sequence goes on from CM067336.1 coordinate 109,571,436, forward strand.
GTTCAGCAATTTGAAGAGAAGGAACAACATCTCAGTTAGCAATTTGAAGACCACAAGACAACAGGGAAGTACAAGAACAAGTTTGAAGAATCTAGATAGGATTTTTGTAATTCGTAGATCATAGTTTAGGCTAACTTCTTTTATTTTTGACATGGTGTAATAAGGAAAGTCAGCAAACAGTAGCAGCAGCAGCAGCAAGCGCAGTGAAATCACAGCTCCTGGTCCAGCTACCAGACACTCCAGAACTACACTGACTTGATTCCTATTTAGCCCATGGTATGTAGGCAACCTCTGAAGTAGGGTGCGGTCAAACATTTCAAAATGCTTCACATGGAATTTTCAAACGGGCAATAATCGCTCATATCTTCTCACTTGTTTTTTCATGAAAACTCTTCGTGTTTTCGTGCAAAGAGGGCAGCTGTGAGCACGTGATTTTTGCCCTATATATGAATAATTTCCAAAAATTTAAATAAAATAATTTTTTTCTTTAGTTTTACAAATTTTGTGCATATTGATGTCATTTCCTGATAATTGTTGCATTTTATGTGCGCATGTTAATTCATAAAATATAAAAAATATGCACGTGCATTTAGGATTTAATTTCATATTTTTGTATTAATTAGGAGTCAAATTGTCTTAGAACAAGATATAAAAATTACAAAAATAGTTAACTTTAGTATTTTAATTATTTTAATTGTAGAATTGACGCAAAATAGGTTTTAAATAACATTAGATTTTTTAGTTTAATTTTGAAATATATTAGGATTTTATTTTTTATTATTGCAATGTAACAAAATTAGAAAATACAATACAAAATTACAAAATAGAAAAATTGGAAAACAAAAAGGAATTAATAAAGAAAATAAAGAAGAGGAAAGGGCCGCCCATATCTGGGCTCGAATTAATTCCACGCCCAAGCCCAAAATGCAATTCCTACCCGTTGAGGCCCAAGTAAATTCCCCAACCCGGTCCACCATTTTCGATCCAAACAACGTCGTTCGAAGAAAGGTTTAATCTTGGCCTTTCATTCCCTTGATCTAACGGCTCGTGTTATTTAATTTGGATTAGATATAACTGTCCTAAATACAGTTACCCTCCTCGTATAGAACTCCCCTTGTTCTCATATGACTGGCTCCATTTAGCTCCGTCGCCGAAAATCGCCCATGGCGGCGGAGAACCACCAAATGCCACCAAAATAACACCCTGGATTCCTCTCATCCTCATCTATCCAAATCCATGGTTTGTTTCTCTCAAATGTAAGCCGTGCTCTTCGAAACTCTGATCTAAACTTTCCGGCCAAGTTCCAAAACGATCCAAACCCGACCAAATGCATACCACAGTGTCCCCAGACTTCCCTCATTCCTAATATTTGATGAAAACCTCTCGAGTCCTGGCATAAATGAAGGAATTGCAAATCTAGGGTTCAGGCAGGGGCTGTTGAGGCAAACTAAAATCTGAGGGTTGCCCTTATTTTTCCTTATATAAGGGCACTAAGTGCCTTGAGGAAGAGGTCTTCAACTTTCAGCCCAATAATCCAAAGAAAAATCTTTCCTCTTTTGTAAAAATTTTAGATTAATTAATAGATTCAAACATTCAAAAATACAAAAACATCAAAAAATGAAAAACCAAAAAGATATTTTTCACTATTTCATTTATTATCGAGTGATTTTCAGTTTTTTTAGTACTCTTCAGTTCTGATCGAGATTTTGGTTCTAGGCTGTATAGAATTTGCTTGATAGCTGGTTCAAGGGAGTTTGGGGTTTATCTGGTTTGAATTCCAATGTGTGTATGCTTCCAGTAGATTTTCAGAAGTACTGAGGCTTAGTTTTGGGAGCTATTTTGCATTTTGAATGATTAGTGGGTTGATCTATTGGGGTCTGTTTGCTCAATGAGCTTTGCTGGGTTTTAAAATCACTTCCTCTTTTGTTTGGTACTGCTGGTTGTGTTCCCGCTATTAGCTTCCATCTTTATTTGAGCTTACTTCTGCTGCTGCTCACTGTTAGCTCCTGGCTCACTTTTGTTGGTTTTGCTATTGTAACCTAGTACATATTTTGAATCTTGCAATATGAAATCAAGTTTGAAGATGGAATGAAGCAAATTTTGTCTTAATCTTATTTGTTTCCCTATGTTAAAAATGAGTCTTGCTCTTAGATTTGTTTCATTTAAATTAGTGATATGGTGATTTTTCCTCTAGAATAGTTATGAACCATGGACTCTTGAATTTGTTTTGTTTAGATTATGTGGCTTGGTTTAGTATTGATGGTGCAAGTTAACTGTATAACCCTTTGTTAGAGATGTGGAAGTATCTGAAGAATTCTTATGTTATCAGTGAAGGAATTGAACACTCTGTTAAGCAATTGGTTTATGCTTTGATAGTGAGCTTTGTTGAGGCATGAAAATTACTAAGAATTTCAACCTACCATAACTTTGTTTCTTGCTAAAAATGCTTTAGAAGTTTTACTAGCATGCTAACAGGATTAGTCTGAATATTAAAATCAGGTGCAAGGCATATTGAGGAACAGATCTGTTGATTCATAGCTGTTTAAATTTATTCTTAGTTAGTTCATGACCCATGCCTTAATGTTTGAATTTTCCACATGGCAGTCTCTTCCATGGTTTCATTTGATTCTACCTAAATGGTCGTTTTTTTGCAAATTCACAATCAGTTGTTAGTGCATCAGTTTTAGATTAAATGTGGTTTCCTGGATTTGATTCCCTTACAACTCCTGAGTTCCTATTGATTGTTCTTTCATCGTGGGCATGTTTCCAGCCCAATTGTTGAGCATTTGTAGTCAGCCCTGGGAATCGATCCCAAGGTTGAGGCTATAAGGCCTGGCGGCTGAAATTAACCATGGTTTGGGCCTGTCTATTATTTGCCTTTGGGCCCCGTTTAATTCATGCAAAGGACGAGTCAGACTTGCTTCATGTAAATGGCCAAATAATATGGGCCTGTTTTTATAGACTTCGATTCAAGGTTCAATTGATATTTAAATTCGGGTTTTGAGTTAGGTATCGGGTTTTAAACTAAAAGGTTCATCCCTTTGTTTGGACCCGGACTTGAACTTAAGGCCTGAATTTTCAATATAATTAATTAGGATCTTTCTTTTTTTTTCTATTAGAGAAAAAAATCCAAAAATAGAAAATACAGTTGTCCTTTAGGTTTATCATTTTAAAATAAAACGAGACGAGCCTCTCCGAACAAAAAAGAAATTGTGGGGCCCTCAATAAATGTTTTAAAAATATTTTAGAAATAGGGAAAGGTCGTTTAGCAAATTTCACGGCCCTCCCAAAATCTTACAACCGCATTAGACTCTATTAGGCGAGACTTTAATAAATTACATTCCTAAATACGGCTGGACATTTTGTGCGGCACAAATCCAAATCCCAAAACATTGGATAGAGTATGCCTATAATTGCGGGTTCAATTCAAGCGGGGCAATCCGAATGCACACTTTAAACGACGTTCATTTTCTCCAATAAATATATATTAAAAAAAAGCAGTTAAACATAAAATTGGCACATAGGCTCTTCATGTTCATAAAATTAGATTTTAGCCATTCATGGAAATTTAAGCGACTGTGCTAGAACCACGGGATCCGAGGGTGCCTAATACCTTCCTTCGGGTCAACTTAATTCCTTATTCAGAATGTTTGGTTCGCAAACTCCAATCGGAACTTAAAATTTTCCTCAGTTCGGGATTCAAGAAAAATTGGTGACTTGGGACACCAAAAACCAGCCTCATTTTAATAACTAAATCCCGTTCCAATTATCCTTTAATTGAAAAAACTCCTTTAAGACCTTGCGGGGGTGTAGAGTGAAAAAGGAGGTGTGACATATATATGACGAGTGCAAGGTCGTTTACGTTTGGGGATTATGGCCTAGTCTGCCCCTAGTGGTGTCCAAGCTGTGCTTTAGACTATAGATTGATTAGTAAACATCCTACTTGAATTGTCATGACATACTTGGGCTGTGTGCTGACTATTTGAATTCCTTGGGGATTATTATCACTGCTTCCATGATGATTAGCATGCTATATGATTTCAGTCACTGTTTCGAAATGCTTACTCTTATTCCTAAAGTTTTAAAGACTTAAACTATAATTTCCTAATAATTGGAACTGAGAACTATAATTTGACTTTACTGTATAACTCACATGCATATTTTGAACTGAGTGTGGATCGGGCTGCATGGCGCAACGATGATACGATGATATTGCGCTTGGGCTGTAGGATCCCCTCTGGAGTCTGAACCCCCACAGTGAGCGCGTGTACCCAAATGGATTAGGCCGCATGCCGTGATGGTCATGTGCATTGCATTGTATTCATGCTTTGATGTTTATCTGCTTTATCTGATTCTGTGTTGTTTTAATTCCACCGTTAATTATGCTAAATTGTTAGTTATAGCTTTACATTGTGGTATTTTCATGGATTCTTATCTTCAATCATTATATATGCTTATTACTCATTGAGTTGGAAGTACTTACTTTACTCCCTGCACCATGGGTGCGGATTCAGGCGCGTTGGGAGCTTAGATGAGCAATCTGCTGTTTTCCAGAGTTATTTCGGAGTTGTCGAGGTATTTACGTGGCGTCTGCAGGACCTGACTACTCCCACTTGTCCATTTATATTTCTGCATCCTAGATTTATGTACTCAAAGGTTACTATTCGATTGTATTTAGAGGCTCTAAACTCGTGACCCCAGGTCTTTTGGGAGTTAAATTGGTTTTACTATGGTTTTTCCGCATTGTTCTATCTACTCTCAAGATTATTAATCTGGTTAACCGTTATAAGAATTCCATTACTGTCAATGAATTTTCATATTTGGGTTGTGAGTGTTGAAATGGTCGGGCTTGCCTAGCATTGGTGTTGGGCGGCATCACGGCCGGGATTGGGGTCGTGACATGACGCCTTTGGATGAGTTGGCGATATTTTAGCCCAGGAAAGATGCAGTAGTGTGATGCAGACAAGAAAGAGCTTAGTCTTGAAAGTTGAAGGGTAGAGCTTAGTCCGTAAGAGAAACTAGATAAATAGTGCTTGGGATAGCGCTTAGTTTCGAAGAAAATGACAGGAAAATCTTAGCCTCGGAAGGCAGAATGATAGCCTTATGCAAAGATGCAAATGTAGATTGTGGTACAGCTTAATCTTGGAAGGCAAAATAGTAGCCCTATGCAATGCAGATGCAGATGGAGACAACTTTTAATCTCGAAAAACAGAATGGTAGCCTTATGCAGATTGGAAGGCAGAATAGTAGCCTTATGCAATGCAGATGCAGATGGAGGTAGAGCTTAACCTCGGAAGGCATAATAGTAGCCTTATGCAAATTGGATGGCAGAATAGTATCCTTATGCAATGCAGATGCAGATGGAGACATCGTTTAGTTTCAAAAGGAAGAATGGTAGCCTTATGCAAGTTAGAAGGCAGTATAGTAACCTTATGCTACGCAAATGGAGATGGAGAGATCGTTTAGTCTCAGAAAGCATATGGTAGCTTGATGCAAATCGAAAGGTAGAATAGTAGCCTTATATAATGCACATATAGATGGAGACAGTGCTTAGTATCGGAAGGCAGAATGGTAGCCTTATGCAAAGAAAATTTAGATGGATACAACGTTTAGTCTCGGAAGGCACAATGGTAGCCTTATGAAAGAAATAAGATAACAAGTGAAAGTAGAGTTTTCTTAGTTGATAGAAGATTGTCGCTTTGTGATTGCTAGGAGCATTGTGACATACGGTACATCACTGGTGTGTGCTGATAGCAAATGTTGGCAAGTGTAATGGTTCAGAGAGTCGTATTCTTGAACAATGTTTGTTCTATGGGCGTACAGTGTGTCTAATGATTTTGCAATCCTAGTGCCTGCATCCAAAGAAATATTATGAGTTTTGCAAGGGGGAAGGTAAGTTCGTATCCCCATTGGCTTTGCTTGACTCGCCCAGCTTTGATCTAGTGATATCGTTTGTATTATTGGGGTAGTGTTGCTAAACAAATCACTTTAAACAATATTTTGTAAAAGTGTAACATAAATGTATAGTTAAAAATAGCTTTTAGATGAACCGACGACTGCAACGTAGTTTGGGACATTGAAACCTCTCCTACAATGAAATTTTGAGGGTCCTCAAAATTCTGCCCCAGTTTGGTGGGTTGACACTTCTGACTTTTAGTCGTGCAGCGATCGGCTAAAATTACTTCTTAATTTTGAGGGTCATCCTCAAAATTCTACCCCAGTTTCCAATTGCAGGGGGGGAGGGGGAGGGGGGAGGGGGGAGGAAATTTTATTGAATTGTGATGGAACCCATAAGGCTGCTTATATATCCCCTCTTAAGCGGGAATCAGGGCAGCATGGTTCAATTTACATCGTATAGGGAAAACATAAAGATTATGTATAGTATGCATATGCATTAATCCGCTTTGGCCAGACTTCTCCGTCCACTTCTCCAAGTATGAGGGCTCCTCCTCTCAAAACTCGGTGAACCATGTAAGAACCCTGCTAGTTGGGAGAGAACTTCCCTTTGGGTTCATCTTGATGCGGAAATTTTTCTTTAACACTAGTTGCCTTGGTGTGAACTGTCTTGGCTTGACTCTCTTGTTGAAGGCGTTGTACATTCTGTTCTGATAGAGTTGACCATGGCAGACTGCATTCTTTCTCTTCCCATCTATAAAGGCTAGTTGCTCATAACGACTTTTTACCCACTCTACGTCATCGAGCTCAGCTTCTCGTATGATCCTCAGGGAAGGAATTCCTACCTCAAGGGGATTGACAACCTCTGTACCGTAAACCAGCATATAGGGTATTGTACTAGTTGATGTGCGAACTGTGGTGCAATACCCCAGTAAAGCAAATGATAACTTCTAGTGCCACTATTTATGGATTTTTATCATTTTCCTCAATATCTTCTTGATATTCTTATTGGCAGCTTCTACAGCTCCATTCATCTGAGGCTTGTAGGCTGTGGAATTATTGTGTCTGATCTAGAAAGTTTCACACATAGCTTTCATCAAGTCGCTATTGAGGTTGGAGTAATGATTGATTCTGGAATTCCGAATCCACAAACAATGCGGTCGCGGACGAAGTCTACAAAGACTTTCTTATTCACTCCTTTGTAAGATGCTGCTTCGACTCATTTGGTGAAATATTCAATGGCTATAAGGATAAACCTACGTCGTTGGAAGCGATAGACTCGATTGGTCTAGTAACGTCCATTCCCCAGGCGGCGAACGGCCACAGTGAGCTTGTTATGTTGAGCGCACTTGGAAGTACCTTTATCATGTTCGCATGTATCTAACAATGGTGGAATTTCCAGACATGTTGGATGCAGTCTATTTCTGTGGTCATCCAAAAGTAACCAATCCGGAGTATTTTCTTTGCTAAGACAAACCATTCTATATGTGGACCGCAAGTCCCAGCAGGAAATTCCTTTAGCATACCGGATGCTTCCTTTACGCTGACACATTAATTGTCCCAAATCAGGGGTCCTCCTATACATGATTCCTTCACTATGAAAGATGTTGTTGGATAATCTCCAAAGTTTTCATTTCTGAGTAGGATTAGCAAGCTTCAGATGCTCTCATTTTACCAAATATTCCTTGCCATCATGAAACCAAGGCTTTCTGTCTGCTTCCTCTTCAACATATACACAGTAAGCTAGATGATTATGGAATTTCACCGGAATGGGATCAATAAAAATCTTGTCTAGATGTTGTATCATAGATGATAGGGTAACCAATGCATCGACAAACTCATTCTAGACTCTAGGAATATGCTGGAATTCCGTCTTCGTGAACCTCTTTCTCAATTCTTGTACATGATGCAGATACAGGAATATCTTGGAGTTATTGGTCTCCTATTCTTCTTGTACCTGGTGTATCAGTATGTCTGAATCTCCAATCTCTAGCATCTCTTGAAAATTCATGTCAATGGACATTTTAACTTTTAAGATGCAGGCTTCATACTCGGCTATGTTTTTGGTTCAGGGGAACATGAGTTTGGTAGATTCCGGATAATGCTTACCGGTTTATGGTATTAGGACTGCTCCTATGCTAACTCCTTTGAAGTTTGCTGCTCTATCAAAGAACATTCTCCAACTGTCATAGGATTTCGCAATGTCTTCTTCTATGAATGATACCTCTTCATCAGGAAAATACATTTTTAGGGGTTCATATTCTCCATCCACGGGTTTTCAACAAGGTGGTCTGCCAATGCCTGTCCTTTGACTGATTTCTTATTTACGTAAACAATGTCGAACTCACTCAATAGGATTTGCCATTTGGCTAGCTTGACAGTGGGCATGGGCTTCTGAATGATGTATTTCAAGGGATTCATTCTCGATATGAGATATGTAGCATAGGCGTAGAAGTAATGTCTCAGCTTCTGAGCTACCCAAGTCAAAGCACAACAGGTGCACTCCAATAGAGAATACCGGGCGTCGTACGGGGTGAACTTCTTACTGAGATAATAAATGGCTTGCTCCTTCCTCCTTGTTTTATCATGCTTCCCCAGAGCGCAACCGAAATCTCCATCTAACACTGCAAGGTAGAGTAATAAAGGTCTACATGGCTCGGGCGTGACTAAGGCTGGTGATGCTGACATGTACTCCTTGATTTTGTCGAAGGCCTTTTGGCAGTCATCTGTCCATTTGGTAGTGGCGTCCTTCTTTAACATCTTAAAGATAGTCTCACAGATAACTGTAGACTGTGCTGTGAATTGGCTGATGTAGTTAACCCTTCCCAATAAACTCATCACGTCCTTCTTGTTCTTTAGAGATGGTAGTTCTTGAATGGCTTTGACTTTCAATGGATCCAGTTCTATTCCTCGGTGGCTCACAATAAACCCGAGAAATTTCCCAGCAAGAACCCTGAATGTGCACTTTGTGGGGTTTAGTTTTAAGTTGTACCTCCGTAGTTTATTGAAGAATTTTCTCAGATCTTCCATGTGGTCAGTGGCCTTCTTAGATATAATAATAACATCATCCACATATACATCTATCTTCTTATGTATCGTATCATGGAAAATGGTAGTCATGACTCTCATGTAGGTGGCCCCGGCATTTATCAGGCCGAACGACATTATCTTGTAATAGTACACTCCCGCGGCATAATGAAAGCTGTTTTCTCAGTATCTTCCTCATCCATCCAGATCTAATGATAACCAGTGAAGCAATCTACGAATGATTGTAACTCATGCCTGGCGCAATTGTCAATCAGGATGTGTATATTTGGCAAGGGAAGTTGTCTTTCTGACTGGCCCGGTTTAGATCCCGATAGTCGACATAAACTCTAACCTTCCCATCCTTCTTCGGCACTACTCAATGTTGGCTAACCATGTCAAGTATTTTACTACCCATTAGAACCTTAACTTTGATCCACTTATTGACTTCTTCCTTGATTTTCAAACTCATATCAGGCTTGAATTTTTTGAGCTTTTGCTTTACCGGTGGAACATTGGATCGGTTGGTAGATTGGGAGCCACAATGGACGTACTTAAACTAATCATGTGATCATACGACCAGGCGAATATGTCCCCATACTCTTTCAGAAATTCTGTATATTCTTTCTTCTCTGATGGCGATAGTGAATGTTGATTCATGTTTCCTTGACATTTTTTGCATCTCCCACATTGACAATTTTGGTCTCCTCCAGGTTGGACTTAGGTCTATTCTCAAATTTCTCAACTTCTTTGACAATCTTGTCAGGTATGCCATCTTCCTCTAAATCAATGTGTGTTTTTTGCGTCATCTCATTGCATGTCACACTCATTGCTTCATCAAGACAAGTAATAGTAATGTTGTATTGATAAAGTGAGGAGAGAAAATGATAGCAATAACTACTAATTTCATAAGAAAAATCAAATTGCTTTTGATAAATTGAATAACTATTTTGAACATTGAAGATCTTGTTGCTGGAATTGAGAAAATGCTAAAAGAAAATTATTTAGTAAATAAAATAGTGAATAATGCTTGTTTTAGCCCTAGCCCGAGGCTCAACCGGGCTTTGATTGTCCTGAAAGTCCAATTCTTGAGATGTGTCCCTCTACTCACAACCTCTATGGAAGGGTGATCGCTTCCAACTCCGCACCACTAATAAGTAGCGAGAGAGGGTATCAATAGCTTTTACCCGATTTTGGATCAAGATCGATATCCACAAAGAGCTAGAATTAGAATAGAGTATCTAACTAGTTAGGATTGCGTATTTGTTCAAAATTACTCTTCTAACCATTTTTGAGGTTTACTTTATAATTCTACTTTATCAACTACAAATTGTAAATTAAGCTAAGAGTTAATATAGCAAGTTGTATTAAATGGTTTAAAAGGCACTAGGGTAGTGACTTTCGCCTAGGTGGCAAATTGATGGGTAATTGCATCTAAGGCACGATAAATATTGTTGAGGAGTATGATATAATCGCTGCACGATATTAACCACTCTACACATCTCTGTAGTTCAAGTGATTTTGCCCAATTGACTTTCTCAAGACCAATTGGCTATGCAAATTTGCAGTAGCAACTAGGGTTCAAGTCGCGTACTACTCTCTCGAGGTTTGACCCTTTAATTTGGGCTATCAATCTATTGAGTACTCCCTAATTCCTTGTTGGACCAATTTCGGAGACTTAGGCTCTCTTTCTCAAGAAGAGCCCAAGTCAACTAAATACAAACTAGTGTTGCAACCACTAATTCAGTAAAAAAGCATGAAATTGATCCAAATACCAAAAACCTATAGTCAAGCTAGCCCTAAAATACAACACCCATTAATTACCCACACTAGAGTTGAGCCACAACCCTAGCTAATGGGCCTAGCTACTCATATTTGAAGAAGAAAACAAGAAATAGATGAAGATAAACACATATTGATTAATTATTAAGTTAAATACAAAGATTTAATGATGAAATGTCATTAAAGGTTCCCAAAATGGCTATGAAAAGTCGACCCACGAGCGCAACTATGCTATTATAATATCTGATAACCAAAAAATGGGAAAAGATTATACTTATACTAAGTTGGAAAATCTTGACAACCCCTACGGGGTTAGTGCGGACTGCACAAAATGGTGTGCGGCCGCTCTAGGGCTCTAAACTTAAGAATCTGATTCTCTGAACTCAGGCACTGCAGACCGCACAAAATGGACTACGTCTACAGAGGCTTCTAGTACAGTCCGCACAAAATCGACCGCGGACCGCACATGCTTCAAAGCTTAATCTTGCACTTTCTCTGAATCTTGGCTCTGCGAACCACACAGAATTGAGTGCGACCGCATTGTATTTAGTGTTGATCACACAAAACCAAGTACGGCCGCACTGCTTCTTAACCTTAAATTCCACCTCTCTGAATCTCCTAGTGTGGACCGCACAAAGTGGTGTGCGGCCGCACGGGGCCTGTTCTGCCTAAGCTTGTCTTGTTTGGCACTTGTGCAAGTTTCACTCCTTTTGAGCCCATCTTTGACATCTTGTCACTTTGTTGATCAAACCTGCAATCAAGCACAACCCGTGAGCCTTTTGGGACTATTTTGTATGAATATCTAATCAGAGCATAAGCAAGAAGGACTATAAAATGCGTCAAAATCCCTAGTTATCAGCTCCCCCAAACTTTAGCTTTTTCTTGTCATCAAACAAACAAAATAAGACCCACCCTTTAAGGGAAAATCCAAGAAATTTTCAGCTGACCTAAAGCAACCTCAACTAGCACCAATTAGGACTAACAAATGCCCTCAACACAAATGAATCGTTAATAACATTTACTTATTTGAAACACCATGGATTAAGTGCGACACAAGAACATCAACGGTTGACTCAACACATCAAAAGAACGTTTTCAATTACTTTGGTCAATGTGGAACCCAAACTCACACATTCTCATCTCTTCTTAAGCAAGCAAACCTCACCTTTAGAATTAGTGGCACGCAAAATGAGGTTAATGGAAATTCACTCATCTCTCTCAAGAAAAAGTCACAAGTCCGACTCTAAGTGCCATATGCTTGCCCCTTATGTGAGTATCCACTAATGTAAGTTTCATTCAATTCAAGATCATATAGGGCTTTTGTGGAGACATTATGAAGGCTTTTGGTTCAGGGTAGGAAATGTTTTGGTATAAGTAGTTTCCATCTTCCCTTAAGCAATTCTTTTGATTCATTTGGCACACACTTACTTGACTCTTTGAGTCATTTCACTTCTTTCTATGGGGTTAGAGAGAGACACCGTCACTCTTTCTTATGCTTTTCAACCTTTTATCCTTTTTCAACTTTCCACACCTTTCATTCTTTGTTTTTCTTGAATCCCTTTTTATTATTTTTCACATTGATCATTATTTTTGTCTTTTTGTTTTTCTTTCTTTTTCATTTCCTTTCCTTCTCTTCATTTTTGTGCCCTTTTACCACTTTGTTGCACTCCTCGTCTCTCCCCCAAACTTATACTTTTGCCATGTGCTAAAGAGAAGATTGGGTGTCAAGAGAGGGTATCTTTTAGAACGAGTATAGGCTTGTATCATGGTTCTTGAAAAAAAAAAGGTCTAAGGCTCAAAAGGGTTGACTAGGGATCTTATCATTGGCAGGCTATATTTTGTTCAAACTCACATTTGGATTAAGAAGAGCCTATAATCATATCTCAAGTCAAAATTCAGTTAGGATTTCACCTCAAAAAACATTAAGTATAAGTTCTAGACCAATGGCTTAGGACTTGGACTTGCAATTTGAAATTAATCACCACACTAGCTGAGGGACTAATAAAGACATAGAGTCGGGGGCCCACAACGACCTTATATATGATTTGAGCACACATGGTCTCGAAAACCCAATTGAGTCAACACAAGAGTCTGAAGGTCACGACTTTCACCATCCTAAACACAACAAATATTTTTGACCATAAGATCAAAGGCAAATGTGCTAGACCCAAGTGAAGCTTTTCTTGAGGTACTCTTAACTACTAATTACTGAAAACAAAAAGAACAACAGACTCAAACCCTTAAGAAGGTTGTCACACCATCCATCACTGGGAAGAGCTACCCGGTTCACAGAACACTCCACCTTTGGAAAGAACCGTGGAACTAAGAAAACCAAAGGCTTATTGCAAACTTTAAAAATAAGAATCTAAAAACGAAAAATTGTTGCGGAAAAATAGAATGAATATATAAAAGAGGGGATTTGAATATATAGTGGGTAGAATAAATATATACAATGTGATATAAATTTATATACAAAGCCAAAGTAAAATAAAAATGCGATAAATGTAACGAAATATCATAATTATATACAAACCAAAGATGAAAAATCAAGAAAGCATAGAAAATGTTAACTATACAAAATCATCCAAAATGTAGGGTCTACCACACCTTCAAATAAAAGCTAGCATTGTCCCCAATGTCAACTAGTCTAACTAAAGTACCAAAAAGAGAAAGGGAAAAAGAATATATAGAAGACTCTCTATGGCCCGTATGTCTGCATAGGCTCATGTGTGGTTCCTGGGTCCTCTTTGCGCTCAGGAACATCAGTTTGGTTCCTTGTATCCTATTGCTCTGCTATTAGGACCTGGGTCTCGACCTGGACATGCTCTGGAGCTGGTGCACCTCGTTGCTGACTGGGTAAGGTCTAATGTGGGTCTGCCAGCTGAATGACTACATCGTCAGCTCTAGGGAGAATCATCTTCCTCTTGGGAGGCCTATGGGACTACTCTAGCTCTGGATGGACTCTAGGTGATGGGTCCTAGAGTAATAAATCTAAAGACAGGTGATCTTCCTTCAGTCTGTCAACATCTGCTCGCAGCTCCTTCACAGACTCCTTTGAGGCCCGTATCTTCCTTATCTTCTTGTGCTCCCGAGCAGGCTCCTTGAGAGCCTTGCTATGTGAATCAACTGCCTTTGAGAGCACTGCCTGAGTGACGAGAATTTTCTTCTAGCTGTCTAAAATCACTTTAAGATCATCCTCGATCGACTGGGGAACCTGTGGGGCTGGAGGAGCTGACTGAGCCTCAATTATCGTAGTGAGGGTGGACAACTTGGATGAGGCATTTTGCATCCAATTGTTGATACTAAGGAGCGCTTGGCTTAATCAATGTGCAGTAATAGGATGGGCCCGGGAAGAAGGAATCTTTGGACCCCCTGATGTGGATGGACCAGAAGGAATGGTTGTGGATGTGGAAGGGCCGGGAGAGATATCTGTGGAAGTGGAGACTGGCTCAGCAGGAGCCACTACCACAACTGGCTCTTCAGACTGGCTAGTTGGAGCAGTAGCAGTACCTTTGAAGTTCTTGCTCTTAGGGTTGTCATCCCCCCGCATATTGAACTAGGAGAAATAGGCATTCTCCTTGATTGTGATGTCGAAAGGCCTCTTTTCCACCTTCAAGTCCCGAAAGTACATCGTGAGGACATTGGGGAATGGATAGTATATGTCATGCTCCGCACCCAATATGGTAATAATTCGTGACATCACATTTCTCATGTTAATGGGGCACCTCACCATGATAGTAGCCACTAACACAGCCCGGTGGAGAGGAAGACAGTTATCATGTGTTGTGGGATCTAACTAGCTATATACAAAGGTCTCCCACCCCCGTTCCTCAAAATTCAAACTCCGCCTCAAGATCTTGACTCCAGTAGTCAATCAGTCTGGGGTGGTGCTTGGGATTGACATGTATTGTGCTAGCTAGGGATGAACCTCCTCACCCATTTCCATCTTCACCATGTATAGGGTCTCGTCCTCCTCATTGAAGCCAAGGTATTCATTTATTTATCTTCCATCAAATAGCACTTCAGATTCTGAATCTTGGTCACTTTGGAGCCCTTTTTTAAGTGGACTACGTTACAATAAAATTCTTTGGCCAAGTTTTTGTTGGCCTCCACACACTGATCGATAAAATGTTCCTAGCCCACTCTTATCTTAAACTACCTCTGCACGTTGTGGTTGTAAGATCTTTGCTCCGAGATCACCTTTCTCACCGGTTACCACTCCCAAAATTTATGATATGCCACTTCATTGACAAATTTGTCTTGCCAAACCTCCGGCTCTCTGGTTCTAGCAATGCCCCCTCCCACCCGAGGCTCACCTTTTTCTACTTCTTCCTAATCTCCATCTACTTCCTCCTCACCTCCTACTGCATCCTCTCCGGATAATGAAGCTATGGGAGCGGTGGAGTATTCCCAACTACCTACTGCTGAGCCCTCAGACGACTCAGAGATCTCATGTGTTGGAGCTTGGGCAGTGGGTGCTGGTGGAGGAGTGTCTGTCAGTTTGAACCTCCCCGGCCAGTCCGGGACATATGTAGGTACTGAATATAAGGAAATCTCCCGGGAGAGCTCATACTCACTCCCGACTGATATAAGGCTCTATCAGCTGCTTTTATTATCTTTCATGTCTTTTTTATTTTCCCGGACTTGGGAAGTGAGTTTGATCATTTTCTATTTCCCGCATCAGAAAGATTCACCTCTGCCCTGTTGTTTAGAAACTTTGCCTCTTTGTTTAACCATTGTTTGCAATCATAGTCAAGTGAAATTGTTAGTATCAGTAGCCTCAGGTAAAAACATTGTTGTACAACAAAATAAAAATGTTGCAGACCTGTTGCAAAAAACAACCTAGTGTGGACAACACAAAATGGTATGCGGCCGCACAGGGGCCAGTGCTGACTACACAAAATGGTCATGCGGTCTGCACATGGGTAAGGTTCAGAATACCCACCCTCTATACAGTGTGGACCACATAAAATGGTAGTGCGTCCGCATATGAGCTAGTGCAATCCACATAAAATATAGTGTGGCCGCACTGCCCAAGGTTCAACTTCCCATAAGTTCATCAGTGCAGTCCACACAAAATGGTATTACAGGTCGCATAGGGGAACCGCGGATCACACAAAAATGACTACAGTCCACACTGAGTGCCCAGTTGCGGCACTAAATTAGGGTTCATGATTAGGGGCACCGTGGATCAATTTTTCCTCCTAATTAGTGTCCCTACATGTTGCCATTGTATTCAACTAATCAAGTCCATTCTACTTAGAAGATTAACTACCCTAATTTAATCTATGAAAGCAAAACGAGAAGAAAAGAAAGGAACGCAAGAAAAACAACAATTTACACAAAATTAACGAAATTAAACAAGTAAAAAGAAATGTAATGGTACCAGCCATGAGATTAGATGAAGGATGTCAGTTCTAAGCAATTAGTTATGAGCAGAGATAGGGATGAACTGTGTTTATATGCTTCTGAGAATTAAAAGTTAGAAAACAGTAAAAGGAGGGCCTCATGCCCTACTTATAGAAAAGGACCTGGGGCCCATTCTCACCAACCAGCGCAGACCACACAAAATGGAACGTTGTCCGCACTGAGCAATTTGATTCAAGCTTGAGAAGGCAACACTCTGCGGTCCGCAAAAAATAGACGGCGGCCATAGAGATCCACTGTAGACCGCACAAAATATAGTGCGGCCGTAGTGGCAAACTACAGAGAGGCTGCATATTACCCTCATTAGTGCGTTCCGCACAGAATGTAGTGCGGCCGCACTGGCAAATTCAGAGACCTTCACATTTTCGACTATGTGTTGCACTGTATTAATACAACCCTGAAACATCTCAACACCAGTTAGCCCAAAAATCAATTCTAGACTACAAAGAAAATCAAAGAAAACAAGAAACAAAACTCATGGGTTGCCTCCCAAGAAGCACCTGATTTAACGTCGCAGCACGACGCAGGTTACCATCACATCATTCGAAATGAAGAAGTGCCACCACGTGGTTGTCATTAATTTTCCCAAGATAATGCTTTACCCGGTGCCCATTAACTCTAAAAACTTCACCATTCTTGTTATTTAAATAGAGATCACCAAAAGGGGTCCCACACACCACTTCAAAAGGTCCATTCCATTTTGATTTGAGCTTTCCTAAAAACAGTCGTAACTGGGAGTTGAACAAGAGAACCAAATAACCTACTTTGAACTCCTTTCCATAAGCATATTCATCATGAAGGTACTTCATCTTGTACTTATACAAGGACGAACTGGAGTAGGCATGAAACCAAAATTCATCAAGTCCGTTGAGTGGCTCTACACGAAGATTGGCTGCAACATCCCACTCAAAGCCCACATGGCATTGTGCTCTAACTCAACTGGTATATGTTTTCAAACACCAATCGATATAGATACATACCAATCGGAGTTTTAAAAATTGTCCTATAAGCCCATAGAGCATCATCCAACTTGGCCAATCAGTCCTATTAGCATTGACCATTTTTGACAGTATACATTTGATTTCCCTAATAGAGACATCCACTTGAACACTTACTTGAGGATAATAGGGGGTAGGAACTTTATGATTGACACTGTACTTAAAAAGCAACGTGTCGAAAGCTATATTGCAAAAATGAGACCCTCTATCACTTATGGTTGCAACGAGGAGTACCAAACCTTGCAAAAAGGCTTTTCTTGAGAAATGCAACAACACTCCGGGCCTCATTGTTGGGAAAAGCTATAGCTTCAACCCACTTTGAGACATATTCCACAGCCACAAAGATGTAAGTGTTCCCACAAGAGCTAATAAATGGGCCCATAAAATCAATGCCCCATATATAGAAAATGTCAACCTCAAGGATGGTATTGAGTGGTATCTCATCTTTCTTTGAAATTTCACCCGCTTTTTGGCATTCGTTGCATCTCTTCACAAAATCACCCACATCTTTGAACAAAGTTGGCCAATAAAACCCACAACTAAGAAATTTAGAAGCCGTCCTCACCCCGCCATGATGGCCATCATAGGGAGAGGAATGACAATCCTCTAAGATACTTAATTTCTCTTTCTTCGGGGCACACTTTCGGATCATATCATCCGTGCAAATCTTGAACAACTACAACTTATCCCAATAGAAATCCAAACTATCCCACTCTAGCTTCTTCTTTTGGTTAGAAGAGAGCTCACATGGGATTATTTCAGTCACAAGGTAATTAGCAATATCGGAAAAATATGGCATATGACCGACACCGAAAGGAGTTGCTCATCGAGAAATAAGTCATTGATCTCTAGGCCATCACAAGGCCCCCTCCTCCTCCAAGTGGGACAAGTGGTCCCCCACTTGGTTCTTACTACCCTTCAGGTCCCCAGTTTCTAGAGCAAACTCTTGAAGAAGTAACACCTATCGCATCAATCTTGCCTTAGAGTCTTTCTTTGTCATCAAATATCTAAGGGCGGCATGATCGATGTGCACTATGACCTTGGCCCCCAGAAGATACGTCCAAAACTTTTCCATTGCAAACACTATGGCCAACAACTCTTTCTCGGTAACCGTATAGTTCATTCGAGCCTCATTCATGGCCTTGCTTGTGTAGTACACTAGATGAAATATTTTGTTAACTCTTTGACCCAAAACAGCCCCAACCGCAATGTTACTTGCCTCACACATGAGCTCGAAAGGCAAGCTCCAATTTGGTGTGGTAATAATAGGGGTAGTGGTCAACTTAAGCTTGAGAAGCTCAAATGGTTGCAAATATCCCTCATGGAACACAAACTTGGCATCCTTTTCTAGTAGCATGCATATGGGGTGTACGACTTTCGAAAAATCATTTATTAACCTCCGGTAAAACCCTGCGTGCCCAAGAAAACTCCTCACCCCCTTGACAGAAGTGGGGGGAGGAAGCCTTGAAATCACCTCTATCTTGGCTTTGTCAACTTCAATCCCATGCGTTGAAATTTTGTGGCCCAACACTATGCCCTCCTAAACCACGAAGTGGCATTTTTCCCAATTAAGTATAAGATTTGTGTCTTCACAAAGGGCCAAAACTCTATCCAGATTTACCAAACACTCTTCAAATGAATCACTAACCACACTAAAATTTTCCATGAAGACCTCTAAAATATCTTCCACCATATCGGTGAAAATAGCCATCATCCATCATTGGAATGTCGTCGGGTTATTATACAACCCAAACGACATCCGAGGGAAAGCAAAATTTCCATATGGACAACTAAATGTAGCCTTCTCCTGATTCTTCGGTGCGATTATGATTTGATTATATCCTGAATACCCATCCAAAAAGCAATAAAAGGCACACCCGCAAGGCAATAAATCATTTAATCAAGAAATGGCAATGGGAAGTGATCCTTGCGGGTCACGTTGTTCAGCTTCTGATAGTCCATGCATACCCTCCATCCAGTAACTGTCCGAGTGGGAATAAGTTCATTTTTTCATTTGTAACCACAGTCATACCACCATTTTTCAGTACACACTACACCGAAGAAGTCCATTAGCTATCGGAAATAGGGTACACAACCTCGATATCCAACCACTTTATCACTTCTTTCTTCACCACTTTTTGTATTTCTTCATTCAACCTCCTTTGATGTTCCAAGGAGGGTTTTGCATCGTCCTCCAAAATAATCTTGTGCATACAGAATGCGGGGCTTATTCCCTGAATGTCAGCTAAAGTTCATCCAATTGCCCTTTTTCGCTTTTGAAGCACCGACAATGTGGCATCAACTTACATGTTAGTAAGGCAAGAAGAAAGAATAACTGGCAAAGTAGAATTTGAGCCTAAAAATTCATACCTGAGGTGTGGAGGAAGTGGTTTCAACTCCAACACAGGAGGCTCCTCAATTGATGGTTTGGCTGGTGGTGTGTTTCTATTATAGACATCCAATGATAATTTCCCAGGCTTATAAGAATAAGAGCACATTCCATGTAAAGAATCCATTCACTCCACTTGGTTTGCATCCTTATTGACATCAAGATTCAACAATAAAACCTCCAATTGGTCCTCCACATTGATCATGGCACTGATGTAATCAATTATCACTATTGTGACGAGGTCAACAAAAGATCACACCTCGGTACTGTTGGGTTGCTTCATAGACTTGCACACATGAAAGACAACATTTTCGTCACCCACCCAGAAGGTGAGTTCCCTGCTTCCACATCTACCAATTCCTTCCCCGTAGCTAAGAAAGGTCTTCCTAGAATAATAGGAACTTCATAGTCCACCTCACAATTCAAGATCACAAAGTCAGCTGGCATGATAACTTTTTCCACCCGGACAAGCACATCATCAGTAATACCCAATGTTCTTTTCATCGATCTATCCAGCATAGAAGTCGGACAAAATTGCCCAATACCCAAAGTCTTGAAAACACATAAAGGCATCAAATTGATACTAGCTCCCAAGTCACATAAATCCTTGGCAAAACCTGCACTCCCAATGGTGCAAGGAATAGTGAAAGCACCGAGATCTTCAAGCTTCAGGGCCATTAAATTCACTATAGCACTAACTTGATGAGTCATCTTTATAGTTTCACAATCCATAGAATGCTTCTTTGTGACCAAGTCTTTTATGAACTTTGCATAGCCCAGTATTTGTTCAAAACCTCTACCAAAGGCACATTAATGGACAAGCTCTTAATCATATCAATGAACTTTTTGAACTGATTATCGTTTCTCTACTTTGAGAACCTTTGAGGATAAGGTGGAGGTGGCTAGCAAAGGAGCCTTGGCTTTTAGAATAACCGGCTCGGTATATCAATTATGTGTTCCCTAGACAGGTTCACATCATTTTGCGTTTCCAACTTGACATCTTGAATATCAATCCTCACTTCATTGTTCACGTTTTCATCAACCACATATTCAACTACCAAAGGTATTTCCTCTTATTGCAACTCAACATCATCATCCACGGCTTGCTTTTGCTTAGAGGCATTCACATCACCGCCTCTCCCACTTCTTGTTGTAATCCTCATAACATGATTGTTTCTACCTTTAGGGTTTACTACCGTATCACTTAGTAGAGAACCATTTGGGTGAGTATTCAATGACTGAGAGATTTGGCCCAATTGCACCTCCAAGTTTCTGATAGAGGTATTGTGAGAAGCTAACTGTGCATCAGAATTCACATTCTTCTTCTTCATCTGCTCGAACATCATTTCCATTCTACCTATATAATTACTCGAAGAACTAGGACCTTGAGATGGGAATGGGGGTGGATTGTTTGGTTGTTGGTACATTGGGGGCCTTTGAAAGCCTTACCCCCGATTTCCTTGGTTCCCTTGATTTCCATTATTCCATCCACCTTGATTGTTATTGCCACCCCAAAGTTGTTATTCCTATTCCAATTCCCTTAGTTTCCTTGATTATTGTACTGATTGACCAGTTGTTGTTTTGGTTGTTGTTCCCCCAATTACCATTATTTTGTATTGATTTCCCCAATTGTCTTGAGGTCTCCACTGTTGTTGGTTCGAAAAATTGCCCCGTTGTCCTTGATAATTATTCACATATTGAACCTCTTCACTTTGGTCACCATCCTTTTTAAATATACCACAGTCACTATCAAATTATTTATAATTCCCTTGGTTTTGTAGTCTTCTTTACCTTCTCTTGTTGACAAGCATATTGACACTCTCCATAGCATTCACTTGGTGAGGATTTTGGACTTGTTGCAACTGTGACTTAGACAACCGGTTCATAGTAGTTGTCAACACCGCTATAGCTTGCCCATGGTCATGTAATTCCTTGTGTAAATAGATAATCGTGGGATCCCTTGGGGCATATTAGCTCTAATTTGCCATGCAGAAGAAGTGTCAGCCATCTCAATCAAGTACATCACATGCCTCATCATACGACAACTCCATAAAGTTTTCCCCGGCTAGTTGGTTCACTATGCATTGATTTGTTGTATTGATGCCCCGATAGAAGGTTTGTTGGATCATAGCCTTGGTCATATCATTGTTGGGAAATTCCTTCACCATCGTTCTATAACTCTCCCAAATCTCATGCAAAGGTTCCGTGGGCTCTTGCTTGAAAGCCAATATCTTATCACGCAATTCCGCCATTTGCCTCGGCAAGAAAAATTTAGCAATGAATTTATCCGTCAACTCATCCCAAGTTGTGATGGAATGGTTGGGAAGTCGCTTGAGCCAATCTAATTCCTTCCCCCGAAGTGAGAATGGGAAAAGTCTCAACCTAAGAGCATTCTGGACATATTCGTCTGTTTGCTCCCCCAATATGTATCCATGAACATGTTGAGATGTTTGTAGGCATTTTGATATGCAGCACTCGTGAAGTACCCATGTTGCTCAACTAAGGTCAACATCACATTGGTTATCTGAAAATTGCTCGCCCAGATTATAGGTAGGACAATAGCACTTGCATAGCACTAGTTAGGAAGTACTCTGGGAGCAACTCTTGGAGGTGGCAGAGGAGGGTCTAGAATATTGTCATTGGGATTAGAATTGGCATTGCGGCCTCTACGTTTTCCTTGAGGTACAAGAGGCACCTCATCATCTTCGACATAGTCTACCTCCTCTCCTGCAATCACATTTCCAAGAGGGTCATTAGTGTTGTTCGCAACCATTTTAGTACTTGTGTAGTGACATAAATAAGTAAGTAACGAAGAAGAAAAGAATAACAATACACAAAACTAACTAAATAGATAGCCAAAACCGTTAGCTCCCTGCCAAATGCGCCAAAACGTGATCGCTACCAACTCTGCACCACTAATAAGTAGCGATAGAGGGTCACAATAGATTTTACCTGATTTTGGGTGGTGATCGATATCCACAGAGTTGGAATTGGAATCGAGTATCTATCTAGTTTAGCATTGTGTATTTGTTCCAAATTACTCTTCTAATCATTTTTGAGGTTTTATTTATGATTCTACTTTTATTAACTACAAATTGTAAACTAAGCTAAGAGTTAATATTGCAAGTTGTATCAAATGGTTTAAAAGGCACTAGGGGAGTAACTTTCGCCTAGGTGGCCAATTTATGGGTAATTGTATCTAAGACATGATTGACATAGTTGGGAAGTATGATATAACCATTGCACGATATTACCTACTCTACACCTCTCGGTGGTTCAAGTGATTTTGCCCAATTGACTTTCTCAAGACCAATTGGGTATGCAAATCTGCACGAGCAACTAGGGTTCAAGTCAGGTATTACTCTCTCAAGGTTTAACCCTTTAATTGGGGCTGTCAATCTCTTGAGTACGCTCCAACTCCTTGTCGAACCAATTTTGAAGACTTAGGCTCTCTTTCTCAAGAAGATCCCAAGTCAACTAAATACAAACTAGTGTTTGCAACCACTAATTCAGTAGTAAACCATGAAATTTATCCAAATACCAAACACCTATAGTCAATTTAGCCCTAAAATATAACACCCATCAATTACCCATACTAGGATTAAGTCACAACCCTAGTTAATGTGTTTAGCTACTCATATTTGAAAAAGAAAAATAAGAAATAGATGAAGATAAAAACATATTGATTAATTTCGAAGTTAAATACAAAGATTCAATGATTAAATGTTGTTAAAGTTGCCCGAAATGGATAAAAGAGTCAACCCACGAGCAAATCTATACTATTACAATATTTGATAATCTAAAAATGGAAAAAGATTATATTTATACTAAGCTAGAAAGTCTGGATAAAAATGCCCCTATGGGGTTAGTGCGGACCGAACAAAATGGTGTGCGGTCGCACTGGGGCTCTGAACATGAAAATTTGACGCTCTGAACTCAGGCACTACAGACTGCACAAAATGGACTATAACCGCAGAGTCTTCTAGTGTGGTCTGCACAAAATCGACCACGGACAGCACAGGTTCCAAAACATCATCTTGCACTTTCTCTGAATCTTGGCTCTGCGGACTGCACAGAGTTGAGTGTGGCCGTATTGCCTTTTGTGCGGACCGCACAAAGCCTAGTATGGTCGCATTGCTTCTTAACCTGAATTTCCACTTCTCTGAATCTCCTAGTGCGGACCGCACAAAGTGTCGTGCGGCCGCACTGGGCCTGTTCTTCCCGAGCTTGTCTTGTCTTTGGCACTTGTGAAAGTTTCACTCGTTTTGAACCTATCTTTGACATCTTGTCACTTTGTTGATCAAACCTACAATCATGCACAACTTGTGAGACTTTTGGGACTATTTTGTATGAATATCTAATCAAAGCATAAGCAAGAAAGAGTATAAAATACTTTAAAATCCCTAGTTATCAAAGGTCCTTCCTCCCCCTCCTCTTCAAGAATAACGCAATAGTCCATATCACTATCCTATAGAAATAAGTTCTTTACTACTGCAAGCGCTTCTTCTTCATCTGACCCATAAATAATGTCAACATGTTGGAAAGCATGCTCCATATGCGGTATTCGCTGCTCTAATGGGTAGTAAGGACCGCGCCATGGTGGCAACCAGTTATTGAATTCCTCCCAGGTGTAATCATATCCCATACCGAAAGTAGTGAAATATTTCTTGAGCTTTATGGGTTTAGATACTCCTTGGAGGTTCTTGCCGAGCCCTTTGCCAGGTTCGTACCCACTCCAACTTAGTATACTCTCGATTTTGCTGTCGCACCATTTGTCTTTGTCGATAGCATTGACCCGTTCA
This sequence comes from Nicotiana benthamiana, assembly GCA_034376525.1. Taxonomy (NCBI): domain Eukaryota; kingdom Viridiplantae; phylum Streptophyta; class Magnoliopsida; order Solanales; family Solanaceae; genus Nicotiana; species Nicotiana benthamiana. The sequence goes on from CM067336.1 coordinate 109,595,753, forward strand.
ATGTGGTGATAAGTTTATATATTGTGAAAGTGATGAAAATCATAATTGGCCCCTCGGGAAAAATATAGTTCGTATACAGAACCCCTCGACAAAAAGAAATTCATAACCAGTTCATAACTAAAAAATCTCGGAGGAAGTAACAAAGCCAAATTAGTGACTAAATTCCGAACACCTCGTAAGAACTTCAGTTTAAATGAAAGTTGTTTAAAGCATTTGTTTATCATTTTTAATAGAGGCTCGGTTTAAAGATGAGTTAAAGCAGTAATTTAATCCACATATTCAACAGAAACTCACTTTTAAGGAAGAGTGAAAAACAGTAAGTTCATAAACAGGCCCCTCAGGCAAAGCATCACTCCTATATGTGTGTATATATGGCCGCTCGAGCAAGCCACTCAGTGACTCATGACTCAAATCTCAGCAATCAATGCTCACACTCAAAACTCACACTCACTAGGTACATAATCATAACCGTTGCAAAGTGCAGCCCGATCCATATATATAGTCGACTGCGCTCCGTGGGGGAGTCCAGACTCAGGAGGGCTCCTACACCCCAAGCGCTATATCGATGCGGCGTGCAGCCCGACCTATATATATATATATATATATATATATATATATATATATATATATATATATATATATATATATATGTTGCAACGTGTAGTGCGCTCCATAAAATATAATCCTTACAACCAAATCCTCAGCCTCTCTCAGTCATTAACCTCACCATTAGACCCTCGATCAATCTCAGTCATCAACCTCACAATCAGGCCTTCGGCCTCTCTCAGCCATCAATCTCACAAGACACTTGGGCTATTAGTTAAATAGGATGTTCTGCTCAAATATCATTTATAGTATCAAAATTGAGTAAATAACGCTGAGTTATGAAATCAGTAAAACACAGCTTGACTAAGTACAATTATTAAGTCAAAACAATGAGGAAATATAGTAAAAGCCCCATAAGGGTCCAAAATAGTTGGCACGAAGCCCAAGCATGTCATTTTCTCCAAAACATATCAATACTTTTCAAAACACAATGCTATCAAACAATTTTCAATTAAATACGCGACTTAACAATCGTACGGAACAGACCAAGTCACTATCCCCAACGGTATACGACTCCAACCTCGACATCTAGCATGTGCATCACCTCATAGTAGCACAATACCCTCAGAACAACATTTACAATCATTACTTACCTCAAATCGGATGAAATACTACTCGCGATGCCTTTGCCTCTTGCGTCAGTCTCAACTCGCGTCACATCTACCTAGAATCAGAATCATAACATTAAAATATGTAAGGGATTAAAGCCCACTCGAAAATATCCAATTTATACCAAAAATCACGAAACCTGGCCAAATCCGGCCCTCGGGTACATGTTTCAAAATCTGATAAAAATTACACCAATGGAATTCTTACACTCTCGCGAGTTCGTACATATCAAGAACATCAGAATCAGACCTCAAATAGCCCCTTATATCTCTAATTTACACTCTACAATTTAAAGTCCTAATTCCCCAATTTTAGACTTTAAATTCTACAAATTTCATGTTTTAAACAAGTAATCAATATAGGATCTAGTATTGAGTTAAAAAATCTTACTTCCAAGTGTTCCCCTTTGATTCCCTTTTCAATCCTTCTCAAAAACTCCAAAATCGCTATAAAATGGTGAAAGATAGACCAAAAATTGCGAACATGGCTATTTAAACATTCCACCGAGGCAAAAAATTCATTTTTCGTCAACGTGGTAAAAGCCCCGCGTTCGCGAAGCACAAATAATTCACAGCTCAAATTTCCTCTAACGCGAACGCGAACACTACCCTCGCGAACGCGATTCCTTACTCACCTTAGCCTACGCGAACACGTTTCTTCAGTCACAGTTGTTATGCTTTAGGGTCTGGTGCCCAAGTCTGCTTCACCCTGCTACGCGAAAGCGAACCATGCCATGCGTTCACGATGCACAATCAGACTCAACCTTCCCGAATGCGGGACCAATGTCGCGAAGGCAAATGGTAACTGGCCTGCCTCACTCAATATCTCTTTACGAACGCGAGGGCCCTCTCACGAACGTGAAGAGAAAAACTCTGCAACACTAAACTTAAGAAATCTGCAACTTTCAAAACAAGAATTTGACTCGTTTAACCACCCGAAACTCACCTGAGGCCCCCTTGACCTCAACCAAACATGCCAACATATCCCATATCATCATTCAAACTTGTTCCAACCTTCGGAACGCTCAAAACAACATCAAAGCACCAAAATCACATCGGATTCAAGCCTAAGAATTCTAAGAACTTTCAAATTTCGCTTTCGATCAAAAAATCTATCAAACCTCGTCCGTATGACATGAAATTTTGGACAAACGTCACAGATAACACAACGGACAACTCCAACTTCCGGATATCCATTCCGACCCCTATATCACATCTCACATATCAACCGGAAAATGCCAAAATCATAATTTCACCAATTCACGCCTAAACCTTCCACGGACCTCCAAAATATATTCCGAACACGCTCGTATGTCCCAAATCACCTGACAGCGCTAACCAAATCATAAAAACTCCAATCCGAGATCATATAACAACAAGTCAAAACTTGATCAAACCTTTCAAAATTTAAGCTTCAAACTGAGAACTATTCTTCTAAATTAATTCTGATTACCCTGAAAATCAAAACTGACGATTTATATAAGTCATAATACATCACACCGGACTAGTCATGCCCGAGAACTGGCAAGCGAAGTGTAAAAGTTCAAAACGACCTATCGGATTGTTACAACATGCTTAACCCATGACAACATATATACAGTTGTCACCTTGCATATACACCGTCCACACACATAAATCAAATATCAAATAGTCCAATTAAGTCCTAATTTTCTCAAGTCAAAGTTAACCACGATCATTACCTCACTCCGCAACCATCTCAACAATCAATCATGGCCTTGCCTTTCGAACAAGCCTCCAAACCAATCAAATCTAGTCAATTATTGGTCAAACAATTCAAAATAAGCTTTAGAACCACCCACAAATGAAAAAAAGGTTCAATTTTGATCATTTTTGAAAATGTCAACAAAAGTTAACCCCGGGACCGCTTGGTCGAAATTCAAAATTCGGATCAAAACCCGATTACCCATTCACCCCCAAGCCCGGATATGCGATTTGTTTCAAAATTTGAAGTCAATTTGAGATCTAAATATGAATTTTATATAATCTCTAAATTCTACCCAAAACCCTAATTTCTACATTGAAATTCTTAGATTTGATGTTACAAACTCATGAAAAGTAATTGAAATTGATTGAAAATTAGTTAAAAATGCTTGCCAATGAATCCGAGAAGAAAGTGTTCTTAAAAAATTGCCTCTAGAGAGATTAGGGTTGAAAAATGGTATAAATAAACTAAGTCCAAATTTTCTTTCTTTTACCCCGCTGCAGATATCACATTGTGAATACTTGGTGGCAAATGCGATGTCCGCAAACGCGAGACACCGATTGCATATGTGACCAACATGATCGCAAATGCGAATGTCCAACATCCCTAAAAGCGATCATGTCCTCATAAAAACGAAGACACCCAGCCTAACCCCTTTATCGCAAATACGATCCAATGACCGCAAAAGTGAGTTCGCAAATGCGAGATCTGCAGACTTGCACAAGTTGTTGCAAGCCCATCCGCAACCCATCTGAAACTCACTCGAGCCTCTCAGGCTCCAAACTGAACATGCACATAAGTATAATAACATATTACAAACTTACTCGATACATCAAATCATCAAAATAACATCAAACAGCAAGAATCGATCATCAAAATTCTAAATTTCAACTTGAAAGCTCAATTTTCATAATTTTTTATATAATGCGCTAAAATGCACTCGAGTCACTCTGGACCCCAACCAAACGTGCGAACAAGTTAAAAATATCATACGAACCTACTAAAATCGTCAAAATACCGATCTGAGATCGTTTATAAAAATTATTGATTGTGATCAACTCTAGCCTCGTTACAAGTCAAAAATCACGCTTTCTTCAAAATTTTACATAAAATTTTCCCCAAAAACAACATGACACACATGAAAATCAATAAATATCAAATGAAGTTATTAAAGGACTCAAAACACTCAAATTAAGGCTAATACTTAAAACGACCTACTGTATCGTCATACAAATGACTAATATGGACCATAAAATAAAAAGATTATAAAACACACACACACACATATTTTATATATATATATATATATATATATATATATATATATATATATATATATATATATATATATATATATATATATATATATATATATATATATATATATATACACACATAGAGAGAGAGAATAATTTATAAAGAGTTATTTTTACAGTTGGTTTGGTTGATCTTTTTCGATTATTTTTTGTTTTAAAGAAAAATTAAATCAAGTCTAGTCGGATTTTAAGAAAAAATTCAAAACCAAAAGTAAAACTAAATTAAATTTAAAAAAAGTAACTTTTTTGTCTTTTTGATTTGATTTTCGATTTGGTTCAATCTGTTGGTTTTCCATGAACACCCCTAATTATAGGAATGGTTCCTGCCAAGAAGCAAATCTTTTTAAAAAATAGTTCATCCATTTTAATTTATGTGACATAGTTGAATTGGCACAAAATTTATAAAAAATAAAGAATTTTGGAATTTGTAATCTAAAACATGTCAAAATCTTTTGTTTGAATATAAAACTAACATTTATGAAAAGCTTGTCATCAAGAATAAATTGAAAAATGTAAAGTTAATTATTTGTAAATTTAAAAATATCATTATTTTTTAAATAATTTTTAAAAAATGTTTAACATATATACACTATCATCGTAATAAATATGCTATCAGATCATCTTTATTTATCCTAGTAACTAATCTATCTTATTTTTAAATTTCACATTCTAAATAGGTTATTCTGGAGGTAAAGTTGATACTGTAAAAAGTTATTTATACTAACATATAGGAGTATATAACATAACATAAATTCTAAAGACAAGTGTGGTATATAAATAAGGAAGTAACTATTTTTGTTAATTAACGTTTCTCCCCCTCTGAAGTTAGATTTGGCTTAATTAATAAAGTTATTGTCATATAATCAAAAGATTACGAGTTTAAACTGTAAAAATAGTTCAATTATATCTCAAATCCCGCGCATAATGAGAGCTTAGTGCTATCAAACTATTTTTTACCGCCGGAGGGAGTAAAAGGAAATGAAAGACCCCGTTTGGCTATAAGTTTTGTCAAATTAAAATTGAAATTTATTTTCAAAACTCGTGTTTAGGGGTGGGCATTCGATTTATCGATTCGATTTTGACCCTTATCGATAATTACTTATCGATTATCGATTTATACATACGCTTATCGTCATCGTTTCAATAAGGTTTCGATTTTGTCGATTTCGATTTATCGATTTTGGGGGCTTATCGATTCGCTTATTGATTCGGTTATCGATTACACCGATAAGAAAATTTGCGGGATTCCACGGAAAGTATATCACTATAAACGCGCCTAAATTATATGGACAAATAAAAACTAAAATAAGATGAACACCATTTTTAACATAAAAATTATATCAACAAGCACATGCAACAAAATTAAAGTAAGGGATCAAATGTATGTCACCAACACTCCAACGGTATAAAAAACAAACTAAAACAAAAGACATCATCACGGCTAATTTTATTTTTCATTAATTTGAACTCATTCCCTTGATCTTTAAATGTGATCATTCCTTAAATGTAGTAGAGGAAATAACAGCGTAAGAGACTTACGATAAAGGAAAAGATATAGATTAGGGAAAATGATATTGTATAGCCTCTTTCAAAATAGCAGCGGAATATATATATACATTATGTATGTTATATTAATGTATACAAATAGGTAATTACTCATTTTACAAGTGTCTACAATTTAGGGGTTTGCATTCGATTTATCGATTCGATTCTGACCCTTATCGATAATTACTTATCGATTATCGATTTGTACATATGCTTATCGTTATCGTTTCAATAAGGTTTCGATTTTTTCGATTTAGATTTTTTCGATTTCGATTACAAATAATCGATTCGATTTATCGAACCAATTCGAATGCACACTCCTACTCGTGTTTGGCCATAAATTTTGACCAAATTGCAAATTTCAAATCTCAAAATCAGATATTGAGCTGAATTTGGGCCAAAATCTCAAAACTTGGGAATTATATACATATTTTTTCAAAATAAAATTAAAAAATATATTTTAAAAAATACATTTTCATTTTCAAACCAAACTTCATCCAAATTAAAATTTTCAAAATAAATTTGAAAACTATAGCCAAAGGCTACCTTAAAATTTTTTTGAACTAAACGACACATTAATCATTTTTCCTTTCTTTTTCAAAGTCAAAAAGACATTAACTATAAGCATCTTCTTCACTCTCCCTCCCACATTGTTGGCTCCATACTCCACGGCCAGTGGCCACTCCACTAATTACACTACTCATCTCTTTCACTCTTTCTGTTTATGTATAAACGGTCACTCTTCTCTAAATTCTTCGAAAAATACAAACCTCATAAAACAGACATTACTGTAATGTAAACAATAGAATTTTTCTCTTTCTTTCAAGCATGACTCGAAAATTGCAAATGGTTACGCCATTAACAACAACAACAGCAGCAACACAGAAATAAGGCTGTATCCGGTTCCGATTCTGGGTCTATTTGAGTAAACGGTTCCGGTTCTGGCGGTTCCCGGTTCTGGCGGTTCCGGAGCCGGAACCGGAACCATACGGTTCCGGAACCACCCGGTTCCGGTTCTGGCGGTTCCGGAACCGCGGGTCTGGCGGTTCCAGGCGGTTCCCGGCGGTTCCGATCTTTTTTTTTTTTTTTAATGAAATATCTTGTATAATAGTGATTAGTATATTGTAGAATATATTTTTATATAGTGTACTATGTTGTTACTATAGCATATATTGTGTTTGGAAATTAGTATATATTCAAAATAAGTAGTGTATATTTTGTATATAAGTAGTATATGTTGTAGTAAAGTAGTATATATTGTATATAAATAATGTATATTGTGTAGTAGTTAGTATTAATAGTATTATGTGTTGTATGTTATATAAATATTTTATATTCAAGGATTGATATAGAAGTAAAAACAAAGAAATATTGAGACAAATATATTCAAGTATATGATGAAAAGCATATTTATTGACCAAAATGGCATATCTTTCTTAGTCTTCCTTCCCCCAATGGAATGAGCACAACATGGTACTAATACCACCATTAAAAGGAAAAAAAACTAAAAGAAGACATGCCAATGTACAAGTTACATCATAATTTATGTATTATTTCTAACAAATCTCATAAAACCTTCAAGGTTTGGAGGTGGTTGTGTTGGCGGTGGTGGAAATGAAGCTTGTTCATCACCACTTCCGAGTGAAGATGATTCTTGAGCAAGTTCTGCTAGCATTTCTTCATAGCACTCATCTATTTCGGGTTGAGATTCAGCTAGCCCAAAGTTTCTTCTTTCAGAGCGGATCCAATCTCGGAAGAGCACTGATTTTTCCAAGCTGTCCCGCATCGACGCTCTATGATCTCCTATTTGTAGTCTGGCTTGACTAAATACGCTCTCCGATGCAACAGTTGATGCTTGAATGGACAGAACATCCCGAGCCATCCTTGCAAGAACGGGAAAATGCTTTTCCCTTGTCTTCCACCAATCCAAAAGGTCGAAAGATCCGTCTGGATTATCATTCTCTAGCCCCTGCGACAAATAAACTTGAAGTTCGTTTAGATGGTAAATATCATCTAAATTCTCACCTTGAGTACCCCTGAACTCCGTCCACGATTTAAGAGCTGTTAAACCAGCAACTCTTTTAGACGATTGTGACGTGGACGAAGTAGGAGTTGGAATATTAGACCTAGCATGCTCTAAGGCCTGTTTATAAGCATTATAAACAGTTTGAGCATTCACTGTAATTGATGCTTTCGCATCAGATAGTGTAGCCATTTCTTCTGGTGAAAGATCTAAACATTGATAAATACTAGTATACAAAAAGTTAGGACCTCCTGCTTTCATAGTAGGGTTTAACAAAGCAGCCACACCAAAAATAGGAGGGATTGGAAAAAAATATTTTTTAAATTTCTTTTTCATTTCAAATATTGCATTTTCATAAATTTCCCCTCCCTCGTTAAAATCAGCAAATAAATTAGCAAGTGCGGCAATATATACTAAACAGTTTGAAATTGTAGGATAATATTGGCCAGATAAAGCAGTTGTAGCCACACTAAAATGTTCTAAAAAATCTAAAAGAATCTTAACGTTATTCCAATCTTGATTAGTTAGCATATCATTATCTTCATCCTCACAATCCCTAGAATTATAAGTAGCGGTTATTGGGTTTCTATATTCGTACGCCACTACTAAGCTTTCATACATGTAGTTCCACCTAGTCGGACAAGGTTTAGGAACCTTTCTTTCTCTAAGGCCACTTTCGTCACATTTTTTATAATATTCTCTAAGTCTACTTCTACGGTTTGAATAAAAAAGCCAATTAAGAGCGAATTTAACTTTTTCAATTTCTATGTTTAAAATTCTCATACCATCTCCAACAATTAAATGATAAATATGGCATATACATCTAACATGGAAAATATTTGTAAAAGCAGGATTAAGTTTTCTAGTTAAAATACCTATTGCAGTTGTGTTGCTACTAGCGTTATCCATGGAAATTGACATTATTCTATCACTAAAACAAAAATATCTACAAACATCAGAAACAGTGCTAGCAATAAACTTACCTGTGTGCCGTGAATTAATTATTCTATATGCTATAATGCGTTATTGCATGGTCCAATCTTCGTCTATCCAATGACTGGTCACGGTTAGATAATCACAATCATTTCCACTTCTACCAATATCAGTTGTAATAGACATACAATTACTTATATGAGTAAATAAATAGCGCAAGTACTGTTCATATTCATGCTTATATTTATAAATGTCGGCCTTAACTGTGGCGCGAGGCCAACCTTTATATGTAGGATTAAATACTCGTCTAATATATTGAATCCAAGCAGGATTAGAAGCAAAAGAATAAGGTAAACACATAACAGTAATCATTTTAGCTAATTCATCACGATCCTTATTAGGATCGTAGTACAATATACCTCCGGTGACAGTGTTTATTCCTGGTTGAACCATGTTAGAACCAGTACTTTGGTTAATTGTAGTATCAGGACTTGACTTCCCCTCTTGTTCCGCTTTCATTTGAAAATATCTAGCCTTATCGCTAGGATGTATATATATATATATGTTTAACTAAACTACCTGTTCCGCTACGATCACCTGTATACCTATGAACAAGTTCTTTACCACAAGTTTTGCATTTAGCCCTATCTTTATCTCTTAGTTGAATAAAAAAATGCCAAACTAATGAAGTTTCTGTACGTTTCCGAGGTTGTCTACTAAAAGTGGGAGTTTGTACGGGTGGGTTTTCTGGGTCATTAGGAGCAGGACTAGTAGGTGTATCATCTAAATCTACCGGAGGTTGGGTTTCGTCATCATCATCACCCTCATTTCCCTCTGATATTGGTGCATTAGGATAAAGCAAATTCATAATATCATCATCTATTCTATCACCGACTGCTATATCATGTAGAAAATTAACATCGCTAAATTGAAAACACGGGTGATCACTATCAAGTATTCCTAAGTTTTCATTAGTATTTCTAGGTTGGCTACTAGTTTGAACTTGTTTATCTTTTCTAGGTCTGGGAGCCGGGGGAGGGGTAGGATTTTGGCTACTACTTTCGTCGGATTTAGATGTACCTTTTCCGAACATTTTTTTCAATGAAAATGCCATACTAATTATAATTAAGGAAAATATCAACACACAACAAATATTCTTAGCACGTAAGAGTTGAAACGAGTTTATCGGATTGACGAACAACTTCTTGAAAATTGACAATCGTTGTAATTTAACACTTGAAAACTTCAATTCAACAACTTCACAATGTTTCACGAATTTGCAACAAAAATTAAGCACTTGCACAGAAAGATTGAAAGAGAGCTTGAGAGAGATTGAGAGAGATTGAGTAAGATTGATGAATTGGTGAATTAAAATGAAAGAATGAGGGGGTATTTATAGTTGAGAAATGGGAAATTGTGTAATTATATAAAGTTTGAGGTTAAATTAAATTTGAGGGGTTAAATGGCTAAATTTTAAAAATGCCAAACGGCTATTTCTGCAATACCAACGTTCTGATTTTCAGAATTTAAAAAAAAAAAAATTTTTTTTTTTAAAAATATGGCCGTTGGGAACCGGATAGAAGCGGAACCGGAACCGGACCGGTTCCGGCGGTTCTAAACGGTTCCGCCAACGGTCCGAACTTAAAAAATTTTTTTTTTTTTAAATATCGGAACCGTTTGGAACCGTTTAGAACCGCCTGAACCGGTCCGGTTCCGGTTCCGGTTTTGGCGGTTCCGGTTCCACGGTTCTAAAGGGTGGAACCGGCCCGGAACCGTGGAACCGGAACCGCGGAACCGGAACCGTATAACCGGAACCGTTTAGAACCGCGGAACCGCGGTTCCGGTCACGGTTCCGGTTCAGAACCGTTACATGGTACAGCCTTACACAGAAAGCTCGCCGCCGACATCGCCGAAAAACCGGCAAAGTTTCCGGAGGAGGCTACGCCGGCGAGGAAGCTTCCGTCGGAGGCACTTGCTGCTGGTTGTGCCGCTTCTCTACTTCTCGGGACTGATCAGCTGCGTGCGGCCACTCTTTTCCCTGCTGCAACCACCTGCAGTTGCTGTATATCGTAGCCATGAGATTTTTCAGAAGCTTTGGATGACATTCAAGCTGATAACTCTTCCTCTATTCAGGTAATTTTTCTTTCCTGGTTTTATCTATTACTTTGCTTAGCCGATCTGAAACTGCCTCTTCCACTGAAGAATCTCCGTGTTAAATTCGGAATTCGTGAAAGCCCTAGTGAACTTTACTTTTGTGAAAGCAAAAGGAAGAAAAGAGGAGAGAAGAGAATAGTGTTACTTCTAGCCTTTCACCTCGTAAGGGAAAAGATAAATGAAGAGAATTTTAGTTAAGTGTTAAAAGATCTATTGCTGGTTGTTTTCTGCGACGATCCAAAATAGTTGTCCAGTTTTCGCTTGGTTAATAATTTTAAACTTTGACACGAATTTTGTTAAATGATTTGAAATGAAAATGTAATTTCTTTCTAAACACTATTGTAAATAACCACATTTTTTTATCGTGACTAATTAGTCCACATTTTATGTCAGTCTGAGCACAAAATGGAGAATAATTTGGGACCACTGGATTATTTAATAGTTTGGTTCGAATGCATATACTGCAGCTATCCTTCATTGCTTTATATAGTAGACATACACACACATCTGTAAAGAAAAAAACGCACATCTTAATTATGTATTTTTTTATAATGTCCTCCGAGATAACTTGTGTACACCTCGACTAATCTACATGTTACTTGCACCTCCTCTGTTTTTTTCCATGTCTTCATCCGCTCCTCTCTGTTCTTGCAGTACCTTGCATAGGAACAGGAGTAATTTTGATTAAATATTGGGCTACTGTAATGATGAATTAGTTCAGTGAATTGTGCAAAATCTTGTACTTTTTGTTTAATGGTAAGCGAAGTTGTACTAATCACAAGCACTAAGATGGTGCATAGTGTTTACAACGGTAACCTTACATAAACTCAGTTCCATTTCTAATCAGTGAGGAAATCTATGAGCCTATCAACATCATATACATTCTGCATTTTATACCAGTAAGCCAAAAAGAAAACGCTTTCTGCATTTTGGTAATTAGCTGCTGATCTGTCAATCTTATTGTAGCTGTCTTCTGTCTGGATATACAAAAGGAAGCTAAAAGAGCAAAGACACTGTTCCACTGGAAATAGTGCCTCAACTAAAGGTATCAAAATTGTTAGATAATTATATGTAAATAGTCGTAGTTCTATATGTAGTAGGAGTAGAATATGTCCTAGTCCTAGTCCCATATATAGTTGGAGTAGAATATATATTGTGTATAGGGCTCGTTGCATCATTGTTAATAATAGATTTTTCTCCCGTGCATTCTCACATGGTAAAGTGAGAAATTTATCGTTGTGCATTATTCCAGCGACATCCGGGAAGAAAGATCTCATCGCCGTGCAATTTTCCAGCAATTTTCGTCTTGTTCCTTGTATTCATCACCGTTACAGTGGTACTGTGCATATAACAGTACCACCATCAGATCCGAAACTCTTTCTGGTTGACGGCTAAAGATTGATTGTATTATCTCCTTATTAGTAAGTGTTGTGCGAAAACCAACACTACCATCTTGTTCGGAAAAGTAACTTTTCCGGAGCGTGTGAGACATTCCGGTCACTTTTTGACAAAACTTCTTCAGGACAACTTACTCGTCCAGTGATTCCGAGCCTTCCCATATAAATTACATCAAATTCTGTCAACTTTTATTTTTTTTTCGGCGTGAACAATACTTTTTTCGGCGTGGACATTGATTTCCCGGCGTGAATAGTAATTGGGCGTGAAAGTTTCTGTTTTCTGGTGGTATTTTAGAACCTATTTTGTAGTGTGAAATTCAGCTTAGTCTCATTAGTTTCAAATTTTTTTTGCAACCTTCGGTCAACTTATGTTTATCAGCAACCACATGGTTTTGTTGCTCAGGGGGAGTCTTGTGGCCTTGCATGTCGAATGATCAGCTTGCAGATATTTTCTACCAAGTTCCTCAGTGGTCCTCGTGTTAGTTACATATATGTAACAAGCTCGGTACATATGATTTGTATGCACCGGTTTAAGGGAAATATTAGATAGTTATATGTAAAGAGTCCTAGTACTATATGTAATAGGAGTAGAATATGTCCTAGTCCCATATGTAGTTGGAGTAGAATATGTATTATATATAGGGCTCATTGTATCATTCTTAATAATAGATTTTTCTCTTGTGCATTGACCGCATTCTCACAAAAATTACATACATTGTTGACCTGTGCTGGATATTATTCTTCCTTAGAACAGCTCTCTGCATTTTGACTAATTTGTGTGCATTTAACTTCCCACAATCAGACTGGATTTTAGTGAAAATTTTCATTTTCACAATGAAATGACAAAAATATTATAGGGCAACACAGAATTACCAGTATCAGTAAGAAGGATTTGGTTTTTGAACCACCTTATAAATTAGTACAGTCTATTAGCCTGATAGAGACAAGAGGGGTTGCTCTGATGGTAAGCAACCTCCACTTCCAACCAAGAGATTGTGAGTTCGAGTCTCCCCAAGAGCAAGGTGGGAAGTTCTTGGAGGGAAGGATGCCAGGGGTCTATTTGGAAACAGCCGCTCTACCCAAGGGTAGGGGTAAGGTCTGCGTAGACACTACCCTCCCCAGACCCCACTAAGTGGGATTATACTGGGTTGTTGTTGTTGTTGTTGTTATTAGCCTGATAGAAATCAAATTTAACCTTCACCAAATGAATGAAACTACGGGATAGAGTAAATTTCTAGCATTGATAATCAATTGAGCATTTGCTAGTTTTCATCTGGTCAAAATTATTAAGTTGGTGGGCATTGTAGGAATGCAGGTAGTTACATCAAATCAGGAACCTAACTAACTAAATGTATTCCATTTCAGGTTCTCCTGGAACCAATCTTTACTTAGTTGTTGATGCCAATGGTGGCCTCAATCAGCAGCGATCATCGGTATGTTATTTCATGAGTCAATATGCCACTGTATTTCCCGAGTAATTTTCTGCTAACTTTTGTTAAAATTGCAAATTTGATATACTTAATTTTGTACTCGAGTTTTCTATCTCTTATTTTGCTGGATTTATCCATGTTTTTTTAAAATTGTCAGGTCATTACCAGAGTACAATGCTGCTGCATTCCTATTTCAAGTTTGAATTTTCATTGTAAATAAGCACCAAGTAATTGTTTTTCGGCACCCTAACCTAATTAGAGAAACAGAATAGAAGACAGAAGTCATGGTGATTGCAATTGGTTGTTTTGAATAGCTAGATGGACCTATACTACCTTGACATGAATTTGATATGCTTATTCAGTTGCTCAAAGTTGGGTAGATCAGGGGCACTACTGGTTTGTTAGTTAAGTCATGTAGTAGCTGATATAAGTTTCTACGCAAGTGTCAGGAAATGTTTTTTGGTATTTCTCTATTCATTAATGTAAATGAAAATTTAGCTTAACCACCCTTGTTGCTTTTTGTGCAGATATGCAATGCAGTAGTCATTGCTGCGCTATTGAATGCAACACTGCTTATTCCTTGTCTGGAGTTTCATAATGTCTGGAGGGATTCAAGGCAAGTTTTCAGAATAGTACTTTCCGTTCATGTGTAAATCCTACCAAGTAATGGTTGATAATTACACCTCATTTTCACCCCTTGTTATTTGATCTCAAGATCTCATACTCCCTGAAATTACACATTTAATGAAATCACGAACATCTTTTACAAAAAATTGAAGGATGTGCAAGACAAAAAGAAATGCAATGTTATGTTGGATTAAGGAAGCTTCCTATATTTATTTTCTTATTTAGTTCTTTCACATTCTGTACCTTCTCTCTGTTTCTATCTGAGCTTACCTTGTGCTGCTACAATGAAATGGGTGTGGGTAATTGAAGAATATTCCTTACCATTGGCTTTTATTTCTCGTGTCGAAAGTATAAATTTAAACTTCATTAACAACCGGAATGCGTAGTACAGGTTCAGTCACTACGTGCTTCATCTTGGTGCATGTTTTCTCATGTTAAATCACTATTTTGCTTTGAATACACCAATAATAGCGTTCATTTAACTTCTGTATAACAAAGATTATTTTGGTGTTTCCCTTTTTGTCACATTGCAGCGGATTTGCTGATATTTATGATGAGGACCATGTTTTGTTACTGTGTTTTGTCTTGTCTTGGTTCCTAACTTTATCTTTGTTTTCCAATGCAGCTTTTCATTCTGTCCTATGCGCCGAGGGTCACTTGGAAGCAGCCTCTCTGCCCTTTTGGGTAGGGGTAAGGCTGTCTACATATTACCTTCCCCAGACCCCACCTGGTGGGAGTATACTGGGTAGTTGTTGTTGTTGTTGTTATGATGAGGACCATTTCATATCCACCCTTAAAGATTATATTACAGTGGTTAAAGAACTGCCAGCAGAACTGATGGAGAAATATGATTCCAATATCAGCAATATTCGGAATTTGCGAGTCCAAGCTTGGGCACCTCCAAGCTATTACCTGGAAGAGGTTTATCCTGTCTTGCTTAAGCGGAGGTATGTAGTTTTAAGGTTTTAGTTTATTATCTGAATTTATCACTTGTTTCACTAGTAAAAGACATTCCCAAAAACTTTCGGCCAAATGACCACCGGAAAGCAGCTTGCATTTCTGTCTTCTTCTTTTACATTTGGAAGGAACAAATTTAGTAGGTTCTTCTAATCCAGCATGCCAGCTTAATACTATCAGTATGTTTTTACACGACTCTTTTGCAATCATGTCAGCCGGGGTAAGAAGATAAATCATTTTGCATCTCATTCTCGAATTACTAAGATTACATATGCTTATGAAGGCTCATTAATGTGGGATAAGATTAATAAAATCTGATAGCGTGTATTACTACCTATTTAGAAGCCACAAATGAGAGGAGCTTAGAGTCAACATCTCTGCTTTAGCTGTTTGCTTAAAGGCTGTCCAACATGCTTACGGAAAAGTGGCAGTTGTGATATTTTAGGATTACGATGTTCTAATTTTATTGTAGACGTGTGCAGAATTTTGCTGAACCAGTGGACTGAACTTTGCATGTTCCAGGCCGGTTGCACCCTTTTTTAGATTGCCACGTGTGTGATCATGTTGGTCCACTTGAGATTTCCGTTTCTCACACAGCTCTCGAGCTTTGCTTTTATTTTGCTCGACTAACCAATGTGTCTTATTGTAGGACTAAAAGTCTAAAATATAAGCTCCCACTAAAAGCTTATATAAGTTGTTTCGGTAGTTTAAGCAATCTTAATTATAATTTCTTCATTTTTTTAGAAAATTATAATTCATAATTCAAATTAATTTTAAATCTTATATTATATATATATATATATATATATATATAAAACTATTCAAAGTGTTATAAAATGATAGCTCTTCTGTAAAAAAAAATGCAAAGTTGAAGAAAAATGTTTTTTCTATTTAATCCTAAGTTTTAACTATTATTCTTGGAGTCTTGTATCTAGCATGACTCTTTTTCAATTTCTAGTGGATGCTATTTCATTTTCCTAGTAGGAAAGAATGTTAAGAGCTGGCATTGACAGAGAAGAATGTAGTTAGCTGTAAATATCACTTTCTTTTGTTACTTATGCAGACCTACATTATCCATTCACTAGTTACTTTATATGCAGGGTTGTTCATATTTCTCCATTTGCTAATAGATTGTCAATGCATCTTCCATCTCATCTTCAATTCCTGAGATGCTTTTCCAATTTTGAAGCTTTGAGGTTCTCCTTGGCCATATCGACACTTGCAAAGAAGTTAGTCAAGCGCATGATTGAGAGGAGCTCTAACTCTGTTGGAAAGTATATTTCTATCCACCTTCGCTTTGAGGAGGTACAATCTCTCTTCCTAGTTCTGCTTGCAAAAGATTTTCTGGAAGTCCACTGACACTGTTGATCTACAATCTAATGATGCAAACTCCATCTTACATGTGAAGGACATGGTAGCCTTTTCATGTTGTATTTATGATGGAGGAGTGGTTGAAAAGTCAGAAATGGATGTGGTACGTGAGAAGGGATGGGGGAAGAAGTTCAAACAAAAATATCGTGTTATTGAGCCTGGTCTCAACCGCATAAATGGAAAATGTCCTATGACCCCTGTGGAGGTTAGAATTTGTTTTTATCTGTTTACCTTCAAATAAAATTGGGCTTCCTATCTGGAGCAAGAAAATGGATGTATCAGTATTACACTACCTAAGTGACATCCTGATCTAACTGTTTTATTTCTCCTCAGGGGAGAAGGTAATTCTTATAGGCTGAATGCAGCTCTTATGTCTTAAGCGCTAAAAGTGAAAATATTGCACCAACGTGCTGTATTTCAGCCTTGAACACCAGCCAATTCTCAGTTAGAAATAAATTGTAAAATTGAGAAGCTTTCAAAGTAGATCTGGACGAAATTATTTGTTATACTTGTTAAACTTGGAGCGTCTACTACAAATTGCTACAAGTCAAAATTGCATTTTAGAAACAGCCAAATGTTAGAGGCTGACATTTCATCTTAGTGCGCACTCCTTTGCTGAATGTATCTTTTAGGAGGGCTAGGTCTTTATGAGGTTTGATGGGACACATGCCAATGTTGACCTTCCGAGGAGTCAGGAAATTGTGAATCATATTTAGTTTCTCTGCTTCAAACACTATGTGTTTCTACTCAATGATCTTTCTTGATGAATAACAACAACAACCCAGTATAATCCTAGTGGGGTCTGGGGAGGGTAGTGTGTACGCAGACCTTACCCCAACCCTGAGGTAGAAAGGCTGTTTCCAAATAGACACCCGCCATACTTCCCTTCAAAAGTCTCCCCAATAGGGGCTGGTTTTAGGATAGATACAGGGAGTAAATGTACCTTTCTCTTATTTTTTTCCTTAACAACTCTGGTAATCAAAAGAGGTGAATATATTATTGGTATAACTTGTAGAAGCTTTATGTCTAGCTATCGAACTAAAACCTTTTCCAAGTTCCTGGCAAGCTTTTAGATGGATAGTCCTAGGGCTTGTTCAATCATTCTACCACTTTTCATAAAACTGAGAAACATTATAATAATTGCATATGTTTGACCATAAATGCTGTGAAGTAATTTTCTAACTATATTCAGTACAATCAATTTTCACCTCGTGGGGGCTGCAATCTTGCCAGGAATATCATGATCATGAAAATATCATGAAGTGAAGAAGAATAATGAGAGTTTTTGCCAATTTTTTCTTTAATGTAGACAAATTTGGAAATAGAAACAAATAAAGGAAGGTCGTATATTTTATCAACCACGATTTTTGGGAAAAGGTGTTAAAAATGAAAATTTCAATTTTTATTTTCTTTCAATACGGAATGCCGGGGGGGGGGGGGACTGGACTATTACCGCCTAAACTTTTTCTTCCTTATTTTTGCACCTTATGTTGTGACGTGGACCAAGAAGTGACAACACCTCCTTCAAGCGCGTAGGAACTCAAGGAAAAAGGTTGTAACCATACGAAACGGTCATGTGTTAGTTTCAAAGCTGATTTTCAAAAGTCCTTCGTCCTAAACACACTTGACTTTCATGAGCATTTTGTCACCCATTTTCAAGAGCTTCATATCTGATTTTGGGTCTCAAAATTCAACAAAATCTCAGCTAAATTCGCACAATCAAGCTCAAATTTCAACTGCAGCTGCACGCAGTGTTCAAAAAAGCGATCGCTTCCTCGCTTAAAGCGAGAAGCAAAGCGAAGCGAAGGGTCTGTCACTACCTGTACCAAAAGCGACTCAGGTACATAAAAGCGATCGCTTCTACCAAAAAAGCGTTCGCTTAGAAGCGGGAAAAGTGGAAGAAGAGGAAGAAGCGATCGCTTCTTGGAATAAACTGCCCAAACGTGTCTTTTTCAATTAAAAGATCCAAAATCGAGTGCTGTTTTATCATTCTTCAGCAGCAACCTAGGGCTTTAAATCAGCCCTTTCTTCCTATAAAAACCAACGATTTCAAGATACAACAGGTATGTTTTTATTTTCAATCTTCTTCTTCTTCTTCTTCTTTTTCTTTTTATTTCTAAACGTCCAAAAAGAGTCGAAATGCTGGTGAATTTTTTCCAGAAAATTTCTGCCCAGAAATTTTTTCCCTAGTTGACGAAGAAGATAGTTGAAGAAGATGGCGGGCAATACAATAATGATAGTGGAATACAAGAATTTAACAATCTTGAAGAAAATAGGATGCTCATTTTGTGCTTTAATTGATGCTACTCTTTAGTTTTTTAATTCAAGTATTGAACATTTGCTTACAATTACATGTATTATCTATGCCATATTTATTTTAATTATTAAAAAAATTCCGCTTCACTTCAAAAAAGCGGGCGCTTTGCAAATCCATTTGTTTTGCTCTCCAGATTTTTCAGGTTCAACAACGGTGGATTCAAAATTCTTTCTCCATTTTCGAATCTCAGCAGCAACTGAGGATCTAGAATGAGTTTAGCACTTAATTCTCAACTTCAAAACTTCAACAACCTCCGGATCTGCTCAGCACCTCCAATTCTTTTTTCAAGTTCATACAAGAACAAAAACAGTAACTATTGTCCTCTTAATTTTTTTATTATATTTTGGAATTAAAAAGAAAACAAAAAGGAAGAAAATAAAATAGGATTAAATAAAATAAGAAATTGCGAAATTACACGTGGTAACTGTTAGATAATACGCTTAACGCTAGAGGGGGGGGGGGGTGAATAGCGTTATAATAAAATTTAGCATAAACTTGCGGAATTTGAAATTTGCAGGAAATAAATAAGTGCGTTAAGTAAACAAAAAGGAAAGAACGCACCGATGTATTCTGGTTCACCACAACAAGTGGCTAGTCCAGTCCCCGAGAGACTCTCTCGAGATTTTCCACTAACTTGTCAAGCTTACGGGTGCTCAACAAACCTTTACAACTTAAGGACACAAGCCTTAACACCTTTGCTCGGAGATACAACACTCCAAGACTTCACTGTTAAGCTTACGGGTGTCTAACCAACCTTTACAACTTAAGGACACAAGCCTTAACACCTTTGCTCGGAGATACAACACTCCAAGAATTCACTGTTAAGCTTACGGGTGCCTAACCAACCTTTACAATCCGAGGACACAAGCCTCAACAATCTTGCTCGGAGATACAACACTCCAAGACTTCAACCAAGGAAACACAAGTTCCTTACAACAAGAGAATCACAATTCTCTTACAAGTGTACAAAACACTAAACACTCAAACAATACACTCCTTAATGAGTAGATATGAGTAAAAGAAGTAGGCTCAAGATCACAACAACTATGGACAAGACTTTAGCTCTCAAAAGCTTTATGAAATGAATATAAAATGATAAACAATAGTATGCAAGCTTATAGCAATAGAATGATCAGTTGTTGTATGTTGTTGTGTTTAAAACACTGAAATGAAGCTGTATTTATAGTTGAAAAACTTGGCATTACCTTTGCCTAATTGCCAATTAAGAGTTGCTGATTTTACTGAGTGACAATCGATTGTCAAGAAGCTACAATCGATTGTTTGCCAATCGTTCCAGAAATCAATCCCAGATTTTACGCTTAACAATCGATTATCCAAGATCAACAATCGATTATTGGCAACATTCAAAAAATCATTTCCAGATTTTACGTAAAACAATCGATTATACAGAATCAATAATCGATTATTCAGCAACGTTCAAAAAATCTTTTTCAGATTTTAATTTCAACAATCGATTGTACAAAATCAACAATCGATTACTCAGCAACGTTCAAAAAATCTTTTCCAGATTTTAATTTCAACAATCGATTGTACAAAATCAACAATCAACTACCTGACGGTATTTGAAAATATTACGACAACGGTCAGCTTCACAATCGATTGTGCAATGTTAACAATCGATTATTTATCAGACTTTGAAAAACATTTTAGACACTGCCTCTTGACAATCGACTGTTATATACTCACAATCGATTATTTAATAATATTGAAAAAGTCCGGAAGACACTGCCTCAACACAATCGATTGTCATATGTTCACAATCGATTATTTTGTGACTTTTAAAAATCTGATGGACACTGTCTCTTCACAATCGATTGTCATTAGCTTCACAATCGATTATTCTGAGTTTTGAAAAACTTTGATGTACACTGCCTCATCACAATCGATTGTCATAAGGTTCACAATCGATTGTCATGCATGTTTGAAAAACCTGATGCTCACTGCCTTAACACAATCGATTATCATTAGTTCACAATCGATTGTCATGCAGTCTTGGCTTAACATAATCGATTATCATAAGTACATAATCGATTATCTTAGTTCAGATTTTAGAGGCATGTTTAAAAATCATTTTGACTGAAGTAAATATGCATGATTTAAAATCATTTAGCATTAAATTAAATATGCATGATTTTGTAAAAGTAATTTTACGAGAGAAGCCATGTCATGAGTCAAGTTGTCGGATCAAGATCACAATTAAGAGCGACTCATTTAAACTATAAAACTTTGTCTTGTGCTTGAATCTCGTTATCCACCAATTGTGCGCTTGTACTTGAACTTCGTCATATATCAATTTGCGCTTGTTTGTCATTCATCAAAACCTACACATAAGAACACACGTTTTAGTATAAAGCCTTGAGAACGTGTTTCCAACAATTTCCTCCTTTTTGATAATGGCAAACTTTAAGCGGGATATGCAACTTAAACAATTTATAATGACGATTCAAGACATGCATTTGTTCCCCCTCAATATATATATTCCCCCTCAATTTAAGCTTATAATATTGAGAGTGCATACCCGTTATCTTCCCCCTTTTGCCATTAGCAAAAATAATATAAGAAGATGCCAAAGATGTAAATAAAACTTGTTTATTTATTGGAAAGAGAAAACAATTACATAAGGAGGGGACAATAAAACATATCACAATAGATCCAAAAAAAACAAAGAAATTATTCATCATCATTTCCCGCCTCATTGTCCGGCACTGCTTCAAAGGGAACAAGACCGGCATATGGATAATGAACATGGTCAAAATATCCATGGATCTCATTTGTCAATTGACCAACAGAGGTGGTCAAGGAAGCAATTTGGTCGGAAATGGATTGGAGAGTGGGCTCTTGAGGCGGACGAGTTCGACGGGTTGGAGGAGGAGCAGGCGCTGCATGATCACCGTCATGATGAAAGGAGGATTCTGAAATTTCCCACTTCTTGGTACTCTTTTTGAGAGGACCGTTGGAAGTGATGAATCCGGAGGCTTCAAGAAAATTCATGATGAGGAGAGAATAGGGAAGAGGCCTATCATCTCCGATAGCGTCACGCATGTGAATCTTGACGAACCGACACCAATTGATGTTAGCTCCGATTTTTAAGGCATGCATGAGCTTGGTGTCCTCTTGGGAAATGGTAGTATGGTTATGCTTACGAGGCTTGAGGACTCGGGTGATGAAATAGAGAATCAACCGACAATTGGGATCCATTCCCGTAATTGTAGGACGACGGGAAGAAAGATTTGGATCATAAGAAGTAAGTCCGGTTTGATGTAGGAGGGCTGTTTCATCAAAAAGGGCTCCGGCCTCTTCGATGTACCGAAAAATGTCTTCACCATTATGAGGAAGACGGGCAATTGTATGAAAGTGTTCATCGGAAAGAAGAATTTGAACACCATTTATATTTGTCACAAGCTCATTGTCATCATCCTCATGAAGGTTGGATTAAAATGCTTGAATCAATGTAGTATTAATGTAAGGATGGGTAAGAAGTAAGAAGTCAAGAAGTTGACAATTTTTGAGCATATTTGCAGCAGGGCCATAAGATTCAAGATACTTGTTGGTTGAAAAGCGGGGAGGAAGAATGTCGCCCTTTTCAAATTTTGTTAAAAATCGAGTAAGCTCGATGTCAGAATTAAAATAAAGAACGGAACCATCTTGGTAAGGATAGTTTGGAGCAGCAGAGGAGGATGCACCATGCCTAGCAGAACGGGAACGTTTGGAGTGACGGCCCGACATTTTCACTGAGTATTGCTGGAATTTGCAAGAGACTTGAAAGAATTTTGATAGTTTGAGAGCTAAAGTTGATACTTGAGTGAATAAAAATGAACATATATGGAGCCTATTTATAGAGGGGAGAAAGGCATTTCATTAATGGAAGAAATCTGCAGAAAATTGAAAGCTGAAACAGTCAGAAACGGTAAAAATAAATCTTACTAACCGTTAGACAATCGATTGTTGGAATGAGATAATCGATTGTCATTAAGATTTGACTGAATCTCGGAACTGACACAAATCGATTGCAGAACCAAACGGAAAAAAAATTTTGAATTACTGACATGAAATAATCGATTGTCAAAATATGGTAATCGATTGTTATGTTACAGTGAGCACAGAAATTTTCTGATTTTGAGAATAATCGATTATATTTTGAAACAATCGATTGTTTTGGAAAAGCATTGCTGAATGGCTGAGACGGAAATCGATTTTGCAGTTAAAGAATCAATTAATTAATAAAACTGCATAATAAACATAAACCATAATCAATCGATTAGTGATACTGCTAATCGATTTTCTGCACGGTAAGATAATCGATTATTTGCTTGGAACAATCGATTGTTCTGTGCCAAAACTTAATAATTCCCCCTACCTTTAGGGTGATACCTGCAAAATAGAATTAAACGTCTCCGACGCTCAAGTCAGTAATTAAAATATAAATGCAACCTAAAATGTATGCATTTAGATCAACGTTTACCCGCATTCAATACTTCATTTGGACATGATTTATATTTAGCACAACATTAAACGCTAAATATTTTATCAAGTCTACTAGCAATAATGTAAAGTGAGGAATGATCATACCTGTGTAGTTCTTGGTATTGCTCGTCTTACCTTTCACATTTCTGTCAGGATGGTCATCTAAGTTCATTGAAGTGACCATTGGTTTGGTGTTGCTCTTTTCGAATTGATTTGGCAACTCCTTGCGACATTTAGATGGACAAATGAAAGTTCCCTCTTTCATTTGCTTAATTTGCATC
The DNA here is from genome assembly GCA_034376525.1 of Nicotiana benthamiana. Classification (NCBI taxonomy): domain Eukaryota; kingdom Viridiplantae; phylum Streptophyta; class Magnoliopsida; order Solanales; family Solanaceae; genus Nicotiana; species Nicotiana benthamiana. The sequence continues at coordinate 109,619,526 of CM067336.1, forward strand.
TCCAAAAAGAAATTAAGCTTGTCTATCAATGATATCTCAAATGCGATTTACAGATTCCTTGCATGACACTTATTAGTTGCTCCAAAGTAATACAAATATTTTCTACGATATCATTTTCCACAAGATTTGGAATGCAAGATATTAGTGACATGAGAGTTTAAATAACATTGCCAATATAGAGAGTTGTTTTGAAATTCTGTCATCAAGAAGATAGTAAACTTCATGCAATCTATTTCGCCTTAATCAGAAATTTATCAAGACATACCAACATAGATATACCAATTTTTATAAAATAATGATAAACCCATTTGTTGGATGACATAACAAGTGTACCAAAAGTTATTTTAGTAACAGTGATACAAATTGTTATTTTTAGTAAAGCATATTATAAACGAGTATTGGCTGTTAACAGATCAACCATACATCGAATTTTGAAGAACATACCAACCATTATCCAGACCAAAGGATGTGTTCATCAAGAGACGATTTTTAACAGAAGGATTTTTGTCAATTGTTAGAAACATGAGACATCTCAATTATTTTTCAAAGCTGATGATAGCATTCATCAAAAACGTGAGTGAAGACTTTTTGAAGAATATGCTAATAGATAATACACACCACACAATATACTAACAGTTATTTAAACCACAGATAGCAATTATCAAATCATGAATGAAATGATTTTATCAAGCTAACTGTTAATACATATCAACAGTTTTGATCTTTTAAAAGCAGATAACTAACAAGTAAACTAATTGACACCAATTGTCATTTAACAACACGTTTTCAACATATGAATCAACAAAGCTAATTGATATTGATTGTTGACAAGGATATCTCAATTGTTAACGCACATCAACCATTACGACTAAGCTTATCAAAGATTCAACAATAAGGGAACCAAATTAACAACAAATAAGTCAATATTGGTTGCTAGCACATATCAACAATTCGGTTTTTGTCAAAAATGATAACTAACCGAAATTTCCTCTTGATGCAATGAGGTATCGTGCTCGGTGCATCTACTACAATACTGTGGCCTTTCAAGCACACCTGCAAAAACAGATTAATGATCTTTTGGTACCCATGCCATTTTGGGTCCTTGGGGGTTAGGCATATCATAATGATGCGATTGAGTGATATGTCTATGTCGTGTAAAACATGCAGGAGCAATATGACCAATACGTCTACAATAATGACAAGTCACGTTGGGGTTATGCATCCTTCTAGGTTCATAGTAACTTGACGGACGAAAACGGTTTACTCTATTTTTAGCATTATGACTATTGCGCGCTTTATGAACATCATTTCTCCTACTATGAGCAGCATTTTTAGAATAATTATTTCTACGTTGGAAATCATTTCTAGGTGCTCTAAAGGGTTCAAAATTCCTTCTAGTATTTGGCCTATAATATGCATCATTTCTAGGGTAGTTATTTCTAGGTGGTAAGTCATTACTAGGTCTTCTAAAATGTTCAACATTTAGTCTAGCATGCATATTGGTTCTAGAATTGCTATTTCTAGGATAAGCATTTTTATTATTAGTCCTAGGTTGAGCCTTAGGTTGTTGGGGTTTAGCTTCAACCTTTTCTTTAGGCTCATTCGTAAACCCTATGCCATGCTTGGTTGACTTCAAATTATCAAGAACATCATTCAAATTTTTGTGCGAAGAGTTAAACTTATCTAATGTGCCTTTAAGCCTTTCTACTTCATTTTTGAGATGCAAGCAAGAAGTACACTTTCTAATAGAGCTTTCGGGCTTATCGGCGCTTCTTTTTCCGAAAACCTTGTTTTCCTCTTTCAACTTCTCATTTCCTAAAACCAGTTTTTCAAAATCTTTTTCTTTTAGAGAGAGTTGTTTTTGAAAATCTTTTCTTGCAACGACAGAGTTTTCTGCAAATCTTTAATAGTCTTGGAAGTATCAACAAACTCACTATGTAATTTATTATAAGCATTTTGCATTTCTTCAAGCGAGTGAGAGTTGGACGTACTTACCTCTTCTTCTTCGTTTGCCATGAGACATTGGCCAGTTGATTCATCATATGAGCTGTCCGCTTTTTGAGGCATGCTTTCATAAATTTCCTCCAGCTTATCCCACATCTCTTTGGCGGTTTTGTAGTGGGAAATTTTCTGATAGTCTTTCTGATTCAAGGCGCTATACAACATATTTATTGCATTAGTGTTGTATTCACTTACCTTGGCTTTCCCAACTTTTGTTGTCATTTGATCACCATGCTTGATGATTTGCCATATATAAAAGTTGTTGGCTGTGATGAAAATTCTCATCCGATCTTTCCAATATGAGTAATTTTTTCCATCAAATATTGGGGGCAACGTGTTAAAATCACCTTCACCTATTCCTGCAAAAGAGTCACGAGTAGAAGCCATGGATGGTTCTCTCAAACTGTTAAGTCTTCAGAGAGTTGGGCTCTGATACCAATTGTTAGATAATACGCTTAACGCTAGAGGGGGGGTGAATAGCGTTATAATAAAATTTAGCGTAAACTTGCGGAATTTGAAATTTGCAGGAAATAAATAAGTGCGTTAAGTAAACAAAACGAAAAGAACGCACCGATGTATTCTGGTTCACCACAACAACTGGCTAGTCCAGTCCCCGAGAGACTCTCTCGAGATTTTCCACTAACTTGTCAAGCTTACGGGTGCTCAACAAACCTTTACAACTTAAGGACACAAGCCTTAACACCTTTGCTCGGAGATACAGCACTCCAAGACTTCACTGTTAAGCTTACGGGTGCCTAACCAACCTTTACAACTTAAGGACACAAGCCTTAACACCTTTGCTCGGAGATACAACACTCCAAGACTTCACTGTTAAGCTTACGGGTGCCTAACCAACCTTTACAATCTGAGGACACAAGCCTCAACAATCTTGCTCGGAGATACAACACTCCAAGACTTCAACCAAGGAAACACAAGTTCCTTACAAAAAGAGAATCACAATTCTCTTACAAGTGTACAAAACACTAAGCACTCAAACAATACACTCCTTAATGAGTAGATATGAGTAAAAGAAGTAGGCTCAAGATCACAACAACTATGGACAAGACTTTGGCTCTCAAAAGCTTTATGAAATGAATATAAAATGATAAACAATAGTATGCAAGCTTATAGCAATAGAATGATCAGTTGTTGTATGTTGTTGTGTTTATAACACTGAAATGAAGCTGTATTTATAGTTGAAAAACTTGGCATTACCGTTGCCTAATTGCCAATTAAGAGTTGCTGATTTTACTGAGTGACAATCGATTGTCAAGAAGCTACAATTGATTGTTTGCCAATCGTTCCAGAAATCAATCCCAGATTTTACGCTTAACAATCGATTATCCAAGATCAACAATCGATTATTGGCAACGTTCAAAAAATCATTTCCAGATTTTACATAAAACAATCGATTATACAGAATCAATAATCGATTATTCAGCAACGTTCAAAAAATCTTTTTCAGATTTTAATTTCAACAATCGATTGTACAAAATCAACAATCGATTACTCAGCAACGTTCAAAAAATCTTTTCCAGATTTTAATTTCAACAATCGATTGTACAAAATCAACAATCGATTACCTAACAGTATTTGAAAATATTACGACAACGGTCAGCTTCACAATCGATTATGCAATGTTAACAATCGATTATTTATCAGACTTTGAAAAACATTTTAGACACTGCCTCTTGACAATCGATTGTTATATACTCACAATCGATTATTTAATAATATTGAAAAAGTCCGGAAGACACTGCCTCAACACAATCGATTGTCATATGTTCACAATCGATTATTTTGTGACTTTTAAAAATCTGATGGACACTGTCTCTTCACAATCGATTGTCATTAGCTTCACAATCGATTATTCTGAGTTTTGAAAAACTTTGATGTACACTGCCTCATCACAATCGATTGTCATAAGGTTCACAATCGATTGTCATGCAGGTTTGAAAAACCTGATGCTCACTGCCTTAACACAATCGATTATCATTAGTTCACAATCGATTGTCATGCAGTCTTGGCTTAACATAATCGATTTTCATAAGTACATAATCGATTATCTTAGTCCAGATTTTAGAGGCATGTTTAAAAATCATTTTGACTGAAGTAAATATGCATGATTTAAAATCATTTAGCATTAAATTAAATATGCATGATTTTGTAAAAGTAATTTTACGAGAGAAGCCATGTCATGAGTCAAGTTGTCGGATCAAGATCACAATTAAGAGCGACTCATTTAAACTATAAAACTTTGTCTTGTGCTTGAATCTCATTATCCACCAATTGTGCGCTTGTACTTGAACTTCGTCATATATCAATTTGCGCTTGTTTGTCATTCATCAAAACCTACACATAAGAACACACGTTTTAGTATAAAGCCTTGAGAACGTGTTTCCAACAGTAACGCGTTTCGTTGTCTACCAAGAGTTTGGTATCTACGCCACGTCATCACTTAGGGTGGCGTTTATTACTCTTTAAAATCGTTCAGAGGGGTAATAGGACCCCGTAAAGGAAAGGTGTGCCCATGGAACTTCGAGTATAATTCAGGGGTACTGATGTCTTTTCCCATTTATTTATAATATCAATTTCATTGCTCAAACTGCAGTTATACAAATTCTTGCATTTAGTACTTCGTTGTAGCCTTCAGTTACTCTTTTGTTTCATATATTTTTCTTTGTCAGGATAGGTCGGGATGATGCTCAGGGGTATGGGATTTGCCAAAGATACTCCAATCTATTTGGCTTCTGGGAAGATTTACCACGCCGATAGATATCTAGCACCTCTTCGAAGGATGTTTCCTCTCCTACAAACCAAGGAGACTTTGGCAACCAATGATGAGCTTGCTCCATTTGAGGTATAAGTTGTTGATGAGAAGTCATTTCTACTAGAAATAGTGTGTGGGACATGGTTGACCACCATCGAATGCACTAGTGTCGGACCAACTCAGTAACATGGACATATTCACTGTCTATTTCTGCTCTAGCTGAACCTAAGTTCTTTGACAAGTATTTGTTCGAGTGATGTATCTAGTACATAGTAGTTTAAAATTCTTTCCTCTCTCACTTTTGTAACTTTTTACGTTCTTCTTGATGCCAGCAATGAATTCTACTTCATAGATAATACGTTTCTTCCCAAGCTACCATTTTTCAAATTACCACAGCTAAGAAATTGCACTGAATCAAAGAGATATAGTGCTCTCTGCACAGCAAATTCAACCAACATTGATTTGCATCTAATGCCCGAAGCACTTCCAAGTGCCAACAAGCTAATGATTTATCATCAGAAGTAATAATTTGGCTATTTCAAAAATTTGAGAATTTATTCAGTTTGACGTAAAAAGAAACCAGCCAACAAGATTCTAGTGACCTTTCATTCTGAACCATGCCATAGTGGAAGAAGCTAGCTGATTGTCCAAGCGTATAAACAAGTTTACTTTATTTTATTCCATTTTGTTTTTGTTTTATATTTGGAAACAGCCTCTCTACCCCAGGGTAGGGGTAAGGCTGCGTACACACTACCCTCCCCAGACACCACTGAGTGGTATTGTCCTGGGTCGTACTTTTTTTTGTTTTTGTTTTATAGGGTTATTCATCAAGACTCGCTGCTGTGGACTACCTAGTATGCTTGTTTAGTGAGGTATTTGTAACCACTCAAGGGGGAAACTTCCCTCATTTTTTGATTGGTCATAGAAGGTACCTTTTTAAAGGACACGCCAAGACTATCAAACCTGACAAAATCAAGCTTTTATCTTTATTGCAGAACACAAGTATAAGGTCAGATCCTTTTCCTATAGCTGTCCTCTATTTTCTTTTCTTTCTGCTTCTCGTATAACTGAGTATAATCCAGATTTTGTTGCCTGCATTATACACCGATAGGTAGAAGATGTGATCACGAAAAGCATCAGTTGCTGATACTTCATGATCCCAAAGTTAGAATTACATGCATTTTTATGCATGAGTCAACTTATTTGCTCATAAATCATGATATTATGTAATGGCAAAAAAATTTAATACTGCAGGTAAAAAAAAAGTTTTTATTTAACTTCCTAATTCTGTTGCCATTATAGGAATTAAAGTAATATGTGATCATTTACCTGAATCAGGAAGAATTTGTGCCTCCTTTGGACCAGAACTGTTGAAATGCAAAATGAATGGTGAGCTCCAATGTGCATAGTAATAGACTAAAGGGCATGAAATGGAATAAACCTACCCCTAAAAAGTTGATCATTTCAGAATGTATCCGAGGCGGATCTAACCTGATTTTGAAACATGAGAACAAGTTCTAGTATGAGTCGATCTTAAGACATTCTAGGTTGACTCTCACCAATCTAGTATCATCTGAGTTCATCTCATATTTACTCATCCCACTTCTCTTAAATTTCCTGGCAATTTTATCATAATCATCAAGAGCATAACATCATTTCTTTTCTTCTTTTTGTTTTCTTTTTTCATAATTGTTTTTTTTCCCGTGTATTGCTAAACAGCTGGATTGAATTCAAGGGTCAATGGTATCAATGCTGGCTGAAAGTGACAGGAAAGGCATAATGGTACCTAGAGTTAAGAAGTCCACCAGAAAAGGTTCTATTTATTCGAATCCTTTGCCTGAATGCAGGTGTCTTTGGGAGTCAAAAAGAGCTACCAACCGAAGCAATTCGTATCTCATGGTAGATAACTGAGATTCGTCCCTGGTTCTGAGTTTCCTCTGATTTTGAGCAGTCTAAGTGGATCAACTAATCTGGGATCCTTTTGCAAGCACCATTTACTCTTCTATTTTGCTTGTTATTTGTGTAATTCTAATGGAGTCTCCACGTGCAGCCATGCTATATCCATGGAAATCAGTATACTTCCAGCTTGTCATATTGGGGTCTACCAGTTTATGTGCCAATAGACTGTGGTGGAAAAGATCTGAGGCTCCAGGTCCAACACTGATTACAGGAACCAAAGATTGCTAAAGCATCTCAGTCGAGATCATGAGAATTTATTTTCCAGTTTTTCCTTAGCAAGGCAGGACATTTCATCTGTCTGGAGTTGATATATCAGTTTCTCAGATCCTAAAGGTTTCAGTTATTCTTTTTTATAGTGTAGATTATTGGTTTGTTCTCTTCTTCTTTGATTTTGTTACTGCCTTCACATTGCTTCTGGGAAGTTTGTACTCCTAATACTCTACCTATTATAATGCTACAAGTTTTAGTAAATTGAATTTCAGGATTTATCGTGCCAATTGTTTCTACCTAAGCAAGTGTCTTGAGTTTTTTTGCAACTTTATATAATATTGGACTAAGATGAACTTAAATGAAGCGACATGAATAATGAGGATTCATATAGTTGACTCCAACTTGCTTGGGTATTTTCCATCAAGGTAAGAGAGGTTAGAAGGGGGTTTAAACTTCATAGTGGGTACGGGGAAACAGAAGGGTTTATTATATTAAGAATCCACTACTCTAGCCTCTCTCCATCCAACTCATTTTAGCTTAATGATGAAGATGGAAACCTCAAAAACGATAGCTCTATACTCTTTATTTTGTTGAAGGATTGAGTCAACAAGTGGATAATTCACTATAGTTAATTGTTATTGTAATCACTAACTAGGTTGGTTAGTTAGTTAATCAAGGTAGTTAGTTGTTACTTAGAAGTAAATATAAATCTTTGTACTCTTAGTACTATAAACACATGATTTCATTTTATTTTTTCTTCTGCAGCTATTCAATGAAACACTGCTTGTTACCCTTCTCTCTTGCTGCGTTAATCTTCTCTCTACTCAAGCTTTAGATTAGTTATCCATGGCAGCTAACATGGTATCAGAGCCACCATCAATGATCTAGGCTGTCATCGCTTTTTGATTCTCTTCTCTGCTTCTAGGTTACTTCAATTCTGCAAAATTAGGTACAGAATCGTCTTAGAGTAATCACAAAATCGAAGCTAGGGTTTGCAATTTTCTTTCAAAGCTGAAGTCAATAATAGCGATTGACACTGAAGACAACAACACAATAGCTAGTGCACCAGTTAATGTACTTTTGGCAACTCTGCTCCGGCTAGTTCATCATTTCCCTCTATCGATCATAATCACCTACTATACCTACAACCAACTGACACACTAGGTAGTTCTCTAGTCTCTATTCAATTTACTGGCCAAATAACTATGCCTTATGGAGTCGTGCTACGAGAATTGGTTTGTTAGGCAACAATAAGTTAGGTTTTGCCGATGCAAGGTTTCCAAAATCTAAGTTTGAACCAACACTTCATCAACTGTGGGAAAAGGTTAATGTTGTTGTTTTGTCGTGGATAATGAATGTTGTTAGGCCTAGTTTGTTGAATAGTGTATTATATGCACTATTGCTCACAAGGTTTGGGAAGATCTAAAAGAAAGATTTGACAAAGTGAATGGCTCTAGAATATTGTTTCTTTATAGAGAAATGCACAATTTGACTCAAGGAACCATGACTAGCAGACTACTTCTCAAAACTGAGAGATTTATGGAATACGTTTGATGCTCTAATGCCTTGGTAGGTTGTCCATGTCCCGAGCCTAAACAATATGCTTAGCACTTTGAGGCTTAGAGACTACTGCAGTTTCTTATTGGTTTAAATGACTCCTATGCAGAGTCCAGAAGTCAAATTATGATGATGACTCCAGTACCTACCATTAACAAGGCCTATTCACTACTTGTTGATCAAGGGAGTTTAAGAAATCTGGTAAGCATGGCTCAAGTTACACAGCTTGCAAATGGTCTAGAGAGCACTGCTCTATATGGAAATAAAGGTCCAAATATCACAAGCGGAGGTTATAGATAGAGAAAGAACAATGTTCACTGTCAATAATCATTACAAAGGACATACTAAAGAAAATTGTTTCAAGCTGATAGGCTATCCTCCATATTTCAAGTCTAAGAAGAAAGGAAGTGCACCTGAACTCTATACTAATTTTGCAAGTAATTCAAACATTGCAGCAGAGGAAGAGCACATCCGCTATGCAAATCAACCGAACACTGGATCTCATCATCAAAAGGGATTCAGTTTAGCCAACCCTTTGACACCACAAATGACACTGACAACCATTTTCCACTCAAGGGCAATACAAGTAGATTGTTCAAATCCTCTCCAAAGGAAGTGCAGAAAGTTTTGGATAATCTAGCAAAATAGTTGTAGCAGGTATTCTTACTCATGTGAATGCATTTGTGTCTCGGTGTATTAATAGTGACTGGATAATTGACATTGGAGCCTTAAATCACATGACATCTAGACTTGAGTTGCTACAAACACATAAGTCACTTCCTACAACCGAGAAAAATGTTGTTCATCTTTCTGATGGTAATGCAGTGTTAATTTCACATACAGGGAGTACATCTGTGTTGGATAATTAGAAGATTTCTAATGTGCTCTACATTCCAGACTTTATGTTGAATTTACTCTCAGTCTCATAACTCATCAAGGAACTAAAGTATATGGTAGGCTTCTTTCCTGACTTTTGCATTTTTCAGGATCCTTACAATGGTTAGGTGAAGGAGATTGGTAGAGAGGAACATGGACTTTATGTGCTTAAAGAAGGTATCTCAGAACAATTTTTAGTTCAAATGACAAATAAGAGTGTATCTACAGTTACTGCTCCTCCTTTTGCAGGCTCAAGCTGTTTGTGGCACAGGAGATTGGGACATGCTCCCTTAGATGTAATAACAAGAGTTAAAAACTTAAATAAGCTGACTGCTAGTGACAGTCACCACTGTCTTGTATGCCCACTAGCCAAGCAAACTAAACTTTCTTTTCAGCTTAGGAATATTGCAACTAAGTCCATTTTTGAACTAGTTCATTGTGATATTTGGGGGCCATACATATGTCCTACTCATGATGGAAGAAGGTTCTTTGTCACTATAATAGATGATTATAGTAGATATACTTGAATATTTCTGTTAACCTCTAATAGTGGATATACTTGGATATTTCTGTTAACCTCTAAGTCTGAAGCTTATGCTGTGCTAAAGAATTTTCTTGTTCAAGTTCAAAAGGTATTCTTTACAACAATTAGTTTGAGAACTGACAATGGAAGTGAGTTTTTAGTACTGATTTCAAAAACCTGCTATCTAGTCTTGGTATTATGCATGAAAGTTCATGTGTGTATACACCCCAACAAAATGGAGTTGTAGAAAGAAAACATAGAACTATTCTCGGTATGGAAAGGGTGCTCAGATTTCAAGCTTCTATTCCTTTAATGTTATGGGGTGATGTGTTATTACTGCTGCATACATACGGAACATACTTCCTTCTAAAGTGATTGACTGCAAATCACCCTATGAGATGCTTTATTTGTATTCTCCTTCTTTGTCTCACTTGAGAAGTTTTGGTTGTATGTGCTATGCTATCACCCCTAGAGTTTTTTTTGATAAGATAAAAGTTTACCCCTATAGTACTAGAGAATTTCTCACTTAGAGTACTAGACATGTTCTCACCTAAGGTTATTCCTATTGTGCTTATGGGATACTCTTCAACACTAAAGGGTTACCTTCTGTATGAATTGCACTCAATAACATTTCTAGTAAGCAGAAATGCAAGGAAGATATTTTTCCTTTAAAACATGTTAAGTCATATGGCAATCCTGTGTTTCCTATTATAGGTTTACTCTCTCCAGTGGTTCATGAGAGTACTATAACACCAGCTACCTCAATATCATCCTACTTGAATTCAGAGGTTGACCACTTCCCAGATATAGAGTTACAACAGACATCTGATGCACCTCCTTTACTAGATGAGCATATACAAACAATTGACAACTTTGAGCCTACTGTTGCATTGATAATTCTGAACCTCCTGGTGAAGTTCATGTCTCTGATGCATTCAGTGATGAACCTCCCACAGGTTGTAGGAGATTTCCTGACAAAGCAAGCCTCCTATTTGGCTATAGGATTATGTCACATTGACTAAAGGTACCAAGTGCAATTTCCCTATCTCTGTACATGTGAACTAGAGTCATCTATCCCCCACTTAGAGATAAGAAATCTCATCTTACTCAGCCATTTCAGAACCATCTTCTTTCAGGGAAGTTGCATCTAATCCTAGGTGGCTAGAAGCCATGCAACTTGAGCTACATGCCTTGGAGGATAAAACTACTTGGTATATTGTAGACCTACCTCCTGGAAATACACTTATTAGTTGTAGGCAGGTATTTAGGATCAAATATAAGGCCACAGGTGAAGTTGAGAGGTTCAAGGCTCGACTTGTAGTTAAGGGTTATAATAAAAAGAAGTTCTGGACCATGTAGAAACTTTCTCACCAGCACCCAAGATAGTCATAGTGTGATCTGTTATTACTGTTGCTGCCTCAAACATTGGTATATTTATCAAATGGATATACATAATGCTTTTTTCAATAGTGACCTAGATGAAGAAGTATACATGATTTTTCCCGAGGGGTTTTCTAGACAGGGGGAGTCTCAGAAGGTATGCAAATTCCACAAATTCTTTATGGCCTCAAGCAAGCACCCGGACAGTGGAATCTAAAACTTATAGAAGCACTAATACATATGGGGTTCAACAGAGTCACTATGATTATTCTCTGTTTGTCAGAAGAGTTGGGGATGATATTGTGATCATACTTGTGTATGTAGATTATCTTCTAATTACTGGAAGCAATAATAGGCTGCTATGTGATACAATGCTAGATCTTCAAGGAAGGATCAAAATGAAGAATCTGGGAGAACTAAAGTTCTTTCTAGGAATTAAATTTGCAAGGTCAAATAAGGGGATCCTAATGAGTCAGAGGAAATATGCTTTAGAGTTGATCGCTGAAGTAGGCCTCAGCGGTGCAAAGCCAGCTAGCACACCTATGGAGCTCAACCAAAAACTAACCACTGTAGAATATGATCTTTCCTTCAGGAAAGTGATGCCACTGCTGATAAAGTGCTAAGAAATCCTGGTGTCTATCAAAGACTAGTTGGAAAATTATTGTATTTAACTATGACCAGACCTGATATTTCCTTTGTAGTACAGGTCTTGAATCAATTCAGGCATTGTCCTATAATCTCTCATATGAAGGCAACATCAAGAATAAGGCACCTGGTTTGGCATTACTTATACCTGCAGAAGACACAAAGAATCTGCCTGCCTGCTAGGGCTGTGCATAATTTGGTAACTACCGAACTACCATAGAAATTAAAAATTTTGGTATTTGATATTCGGTATCGTATTTTCTTTAAGTTTTAAAATCAATTGGTATTAGGCATGATATTTGATATTTTAAAATGAAATAGCGATATCGTACCGAAATATATATATTATATTGCACAATACACATATTATTAATTATAACATAAATATAAAAATCTAAAATTTTATTTTTCTTTATTATCTAAGTTCATTAATTAGCTCTAAATAAGCAACAAGATATTTTATGATGATCAAAATTATTCTTCTATGTACAGTTTTCCCTTACTAAGTTGATACTTGCTAGTTTTGGACAATTTTTGTCAATAAAATTTTGTACTTTTGAGTACTTTAATTCAGAATATTAATTATATGACTCTATGCACTAATTAGTATTCAAATCGAATAAACCGAAGTTACCAAATCGAATAAATCGAAATTGAAAGGAGAAAAATCGAACCATACCGAATTTAATTAGGTACAATATTGGTATTGCATTTTAAAAAACTGATTACCGAACTAAAATATCTAAATACCGTACCGTACCAACCGATAAACACCCATACTACCTGCTATAATTCTGATTGGGGAGCTTGTGTGCAAATAAGAAGATCAATAACTGGTTATCTAGTGAAGTTTTGAAATGCCTTGGTATCCTAGAAATCGAAGAAGCAAAGCACTGCCTCCAGAAGCTCAGCTGAAGCAGAATTCGGGAGCATAGTTCCGCTGTAGCAGAGATCACTTGGTTGATAGGGTTATATGAAGAACTAGGAATCAAAGTTTGTCTGCTTGTAAAGTTTGTGTGTGACAGGAAGGCAACAATTCAAATTGCTGCAAATTCAATCTCCTATGAGAGAACAAAGCATATTGATATTGATTGTCACTTCGTAAAGGAAAAACTATGTGAAGGAATGTTGAAGACTGAATATATACATACTGAATATCAACTGGCAGACCTATTAACTAAGAGTCTTGGAAGAGCTTAACATGAACATCTGTTGAATAAATTTAGATTGAAGAATGTGTTGGGATCGAAATAACATTGTGCATGCAGAACAATAATACAAAGCTTGGTGGATGATAAATTCAATGATAAAAGAAAAATATACTAAACTAATCATAATAGTTTATAATAATTTGATCAATTGATCTACATATGATAAAACTAATATAAAAGAATAAAAACTAACGAGAGAAAACAAAACTCTTTAATGACTACATTGTCACAAATCTCCACTCTTAAAATAAACTATTAATACCCCTATTTATAATTGTATGAAACCTATTTCAACTAAAAATGTAAAAGCCTATTCCTACATTTATTCTAACTATAAATCCTATTTAGACATGAATTAAATAAATCAAATCCGAAATAACTTATAAATTCAGGGCAAATCCTAGCAGTCTCCCCTAGGCCTGAATTTTCTTGACAAAGTTGATTCACCTTATTTCACATAATTTTCATTACTGCTGCTTGCCATGATTAAAAATAAGTATAGGTTGAAAATCTTGGTATTGGTTAGAAGAAGCCCAAGTATGGGTTAAAAGAAGCCCACGTGTTAAGAATAAACATGGGTTAAAAGAAGCTCATGCATTAAAAAGAAGCGTGAGTTAAAACTAGCATTGGAACTCATGCGTTACAGGTCATGACTTAAAATATGGGTTAAAAAGAGAGATATAGCAGCAGGTGTTTTGAATAAAATTGTGATTGTGAATTTATCTCCACATATAGCATGTTGAATAAATCTTCATTATTGTCTTGATCTAAACACACATTAAATCTGTCTTCAACCTTGTTCAACCATTGACTCTGAACCATTGGCGCTGATACCACTTGTTGGGATCGAAATAACATTGTGCATGCGAAAACTAACAATACAAAGCTTGGTGGATGATAAATCCGATGATAAAAGAAAAATATACTAATCTAAGCATAATAGTTTATAATGATTTGATCTACATATGATAAAACTAATATAAAAGAAGAACAACTAACGAGAGAAAAATCTCCCCCTAAATAATACTCTTTAATGACTACATTGTCACAAATCTCCACACCTAAAATAAGCTATCAATACCCCCATTTATAATAGTATGAAACATATTTCAACTAAAAACATAAAAGCCCACGTTATTTCGATCCCAACAGAATGTGTACCAATCATCAGCTTGAGGAGAGCATTGAAGGACTGAATCAACAAGTTGATAATTAATTATAATTAGTTATTATTATAATCACTAACTAGATTGGTTAGTTGGTTAGTTAATAAAGGTAGTTAGCTATTAGTTAGAAGTGAATATAAATATCTATACTCTTAGTTTGTAAACACATTATTTCATTTTATTTTTTCTTCTGCAGATATTCAATGAAACAATGCTTGTTTCCTTCTCTTTTGCTGCGTCAATCTTCTCTCTACTCAAGCTTTAGATCAATTGCTGAATAGAAAGTTACACTACCTCCTCCTTCCCACCTATTAAAATATTTAATTGCGTATGTTTGTTTCAAAATTAACTCAGTTTTCTTTTTACGCATTAAAATTATGTTTTTTTAAACATAGATGGTATATCTATATCATATTTATGTGCTGATTATAGTGGTAGTTCCGATTTCATGGATATCTAAAATTTAAGCATATATGTTTAGCGGTATAATGTAAAACGTCCGTTTACATTAGCCGAACATAGGTTCTTTGCTATTTGTAGGAGTGACAAATGGACGGGTTCGGTTGGATATGGTTCGAGTCAAAAATGATAGTAAATAATGAATAAATTATCCGATTCGATCCATATTTAATACGGATAGAAAACAGGTTAACCGGAGGATAATATGTGTAGCCATATTATCCATAACTTCTTGAATGTGCACTTTTGGGAGAATTCCTAGTCTCCCAAACTTGAGGAACTTCAAATTTGAGCCTTTACAAATGTAAAAGTTAAACTCATTGGTTATCATTGGTTAACTATTTTCTAAATGGATAATATGGTTCTTGTCCATAATTAATCCGTTTTTAAAAAGTTCATTATCCAACAAATTTTTTAGTGGATAATATGAATAACTTTTAACCATTTTGCCACCATAGTTATTTGTATTATCTACTTTAATTTATGTATGGGCTTAAAGATATTAGTTATTAACACCTTGCGATGGTGGCTTCAGTTTTTTTTGTTCAGAATGGACATTATGTCGGGGGATACTTAAATAGTTACTGAACTGGACATTGTTGGCTAAAGTTGTCACGTCTGCTTTTATGATGTTTGAGTTGCTGAAATGCTCCACGAGAAAATGAGTACAGTGCAAGTCATAATGTGAATGTTAATGGGTCGCGTGGATATCCGGCATCCGCACATGGAATCCAATATAGAAGTGTATATTGAAATACGTTCTCAAGGAACTAAATTAAACGTGTGTTCATATTTGTAGGTTTTGATAAACGACAAACGACGCGCAATTGACATATGACGAGGTCCAAGCACAAGTGCGCAATTGACACATAACGAGGTTCAAGCACAAGACGAACAAAGATCATGATCAAGCAAAGAAATAAAGTTATACATGAGTCTTTCTTTAATTGTGATCTTGATCCGACAATTAACTCAAGACTTGGCTTCTCTCGTAAAATCATTTTTATCAAATCATGCATATTTAATTTAAAGCAAAATGACTTTCAAACATTTTATTTTAGCCAAAATGATTTTTAAACATGCCTCTCAAATCTGGACAAAGATAATCGATTATGTACCTTATGATAATCGATTATGTTAAGACAATGTACACCAGATTTACAATGCTGAACAATAATCGATTATGTACCTTATGATAATCGATTATATTAAGGCAGTGTACATTAGATTTTTCAAAGCTATAAAATAATCGATTATGCACATTATGATAATCGATTATGTTGAGGCAGTGTCTATCAAATTTTACAAGACTGTAAAATAATCGATTATGTACTTTATGATAATCGATTATGTTAAGACAGTGTAGTCCGAAGTTTTCAAAATATAAAAGATAATCGATTATCCTTATAGCATAATCGATTATACAAATGACCGTTGCCAAAGTATTTTTAAACTCTGAAAGATAATCGATTATACACAATCTGATAATCGATTATGCTAAGTAAAATCTGAATTTGATTTTTTGAACGTTGTCAGGTAATCGATTATACACAATCTGATAATCGATTATGCTAAGTAAAATCTGAATATAATTATTTGAACGTTGTCAGGTAATCGATTATACGATTTGGATAATCGATTATGCTGCTTAAAATCTGGGAATGATTTTTGAACGATTGGAAAATAATCGATTATGCAAATCAGATAATCGATTATCTTAGCACAAAATCAGCAATTCTTGATTGGCAATTAGGCAACGGTTGTGGGGGTTTTGAACACTATAAATACAACTCAAAATCAGTCTTCTAAGTACAACAACTGATTATATTCTTGCTAAAGCTTGCATACTCTCATATTCATCATTTTCTATTCATTTGATAAGTTTTTGAGAGCCAAACTCTTGATGAAAGTTGTTGCATTCTTGAGCGTATTTATTTTACTCATATCTACTCTTAAAGAGAGTCTTGTCTTGAGTGCTAAGTGTTTGTATACACTTGAAGGGAAGTGTTAATCCCTTGTGGTTGTAAGAAGGAACGTTTTCATTCCTTCGGTTGAAGTCTTGAAGTGTGGTATCTTCGAGCAAAGGTTGTTGAGGCTTGTGTGACTCAAGTTCTTAGTTTGTAACGGTTTGTTAAGCACCCGTAAGCTTAACGAAGTTAGTGGAATCCCGAGAGAGTCTCTCGGGGACTGGACTAGCCACAGGTTGTGGTGAACCAGGATAATTTCGGTGCGTTCGTTCCTTATTATTTACTTATCGCACTTATTTCAATCCTGCAATTTTTAATTCCGCAAGTTTATATTGTTTTTTATTATAACGCTATTCACCCCTCCCCCCTCTAGCGTTAAGCGTATATTCTAACAGTGTACTCCATGGCTTCTTCATTGCTTTGTTTTGGCAGTCACAGCTCTAGTATAGTAACAGTCTGTATTAATCCAACTTTGCTCAAAGATACTGAAGAAAACCTCCCAATTTTGCCAAACGGAGTTGTAGAGCAGAAAAAATGTGGTTACTGTTCTATCCTCCTCCACTTGAGGAACGGGTCAAAGTCCAAGTTGGGAAATCGATGGAGACTTTTTCGTGTATGTACTAAATTATAAAGTTATTTACCCTAAATATCTAAAGTTTGCTATTTATTAAATGTTAGAATAGTAGAATACAAAGGCTAATATGCTTGTTGGGATTTTATTGTAATTAGTCATAGTAGTGGCCCAATTAGTCATAGTACCGGGTCAAAGCCCCACTATTTATATTAGTTATTTCAGTTCTTATTTTATACAGAAAGAATTATATTCATTTCGAGTAATTATCTGCTTCATCTCTTCTCTAGATTTGTGCTATCAGAGTGTAGATTCTGATAGTTCGTTTCATCTGCTTCCGATTGATGTCAATCACATCGTCCTTCGTCAAAATTCGGGTTTTTTTGTTGGTTTCATGCTGAAACAGGATTTTCTCAGAATTTGCTAGAAATTTTGGGAATATTTTACTTGCTTTTACTGGATCTTCAGTTTTGATGGAGTTATTGAGTGATTCTCTGACTATTTCGAGCTAGGGTTTGGAATACTTTCAACTAGGGTTTCTTCGTCATTTTCTCGAGCTGCCTGAAGTCTCTTCTTTTATTCTTTTACAAGACTGTTCTCTTTTCGGTTGCAAAAGAGGGGGATAAATCAGTTCTTCTTCACATTTCTTATTTTTTGTTGAATACTAGTTTTGGATATTGTATTTTCTGTTGCCCTATATTTCACAATGACTAATGATAATCCTGCTATTATACCTTCTTCTTCATCTAATGCGTCTCGCACTGTGTTGCATGAGGATGATTTTACACATCCCTGTCACCCTCTATATGTCCATCCATCAGACATACTAGGAGCTTATTTGATTTCTAGTCCATTTGATAGCACTTGCTATGGCAACTGGAGGAGAAATATTTTAGTTTCCCTCTCTATTAGAAATAAAATTGATTTTATTAGCGGTTCTTCTACAAAGCAGCACGTTGGGTCTCCTCTGGCTCGTAAATGGAAATGATGTAATGATCTTGTACTTTCATGGTTGATTAGCTCTTTGTCAAAAGAGACATCTCGTAGTGTTGAATATTCTGAATCTGCCAAAGAAATTTAGTGTGAATTGGAAGAGAGATAGGGTAAAGCCGTTGGGGCTAGAATTTTTGAGCTAAAGAAAGAATTAGCTCATATCTCCCAAGTGTCTTTAGACATAGCCTCATATTTTAACAAAATTAACCAACTCTGGGATGAGATTGCATCCTACAAGATCAGAGTTTGTACTTGTGGATGGAAAGTTGCTGAGGATGAAGAGCAGAAGGTTTATCAGCTACTTATGGGTATGAATGATACCTATATGCAGACTCGCAGCTACATTCTATTGATGAAGCCACTTCTATCTGTTGGAAATGCATACAGTATTATATTTTTTGATAAAAACAGAGACAAGTGTCTTCTGCCTCTCAGTTTTCATCTCAATCTGCTTCTTTTCATGCTGGGAATTTAAGCCCTCATTGCCCTCCAAGGTTTCTTTTGATGGGAATACGAACTCTCTTATTTGCAAGTACTGCAAAAAACCTAGTCACTCAATCGATAAATGCTACAAGCTGCATGGATATCCTTCTCATTTCAAGTTCAACAAAGGACCTCCTCGCAGATCTGCTGCACATGTTGAACTTGACTCTCCTGGGGCTAATTCTGTGCTGGGTAGTTCTGCTGAGCATGGAGATTCCTCTGTTATACCTGGCCTCACCAAGGATCAATACTCCCAACTAATGACCTTATTGCAACAATCCCAAATTTCTGCTGCTTCCCCACACTCTCTACTTTGCTTCTACTAACTTTGCTGGTAAGCTCATGCCTTATGAGGGTGTTTCTTATGAAGCTTGTATGTTATCTAGTGTGAATGACATTGTTTGGATAATAGAAGCTACTGATCATATGACTTCTATTAAAATCCTTCTGTTTGACATAATCATCCTTCCCATTCCCTATCTTGTGTCTCTCCCAAATGGGTACAAAGCTAAAGTAACAAATGTTGGATCTTTAGCTTTGTTTCCTGATTTAATTCTTCATAATGTCCTCTACATTCTCAGTTTCAAACATAATCTCATTTCTGTTCACAAACTTTTGAATCATTGTGATGATGTTGTTCAGTTTACCAAGTCTTCTTGCACATTCCAGGGCCCTTCAGTGAAGAAGCCAGTAGTGCTTGGTAGGCTGGACACTGGACTTTACAAGCTATTTCAGCATGTGACTTCACCCATTGACTATGCTTCTATGAACTCTTGTTCTTCAGCTGTCTCTTCTTTACATGTTTCTTCTTTACATGTACTTTCTACTACTGCTGTTGATGAGAATAACAATTCATCCGTAAATACCATTGTTACTTCAAATAAAGTAAATAACTCTAATGTTGTTTGGCATTATTGACTTGGACATGTACCATTTTCCAAGATGAAATTTATTTTTGGTGTTAATTTTGATTTGTCCTCCAAACAGTCCTTTACTTGTCCTATTTGCTCACTAGCAAGACAAACTAGGCTTCGCTTTCCTGATAGCTCCATTCAATCCTCTCATTCTTTTCAACCCATTCACATAGATACTTGGGTCCCTTACTATACTCCTACTCACTCTGGTGCTAGGCATTTCCTTACTATAGTAGATGACTACACTAGGGCCACCTGGACACACTTATTGGGGGCTAAAAGCAATGCTTTTGATCTATTGAAAACTTTTATTTCTATGGTTGAAACATAATTTCAAACTAGAGTCCAAACTATAAGGAGTGAGAATGCTTTGGAAGGTTCCTCTTCTTCTGGGGCACTCTTCTTTTCTGAAAAAGGTATTACTCATCTCTTTCCCACAAACTCCACAATAGAATGATGTGGTAGAAATAAAACATAGATACTTTCTAGAAACTACTAGGGCTCTTTTGTTTCACTCATCTTCCTGTGAAGTTTTGGGGAGATTGTCTACTTACTGCCACATATTTGATAAACAGATTCCCTTCACCCATCCTAAAATACAAGAGTCCCTATGAGTTACTTTTTGGCAAGGTCCAACATATTCCCATCTCATGTCTTTTGGCTGCTTGTGTTACTCTACTGTGCCTAAGGTGCATATGGATATATTTCACCCTAGATCTATTCCATATGTCTTTCTAGGATATCTTTTTGCCAAAAGGGTTACAAACTCTGTAATATCACCACTAAATCTTGTTTTGTCTCCAGAGATGTCATTTTTCATGAACATATTTTCCCTTTTCTGACATCTTCTCCTTCTCCATCACCTACATTGTCTTTTCCTCTTTCTCCTTAATATTTTTCTTATGATTCACCTTCCTGTATGCCTAATCCTACTCATGGTCCTTCTGCCCCCTCTAACCATCTGTTTCAACCTACTTCTCCACCCCCCTCTATTCCAATCCCTTCTTCTCCTGTCTTAACTCCAAATCGTCTTTCTGATGTTTCAGCTTTTCCTCTACCCTCTCATGTTCCTGTTTCTTCTGCTCCATCTTCTAATCCTCCTCCTCTTAGAAGATCTATCAGACCTCATTCTGTCCCTATCTATCTTTAGGATTTTTTTCTATTCAAACCTTCCTAATTCCATCTCTGGTCCTATTTCTTCTAGTTCTGAGCCTCTATCATTCAATGCTACCACTTTACAACTTCAAATTTCTGAGCCTTACACTTACTCACAGGCTGCTACTATCCCTGAGTGGCAGGAGGCCATGAGGAAGGAGTTTGAGGCTTCGGAGGCAAATAAAACTAGGGATATAGTTGAGTTACCCCCTGATATAAAGCCTATAGGGTGTAAATGGGTATATAAAGTAAAATATAAGGCTGATGGGAATCTAGAGAGGTATAAGGCCAGGTTAGTAGTTCGAGGTGATATCAGGTTGAAGGGGTTGATTTTCATGAAACATTT
Source organism: Nicotiana benthamiana (assembly GCA_034376525.1). Taxonomy (NCBI): domain Eukaryota; kingdom Viridiplantae; phylum Streptophyta; class Magnoliopsida; order Solanales; family Solanaceae; genus Nicotiana; species Nicotiana benthamiana. The sequence goes on from CM067336.1 coordinate 109,640,712, forward strand.
TCCCCTGTAGTCAAAGTGTCTAATGTGAAAACACTGATTGTTGTGGCTGTAAAACAGCACTGGCCCTTGTTTCAACTTGATGCCAATAATGCATTCTTGCATGGGGATCTTGATGAGGAGGTTTTTATGAAAATACCTCATGGTTTGTCTCCCTCTTCATCTACTTCTCCTCTTTTGGCTTGTAAACTACTTAAATCCCTTTATGGCTTGAGACAGGCTTCTAGGCAATGGTATACAAAGTTGTCTCAGGCTCTTTGCTCCAGAGGATATTCCAATACTTTGAATGACTACTCCCTATTCACTAGGGGTTCTGGTTATTCTTTGGTGATTTTAGTTGTGTATGTGGAGGGCATTATTTTGGCTGGTACTGATTTGTCTGAGATTTTTTAAAAGGCTTTCTACATGAGCAGTTCAGGATTAAGGACCTTGGTTTCCTTCACTATTTTCCGGGCATTGAGGTGCTTTATTGTGATTCTGGTATTCTTCTTCACCACAAGAAATTTACTCATGATTTGTTAGAGTCTTTTGACTCTTCTGCCTCTTCAGCTGTGGTCTGTCAACTTACCATTAATGAGAAGTTGAAGGCTTCTGTTGGTGATCAACTTACCTCATATGCAAGCTACCTTACATCTCTTGCGCTATTTGAAAGGAACTTCTGATTTTGGTTTGTTTTTCTGTCATTCTCCTGACCTTGGATTAAAAGTCTATTGTGATAGTAATTGGGCTTCTTGTGCTGATTGTAGACGGTCTATTACTGGTTTTTGTGTGTTTCTGGGTGATTATTTGGTGAGTTGGAAGTCTAAGAAACAGCCTGTTGTTTCTCTTTCCTCTGTTGAAGCTGAATATAGGGCCATGAGTAAAGCTGCTGCTGAAGTTACTTTGCTTTCTAGATTATTATTTGATTTTGGTTTTTCTTCTTCTGCTCCTATTCCCTTATTCTGTGATAACCATGCTGCATTGCACATTGCTTGCAACCCTGTTTTCCATGAGCGGACCAAACATATAGAGCTGGACTGTCATTTTATTGGAGGTAAAATTGGTGATGGCCTGGTCAGTTTGGCTCATGTATCTACTATTGCTCAAGTTGCTGATATCCTTACCAAGGCACTCCCTGGGCCTGCTCATCATTTCCATCTTCGCAAGTTGGGGGTTCTTTCACCCTCCAACTTGAGGGGGGTTGTTAGAATAGTATAAGACAAAGGCTGATATGCTTGTTGGGATTTTATTGTAATTAGTCATAGTAGTGGCCAAATTAGTCATAGTACCGGGTCAAAGGCCTAATATTTATATTTGTTATTTCAGTTCTTATTTTGTACAGAAAGAGTTATATTCATTTCGAGTAATAAGAAAATATCTTGCTTCTCTCTTCTTCTCGAAGTTTCTCTCAAGTTCAATGCTCAATTATGTGCTTCATCTCTTCTTTAGATTTGTGGTATTTAACATTAAAGTTGACTGGATTTTTTCTACAAATTACATACTCCATGATTAGGGCAGCGTTTGTCTCTCATCTCTTCCATCTTCCTTTCTCTCTTCTCTCATTTTCTCTCCTCTTTTCTTGTTCTCTGATACCTCCATCACCGCAGAAAAATAGCCAATTATAGCTTTGAATCAAACCACAGTACTTAAATTGTATAGTTAGCGGCCAAATCAAAACACCCTAGTCGTCTTCTTCGCAGAAATTAACTTCGAAATTTCTGACTCAAAAATCTATATCATATCCAATCAATTCGTATTAGCTTTCTAACAAGAATCTATATCACCTAGTTAATTTTTCACATAAATTTCAAGTCTCCGATGAAATCCAATTTTCTCGAAGTTTGACAATGTGTGCTTGCAATGGTGGACCTTGAACTTTTCCCACCCCAAATCCTTCATTTTCAATTAATATCAAGTTTTTCAGTTCAGACAAACACGAATTAATGCAAATAAGTCGATTGGAAATTCATTCTCTACTTTTCTTTCTATAACAAATCGAGTAACAAAAGAAAAATATATGATACATCAACATACAAATTAAACAAATTTAGTATAAATTTAATACAAAGTTGATATGTCCACAATAACATATAAATTAGAAATAAATTACATACAAATAATTGTACGGTAAATACTTACTCACACCGGGTGTTTACACTAAATTATATTAACTCACTATGGTTAATTAATTGAATTAGATGAGAATGAATATAATTTACTATGATTAAATGATTGGAGTTCATATGCAAGACACATATCATGCATATATTGGTTTGGTGTAAACACTCAGTGCAGGTAAATGTTTTTCCTAATTGTAATGTATACAACCTATTTATAACTTATCTGCAACATCCATACATCATACTTACTTGCTTTAATGATGCAGGGTGGACTAGTTTATTTATGAAAGATTTATGGAAGTATTTCTCATTATGTGATTGTATATGCATGGCGTGACACCATTAAAGTGGGAGAGTTAGAGATCATGTCTGGAGATTTCTGTATTCTTGAGGTTTAGAGATTTGATATTCTCAAAGCAAGATTATTCTTTTGGCTGCGGACTGTGAAAGTGTTAAGGGTTAAGACAACTGATTTCATGTATCATGATACGGTCATTGTGGATTTTGAAAGGTTATTTACTTATTTCAGAATTGTTTAATCGGCTTGGGGGCCTATAAGTAGACCTAATGAGAATATGCATTCTATACTGGATCGGATTTGCTTACTCAGCACAACATTTGCTATGGTGTGCAATTGGGTGGAGTTGATCTTACTCACTCCCTGATCTATTTCACGTGTTACTCCCTTATGCTATGTTGGTTCGTGAAACGACTTGATTATGCACACGCATGTTGTGGTTTTGTTCAGGCCTTGTGGTGGTATATGACTTGACTAACCGTTATTTTCTTTCATTGTTGATCACGTTACTATCTTATTATAATTATTCTGCTTTTTTATGACTTTTTGGTACTATCCTTTCCTGAGCCGAGGATCTATTGGAAATAACCTCTCTGTCCTTACAAGGTAGGGGTAAGGTCTGCGTACATACTGTTGTGTAGGCCAAATGTATATAGTGTGAATGAGTCACAAATACAATACCAAAAATTATGGCAGCCACTAAATAATAAATAAGACAATAAAGCAACAATAAAAGGAACACCAAAATTTAATGAGGTTCGGCCAACATTGCCTACTCCTCAGACACAACCATTATTTTTGTTCCACTCCAAAAATATAAGTGAAATAATACTAAAGAGAGAAGATACAAATTCCTTAAATAGATGAGAAGACAAATGAGAGGTGTGTATAAATCCTAAATATTAGGGCTTCTTTTATAGGGGGAAAATCCTCCCAGCTTCACTTCCCAACCGATGTGGGATGGAACTTTTGTCAAACTTCAACAAATCTTCACCTTTGCAAAAAATACCACAACTTCAATTTTCTCTTTATAACAAATTTTGGTTGTGTCTTCATCTTCAATCTTCAATGTTCAACAACCGAATCCAAACAATGTTGAAACTTGATCGCAGTCACCATCTTTGTCAGCATATCAACAGGATTCTCTATTGTATGAATTTTCTTCACCGTGACTCCACCTTCTTCTATGATTTCTTGTACTAAATGATACCGAACAACAATGTGCTTTGTCCTTGCATGATAAACTTGGTTCTTCGTTAATTGAATAGCACTTTGACTATCAGAAAAAATGGTGATACCTTTTTGTTCAATACCAAGATCCTCTAGCAACCCTTGAAGCCAAATTGCCTCCTTTACAGCCTCTGTAATAGCCATGTACTCTGCCTCTGTTGTGGACAAAGAAACTGTTGAATGCAAAGTAGAATTCCAACTATCTGGTGCCTTTGCAAAATTAAACACATAACCAGTAGTTGATATTCGTTTGTACAGATCACCCGCAAAATCTGAGTCACAATATCCAACTACAGACTAATTGTCTTCCTCCTCAAAAATTAACCCAACATCTACAGTATTATGAATATACCGTAGAATCCACTTCACAGCTTGCCAATGCTCCTTTCCTGGATTATGCATATATCTGCTAATAACTCCAACAACTTGTGAAATGTCAAGTCTGGTACAGGCCATTGCATACATCAAGCTACAAACAATAGTTGCGTATGGTACCTTTGACATATACTCTCAGTCAGTTTCATCATTTGGCGACATAGAAGTACTTAGCTTAAAATGGGGAGCAAGTGGAGTACTAACTGGCTTAGTCTTGTCATCTATGCCAAAACGTTGTAGTACTCTCTTCAAATATTCTTTCTGAGATAAACAAAGTTTCTTTGAATGTCTATCTCTTATTATTTCCATGCCAAGAATTTTCTTTTCCTCACCCAGATCCTTCATCTCGACCTCCTTCTTTAGTTGAATCTTCAACTTATCAATTTCTTTCGAATTCTTGGAAGCTATCAACATATAGGAGAAGTATACAAAGTAACCATTTTTAAGCCTGCGCAAATACACACAATAATCGTATTTGCTTCTCTTGTTCCCTTGCTGCAACATAAACTTGTCAAATTGTATTGTCTAGAAGATTGTTTCAAACCGTACAATGATTTTTCAAGTTTGCATACCTTATTTTGCTTTCCAGCAACTTTGAATCCTTCTGGCCGAGTCATGTAGATTTTCTCCTTCAAGTTTCCATGTAAAAACACAGTTTTTACATCCATCTGAACTAGTTCCAAATCCAACTGTGCTACCAAAGCCAACCTAATTCGAATGGAGGAATGTTTTACAACTGGAGAAAACACTTCATTGTAATCAATTCCCTCCTTTTGAGCATATACTTTGGCCACCAATCTTGCTTTGTAGAAAATATCTACTTGGTTAGGAAATCCTTCCTTCTTTGCAAATACCCATTTGCACCCAATTGCTTTCTTTTCCTTCGGGAGATTGGCCAATCTCCATGTATGATTCTAATGAAGGGACTATATTTCATCATTCATGGAAATCCTCCACTTATCTTCTTCTGAACTTTGGACTGTGTCTTTATAGGTGATAGGAACATCATTATCTACAATTGTGGTTGCACAAGCAATAGTCTATATGAGACGAACGGGTTTTGTTATTGTCCTTTTTGGCCTACTGGTTGCTATTGATACAAGTTGTTGTTGAGGTTCCTGATTTGGAATCTCCTCTACTGGCTCTCCATCCGGAGGGTAATCTTTATTTGTTTCCTCCTTTGCTTCTTGTGTAGGAAAAATAAAATTTCCCTCAAACTCCACGTACTTAGAAGCACCATCATCTTGTTTGGCATCTTCACTTGTTACCTTATTTACCATAGTAGATTAATCAAAGGTAACATCCCTGCTAGATATTACTTTCTTTGTCATAGGACACCATAAGCGATATCCTTTGACTCCTGAAGTAATCCCCATAAAAATAGCCTTCTTTGCCCTTGGATCTAATTTTGACTCTGTCACATGATAATATGCAGTTGAGCCAAACACGTGCAAAGAGTCATAATCTACAGCAAGCTTTCCATACCATTTTTCAAACGGTGTCTTGCCATCAATAGCAGCAGATGATAAACGATTAATGAGGTGGCATGAATATGTAATTGTTAGGATTTATGCCCTTCACTAGAGAGGGGGTGAATAGTGAGGCACGAGAATGTCGATAAATTTTGCGGAATTAAAATTGCAGGAGTAAAGTAAGTGCAGTAATTAAAAGAGTAAGGAGAGGACACACCGAATTTATACTGGTTCACCACAACGTGTGGTTAGTCCAGTCTCCCGAGAGACTCTCTCGAGTTTACACTAACTCCGTTAAGCTTACGGTTGCCTAACAAACCGTTACACTTGCTCGTAGATGTACGCTCTACAAAGACTTCAACTTGCTCGAGGATACCTCACCTCAAGACTTCACCTTGCTCGTGGATACCGCACCACAAGACTTCACACACTAAGATTGAAGGTACTTAGCAAATCCAACGCTCAATGAGAAGGTATGGTCTTCTCAAGAACCTTTCTCTTTTACAACAAGAACTCTCTAAGAAGAGTAGATAAAGAGATACAATATTAGCTCTATGAACAACACAAAGTTGTCTCTCAAATGGCTCAACAAAAGCTCTAAATATGATGTAGAAATGTTATCAATATGTTCAAGAATAATGAGAGATATTGTTCATATAAAATGAGTCAAAAAGACCTCTATTTATAGGTGGTAGAGGTTGTATGTCCGTTGCTTGATTGACAATCAATAATGCTGATTTTATGCTAGAATAATCGATAATCAGATTTACATAATCGATTATCAGCTTAACGTTCAAAAATCAGAAGCTGATTTTATGCTAGAATAATCGATTATCAGATTTACATAATCGATTATCAGCTTAACGTTCAAAAATCAGACGCTGAATTTATGCTAGCATAATCGATTATTGCCTTGTGCATAATCGATTCAGCGTTTAAAAACTTCGGCAACGGTTAGTGAATAATCGATTATTCTCTAGCTGATAATCGATTATTTACCTTCTCTGGAATTTCCAGTTTAAGCTGGAAAAAGCAGATAATCGATTATCCTTATAGTGATAATCGATTATGCAGCCATGCTGGAATTTCCAGTTTTGCTGGAAACTCAGCATAATCGATTATCAGCTTAAGGATAATCGATTATCTGGCTGTTCTGTCCAAAATCGAAAACTTACTTCAAAAACCATTTTGGTTAAAATGAAAACGTTGAAAATAATTTTGTTTGAAGTATATGAAAATGTTTATGATATTTATGATTTGATAAAATGATTTTATGCATATTTATAATGACCTATGTTGAGCCAAAAGACGAGATAACTTAAACGTTGCTCTTACATCGGTTCTACCTAACAACCTACGCCTTGGGTCTTCGGTCTTGGACTTTTGGGCTCGTCTTTGGCTTTTCCATGCAATCCCTTCATCAATATGCTTCTCAGCATTCAATCTTGATTGTTTGTTATGTAATAACGTTGTTTGACACTTGACTTCATTGTTTGTCATTCATCAAAAACCTATACCTGGAAATCATGCTAATACAACCAAAGCACACATATCATGGATAGAATGATTTCCTACAGTAATTGCCTTAGCCCAAAATTCTTTGCCCAAGACAGCATTGGACAACATACATCGTACCTTCTCCAGCAAGATCCGGTTCATGCGTTCTGCCACTCCATTCTGTTGTGGTGTATGTCTGACAGTGAAGTGTCGAACGATGCCATTTTTTCCACAGACCTTGTGGAAATGATCATTTTTGTATTCACCTCCATTGTCTGTGCGAATACACTTGATCCTCCTGCATGTTTGATTCTCCACCATGGTCTTCCATTTGAGAAAAATTCCCAGCACTTCATCTTTGCTCTTCATTTTATACACCCATACTCTTGGGGGAAAATCATCAAGAAAGGTTGAAAAATAGTGCTTCACACCCAATGTAGCTGTTTTGGAAGGACCCCAAACATCAGAGTGTACATAATCCAAAATGCCTTTCGTATTATGGATCGATGTACCAAATTTAACCCTTGTCTGTTTTCCTTTGACACAATGCTTGCAAAACTCCAAGTTGCAAGTCTTTACTCCTTTCAAAATTCCTTGATCTGATAGATTCTTCAAGGATTTTCCTCCAGCATCTCCCAAGCGCATGCGCCATGGCTTTGCTGTTTTTGCCTCTTTGTCGTCACTGGAGGTCACTGCCATTGTCCCAATAACTTTACTACCACGATAGTAGTACATGTTATTGTTCTTCCGATTTGCCTTCATTACCACTAGTGTACTAGAGCATACTCTCACAACTCCATTTTCTACAACGGTTTTGAACCCTTTTGATTCTAGGGCTCCCACAGTGATGAGATTCTTTTTTAAACCCGGTACATATCGAACATCTATTAATGTTTTGATCATTCTATCATGGTTCCTTAATCGTATTGAACCAATTCCATATGAGGTAAGACGGTTGTTGTCCCCTGTGTGGATGACTCCATATTCTCCTTCTTGAAATCCCACGAAACAGTCCCGGTTGGGACACATATGATAGCTAAAGCTGAGTCCATCAACCATATATCTGATGATGTTGATGGTGCTGTTGTAACTAATGAGATGTCTAAATCATCACAATCAGCTACATTTGAATCCATAATGGCCTTTCCATTGTTATGTTTGGCCTTATTATTCAACTTTGGACAGTCTCTCTTCCAGTGCCCCTTTTCTCGACAAAAGGCACATTCATCTTTGCTGAGTCTAGATCTTGACTTGGATCTTCCTTTTTTGTCCTCATTTGATTTTGAGGACGACCCTTACAAATAGTGCTTCTCCTTCTCCGCCCTTCTGTTTTTCTCGCTTTCTTTGTTCATAGCTGTACAAAGCCGAACATATTTCTCTGAGAGAAACTTCGTCATTTCCATGGAGTAGAGTTGTTTCAAGGTGCTCGTACTCATAAGGAAGTAACGCCAACAACATCAAGACCAAGTCACCATCATCATAAGTTGTACCATATTTTGCAAATCCGTGACCAACTTATTGAACCTGGTGATATGTTCATTCATCGTGGTACCAGGAACATAGGTGAAGTGAAATAGTCTCTTCTTCATGTAAAATTTATTTTGAGTGTTTTTCTTCAAAAATTTATCCTCCAATGCTTTCCATAACCTACTTGTAGAATATGATATTTTTGGTCTCTAGCAAGGTATGATCGAATGGTACCGCAAGCAGCACAGTTGAGAATCTTCCAGTCTTCTTCTCCAATAACATCTGGTTTCTTTTCTTCAATGGCTAGATCTAGCCCTTGTTGAAAAAGAACATCTAGAACCTCGCCTTGCCACATCCCAAAATGTCTGGACCCATCAAAACTTACTACCGCAAATTTTGCATTTGAAACAATTCTTGTCCTAAGCGAAGATGCCAATGATGACGTATTGCTGACATTTGATGTAGGTTCTTCTTATTTATTGTCTCCCATTTTGACACAACTGACGACACAAATAAAGATTATTTCCTTTATGATGTAGATGATCAGACCAGGCTGCAACCACAGAGCATACTCATACAGAACCTTGACTTAGTTACCAAGATAAATCCTTTCTGATATAGAAGATCAGACTAGCTGCAATCCACAGAGCATACTTAGACAGTACCTTGGCTCTGATACCAATTGTTGCGTAAGCCAAATGTATATCATCTGAATGAGTTAAAAATATTATACCAAAAATTATGGCAGCCACTAAATAATAAATAAGATAATAAAGCAACAATAAAAGGAACACCAGAATTTAATGAGGTTCGGCCAACTTTGCCTACTCCTCGGACACAACCAATATTTTTATTCCACTCCAAAAATACAAGTGAAATAATACTAAAGAGATAAGATAAAAATGCCTTAAACAGATGGGAAGGCAAATGAGAGGTGAGTTTAAATCCTAACAGAAAATTTGTTAGATGTTGTTGTCTGCTCCGGGGTCACTGGCTGACTGAGTGTTGGAATGATCACCATGGAGTTCTTCCCTACTAACGGGTTTTGAGGCTGACAAAAGTTGAGACTGCAACTTACTAGATATGGTGGATATTTTAGAAAGAACTTCTTTTCGTACTGCTCCTTTAGGTCGTGTATAAGGATCCCCTTTAGCCACCAAAACTTCGTTCTTGTTTCCCTCATTTCTGCTAAGATTTCGTCTAGCTCCTGCCTTTTGGACTGTCTAGTTCGTGTAGTGATGGATGTGGTGTGTGAGGTGGTGTGTGAGGTGGAGAGTCCATTAAGTCGAAGTTGTCCATTGGGCTTAGTGGACTGGCATAGGGTGAGAGGGGATTGAATGAGTGGAGAGATTGGAACCAAGGGGAGCAAACCTGCCCCATGTGGTGAGAAGGGTAAAAGGGCATTAGGTTAACCACTGGGTCAGCATGCAGATTGGATGGGTTCATTGAATAGCTCCAGTGATGGTTTGGAGGTATTGAGTGGCTCTCCACAAGAAGTGGGGGTGTTAGTGGTTAGCCAGTTGTTCTGCATGAAGGCTTCCATCCCCAGTACCCTCTGTTTCAATTTCTGCTAAGTGTGAGGGTTTTCTGAATGAGGAGGACCACCTCTTGGACATTCAATTCCATGGTGATCGTTAGGGCATATCCTTGTATCCCCATTTCCAACCAGGATTCCAGAGGGTGATTGTTGGAGATGATATGGGATGTGTAGACCATCAAAGAAGAGATGTGGGGTAATTGAGGACCCTTCATGATCAACCTTGGGAGATGAAATAGTTGGTTGTTCATCTGTGTATTCTCGTGCATGGTCGTGTAGTGAGTGAGGTTTGAGAGGTAAGGTCGTTGCATGTTGTAGAGCAGCTGTGGATGGTATTGTGTTAAGATGTAGTGGAGGAGATGATATATCTGAAACAATTGGGGTTGGAGTGTTTGTAGGCGAATTGATAGGGATGGATAAAGATAGAGATTCAGTATAACTATGGTGTTCTTCACATGCAAGGCCAGCATTAGGCTTAGAGTTAGTAGGGATAATATGGCTATACATACCGGCTGCCTGCCCTTGAGCATGCAAAAGAGAAGAGCCTTGGATTATGTGGATTAAGGACGTGTCACTAAGGGGTAGACTGGATTGAGATTTGTGCATGGGTGATTGGTTTAAAGTAACGGCAGGAGCATTCTGTGTGGGACTATCTCTATGTGGAAGCTCATTAGTAAGGGGTGGCATACTTGGAAGAGATGAAATAGTAGGTGTTTTACCTTGTGTAGCCAGTAATTTGGTCTTGGGTAATGTTAAAATTGTGTGTGCCTTCACGTGGCTAATGAAAGGATTCCTCTATTTGTACAAGTAATTAACTGAGAAGGGTCTTCCAAATTAGTGTCCGTATAGGCTAACCACCCAAAGTTGTTTAATCTTTCTATACTAGGAGCGGATGTAACATGTTTGGGCCATCACAAGGATGGTTTTAGTTGAAGTATACTTACCTGGCCCATCTCCCTTAGAAGATGATGGAGTTGCTACCGCCTCTTTGTTCATGGGGGGTTTCGAGTGATTGGGATTGCAATTAGGTCGTTTAGGGAACTCCACAGTAGACCATTCTTGTTTGCTTGTTGTGGCTACCATAGGCTGTTTTGAGGAAGAGGGTCCTTCCAAATGTGAACCCACCATCTCTGAGCAGAGGTTTTTCCCATGTCCAAAACGTCCACAGTGAGTACATAGTAGGTTGAGGACCTCATATTGGATAATTTGTTTATGGTGGAGAATATTCACATGAGTCTTAAAGCGGTTTTTCCAGAGGTATCTCGATGCAAATTCGAGCATATCTTCCCCGTGTTGCTGAAGATGTGCATGAATCCACCTTAAGTAGTTTTCCCAGTTTCGATCCAATCCTCTTAAGTATGTCGAAATCATAAAACTCGGTTGGCAACTCAGGTAGCATTGCCCATAGAGCTGAATAAGTAAGTTGTATAGTAGAGGCAACAAACTTTGGTTCCCAGCGACGAACTATTAAAAAGTGGTTAAGGACAAACCAAGGACCCCCATGGAGAGCCTTTATCAGATTCTCTTCTTGTTGATATTTAATAAAGAAGAAATCTGAGCCCAAATCAATCAGTGGAAGATCCTCTGTAGGCTTCCAAAGGTCGACCAGTTTATTTTTTAAGATGTGATGTGCAATCCTTCTTCCAAATAACTTAACTATAATCGAGAACTTCCAAGGTTCGTATAAACAATTTTTATCCAACGCCGTGATTGGAATAAATATCTCTTCGTTATCAGTAAGGTCATCTGTTTCATCTGTTAAGGAGATATAAGGGGTGAGAGGTTGGTGTGTAGCAAGTGTGGGTGCCTGATGCTTATCTAACAAAAGGGTTTGAAGGAAGGAAATAGGTTTAGTAGTATTTACTTGGTCATCTATTTGCATGGAGCCAATATCTGGTGGTTCTATGCTATGGTGAAAGACAGAGGATCAGATGATTGCGAGGCCATGAGTAGTTTAGTGATGAAGGGAGGGAGAAAGTAGAGAAGAAGGAGTAAGGAAGTGTTCTTTACATGTTGAAAGTTTGTTTCAGGAAATTCTGGTAAAATCCGCTTGTCTTGAGGATCCTTTCAATCAACCATAATCAAAATGTAGTTGAAAAAATACAGATTAACAACCAATTCAAAACTATATTAATATAACAACCAAGTCATCCCCAACGAGTTTCACCAAAACCTTAGATAACACATTAGCTATTCATAATAGTATGTAAAACTACAATATCAAAAGTCATAACCAACAATGAAAAATAAGAAAAGGAAGGAAAAACTTGTTGAAGAACTCCCCACCTTGCCCTTCTTGTGTCTCTGCCTCCTTAGGTAAAATCTATGTAAAAAATATGTCCCCTCTCATCAAAACAGGTTTAGGACCCCTTTTATACAAGTTGGAATAAATTAGGGCCAAAATAACCTTGTCCCGGATGAAATAGGACTTCTTTTTTACGCCTGGAGCGGCGTGGCCGTGGCTAAAACGCAGTAGGACCGCGGCCAGACAAGCTCTCTGATTTTCTTTTCGGTTAGTTCCGTGGTCGGGTTTCGACCGCGTTTTCACCCTGTTCTGTTTTGAATTTGGAACAATGTAAAACATGAAAGTAGAAGAACTTTGAGTTAGCTTTCCAACTTTATATTGTAGAGCCCAAATAGAGTTCTTAGCAAAGAATTATGTCTATTTTACTAGACTAATTTGCTTCCGCGAGTCTTTGTTTAGTTATTTTATCATCCGTTGATCTCCGAATACGATTCTGGCTTAATTCCTTGGGCTTTTACTCAGATTTCAAAGCTTCAAATAATTTGAATTCATTCAAGAACAACTATATAGCTCGGAATCACTCCTACAAGGCATAAAATACATCGTTACTGCAAAATACTAGCGATTAAAGCGCAAACTCAACTAAAGTGCAGTAAATTAGAGTGTAATAATCGACAAAAATACGCAATTATAGCATATTATCATATCCCCACTTAGAAAAAATCAGCATTATCATTAATAATGACATGTGAAAGATTATGCCCTTATTTCAATATCATTCAATTTCTATCGTTACGATTTTTTCATTGCGTAATATTTTGCATAAGCATAAATAATGAGGAAGATTAGCTAAATGGACAGTTGAACTTAGTGAATATGATATAATTTTCAACCACGTACTTCTATGAAGTTACAAGTTTTATCAAATTTCATAGCCGATTTTAACTCGGGCATATTTCTTGAGCGAAAAGGAAAGTGCATATCGCTTTTGGGACTAGTATTAGGACATGGACTCTATATACTGATGGATCTCCACCATAAAAGGGTCCAAATTGGGTATAGTATTAATTTCAGCTTTTGAGAAAGTAGTTAGGAAATCGATTTAATATTATCCTGGCACTAGTACGAAGCCGAGTACGAGGTTGTAATCGCAAGATTGGAACTTGCCAAAGAGCTGGGTATAGAACAAATCGAGATTAAAAGCGACTTTCAGCTTGTGGTAAATCAGATGCAGGGAAATTATATCGCATTCGAAATGCGGATGCAACAATACTTGGAGAAACTAAGGGTGTGTTTGGTATAACAGAAAATGTTTTCCGTGGAAAATTTTTTCCAAGAAAATGTTTCTTGGAAAACAAGTAGTAATTTTATTCATTTTTCGGTGTTTGGTATGCAAATTAAGAAAAATGACTTATCAAGAGTATTCATAAATAATTTAGATATAATAAATATGAAGCCATCAACTTTCAAAGTAACAACCTTTTGGACCCACAAATTCCATAAACTTTCGAACCGGTAAACATTCAAAACCACGAAATTTCGAACCCATAAACTTTAAGTTTCTAAACCCGTAAATTTTCAAGCACATAAACTTCTGAACTCATAATTTTGAAAATTGTAAAATTTTAAGTTTAAACCGATAAATAATAAAATAAAACTGAAAAATATATTTAAATTTTTTTTTGGGGGGGAGGGCTGGGGGTGGGGCTGAAAAAAAAAACAGAAAATTGAATTACAAAAAAAAAGGTAAAACTTTTGGGGGGGGGAGTGGCAGCTAGGGGTGGGGCGGGAGGGGGCCAGGGGGGATTGTGCGGAAAAATAAAATAAAAATAGAAATTTAGAATAATAATAAAAATTAAGGTAAAAAATATTTTTTTGTGGGTGGGGGGGGGGGGGAGGGGGGAGGAGGGAGGGGAGGAATGGGGTGGAGGGATAGTAGGTGGATAGTATCGAAAAAACTGAAATGTTTTTTAAAACAATTTTTTGGAGAGGGGGTGAGGTGGGTTAGTACGGGTGGGGAAGGTTGAGAAGGAGGTTTAGAAAATGTTTTCCCTTCTCTTGATAAGGAAAATATTTTTCTCCAATTAGAGGAAAATTAATTGACAAGGCAAATATTTTCCAAAACATTTAAGCCAATAAAACATGGGAAAATTGAAAAATATTTTCCTTCATACCAAACGCACCCTAAGAGAACTATCAAAGTAGTTTCGGGAAGGGAAAACTATTCAAATTCCAAGAGAAGAAAATGCAGAAGCAGATGCGGTAGTTAATCTTTGATAGATAGCAGTCACTACCAATTCTGGGAATACATTAGTTGTGCACTTATTTCATTCAGCACTTGATCGAGTAAAAAAAGAAGTAGCGAATGAATTTGTGAATTAGTTGTAGAATGGAGTACTACCTAAAGATAAAAAGAAATCTCAACGACTATGAACCCAAGTTTCTTGGTATTGTTTGATCGAAGAAAATTTATATCGTAAAATGCATAGTAGTCCTTTAGCTAAGTGCCTAGGACCTGGAGTATGTTATGAGAAACAAGATGGCCAGTGTGTAATCATTCAGGAGAAATATCATTGGCAAAAATATTGATAAGAGCCGGATATTATTTTCCTCGAATGAAAGAAAAAGCTGAAAATTATTTAATAAAGTACGATGAATGTAATTATTATGTAAATCAAATTCACCGATCGGTACTTGTATGGGTCAAAACCCACTTTTAAAATATTTAGGCCAAGGTAGCTTTGAGGAAAAAAATTCCAAAATCATTATTTTTCAAGATTTTCCAAGAAGCAACAAAATCTGCGGTCGAAGAGTCAACGACAGCCGTAGTCGAGGCGTCAATAAATGTTGAGTTCAAGTACCATTGGTGGAGCAGTAATGGCTATTTTCTAAGATAGGATGCTAAAAATAATATTCTAGGGAATATTCTCTGCACTTGTACAATAAAAGTTTTCTAGTAACATAGTTTCATATAAATATAAAAAAAGACAATGATAGAGGGCATCTGACATTCATTTGTAAGAAAGACACTTTGACTAAAAAGATCCAGTTCTCACTTGATACAAATATCACCTTTTCACTGAAATTCTTGTCTACGATTTGCCATCAGATCTGAGAGATCCTCAAATATTTAAGGATTTGTCGGGCAATCATTGTCAGGTGGAAGGTTTATTTATTCTACTCTTTATTGAATGAATCATTCCTCTTATTTACATAAATATCATTTATTGTTATTCATTGAAAATTTTTTGGTGCATTACTACTCCTGATTCTCCAGAACATTTATTGCGTGCTACCATTATTGTCCGTCCAAATTTGTAGGATATCAACTGCTACTTTTAAAACTAAGGTCTAAGGATATTATTATTAGCTAAGATTAACCCTTATTTATATAGTTTAATTATTTGAACCAAGATTTATATTTTTGGTCAAAAAGTACTTTTTCAATTGTCGTTCATGAAGTGGTGAATGGATATCCTATGGACATTGCCACAAGCACCTAGAAAGGTAAGATCTTTATTAGTTCAGACTGACTAGTTTTCTAAATAGGTGGAAGTAGGAGCATTCAATCAAATTAAAGAAAAATAAGTAACTGAATTTATTTTGAAGAATATAATTTGCTATCTAGAGTGCCAAAAGGGATAGCATATGATGATGGTCCAAAGTTTATATGGTTAAAGTCAACTAAATTCTTTGAAAGTTAGAAAATTAAAAGAATAACTTCGTCACCTTATTATCCTGGAGCAAATGGTCAAGTAACCGGAAGTGTTAAAGTTATGGGCTTACCGAAAAACATAAAAAATGAGTACGGAGAAACTCCTTTCTCCCTCGTTTACGAAACTGAACCTTTGGTCCCTCAAAAATAAGAATGTGAGCTTTGGTCCACGGTGAGTTAATTTAAAAATAACAAAAACAACGACTTAGTGGAATTTCACAAGTGGGGTCTGGGGAGGGTAGTGTGTACGTAAACCTTACCCCTAATCCGGAGGAGTGTAGAGGTTGATCCGATAGACCCTCGGCCCACGACGATAGTAAAGGACAGTGGAGCTGTAATATCAAAGGAAGTTAGAAAGATAACACCAACAACGTGATAGCTAGACACCAGAAAGAAAACCAACAACTATAAGCAATAACAATGGCATAGAAGTACAAACATAATGGAAGTAATAAGGACACAACAGGAGCCACTATCATCCTAAGACAAAACACTATCAAACTATCCTCCTACAACCTAACCTGCAACCCTAATGAAGTATATGGACATACAAGAGCTACTAGCAACCTAAGACACAACACGATCAGACTAGCCCCCTACCTCGTAACCTACAAGCTTAATGCTCGACCTCCACAGCTTCCTATCAAGGTACATGTTCTCGAAAATCTGAAGTCACACAATGTCTTACCCGATCACCTCTTCCGAATACTTCTTAGGCCATTATCTACCTCTACTTGGACCCGTCAAGTTAAGCCGTTCATACCTACTTACTGGGGAATCCATGTTTCTCCTCCGCACGTGCCCGAACCATCTAAGACTAGATTCTGCATCTTGTTGTCCATGGAAGCCCCGCCCACCTTCACCTCGATATCTTCATTCCTAATCCTATCTAGCCTAGTGTGCTTGCACATCCATCTGAGCATCCTCATTTCTGCCACTTTCATCTTCTGGATATAAAAATTCTTAACTGGCCAGCACTCTGCACCATGCAACACGGTCACCCTAACCACCGCTCCGTATGACTTACCAGTCTAGCCTTCCTATCACACAAGACGCCAGACATTAGCCTCTATTTCAGTCATCCCACCCTTATATGGTGTTTGACACTCTTACCAACTTCCCTATTCCCTTGGATGACCGACCATAGATACTTGAAGCTTCCTTTCTTGGGGATGACTTGAGAAGAAAACCACACATCCATGTTCGCTTCTCCTCCGCTGAACTTGAACTCCATGTATTCTACCGTAGTGCTGCTCAACTTGAAAGCTTTAGACTCGAGGGTCTATCTCCAACGCTTCAACCTCTTGTTAACAACTCACGTTTCATTGATCATAATTATGTCATTAGCAAATAACATATACCATGCCACCTCCCCTTGGATATGGTGTGTCAGTGCATCCATCACAAGAGAAAATAAGAACATGATGAGCGCAAATCTTTGGTGTAGATCCTAATAACTGGAAAATGCTCTGGATCGCCCCCCACAATCTCAACACGAGTCTTAGATTCATCATACATATCCTTGATCGCCTTAATATAAGCTACCGGAACACCTTTCACCACCAGGCATCGCCATAAAACTTTCCTTGGGACCTTGTCATATGCTTTTTTTAGGTCAATAAACACCATATGGAAATCCTTCTAACTATCCCTATACAATTCAACCAACCTCTTAATAAGATGGATAGCTTCTATAGTAGAACGACCAACCAAAGTGAGGTAATTCACATTTGATTATTTATTTGATCATATTATTTTACTAACATTCTTAGATGATAGGCATCAAGCTAATTCGGACCGAAGGATGACATAAACCTGAATTGACACGCGCAATTATATATTACTCCTGGTCAAGGTTGCAACAAGTCTTACTGGAAGGGTTACCCTAAGTCTCGTGCATATTTCCTTTTCATGATAATGACAAAGGGACGAGGATATCGAAGTCGACGTAAAAAATTAAAGTTCAAGTCCTCATGCTTCAAACTAAACACTGAGGGAATACCATGTCATATGAAGACTGCATATGGAATTATTAATTCGAGGTGATTCAAGATAAACGGACTTTGAGAGTTTCAAATATTTCAAGAGAAATCTCGAGCATAAAAGAAAATAGCCTAAAACTGTAGCGTTTACAAACTTATACGATGTTGAAACAATTACAGAGCAAGACAAAGAAATTGTATTATCGTCAAAGACAGTTGTATTTGTATCGAAAAACAATTGCATTATTCACAAATAAATGCGTGTTTTGAAGTAGTATGATGACTTATTTTTGTCTTAATTTGTTCACCACTTGTATTAATCAAGGATACTTAATCCTATTTTACACCGAACATGAAGATGAGACGTTATTTTCGTTAGGGCCGATTATGTAAAAGTGTCTTTTTTATGAAGTAAGACCGTAAGTGTTCAATTACGACAACAAAACACATCAACTTAAACAAAGAATAAAAGTAATAC
Source organism: Nicotiana benthamiana (assembly GCA_034376525.1). Classification (NCBI taxonomy): domain Eukaryota; kingdom Viridiplantae; phylum Streptophyta; class Magnoliopsida; order Solanales; family Solanaceae; genus Nicotiana; species Nicotiana benthamiana. The sequence goes on from CM067336.1 coordinate 109,659,104, forward strand.
AATCAAAGACTCGAAAATTTAAGCAAGCAAAGTCATAAGAATTCCATAAAAACTTTTTCTTAAAGTAAACCAAAAAACTTGGCCTTAAACCAGGCATTCTCTTCATCAACTCCATACCAGTTAAATTGATATGTGACATTAGAAAGAAATTCAGAATACTATGAAAATCCGAAAAGGAAAAAAAGAATAGGAAAAAGAAATATACTCAAAGAGCCAAATGAACTATATCATTTGCAAGGGTAATGGTGGAATGGGATTCCAACGACAAAATTGGATAATGGTCTCCACTATCCTCTAGCACCACCATAGGGGTTTCATCTAGTTCGTCTATCAAATGGAATTGAGTTTCGTAGGGACTGACTTGGGGACTGCTCTGGTCACCTTCTCACTTAGTTTGCTTCCTTTTTTACCTCATTCTATTCTTGAGAGGAGTTTCTTCTTCTTTATCATCTTCTTTTGAGGTGGTGACCTTTTTATTTTGATGGAGCCAACTTCAAGATACACTCTTGGGCTACGCTGACATCAAGTGTAGTAGTCGGAGCAGAAGGAAGAGCTCCTCGAAATTTAAATCCTACACATACGTAATATTACATACGAAAAGACGAAAGGTGCAAGTGTATATTTTTCAAGGAAATTTACTGTGAGTTTTCACTTTCCATTCAACTTTTTGGAGATATATTTTCATGATCTCTGTTCCATGGGAGCAGAAGATAGCAGCGTTGAAACCCAACCATGGAAATATGGAACTGCACCGATTACTTCGATGCTAGTTGCATACAAAGTTTCATTATGGAAAATACACACAATTATGAATGGAAGGAAAGTAACTTACAATGACTGAAGTGTATTGGGAAAAAAATTTGAGTTCATATTAAGGGTGACGTAGCGTGACACGTGAATTAGTCAAAAGGTCAACAGACAATAATTAATTGAGAGACACGAAAAGCGGTAGACACGGGAAGAAGAACTCAAAACAGGCACGACGTGCAATTATCTCGTATCTAAACAATGCATTTAAGACCAGGGATTTGTAAGGATTCAAAAGATATGAATTTGATGACGAGAAGTGGTCCAAATACAATATTAAATACTGAATGTATTAGTAAACTTGTATTTAATAGCAATTATTGTGTAACGCCTCATTAAATGTCCACTATTATTCTTTTTTAGACTAAGCCATTACTCCTTATTAGCTATAAAAGGAGGAGGTCTCATCATTTGTAAACACACGAAATATCATCTACATCATATTGAAATACAAATTTCTTTACTGCTTATTCTTATTCTCAGAAAGTCTATTATTCTTTTTTGTTTCTTGATTATCAGTAACCCAATTTCTTATCTTAAATTCTAGCTTTGACCAAATTATTATTTTTTGGTTAAACAAATTGGTTCTGTTACCGGGAATCTGATAATCCATTCTTTCTGAAGTTACACTCTACCCATTGTTAACATCATGTCAAACAACAACGACAACAATAATCAGGAAAATCAGATCCATCAATTGGAGGGGGATGAGCTCAATAATGTTATGCCTGAAGCTTCTCCAATTAGATCTCAAGAAGGAACTCCTAATGATATGTCGGAACATGTTGATGGAGGAAATGAAACAAGAGATGAACTTCTACAAAAAAATAATTGATGCACGAATTGACAAATCTTTGGAAGCTTTAGTTAGTCGATTGCCTGCTGCACCAGTAACGCCTAATAATAACACACTGGAAAACCCCCGCTCAGGTCTAGTTAATTCTGGTAATGGAGAAACACCCCAATGATTCACAAGAAGGGGAACCAGGTAATTCACATAATCTTATCTTCAAAATTTAGTACTAACCTTGCAGAAACAGCTCAAGGAGCAAAAGAGCGTATCGAGCAAGTGCTGCTCCCCTATCAATTCCAAAAAAATGTAAAATGCCTGACATCCCAAAATATGATGGTACAACAGACCCATGTGACCACGTAACTACATTTACAACATGAGTGAAAGGCAACGATTTGACCAAACAAGAAATTGAGTCAGTGTTGGTCAAAAATTTTGGGGAGACACTCACCAAAGGTGCATTAACCTGGTATTCTCTTTTACCTGAAAATTTTATAAATTCTTTTGCTGAGCTTGTAGATTCTTTTATTAAAGCACACTTGGGAGCTCAAAAGGTTGAGAAAAGGATGGAGGATATCTTCAAAATCAAGAAATGGAACTCCGAATTGCTCAGAGATTTCATTGATAGATTCCAACGTGAAAGAATGACTCTACCCCGTGTACCAGATAACTGGGCGCCGATAGCTTCCGCAAGTAATTTGAATGACAAAAATTCAGAAGCCACGAAAGGCTTAAAGAAAGCCTTCGTGAGTTTCCTGCAACCACTTGGAACGATGTTTATAGCAGGTACATTACAAAGCTTAGAATTGAAGAGGATACCGTACCTCGATATCATCGTGAAGAAAGGAGCGGATCTAGGAGATCAGAAGCCGAAAAAAGATCAGGTTAGAATAGGTACGATCCATACATGGGACCTGCGGGAAAGGATTCACGATCTAGACAGAACAACCAACACTATGACCAAAGGTCAATAGACAGGGGAACCAGATCTTCATCCAGGTTCAGAGGCGATCGAAACAACTAAGAGCCACGAGATGATGATAGGAGTTTGATGTCATGATTTGCTGGTCATAGTTTCAATGTAACTAATTCTGAGCTCGTAGCTGTTCTAAGGAGTATGAGAGATAAGGTACGGTGGAAAAAAGAGATGCCGTCAGATCCAAACAGACGTAACCCGGACCATTGGTGCGATTTTTACAGTGACCACGGGCATAAAACGTCAGAATGCAGATTTCTACAAAGTGAAGTGGACCATCTATTAAAGCAAGGGTATCTCACAAAGTTGTTTAGTGAGAAGGGAAAACAAGCTTACATGAAAAACAGGCAGGAGCCACCAAAACCACCATCACCTAAGAGAACAGTGAATGTCATTAGAGGAGGGGAAGATATTTACAGAGTAACGTACATGGCTTCAAATAATATTTCGAAAATGACGATCACACACGGGAAGCGAGTACGACAAATATTAGAGCACGAAAGCATAAGCGTTGATGATGCAGATACAGAAGGAGTGATTACTTCTCACAATGATGTGTTGGTAATATCCTTACTTGTACATGACAGTGATGTAAAATGAGTTTTGATGATCTAGAAAGTTCTGCAAACATCATTCTACTAAGAGAAGGGAAACCAATGAGCTGGACCTTCGATAAACAAGGGGCAAAGCAGTAGATTTGATGGTTGTTTTATTTACAAAGGACCACACATAGTGAGGGACTGTCCAAGAATTGAAAAGCTTTCAGCAATGTTTGCTAAAGAAAATGTGAAGAAGAGCAAAATGAAGAAGAACATGAGCAAGCAACAACATATTTGGGACCTATGGTGGTGCTGAAAAATGCGGAAGCTACTTCGTCGAGGACGATGAATTCTTTTGGTGGGGGTGGTTTGTTAGCCCCTTGACAATGATCCTCGGCCGGTGTGGGTTGTGACAAGTACTTTCATGATTGAATTTTTGCACAACTTGAAAATTGGGGCAACATCATGATGGATAACTCAGTGTGACGAACTACGCGGGGCATGACAAAGGCACCTTGGACGGAAGCAAGGTACATATTACTTAGACATGCGGGTTGGCAAAGCAATGGTAAGGTAAAGCCATGTCAAGCAGGGGAAAAGATATGGAAAGACAAGGCGAGATATGCTATGGCAATTGATGCGGGCAGATTGATCAAATCGGGGTGCGGCTTGACAAAAATGGACAGCAGTGGCAACGAATGTGTGCGGCAAAGTCGGCGGGCGGCAAGCTGTGGTAGCGGTATTGGTGCGGAGTAGTGTCGAAGGCAAGGCTGGGTGCAATGCCAGCCTTGGCATAAAGAGCTGGGCGAAATTGTGCAAAAGCAGCTTTGGAAAGCATGTGCTAAGCACATGGGAGGCAGTTGGCGGTTACAACCACTCCCAAAACATGCTGATCATGGCCTAAAAAGTGTGCCCACGTTTTTGTACATGTCCCTACATGTTTGCCCATCAGTTGGGGCTTGTCAATTGGTTGTAGACTATTTATATGTGCCTATGTTAGCCTAAAAAGGGGCAAAGCTTAGTCTAAGGCCTTTCCGTTGGCCTTATGCGCGGGGAAAATCAACATGCACGACAATGCGGGTGTTGTCAACAGTAACAAACTGTTGCAAGGGCAAGTGTGACGGAGTACGCTTCCATGTGAGGGCTTTGGTGTGATGGACTACATAAAAATATAAGGGGCTGCGTACAAGTAATGGCCAAGACCTTAGCGGAACTAGGCGGGCTGGACGGATGCTTGACAAGGCAAAACTAGAAAGACCTCGGCGCTAAATTGGGGCAGCTTAGTGCCAAGGCAATGGCATTGGCGACATGATGTTTCCATGACTTAGGTGAGCGGGCTGGCACCTAAATTAATATGTGGGAAAATGACTTGGCTAAGGCAAGGGCATCAAGGCTTGGTGACTTGATGCTAAAATCATATTGACATGGCAAAGTAAAGCAAATGTGCAACGGAAAGGTGGTGTGCGGGCAGATTTGGCATTGGTTTGAGTTGCGGCCAAACAGACAAAGTTCGTGGGCAATGATAAGGCAAATTGTGGCACAATGCTGCTAGATGCAATGGAATTGGATCCTTGTCCAAACCAAGCCACGAAATTGGGCAGCAACAAGGGAATGAACCAAGTCAAAGGCGGTTACCAGCACATGCTGTGCACATGATGCAGTTGGGCGGTTAAAACTACCCATGTCCAGAAGTTGCTGATTTTATGGCTAAGTGGTTGCACATTTTTGGGGCATGTTTTATCATATTCCCATATTTTAGATCATGTGGGGTTCATTTCCTATCAGTTGGGGGATGTCAACTGAACATAAGAACTAATTGGGCTAACTACACTATATATATGTGTGTGCTAGTAGCGTCAAAAACGGGCTGGAGTACCTAGGGTGGGAAATAGTCTATCAAATAGGCATAGGGTTGTCTATTATATGGCTTGAGCATGGAAAAATGTGTGCCATTTCCTTGCCAAACGAGTAGAAACACCAGCAGCCTTAGGCGGGGGTCTTTTATAGGATGATTCGTACAAAAGTCGGCTATTTCGTGAGTTGGTGCGGCCAAGGGTGGCAACACCTTGCCGAACTCGGAAATTTAATTTGTAATTGATTTCATAAAAGGTTGGGAAAATGGTTTCCCTTAAATCTACCTGTCTCCTTCTTATTTCTGTTGCCTTAAATTAATTCTAAGTGCAAACCTCGAAAGCGAAAGAAAATCGGCCAAGGCGGAAGCCAAGTTGGGACTTGGATGCCGCATGGACGGGCATAATTTTTGGCGAAGTAGCTTTCGCATTTTTCAGCACCACCATAGGTCCCAAATATGCTGTTGCTTGCTCCTGTTCTACTTCGTTTTGCTCTTCATCACATTTTTCTTCAGCAAACAACGCTGAAAGCTTTTCAAATCTTGGACAGTCCCTCGCCATGTGTGGTCCTTTGAAAATAAAACAACCATCAAATATGCTTCTTTGTCCCTTATTTGTCGAAGGTCCAACACATTGCTCTCCCTTCTCATTGCTATTTCCCTCAACAGCATTCCCCCTGTCGTTTCCAGCTTTCCTCCACTCTTTTGCCTTGTCCTTTTTCCCGTTTTTGGACTTTGAAGTAGTCGAGAAATCAGAACCATCTTGGCCCAACCGGAAATCACCCAATGCATCCGTAGCCGCAATGGCGCGCTAGGAAGGTCTTTCACATTCTACCTTCGTAGTTCCATTTGAGCCCACTACTGTAACACGTATAGGAAATTATGCAGCTTGTCTTCCTCGGACATGTTGCTAATATCCAGCATCAAAGAACTGAAATCTTTGACATATTCCCTGACTGTTCCCGTTTGTTTCAACTTCTTCAAGCGATCAATAGCAATCCAGCCCGCATTGCTAGAAAAGAATTGATCCTTCAAATCTTTCTTCAGCCCCTCCCAAGAGTTAATCTTCGGCCTTCCAGCACATACATCATCTGTCACACGCGTTCGCACCACAGTTTTGCATTGTCAACCAAGTACATCATCATAATGGTGACTTTACCTTCATCATACACCTTGGCAGCCTGAAAGTACTGATCCATATCCCACAGAAAGCTTTCGAGTTTTTAGCACTCCTTGCGCCATTAAACTTCTTAGGCTCCATAATTCTGACCTTGGTATGATCTGCCCCACACTGTGCGTCATCGTTTCCAACAACCCGAAGCAGCAACCCGTTTTTCCTTTTCAGATCTGTGCACTCTTGGCTTAGCCTGCTTATCTCGCCCTCAGGATGAGAAAGACGAGTCAAGATAGTCAGAAATTGATCCCCATCAGCAGTTCCGACAAGTGCCTCTAATGCAGCAACCTTTTCTCTTAGTTCTGTATTGCCACAAGCCATTCTTCACAAAAATTCAACCACTGAACGTTGTGTCGTCGCCTCGATCCAGCCACACTCTGATACCAATTGTCATAGAGGTGATTTTAGCCACTCGAAATCTGCCCGAGGTTCACCCCTGCGCGAAAATCAAGCCCAGCCTTAATTTCAGCCTTTCCAACACTTAGATTATTTTTAGGGACGTTTTTTTTGTAGATGAAAATAGGCAGCAAAAACAGTAAATAAGGCACAAGAAATACAACAATTTCTTCCCAACTCGTATTATTATGTGAATACAAGAAGAAAAAAAGCACCCCCTATGGCCAAGACAAAGAATTCTCCAATTCCATGCCCTAAAATGAACTTCCTACCCTTCAGAACTGACTTAGACGAAATTTGGCTTATACAATTGCCTTAGCCTAAGTTTTGCCCATTTTTAGGCTAACATAGGCACATATAAATAGGCTACAATCAGTTTACAAGCCTCAACTGATGAGCAAACATGTATGGACATATATAAAAACGTGGGCACACTTTTTAGGCCATGATCAGCATGTTTTGGGAGTGGCTGTAACCGCCAACTGCCTCTTGGCACATGCTTTCCAAAACTGCTTGTGCACAATTTCGCCCAGATCTTTGTGCCAAGACAGGCATTGCACCAAGCCTTACCTTCGACACTGCTCCGTACCAATGCCGCTGCCACAGCTTGCCGCCCGCCAACTTTGCCGCACACGTTCGTTGCCACTGCTGTCCGTTTTTGTCAAGCCGCACCCCGACTTGATCAATCTGCCTGCATCAATTGCCATAGCCTATCTCAACTTGTCTTTCCATGTCTTTTCCCTTGCTTGACATGGCTTTTCCAACCCGCATGTCTAAGTAATATGCGCCTTGCTTCCGTCCAAGGTTCCTGTGTCATGCCCCGCGTAGTCCGTCACGCCGAGCTGCCCGTCATGATGTTGCCCTAATTTTCAGGTTGTGCAACAAGTCTATCATGAAAATACTTATCACAACCCACATCGGCCAAGGATCATTATCAAGGGGCTAACAAACCACCCCCACCAGAAGAATTCATCGTCTTCGACGAAGTAGCTTCCGCATTTTTCAGCACTACCATAGGTCCCAAATATGCTGTTGCTTGCTCTTGTTCTTCTTCGTTTTGCTCTTGTTCAATTTTTTCTTCAGAAAACAATGCTGAAAGCTTTTCAATTCTTGGACAATCCATCGCCATGTGTAGTCTTTGCAAATAAAACAGCCATCAAATTTGCTGCTTTTTCCCTTCTTTATCGAAGGTCCATCACATTACTTTCCCTTCTCATTGCCATTGCCCTAAACAGCATTCCCCTTGTCGTTTTTAGCTTTCCTCCACTCTTTTACCTTGTCCTTGTTCCTGTTTTTGGATTTTGAAGTAGTAGAGAAATTAGAACCATCTTGGCCCAATCGGAAATCACCCAATGCATCCGCAGCCGCAATGGCACTAGGAAGGTCTTTCACATTCTGCCTTCGTAGTTCCATTTGCGCCCACGACTGTAACTCATAAAGGAAATTATGCAGCTGTATTCCTCGGACATGTCGCTAATATCCAGCATCAAAGAACTGAAATCTTTGACATATTCCCTGACCGTTCCCGTTTGTTTCGACTTCTTCAAACAATTTCTAGCAATCCAGCCCGCATTGCTAGGAAAGAATTGATACTTCAACTCTTTCTTTAGCCCCTCCCAAGAGTCAATCTTTGGCCTACCAGCACTTACATCATCTTCCACACGTGTTATCCACCACAGTTTTGCATCGACAACCAAGTACAAAGTCGTAATGGTGAATTTATCTTCATCACGAACCTTGGCAGCCTGAAAGTACTGCTCCATATCCCATAGAAAATTTTCGAGTTTTTTAGCACTCCTTGTGCCATTAAACTCCTTAGGCTCCGGAATTCTGACCTTGGTATTGCGGGAAATGCAAGTTGAAGATAAAATGATACTCAATTCACATACTTTGTCAGGCTTTGATAATTCAAGCGTGATAACAAAAGTTGAGGTAATTCTAACAACTTTTGTTGCAGGTATTGTTGAAGAAACTAAATTTCAGGTAGTTGATATGGATATGGCCTACAACATAATCATGGGGAGACCATGGATCTATGATATGGATGCTGTTCCATCAAGTTTGCATCAAGTCATTAAGTTTCTATCACCCTGGGGAATATGTCAAATTCGAGGAGATCAACAAACAGCTAGGAGTATCAACGTCGTATCAGATATGAGCACCATAAGTAAAGAAAAATAGCAATTACAGGAAAAAGTTGGAGGTGTCAGCAATCAAACTTCAACTGAACGAGAAAAAATGGATTTATACTCAAGAACTTGAAGAAAATGAGAATATTAAAACAACAATAGAGGAGCTCGAAGCTGTGGTGCTATTTGAGCAATGGCCTGAAAGAAAAGTTTACGTAGGATCCAATCTAAATTCCGACATGCGAGGTATGTTGATTGAGTTTTTAAAAGCTAACGTGGACTGTTTTGCTTGGTCCCATGCTGATATGACAGGAATACCACCTGATGTGATGACTCACAAACGCAACGTGGACCCATCCTTTATTCCAATCAAGCAAAAGGAAAGAAAGCACAGGGCTTTCAAAAATCAAGTAATTCAAGATGAGGTCCAAAAATTATTAAAGATTGGGTCAATCCGCGAGGTAAAATATCCCGATTGGTTAGCCAACACGGTGGTCGTACCTAAGAAGAATGCTAAGTGGCGAGTTTGTGTAGATTATATTGATCTAAACAAACTAGCCCAAAGGACTCTTTTCCTTTATCCCATATATATCAATTGATTGATGCGACTTTAGTTCATGAACTTTTGAGTTTTTAGATGCATATTCGGGGTACAACCAAATTAAAATGGACCCCAGTGATGATGAAAAGACTTCTTTCATCATAGACCGAGAGACTTACTGTTACAAAGTAATGCTCTTTGGTATAAAAATACTGGGGCAACCTATCAAAGGTTAGTCACCAAAATGTTTCAAGAACATTTAGGAAAAACTATGGAAGTATATATTGACGACATGCTTGTCAAAACCTAGCATTCTCACGATCATATCTCTCATTTAACTGTTACCTTTGAAATTTTGCGAAAATTGAATATGAAACTCAACCCTGAAAAATGTGCATTTCGAGTTGCTTCAGGTAAATTTTTAGGATTTCTTGTTTCTAACCGTGGTAATGAGGTAAATCCTTCTCAGATTAAAGCAACTGAAGAAATACCTAATATCCTTACCAATAAAAAGGAGGTTCAAAAATAACAGGAAGAATCTCTGCCCTAGGAAGATTTATTTCCAAATCTTCATAAAAGTGTTTTAGATTTTTCTGTGCACTCAAAAAGCAAGATCATTTCGAGTGGAATGAACATTGCCAACAGGCCCTTAAAATTTTGAAAGCTTACTAGTCAAATCCTCCTTTATTGGCAAAACCAAAGGAAGATGAAAAGCTATTTATTTATTTGGCAGTTTCAGAAGTAGTGGTAAGTGTTGTTTTAGTCTGTGAGGACCAATGTAAGCAATATCCTATTTATTATGTAAGTAAGACTTTACTAGATGCTGAGACAAGATATCCGCAACTAGAAAAGTTAGCACTAGCTTTAGTCATGGCATCTAGAAAATTAAGGCCTTATTTTCAGTGTCATTCTATTATTATAGTTACTGCTTTTCCATTACGGAATATTTTGCATAAACATGAACTATCAAGGAGATTAGAAAATAGGCCAGAGAATTAAGTGAATATGAAATAATTTATCAACCTAGAACTGCTATTAAATCCCAAATACTCGCCGATTGCGTCGCTGATTTTAGTCAAGGAATGCATTTAGAAGCAAAAAAAGATTTACCAATTTTTAATGGTGCGAATCCGGGGACTTGGATGTTATTTACTGATGGTTCGTCTAATGTAAAGGGGGAAGGCTTATGAATTGTTCTTATACCACCAACCGGTGAAATAATTAGACAAGCTATAAAATGTCACCCTGTAACTAACAATGAAGCAGAGAATGAAGCTGTGATTGCAGGTTTAGAGTTGGCACTGGAACTTGGTATCACACAAATCATAATTAAAAGTGGTTCACAGCTCGTAGTAAATCAAATGCTTGAGACTTATGTATCCAGGGAAACTCGAATGCAAGAGTATCTCGAAAAGATACGAGAACTCATAAGACAATTCCAAACTTGGAAAGTAATGCAAATCCCAATAGAAGAAAACATAGAGGCAGATGCATTAACTAATATTGCGTCTGCAACAGACATAGCAAATGATGCAAATGCTTATATCATACACTTATTCCATTCCGTTCTTGAACCTGACAAAAATGAGGTAAACTTTAATCACTTAACTAAGGATTGGAGAAACGAAATGATAGCTTTTTGCAGCATGGAACCGTTCTTGAGGATAAAATAAAGGCTCATGCACTTTGAAAAAAAATCTGCTCGTTATTGCCTATATCAAGGAAACCTTTACCGAAAAATATTTGGTAGTCCATTAGCAATGTGTCTCAGACCTTCTCAAACGGAGTATGTGATGAGAGAAATACATGATGGGCATTGTGGAAATCATGTAGGAGGCAGATCTTTTGCAAAGACATTGATTAGAGCGGGGTACTGTTGGCCTAAAATGGAAGAGGAAGCAAAGGATTTCATATCTAAGTGTGACAAATGTCAGAGGTATGGCAATAATATGCATAGACCAGCTGAACTATTACACCCTGTTATAGCTCCGTGGCCCTTCATGAAATGGGGAATGTATATCGTAGGTCCATTACTACAAGAAAAAGGTCAGGCAAAGTTTCTACGCGTGCTTACTGATTATTTCACTAAATGGGTAGAAGCAGGGGCGTTTAAACAAGTGCGAGAGAAAGAAGTTAAGGACTTCATTTGGAGAAATATAATATGCCGCTTTGGGGTACCAAAGGAGATCATGTGTGATAATGGCCCACAACTTATAGGAGCACAAATCACAAAATTATTTCAACTTTGGCAAATCAAAAGAATAACATCAACACCATATCATCCAGTGGGTAACGGACAAGAGGAATCCACAAACGAGGTAATCATCAACAGCTTAAAGAAAAGGTTACAAGGTTCAAAAGGTAATTGGCCTGAAGTATTACCAGCGGTATTATGGTCATATCGAACAACGGCAAAAACAAGTACGAGAGAAACACCATTTTCAATGGTTTGTGGTGCAGAAGCTTTAATACCAGTTGCGATAGGTTAACCAAGTACACATCGTGTTGAAGCAGTGGAGGACTCAAACAATGAAGAGTTATGGGTAAATCTTGGTCTACTCGAAGGGAGAAGAGAAGCTGCGTTAATAAGGATGGCAGCTCAAAAGCAAGTAATTGACCGATATTCTTTAAAATTGGGGACTTCATGCTCAAAAAAGTGTTCCAATCTACAAAGACAGCTAATTCAGGAAAGCTAAGTCCAACATGAGAAGGACCTTATAGAATTTGTGAAATTGCGGGGAAAGGAGCATACGAGTTGAAGACAATGGATGGCAAGGTTTACCTTCACATTGGAATGCTGATCATTTAAAGAGATATTACTTCTAAGGAAGTACCCACGGTCAGGTATCACCAAGTTAGAACTTTTTCTTTAAATTGTTAAAATTTTACTAACGATTTTTTATGCTAGGCGAAAATCCTAACTCGTTCCAAATGATGAGTCACGGCCTGCACGGCAAAATGGAATACTCTTAAATTCCCAGCCTAAGGTTATATTAATCTGATTGAAATACACACGAGTTAGGCAGTCTTCATCTATAATCGCACCTCCGAGTCCCATATATTTTTGTGTTTCAGGAAAAGGACTAAATTGGGAGAAAACATACAAGTGCTCAAGACTTCATACTCCACCGCTCAAACACTTGGGGGACTATATGAAATACACACGAGTTAGGCAGTCTTCATCTATAATCGCACCTCCGAGTTCTGTATATTTTTCTGTTTCAGGAAAAGGACCAAATTGGGAGAAAACACACAAGTGCTCGAGGCTTCATACTTCACCACTCAAACAGTTGGGGGACTATAGGATATACACACGAGTATGTGAAGAAGAATAGATACGAGTGAGTAAGATTTAAAAAGAGAAATCAAGCTACAAGAAGCCAAGTGTCAAGCAAAACTCACGAAGTCAAAAAGCACTTTAAAAAGAGAAATCAAGCTACAAGAAGCCAAGTGTCAACCAAAACTCACAAAGTCAAAAACCACTCATCGTAGTGTTCTTTCTCATGAGAACAACGGAGTCACCTCTCAAACGCTTCCTAATATGTAAAGATAGGGTCATGATTATGTACTAAAAACAATTGTTGAAAAGGAAAACCTTGTTTATTTTTAAATCTGTTACAAGAAAACAGTTACGAGAAAGTTATAGATGAACTTCAAAACATGTAATACTAAAAAAAACTTGTTAAAGTTCATGAATAAAAACTTGTCAAAGTTATTTCATACAAAACATGTGTGTTCCTATTTCTTTCATCGTATTATAACACCATGATGAAGTTGAGACGTCTTCTTCATTAAGTGTCGATAAATAAAAGGCCCTCTTTTATTTTCCTCATGATGATAATCCATGAGAAGAATCATAAAGCATTTTTTAAAAGATAAAAATACTAAACTATTCTATAAGTCCTAAGTAAAAAATAGGCAAGAATAGAATAAGTAGAAAACAATTCTATAAAGTCTTGAATAAAGTAAATAGACAATAATAGAATATAAAAACTGCTAATTAAACTTCTGAACATAAAAGACTAAGGGAAAAATTTAGTCATTGAAATGCAATTGTCTTTAAACAATTGCCCCATTATGAAAACTGGGGACTTCACCAAAAAGATCCCTTACAATCACCAACGGATTACATCACTAATCATTAAAAAAAGTAAAGTCTGAAACACTTTTAACTGGTCACTGAAGGGGCTGGAACATCAGAAGTTGTAGCCTCATTTTCAGAAGCAACAATAGGCTCGATGACAACTTCTAAGGGAGCAGCAATAGGAGTAGTTTCAACTGAGCTTGAAGAATTAATATCATCGAGGGAAGCAGCAGTCACGGGAACATCAATTCCCATAGACTGTGTTACATGCGTTTCACCCTCGGTCACTAGAATCACAACTTCAGCTGTTTCAGCAACTGCTTCAGAATTCAAAGGCTCTTCTACCCTGGGAGGTCCAAGTGCTGGAGAAGAAATATCAATTGATTGTTCTGGAGAAGGAGCGTTAACAGGTTGGTTATTCTTCTTAATAGCGTATAAGAATTTGGCTAATTCAGATTGCAAGTTAAAATTCTCTTGAGTAGCCTCCAGCAAAGCATCACAACGAGACCTCAGAAAAGCCCAATTAATCTCATAATTAAAATTCTCCTTAAGAGAATTGTACTCCCTCTCCAAGTTTTCGTAATCCCATTCCCACATAGCAAGGTCATTTTTCATTATCACTTTCTTAGCTAGGTGGGAATCAAGGGAAGTCTCAAGAGTGGAATGGGAACTCTCTAAAGCCCGAACTTTATCTGAAGAAACCTTTAAATCAGCCCGATTTTGATTCAAGCTATGCACTAACTCCTTAGCATATTATTCTTTGTTCTCCAAAGTGCTTTGAGCACTTTAATTTATTCATTAGCCTTTGACAATGAGTCCTTCAAAAGCTCTTTATCCATTTTTATCTGGCTTAAGGAAGCATTGGCAATTCCTAGGTCTGTGGATAAAGTACAATTTTGCTGTTCCAAATGGGCTTTACTATCTTGTAACTCTTCTATGCTCCCTAAAGCACTTTCAAACTGCTCCTTCCAATTTTGAGCTTCAAGCTGGGCTCCCTCAGCTATTCTCTTAGCATCAGAAATGGCCTTTGCAGACTCACGATCTTTTCTTTTCAAAGTAGAGAACCTTCCCATCAGCTCGGTCCCAATCAGATTAGCCTGCAAATATAAGGCACAGAAATAAGAACTTAAAGCAAAAAGAGAGCAAATGTTCAAAGAAGTTACCTTCAAGCTTGAATGAACTATGTCATTCATCAAAGTGTAGCAGTTGTGGCTCTGCATCTTCGTCCTCTCTACATCTCCAATTAGAGGCTCGAGCCAAATATCAGCTCTACTAGTTTTCCTCAAAAGGTTATGAGTAGCAGGTACTTCAAGTGTAACCTTTCTCATAGACATTCCTCTGTTATTGGGGCCAGATTCTGAATGCACGACAGAGGAAGGAGGAGTAGTAGAAGAGGTGAAAATAGCAGGAGCCACCGCGGGAGTCAAAGCAGGAGCAGAAGAAATAGGCACGGGAGCTAACATAGGTACGGAAGCAGGAGCAATCAAAGTAAATGAAGGAGCAAAAGAAGTCAACACAGGTGAAGAAACACTCACGGTTGGTGAATAGACAAAAGGAATAGGAGAAATGGGAACTGAGGAAGACAGAGGAATTTCATTTCAAACAAGGCCGAGCTCTCCACTTTCAAAACCACCAACGAAGAGACGGTGAGTAGATTCACTATTGTCTCTTGGTGTGGCATATTCATCAGAATGGATCAGAGCAGGCTCGGTAGTGGAGGTACGAGCAGGAGTATCTTCAGCTTCATCCTCATTTTTGACGCGTCTTCTAACTCTTGGTCTAGATACCAACGAGGTACCTCCTTCTTGCTTATTCTCAGTATCTACTCCCATAGCTTTTCTCTTTGCTATCAAGGCTTTATCCTTGTCCAAATCAAGAGAGGCATTGGCAGAGGCGTGCATAGCCAAATCTACATCTGACGTCATCCCTCTCACACAAAATCCTGATAAAAAGAAGGATATGAACTCAATATTAAAAAGAAAGGGGTTTGCTTTATGTGTGTGTGTGTGTGTATATATATATATATATATATATATATATATATATATATATATATATATATATATGCGTACCGTGTGTTTTCACTCTCCAACCATGTAAAGAAGAAATAGACTTCCAAGTTCTATCTTCTTTAGGAGCAATTTTTAAAATCTAATCTACCCAACCACGGAAGTTGAGAATAGGACCACATCTCCCATGGTTGCTAAAAAAAACCAAATATTGATGAAATTAGAGAGAAAATCAAAATCTCTAAAAATAGGTACGGTAAAGTAAATAGAAACTTACGTGCAAAGTTTCACTTCTCAGGGAAGGGAATGTTTGATTTACCCAGCAAATCCAATGTAGAAATAACAATATAGCGAAGATACAACCCACGATCTTTGTCATCCTCAGGGTTTACCAAAACTTTCTTACTCCTCGCAGTTATGGTAAAAACCCACGCATTAAGTTGGGGTGGTAAAAATGAATAAGGTGGGAAAGAGCAAAGTTGATTTTAACTTTGGTAGATAGATATCTCAAATAAGCCACAGCCCTCCATACTAAGGGGCCAACTTGAGCTAAGCAATTTTTGAAGAAGCGATAGAAATCAAGGATAACTGTATCTATGGAAAGTTTAAATTCCAAAGTAAAGGGATAAATATAAGCGAAAGAATACCTACTTCTATAAGAAGAAATTCTTTGATTTATGGCAGGAATTGACAAATGAAGACTCTCTTTCCAATTACAATCTTTTCTAATGGTAGGGATTGTAAGCTTAGTTATAAGAGAAGGGTAAGAATCAACCTTTTCTAATCTTGCAACTTGCTTCTGAAGAGATGTTCTGTCACTCCCAAAAGACATATCACTTGGAATAATCTCTTCAACCAAATTTTCTTGCGAAGGGTCAGAAACCTCTTTACCTTTAAAAGACGGAGTTTTAGAGAAGGAATCTTTGATGCTCGAACTTGAAGAAGGAGAAGCAGAGCCAGTCAAACTTCCACGTGTGGGTCCTAAACTCTGAAGCCTTCCTCCTCTGCCTCTTCTACGCTTAATCGGAGCAAGGGCATTAGGAAAATGATCAAGAACTAGAACTTTTCTCGGGTTAGGGTTTGGAGATGTCATTGTTGGACGAGTTTGAATTAAGGAGAAGTAAAAGAAAGTAAGGAAACACATGATGAAAATTTATGAAGAAGGAGACAAAGGAAGAGAGAATTAAAAAGGTATATGGATGCCACCATCAAACTAAGAAGTGTAATGATGGTAAGCTTACATTAAAGGTAACTATCACTTCGTAAAAGAGAAGTTGAAGAAACCTTAAAAAGAGGGCGCAGAATTGCAGATCCAATTAGAAGATGACATGTGTGTGAACCATTAAATGAGAAGACAACTGAGGCATCAATACTGTCATATACATTAATTGTGACGAAAATTCCTTTTTTTATGAAGATCTACTTTCCAATTATTTAATTGATAAATAAATGAAAAGTGGGGGGGGACTATCTGTATTAGGAAAAAAATGATTTTATATTATGGGTGACGTGGCGTGACACATGGATTGGTCAAAAAGTCAACAGACAATAATTAATTGAGAGACACAAGAAGCGATAGACACGGGAAGAAGAACTCAAAACAGGCACGGGGTGCAATTCAGATACGTATCTTGTATCTAAACAAGGCATTTAAGACGAGAGATTCGTAATGATTCAAAAGATATGAATCTGAAGAGAGAAGGATCTCCAGTGACAATATTTACGAACAAGAGGAAGATGGCCAAGTTTGATAAGAGAAGGATAATTATCAATAGGGTTGTTACGACCACCTTTTTAGTTAACTTTTCTATTCCATTCAGTACAATCAGCTCCAAAGTTAAATTCTAAGGGAATAATATTATAATCTAAGGGCTGAGTTAAAGGTTCTGAGGTACTTTCTTCTTTGTTTTCCTTCTTCTCTTTAGAAGAATTACTGGTAGTGGATGGACTTCCCTTGGTAGAAGCATCACCTCAGCTTGCCGTAAAGCCAAGGGAGCGAATGCTTTCCCCTCTTCTCCTAGACCTAACGGGAGACACTATGTTCGGCAAATCATTGACTATAATAGCACGATCAGGGGATGTTGCAGGATTAGAAGAAGCATAACGTTGAGAAGCCATTGTAGTGATGACAAAAATTACAAGTAGCGAAGAGTAAAGGAATAGAAAAGAATCTCATAATTACGAATGAGAGAAATTAACTGATTCCGGGTTGCACGAGATTTGCTATTATTACGTTATCAGTTACGAATTAATTGTTTAACATACAATAACTGTAATAAATGAGTGTAACGGGCAGGTACTGAATGAGACAATCAATAACGAATAGGATTAATATTTAAATCCTATTCCCAATATTGTATATCATGTGAAAGATTACTTTCTTATTTTCAGTGTTCTATTTTTGGTCATTCGACATCTTGCAAGTAAAGAGCTATTCATCTAAAGAAGAACCCTTTTTACTTTATCTCTTTTTATTATTTTGCTCATCTGTTTATTCTCATACTATTTTTATTTGAAAAAGTGTATCAAACCGATTGTTAATACCCTGATATATAAAATTAATTGCTTTCACCTTCAAATCTAATTTTTAGGTTAAACAATATCATTTTTACTCATCCCACTCCTCGTAAATTTTGAGGCAATTGTATCATGATTTGTGATGACCCGATCCGTCGTTGTTGCTCCCAAACGCACACGCAAGTATACGCGGTCGTCAAGTAATAAAGTAACTAAAGTTGGATGCCGATCCCACGAGGACTTATGATTAACTATTAACTAAATTAGACTATCCTAATTATCTAAACAAGAATTAAACCTAGAAATATTCGATTCTAAACTAATTAAGACAGAAAGAAAATAAATTTATAAATTATGAACAAAGAAAGAGCAGAATTTTATGTTATCAATGTAATGAAAACGTTCTAGAGTTATGGGCTATCTAACATTCCTATTGCATTCTTCTATTGAATTGACTAACTAATTTATCTAGTTTATTGGTTGCATGGTTAATGTTGCTCATAAGAATCTGTCGAGTTCTTACTCGCCTATTCAAGCTAACCTAACGCCTATATGTCTATGGAGTTAGAATCAACAAGAACGCATTTATAATTCCTGTAAATCAACCAAGCAAGACAATTAGGTATATGTCTATCCTAACCGCGAATCCGTCCCCCGATGCCCAGGTTCAAGAACTTACTCTACTCAACCCTATATGCAATCTAGAATTTCCACTTTCGAGTTCAATTCACGATTTGTAGATAGTATTCAATTGGTGATCAAGCAATCAAATAATTAAGCGCAAGATTGAATAAATAAACCAATATGATAAACTAAGAAATCGAAATCAATATCTGAATAACAATAGTCATGAAATAACCAAAACCCTAGAACGTGAAGTTTAGCTCCACATAGAAATGGTAGCAAAATAACAGATCATACAAGAAACATAAAATTACTAAGTTTGATGGAAGAAAAGATGAAACCTGGCCTCCACGGCGGCTCTGTGCTCTTCTTAGGTCAAATATTCCTCTCAAAAACGTTCTACTATGTATATATACCAAGTAGGGTTGGGCCCAAACAATTATACCTTCTCCAATGTGAAAAATGACACTTTTCTCAGGACAAACTTGCGCGGTCGCGCATCTGGGCAAAATTCTGTCATGGGCGCGCTAAAACTAGCGTGGCCGCACTAGTGCAAATTATTCACCCTGTTCCGAACCGAATTTGGACAAACATAAAACATAAAAGTTGTAGCCCTTTGAGTCAGATTTCCACATATTATGGAGCTAAATTGGAGTTCTGAGAGAAAATTTATGCTAGACAGTGCATAATCTGCCCACTGGATGCTTCGTTCGCTGTAACTATCATCCGTTGACCCCCAAACACGATCCTGACTTAATTTCTTGAGCTTTTACTCAGATTTCAAAGCTTCAAATCACTTGAATTTATTCCATAACATCTATATAGCTCAGAATCACTCCTACAAGGCATAAAACACATAGTTAGTGCATGACACTAGCGAATAAAGCGCAAACTCAATCAAAGTGCAGTAAATTTGAGTGTAATAAGGGACTAAAATATACAATTATAGCCTATCATAAACACCCCACACTTAAACCATTGCTCGTCCTCGAGCAATCAAACTACACTTTATATAGACACAACCTTTTTAAACAATTCTCCTAACTCATCACACCAAGATTATTTAAAATAGATTAAGCATAAAGGCATAACATCTTCACCTCAAGATTTGACTCACAAGTACCACGCATTATTCAAAACTCACCCACTTATTCTAACATAGAGGTCACTAATATTATCTTTCCTTCATGAATCAAGTGCCCTTACACAAGAAAAGATAGTAGTTCCACACAATAAAATTTAAGAACACTTAAGAACTCAAGATAGAAAGAATTCAATCACTCTCCGAAATAACATTCATATGCCACAAAAGATGCACCATAAGCTTGCCCGTAATTTAATACTCCACTAATTGAGCTCATACAGTCTAGGATCAAGTAGGACTTTATTTGGCTGTAATGTAGGCTGCGGGACGGGTATGATACATTTAGATATAAGATTGACTACACCTCCCTAAGCACTTTAATACATACACTTTAACATTGAAAACCACACACTTATGTCAAACCATAACTCCACCTTCACATCAATATATATCAAATCGCCAAATTATTTAAGCACAATTACATCAAGAGTTACCACTATCGAAGAATATTTTTCAAAGCAATACAACTATTTTTTTTCTTTTTCAATTCAAGTGGCTCTTCCTCCTTCAAATCGGTGCATCTTTCTCCTTATTTAATTAGTTCCACTCAAAAGCCAAACCAACCACCTCACACTTTAACTTTTATAAAGTTCATAACCATTCAAGTGCTCATAAGAGGTGAAAAAGGGTTCAAATAGATGGTTAATTCAAACAAATGGGTAAGACTTGTACTGTGGTTGCCAAAGAAACAGGATTACATGCTCAAAGGGGTTAACTACGATACATAACAATTAGGCGGCTCAAACTCATATATGGCTCAACAAAGAAACACCTATATCACTTCCAAGATTGAACAAAACTAATATTTCGCTTTGCAAACACACGGGGCAAGTTCTAGACATTAAATGAAATGCACAGAATAACACAAAACCTTACACACACATGGCACATAACTCACGCAGGATTGGACTCATCAAGATACTCTAATCAAAGAAGTTAAGCAAAGTTAAGATCGTACAATTTAAGGTACTTATATAAGAGTCAAAAACTGAGCCTAAGCGTCACAACCAAAGTACTCACTATTCTGAAGGCATAACCAAGTCAAGAGATATCGCTTCAATTCAAAGCACAACACCATGGCTTCTCTCCTAAAAAAATAAAACTATCTACACCCGGTTCAAACAAAACCCTTGGAAAAGAACCATGGCCCAAAGAAAAACCAAGGGGGAGTTACTACACTACCTAAGAATTTTTTTTTCTAGACTAACCCTCAAGAAAGTTGTCTAAAGGATCCATCATCAGGAAGAGTCTACATATTTTTTGATTTTGTTTTCGTTTTTCCTGAATAAAAATATTTATTCAATTAAACTAACACAACTAAAATAGCATAGAAAGTCACTCAGACAATCTCCTCACCCCACTTAAAATTGTGCAATGTCCTCAATGCACACTATAAATAATAAGAGGGTAAAAGAGACTCCCTGGTAGGCCAAAGGCCGAATAATTAGCAGCTCATGGGATACTCAGACTTCTCCCAGGTATGATTCTTTGTATGGGTACCTCACACTTAGTTTCAACCACCTGATCGCTTTTTGCACACTTCCAGTGGATTTTATTCTATGCTCATACTCCTACAACAACAAAATGTTGCTACAAAGATAGAAAAATAAAATAAATAAAAAAATAAAAGTTAGTAGTAAAGCTGGGTTGCCTCCCAACAAGCGCGTAATTTAAAGTCGCGGCACGAATTGAACAAATTTTTTTCTCCACCTTGAACTTATGAATTGCACCCCTAACATGGCATCCAGTCTGTGGCTATGCACCTTTGGTGGGGCTACAAAGATAACCAGGCCAAGTAATAAATTTTTAACTGCACCTCTCGGCCTTTAGACGAGGAATGTAATTTTTGCTTTTCGGCACAATAAATTCAATAATATAGACGCTCTCATACTCACTCTTTGACCCCTTCATTGGTTCAGATGGCTTGATTACTATCTTACTATCTAAACACAATGTGGAAAAATGATTGGAATGAGGTCTAATGCGCTCTAACTCATGAATTTTACTACTATTTGCATCCTCATATTACACACACTCAAATCTCCCAAAGTAATGTCATCTACTCCCTCACATGACTCTAGAACACTCTTCTCAATATTGGCATCCTAAAAAAAACAGGGTCTAGTGATTGGTATTCTCGTTTTAGCTCCTCAATTAGGTCTAGAAGATTTTTTTCAGCTTCATACAACTCATTATTAAATTGTTGAGCGTTATACGCATCAACCTTTGCACTCAAATCCGCATCTAAGCTCCGCACAGCCAAGCCAAAATTATCAATTTTATGTTCAAGCCCATATCTCTCCTTAGACCAATTTCACCACCGTTGTTAGAAGACAACGTCGTTCCTCATATATGCCTAAGTGAGAATATCTTTCCCAATACCAACATTTACTCCCATATTCAAATTCATATCTCCAAGAGGTCAGGCCATGACAAGACCAAAAAGACGGGCCATAAAAGACTTCCGTTAACCAAGTGTCTTTATCAATAACCTTATCTCCGAATATTTCATCCCCGGATGTCATGTTGAGAGAACTAGAAACACATTAAGAGAAAAAGTCAAATAGTTATAAATTACAAATATTTAGAAAAATAAAAAATAAACAAACTTTGTAGAGATAAAAGTAAAAGTCTAATTTTGAAAAATAGTTAATTTCTAAGTCCCCGGCAACGGAGCCAAAAACTTGTTTCTCCCAAACGCACACGCAAGTATACGCGGTCGTCAAGTAATAAAGTGACTAAAAGTCGGATACTGATCCCACGAGGAATTGTGATTAACTATTAACTCAATTAGACTATCCTAATTATCTAAACAAAAATTAAACCTAGAAATATTCGATTCTAAACTAATTAAGATAAAAAGAAAACAAATTAACAAATTCGGAACAAAGAAAGAGCAGATTTTTATGTTATCAATGTAATGAAAACGATATAGGGTTATAGGCAATCTACCATTCCTATTGTATTCTTCTATTGAATTGACTAACTAATTTATCTAGTTTATTGGTTGACAGGGTTAATGTTTCTCATAAGAATCTGTCGAGTTCTTACTCGCCTATTCAAGCTAACCTAACGCATATATGTCTATGGAATTAGAATCAACAAGAACGCATTTATAATTCCTATAAATCAACCAAGCAAGGCAATTAGGTATATGTCTATCCTAGCCGCGAATTCGTCCCCCGATGCCCAGGTTCAAGAACTTGCTCTACTCAACCCTATATGCAATCTAGAATTCTCACTTTCGTGTTCAATTCACGATTCGTAGATAGTATTAAGCGCAAGATTGAATAAATAAACCAATATGATAAACTAAGAAATCAAAATCAATATCCGAATAACAATAGTCATGAAAGAACCACAACCTTAGAACGTTAAGTTTAGCTCCACATAGACATGGTAGCAAAACAACAAATCATTCACAGAAACATAAAATTACTAAGTTTGATGGAAGAAAAGATGAAACTCGGCCTCCACGACGGCTCTGTGCTCTTCCTAGGTCAAAAATTCCTCTCGAAAACATTCTACTATGTATATATACCAAGTAGGGTTGGGCCCAAACAATTATACCTTCTCCAATGTGAAAAAGGCACTTTTCCCTGGTCAAACTTGCGCGGTCGCGCACCTGGGCGCGCATCTGGGCGCGTATCTGGGCAACTTTCTGTCCCAGGCGCGCTAAAACTAGCGGGGCCACGCTAGTGCAAAATTTTCACCCTGTTCCGTTCTGAATTTTGAAAACTATAAAACATAAACGTTTTATCCCTTTGAGTCAGATTTGCAACCATATATTATAGAGCAAAATTAGAGTTCTGAGCGTAAAGTTATGTCTATTGAACTAGACAGTGCACAATCTGCCCACTGGATGCTTCGTTCACTCTAACTATCATCCGTTGACCTTCAAACACAATCCCGACTTAATTCCTTGAGATTTTAATCAGCTTTAAAAGTTCCAAATCACTTGAATTTATTCCATAACATCTATATAGCTCGGAATCACCCATAAAAGGCATAAAGCTCACAGTTAGTGCATGACACTAGCAATTAAAGCGCAAACTCAATCAAAGTGCATGAAATTTGAGTGTAATAAGCGACTAAAATATACAATTATAGCCTATAATCCGTCATCTCATGCGTTACTGCTCTATTTTCCTCATGTTAAGCTTCTTCATATGTTGTATCGATATGTGGTGTGTAAGAGTTCCTTTGGACTGGTATTAATAAGAAAGGAGACACTTAGTCTCATTAAGGAAGGCTTAAGTTGGGAAAAAAGTCAACCGAACATTGACTAATGAGTTATAGGACTCGGATGTGATTTCTGGTGTTTTGGTTAGCTTCGGGGAATGATTTGTGACTTAGTAGCGTTATCGGAAATTGGGATTAGATAGGTCATTTGAGCTTGAATTTGGGAGTTCTTGGTTTATGGACTCGTGGCGAGACGACGAATCCGGTAATGTGAGTTTTGTGATTTTTTGAGAAGCGAGCCGGGGGCTCGAGTTTTGCCAACTTTGTGATTTTGGGTGTTTTTCAAGTCTTTTCAATTGGGTTATGTTTTTTGGCACATTGTAACGTATTCATTGTGGTTTTGGCCAGATTCGACGCACAAGGAGGTCGATACGAGTGGAAAGGGCATTGCGAGATTGTCTTCGGCTAGCTAGAGGTGACTAATAGATGTAGATGATGACCTGAGGGTTTGAAACCCCAATTTATCACACTCTGACCCTATATTGAGGCGAGACACCCACTCCATGTCTAGTGCAGGGTCGTTTGTGATTGGGGATCTGTGGTTTACTCCGCCCCGAAGGTGTCCAAGCTGCACTTTGGACTATTGACTGATTAGTAAACATCCTACTTGGATTGTTATGATATATTTGGGCTATTGACGACTGTTTGAATTTCTTAGGGACTATTATCACTGCTTCCATGATGATTAGCATGCTATATGATTTCAGTTCTGAGTTTTGAACAATATTTCGAAATACTTAATCACATTCCTGAGGTTTTAAAGACTTAAACGATAATTTTCCTAAAAATTGGAACTGAGAACTAAAATCTGACTTTGCTGTATAACTCACATGTATATTCTATTCTAAGTGTGGATCGGGCTGCACGCCGCAGCGACGTCACGATGGTATAGCGGTTGGGCTGTAGGAGCCCCTCCGGAATCTGAACCCCCACAGTGAGCGCGAGTACCCAAATGGATCGGGTTGTACGTCGCAGCGGTCATGTGTATTGCATTGCATTCATGCTTTGATGTTATCTGATTTATTTGATTCTGTTTTGTTGGAATTTCACGGTTAATTATGCTAAATTGTTAGTTTTAGCTTTACATTGTGGTATATTCAAGATTTCTTACTCTCATCCATTATATATGTCTATTACCACTGAGTTGGAAGTACTCACTTTACTCCCTGCACCATGTGTGCAGATTCAGGAGCATTGGGAGCTTAGTCGAGCTGTTTTCTATTTTCAGAGCTTTCAAGAGTTTTCAAGGTTGTTGCTTGACATGCGCAGAACCCGAAAAATCTACTCGTTCGTGCGGCAGTCAAGTCCCAACTTGACTTCAGCCTTTCCCGATTTTATTTTCACTTTCGAAGTTTGCACTTAAAATCAATTTAAAGGCGACAGAATAATGAAGGAGACAATAGATTTACCGGAACCCCTTCCCAACCTTTTATAATAAATCAAATTACAAAGGAAATTTTTGAGTTTGGCTAGGTGTTGCCACCTTTGGCAGGCACCAACTCCCAAAATAGCCAACAAAGTGCACAAATCTGCCCTATAAAATGCCCCCGCCTAAGGCCACTCGTGCTGCCACTCGTTTGGAAAGGCAATGGCACACACTTTTCCATGCTCAAGCCATAAAATAGACAATCATATGCCTATTTTATAGACTATTGGACTCCCTAGGTACTTAGCCCGTTTTTAAGGTTGCAAACACACATATATATAGCGTAGTCAGCCAAGAATAACTTCTTATGTTCAGTTGGCATCCCCACACTAATAGGACATGATTCCCATGATCTAAAAACATGGGAACATGGTAAAACATGCCCCAAAAACGTGCAAAGACTTAGCCATATAATCAGCAACTTCTGTACATGGGTAGTTGTAACCGCCCAAATGCATCATGTGCACAGCACACTTAAAAACCGCTCCATGTGCGCCTTGGCCAGCTACTGCACGCCTAAGGCTGGCTTTGCACCCTGCCTTGGCCATTGACACTGCTCTTGCTCAATGCCATCGCCACAGCTCGTTGCCCATGACTTTGCCGCGTGCCCATCCGCTGCTATAGTTGGTTGTTCTTGTCAATACGCCCCTACTTGATAAAGTTTGCCCGTTGCCAATGCCAATGCTGATTTTAGAATCAAGTCACCAAGCCTTGATGCCATTCCTTTAGCAAAGTTGTTTTCCCACATATTAATTTAGGTGCCAGCCCGCTCACCTAAGTCATGCCAACATCACATTGACAATGCCACTACCTTGACACTAAACTGCCCCAATTTAGCACCGAGGTCTTTCCCGTTTTGCCTTGTCAAGCATCCGTTCAACCCGCCTAGTTCCGTCAAGGTTTTGGCCATTGCTTGTACGCATCCCCTTATATTTTTTATGTAGTCCGTCAAATCAAAGCCCTTAAATAGAAGCGTAGTCCATCACACTTGCCCTTGCAACAGCTTGTTGCCATCGACAACACCAGCATTGTCTAGCAAGGCCATCATGCCAAAATCCTCGCCACTGCCGCGTCGCTTGGTGATCAGCTTTGTCAAGGGTCCACAACGAGTTCCTTGAGGCTTTTTGCAGCTTTATATAATATTTTCTATCGGATTAAAGGTTTGAAACTTCTCCTATTTCAGTGTCTTAACATACGGAAATGAGGTCCAACGTCTTGATGTGGTAAGAGCGGTCAAGTAATGTTCTATACAAAATGATTGAATCAAATAACAAATTTGTTGAAAGCTTAAATTTAAGGGAAAATTTTACATAAATACAACTAACACACTTTGGCTCGCAATATAATCGTTCTGGATACCACTTTGCAAATCTACAGCCCACAAATAATAGGCTAATACATGAAAGACAACTTATTTCACACAATCAACTACAAATTAACCACAACTCAACTCAAAAATCCTGAATAATATATATTACTGAAGGTAAGATATTCGAACACTTTTTTGTGCAATTTCTGAAGTAAAAAGAAAAATAAAAACTTGGTAAATGAATTGTAGAATTCCTCCAACACATATAAAATCATTTTCACACAACATAAACATAAAAAAGAAGAAGAGAAGGAAGTGTCAAACTTCCGTAGAGGCCTCTTACGCACTGACAATGTATATGCATCCTTATAAACTAAAAAAATATATAATTATATAATATTATACACAAATATATACATATTTATACACGATTATAAAATATTGTATAATTGTATATAAACATCACACATACAATGTTTCCACTAGAAAATATAGAATGTGCAGCACTACACTTAATGTAAATAATGTATTAACTTGTAGAAACATATGTATAATAATGTATAAGGGGTGTTTTTATATCCATATACACTATTATACAGTATTGATACAAACTGCTTTATAGTAATAATATTTATCCAAGCCTCAAGTTGTAGTAGAAGGTACTGGATGATTCAACTCGTCAAATAGGTTAACAATTTTGCGCCAACGATTCAGAATTCAACGCATAGATAAGATACACCCAATTTCAGATTCGACACTTCAAGGTCATAATAATAATAACCCGAACTTCAAACTTCAAAATTTTCCAAAATTAGTGGTTATTTTCTGGTGCAGATCAAGTTTGAGAGCTATTTAAGCCCCGTTTCTCCATGAGTTTTGCCAAAACAAATTTGAGATTTATTTTTAAAACTCGTGTTTGGCCATAAATTTTTCCCATATTTTTGCCAAATCCCAAATCGCAAAGCAAAAATCCCAAAACTTGGGAATTATTTACATGTCTTTCCAAAATAGAGTTGGAAATATGTTTTAAAAACCTATGTCCAAACACATTGTCATCTTCAAACCAAACTTCACCCAAATCAGATTTTTCAAAATAATTTTGGGATCTATGGCCAAACGCTAACTTATTTTAAGATCTGTGTGTATTTTCATTTTTTTTCAAATTTTTTTATTATCTTCTGCTTGCCACCATGGACGACGTAGTAAGAGCCCGAGCCTTCTTCGAGCCATTGATGGTAGGACTGTGTAGGGGGTAGGTGAGGGGGAATAGCGGGGGCTAGGTTAAGAGAGGATGAGGGATCTATGAGGGTTAGAAAGAAAGAAGCGAGAGGCGGCGAGAGAGAATTTGGTGTGCTGGGAATGAAGAAAGAAGAAAATAATGAAAACCCTAAAAGTGTGTCTTTAGTTATGAGCTAAAGGCTGAAAAGTTTCTTTCAAGTCATGTACAACATGAGCTAAATGGGGTAAAAGTTTCAAATCTGGGCCATTTCCGATTGTGTTATTATGCCATGCGACAAGGGGCATAATTCTTTCTTAATTTTTAATGGGGCATTGGCATCTATACCTGTTTTTCGTGTCACATTTTAACTTGTGCTTACTTTGCAAAATAAATTGCAAGAGACCCGTTTTTGTCGCATAACTTCAGCATACGGGGCTGAAGTAGCAAAGACAATCACGCAAAATTTCAGCATTTTAGTAGACGAGCCTAACGTTCAGCTCTAGAGCTAAAAAATTTTGAGAGTTCCAAAATGGGTATCTGATAAAGAACCTTAAACATTCCTTCTCTATCAAACTTCACAAGTCGATAAAAGTTTTAGTTGCACAAAAAGAAAAAAGAATTCTGCATACATATTGAAATACTTAGACCAATATGTATACCCGTTATTCTGCTTTTGCCTTCTAAATATTGGCTTATCTAACAATTTTCCTTTTGCTTTGACAGTTCAAAGTCCATTCAAATGCTAATTAAAAATCTTAAAAAGAAACATTTGGCCAACTATTGCTCAGAAATTGTCTGATAAATTAGTTGAACTGATGACTCATCGAACATGACAATATGATCGTGCCCAACTATTGCCTTATAAACAAGGACACTGCGAACGTATATAACCCGAGTACTACGCCCAGGGTTGAATCCACAGAGAGTTAACTTATCAATCATCATTTTTAGACCCACTAAACTCTCCAGAACTAGTTTTCCGAACATTTGAATCACAGTTGATGATTTCTTTAGTAACTAAGATTGCAAGTAAATAATAAGCTGTAAACTAAAATGCTAAGGTTGTAAACAATGATGAGAAAAAGCTAAAGTATATATTTTACCAATTGATGGAATCCTTTCGGTTTATGCTTCATACAAATTTACCAACATACCTCTATCAATCATGAACGCTCGTCTTACCGTAAATATCTCCCGAGTAATTACAGTAATATACTATTACACTCTCCTGAGATACACTAGCTAGCTTTAATTAACACAGTTCATTTAAGATTGCACCCAAGGCTTCGTTATCCCTAATCCCACCTTTAAACCCGCAGTTATAAATTCCTCTTATACTTTAGGAGTGGTGTTATTTAACAATAACCTAAATGTGCACTCTCTTCCAAGTTATGCACACTAAATAGGCACAGTCAATTGAGGATCCAGTCAATTAACTACGCCGAGACATAGTTGAATAAATAAAGATTGAACTAGCAATTTGTATTTGCATCAACAAGAAGTTCATCTCCCAATAAGTTCCATCAAAACCTTAGACAAGGGATTTAGCTACTCATGACTATGGGTAAACAAACTAAGATAAGATTCATCATAAACTAGCAAGAACAATCAAAGAAAAGAAGAAAGATGTTTTGGGTGATTTCTCACAAATGTTTTTCTTGCTAAGAAACTCTCAAAAGCAATACATGCCTTTCTTGGGTGAAGTCTAGTGTTTTAAAATAGGGTTTTGGGCTAAAAATTCCGTGTTTGCACTTTAGTCCCTGAAGTTTACTCGTGCCTGCCGCAGCTCCGCCCCCGTCGCGGTGGAACCGCGACCAAATGCACTCTCTGAATCTCAGTTTGTCCGTGAGCAGTCTTCACCACGGTTTTGCCGCGGTCGCGGTGGAATTGCGGTAGAACTTGTTCTCTGATTCTTCAGCCTGTTTTGCATGGTTCACTTGGGAAAGTTCATGGTTGGCCTCTTTTTCTTCAAATTTTTACTCCAAAAGTACTCCCTAGCCTTCTCTGGTCATATATAACCTGCAAATCATAAAAAGTACTAATAAGAGCATTTTGTTATCACTTCTATTATCAAAAATATGCAAGAAGGTGGTTATTTAGGGTCTGAATATAATTAAATTCACCTATTATCAACACCCTACACTTAAACCTTTGCTCGTCCTTGAGAAAGCTAAACCACACTTCTAGGCCTAACCGTTTTATGCATTACTCCAATTTATGTCACACTCGCCATTATGAAGGACCAACCTAAGCAGTGCAACAATCATACATCATATGCAGACTCTCATGCCACGATACACTCGTGCTCACTCTAATTACTCTAACAAAAGTGAAGACTTACTTTTTCTTCCTTAGTCACATTCTCTCACATTATAGTTCTGAGAGAAGTTCCATGCACATAAAATTCAAACAATAAGGAACCAAGGATAGAAAGAGTTCACTCACTCTTGACAAAGAGCATTCAGATGCCACACAGATACACCATAAGCTTGCCCCTAGTGTAATACTCTACTAATCGAGCTGTTCAGTCAAAGATCAAGAGGTCTTCATTTGGTTGTAATGTAGGCTAAGGGACGGGTAGTATATATTTGGATATAGTGACTAACCTCCCTAAGCACTTTTAATATACACTTCCTTTTATTTTAGTCTTTCATATGAAGCCCCATCATTCTTCCCCATTTTTGTTTCACAGGTTACCCCCACTTTTCATTAGGTGCAACTGGCTTCTCTTTTTTTTTTTCATTTTCTTTGTTTCTTTTTTTTCCATTTTTTTCTTTTACACTGCCAGTGCACCAGTCAAATAATTCATTCTTGATTTCCCTTTTTTCGCTACTTCCCTACCACCCCACACTTTGACTTTTGTATGTTCTTTAGTGATTCAAGTGCTTCTAGAAAGTACAGGTTCAAACAATCACCTATTCAAACACAGGGACATAGGTCATTACAGGGTTATAAAAGAACAGGCTTCAGGCTCAAAGGGGTTACCTTGGTCCAAGAGAGTCCTAAGGTCCTAAGACTACAAAAAAAAAATCTACCTAACATGATTCAAGAAAAATCCTTGGAAAAGAACCCTGGTCAAAAGAAAAATCAAGGGGGACTTACTATACTACCTAAAAAGGAAAAAATTAAAAAAAATATACATGGACTACTTCCCTCAAGAGTACTGTCCAAGTGGTCTGTCATCTACCTTTATTTTTGTTTTTTTATATCCGACTTGGACCCTCAAGAGACCCATCGACAAGTGTACATCATTGGTCCAAGTCAGACTCCTAA
Organism: Nicotiana benthamiana; assembly: GCA_034376525.1. Lineage (NCBI taxonomy): Eukaryota > Viridiplantae > Streptophyta > Magnoliopsida > Solanales > Solanaceae > Nicotiana > Nicotiana benthamiana. The sequence goes on from CM067336.1 coordinate 109,690,155, forward strand.
GATAAGTATAGTCAATTATATACAACAACATCGATTCAATGCTACAACACACACAATGTCTATATACATTACAACACATAACCAGAGCAAGTCTCCCACCCCACACTTAAAATCATGGCATGTCCCAATGTCATATAAAGAAAGTAAAGAGCAGAAGGGTAAGAAGACTTCCCTGAGACTCAATCAGAGTCGGAGACGGAATTGGGGTCCACATTGCATGCTCTCCCCAAAGAACAAAACTAGGACATGAACCGTCCCTCGGACCTGGCCTGCCTCTAAGACATGACATCCATCGGTGTGTGTAGGCCATCCACTGAGGTGCGGAGATCCGCGACCTCTTCCTCCATGGAACGCATCAGGCAGACTGAGATCTGGAGAATCCTGCCCCAGTATGGAGGCGCTGAGAGGGTCCGACACTGTCAGTAGATCTCCTGGACGGTGCGAGAGGAACCGGGTCATCATCTATCTCAATTGTTGTACGTGTACTCCTACCCACTCTTCTGCGTGAATCTCGGAATGGTGTTTCAGGTGCCAATTCTCCATCGGTAGAATCAGTGGGGACATTCCTCCGCAAGCACAGTGCAGCCACCAAGGAAGGAAAGTAAAAACCCTTTAACAACAGCGGTCCCCGCAGGACCAGTTCATCACCAATTACCTGTGCTGCATCAAAATCCTTCTTCGTCATGAAGAACCATGTCAATAAGGATATGTTGAAGTTGACGTCAGGGTTGTTGCTGGAAGGAATGAACCGGCTGCAGATGATAGTAAACCGACACTTAGCCAAGTGCGTGAAAGAGTTGGAGTTCAGGTGATATGTCGTCTTTAATCATTGTTGGTCGCCCCCAGCACAAATTACATCAGTCATAACTTCCCACATGACATCTGACCTGTCGTGGTAGTAGTCAATGTCGCTCGTGAACTCAGGTAGCCGCAACGCCTGGCGAATATATGGAATGTGGGCTAGGACTATCGTAACCCTCACAATCACATCTCTACTTGAGTTTGAATGGCAGTTCGCATATAACTCCCTAACAATCATCCAGTTGACCGGGCCAGGATCATCAAAGGGGAATTCCATTCCCCACCTCCGAATTTCTTCATACATTTCCTCCTGTTCCATGTAGAGCGATGCGCGGTCATATGTTGGTTGTTAGGACGTGCCCGCCCTTCTTTTGCTTCTTACGGGCCATATTACATGTAAAGATTTAGAAAAATAGAAAATTCATCCTAATTAGTGATAGTCAGATGGGTACTCAAACTTCGCCACCCGATGGCACCACATGGTGGTGAAGGTCACAACCTCCAAAGAGGCCTCACAACAGTACTACTTGCAAAATTTAGCCTACGCCATCCCACACTTACTCCTTCAAATATTTCCAAACAATTACAACACTACCAGTCACCACTACAACACCCTCATACCCTAGAATAGGCGCAAAACACCTGAAAACATCACAACAAGCCTGCAATTGTCGGCCAAAATGGCCCTTCACCAAAATACACCACAAAAATTATTTCTAGGCCTCCAACTCATCCAAACCACCCCCACAATTGCAACATCATGAAGACCCAACCATTTTGTCCCTAAACAAGTTCACAAAAATCCAATACAACAATGGAAAAAATAATTGAAGAAAAAAGTTTACCAAAAATTAAACTACTCCTACCTAGGGTTAAGCTAAATTAATGTATGCTATATTACACTAATTAGAAGAGAATTAAAATAAGAAGAAGAAGAAAAACATTACTTACTTGGATGAGGGTTAGAGAGGGTGGGTGTTGGAGATGGTGAAGTGAAGGGGATGATAATGGAGATTCGAGAGAGAGGGGGGAAATTTTTGGAGAGAGAAGCTGAGAGAATAAGAGAGAAAAGGGATTGGGGGCGTGGGTGGTGTAAAATCTGATTGGAGAGGATAGGTTGGGGGTATTTTTGGTAAAAAGGGGAAAACGAAATAAAAAGATTAACAAAAATTCGTACCTGGGCCTGTCGCGATCTGCTCCGATCGTGGTAGAACCGCGGTGGACTATTTGTCAGAGAGAGGTCATCACCACGGTTCGACCGCGTTCACGGTAAAATTGCGAAAGGTGAAGTTCACGAGGTGCTTTGACCGCGGTTTCACCGCGGTCTGGGCACTCCTCTGATTTTGACATTTTTTTATATAAAGAGGGTTATACTTACAACAGTTTCATGGGTTTCCTCCCATGTAGAGCCTGATATAATGTCGTGGCATGACTCAGATGAGCGCAATTAAGGCTCGCTAGACCTCTGTGGTTCATTCAAATGCAGCTCAGACACTTCCTCAGGCTTGCTCATGCCCACATACAATTTCAATCGCAGACCATTGACTCTAAATGTACGAGAGTCATTTTCAGTGGGAAATTCCACAGCTCTTGACGGGAAAACTTCAACTACTCGAAATTGTCCAGACCATCGTGAATTAAGCTTACCCCGGAACAACCTCAGTCTTGAGTTGTAGAGCAATACCATGTCCCGGGGTTTGAAATTCTGCTCATCAATGTTCTGATCGTGTAGCCTCTTCATTCTCTCTTTGTATAGCCTTGTGCTCTCAAAAGCAAGGTACGTGAACTCCTCGAGCTCATGCAATTCAGTGACTTTTGACGTACCTACGGCTTCCATGTCTACGTTTAGTTGTTTCAGTGCCCACCACGCTTTATGCTCAAGTTCTACAGGTAGGTGACAGGCCTTCCCAAACACCAACTTGTATAGTGACATGCCAATTGGTGTCTTGAAAGCTGTTCTGTAAGCCCAGATGCATCATCTAGCTTCCTCTCCCAATCAGTTCTTGTGGCGTTCATGGTTTTTGTCAATACACTCTTGATCTCTCTGTTGGATACCTCAACCTGTCCACTATTCTTCGGGTTGTGAAAAGTAGCCACCTTGTGGTGCACATCGTACTTGGCCAACAACTTTTCAAAGGCCGTATTGCAGAAGTGAGTGCCTCCGTTGCTGATAATTGCTCGTGGTGTCCCAAAGCGGGTGAATATGTTCTTCTTTAAAAATACCACCACCACTTTTGCATCATTGGTGGGCAACGCTGTAGCTTCCACCCACTAGGACACATAGTCTACAGCAACTAGAATGTACTTATTGCCATAGGAGCTGATGAAGGGACCCATGAAATCAATGCCCCAGACGTCAAACACATCCACCTCCTAAATTGGGTTCATGGGCACATCGTGGCGCCGGGAAATGTTCTCGGTGCGTTGACATTCATTGAAACCCTTCACCCATAAGTGAGCATCTTTAAACACTGTCGGCCAGAAAAATCCAGCCTCTAACACCTTTGCTGCAGTCCTGATCCCTCCAAAGTGTCCACCATAAGTCGATGCATGACAAGCCTGCAAAATAAAAGATTGTTCTATCTCGGAGATCTATCTCCGAATCATGTTATCCAGGCATGTTCTAAGGAGATAGGGCTCATCCCAATAGTAGAAGCGGCTTTCACAAAAAATCATTTCCTCTGGACCGATGAAAGGTTGTGAGGAACTATACCACTGGCCAGGTAATTGGCAAAGTATGCATGCCATGGCACTTCCTGATGAGTGGTGGCGAGCAGTTGCTCATCTTAAAAAGTTTCCAGAATTTCCTTAACTTCAATTGCATTTTCAGCTCTCTCAAGTTGTGATAGGTGATCAACGACTTGATTCTCAGTGCCATTACGGTCACGTATTTCAAGATCGAACTCTTACAGCAGCAACACCCAATGAATAAGACATGTTTTAAGAGTCTTTCTTTTCTATTAAGTACCTGAGAGCTGCATGGTCAGTGTATACAATTACCTTTGATCCTATCAGGTAGGACCGAAACTTGTCGAATGTAAACACCACCGCTAGCATCTACTTTTCAGTCACTGTATAGTTCAACTGGGATCCACTCAGCGTTCTACTAGCATAGTTGATTTGGTGCATCAATTTGTCCTTCTGCTGGCCCAGTACTGCCCCCACTGCATATTCACTAGCATCACATATTAATTCAAACAGTTTCTCCCAGTTGGGGGCAACAATGATGAGTGTTGTGACCAGCATCTATTTCAACTCCTCAAATGCTACCCTGCAATCATTAGAAAATACAAACAGGTGATATTTCTCTAACAACTTACAGAGAGGGTTGGCGATTTTGGAGAAGTCTTCTATGAACCACCGGTAGAAACCGGCATGTCGAAGAAAACTTCTGATTGCTTTGAGTGAAGTTGGTGGAGGCAGCTTCGCTATTACATCAACCTTTACTCAATCTACCCGGATTCCCTTGCTTGACACTCGGTTCCCCAAGACTATGCCTTCTTGTACCATGAAATGGAACTTCTCCCAATTCAGCACCAGATTAGTCTCGATGCACCGTTTCAGCACACGTGTTAGATTTACCAGGAACTCATCAAATGAATTCCCCACCACTGAGAAGTCATCCATGAACACCTCTATTATATCCTCAATCATGTGAGTGAATATGGCCATCATGCACCGTCGGAATGTGGCGGGTGCATTGCATAGGCCAAATGGCATCATCTTGAAGGCATAAATGCCATATGGGCATGTGAAGGAGGTCTTCTCTCGGTCATCAGGTGCAATGGAAATTTGATTGTACCCTGAGTACCCATCAAGAAAAAAGAAGTGTGACCTCCCTGCTAATCTATCCAACATCTGATCAATGAAGGGAAGTGGGAAGTGGTCTTTCCGGATGGCTGGATTCAACTTTCAATAGTCCATGCAAATTCTCCAGCCTGTGGCGGTTCTTGTTGATATTAGTTCATTTTTGTCATTATTCACCACCGTCATGCCACCCTTTTTAGGCACACATTGTACTGGGCTAACCCAGCTGCTGTCGGAGATTGGGAAGATAATTCCCACATCTAACCACTTTATCACCTCATTCTTCACCACTTCCTTCATATTTGGGTTTAGCCTCCTCTGATGTTCCCTGGATGGTTTGTGACCCTTTACCAGCAGAATATTATGAATGTAGTAAGCGGGGTTGATCCTCTTTATGTCAGACATGGTCCACCCAATGGCAGTTTTGCACTCCTTTAGTACCTGTAAACGTTGTTGAACCTGCACGTCTAACAAACCAGATGATATAATAACAGGTAGAGTGGAGTCAGGTCCCAGAAATTCATACCTGTGGTGGGCTGGCAATGGCTTTAGTTCCAGCTTCAGTGGTTCTTCAATGGATGGCTTAGCTGGAGGAGTCTCTCTCTTTTCTAAGTGTAGAGGGCTCAAACTCTAATTTCTTTCCCAGAATCCTCTACCTTCCAGTGCCAACACCATTCATCCAAATCCTCACCATTCGCTTCATCTAAATTCATCAAGAATGCAACAAAGGGGTCCTCCATAGGCAAAACCTCATCATCAGATTCCACTATTACATCCACAGCATCAATAAGAGAGCAATTGGCGAACTCGCTTGGACGCCTCATAGGCTTCTGCACATTGAATGTAGTTTCTTCATCATTGAGCCTCATCTTGAGCTCCCCAGTCTCACAATCAATCAAGGCCCTCCCCGTGGCCAAGAATGGTCTTCCTAAGATTATAGGAATTTCTTCATCCACTTTGCAGTCCAAGATTACAAAATCCACGGGAAACAAAAATTTCCCCACCTGAATAAGCACATCATCAAGGATACCAAATGGACGCTTCACTGTCCTGTCGGCCAGCTGCAACAACATACAGGTGTGTCTAGCTCTCCCAATGCCCAATCTCCTATAAATAGGCAGGTTCATGAGATTAATGCTGGCCCCTAAATCACAAGTGCCTTAGCGAAGGCGAAATTACCAATAGTGCAAGGAATAGTAAAGCTGCCTGGATCAGATAGCTTTTCAGCAATAAGTCTAGTCACCACTGCACTACAAGTCTGAGTAAGTGCCACTGTGGCCAAATCTTGGAAATCAAACTTCATGCACATCAAGTCCTTCATCATTTTCGCATATCCAGGCATCTCTATTAAAGCTTCAATCAATGGTATGTTCACCTGGATTTGTTTGAGCATCTCAAAGAACTTTTTGTACTGCTCCTCCTTTTAATGCTTAGCCAACCTCTGCGAAAAGGGCCCAGGAGGTCTCTTCTTCCCAACCACTTGGGACTTCTCTTTCTCAGCTATTATTTCAGTCACTGGCTCGGCTAATTTCTCAATTTCCTGTTGCATGTGCTTTTCTTCCTGAGCGGGCTGGACTATCACCTCTGTCAATACCGTCGACTTATCCAGCTCAATGGGCACTGGAATGAGTGTCTCAGCCTATATGTTTTCTCAAGCTCTCTCTTGATCTACATCTCGGTCCCTGCCATTACGGAGACTCACCGCCATCAGCTCTTTTGGGCCCTGATCTTTTGGATTGATTTGGGTATCTGCAGGTAGTGTCCCTTGAGGACGGTTGTTCAAAGACATCGAAATTTGGCCCACTTGCAGTTCAATATTTTTGATAGATGCGTCATGTGCATCTACTCTCTCATTTATCTTTGCAGTGGACCCAATAACTTGTTGCATCATTGCTTCCACTCTAGCAAACCCATCGTCTTGTCTTCCACCATGCTGCTGCTGAGGCGGGTAGTGCCCTTGCTGCTGATTGTTGTACCCTTGTGGTCTAGGATACGGGGCCATGTTGTTGGGGGATCTCATACCTCCCATGTTTCCGGCGTTATATTATGGCTGAGGTGGCATATACTGCTTCTAAGTCTGCTGACCCCAGTTCTGATTTCCCTGTCTCTGACCCCCATAGTTAGCCACATAGTTCATATCTTCAGGGTGTTGATGGTGATGATCAAGCTTTGCATTCCAAGGATTACCAATTGGATGACTAATGCAAGATGTGCACAAGCCCCCATTAGTATTATCTACTATGTGTACCTGCTGCTTCTGCCCTGATTCCTCCACCTTTTTGGTGAGGATGCTCATTTGTGTCAGGAGATGCTCCATATTTTCAGCCATAGTGTTTGAAGGATCAAAAGGCACTGAGTGCATCATTGGAATGATAGGTGTATTTCTGGATGTCCATCCCGAATTTTGTGCCATTTTATCAAGTAAACTCTGACCTTCTCTCCATGTCTTGCTCAGGAATGCCCCACCAACTGAGGCATCAACAATATTCTTCAATCCATCTGACATTCCCATATAAAATTGTTGTCCCAACATCTGTTCAGGAACTCCATGATGTGGACACATAACTAACATTCCTTTGAACCTGCCCCATGGTTCATGCAGTGTCTCCATCGGTTTCTGCTTTAAGCTCACGATCTCATCAATTTGCTGGGCAGTTTTGTTGGGTGGATGAAACTTGTTATGAAATTGCTTGACTACCTCATCCCACGTTGCTATAGAGTTTATGGGAAGTGAGGTTAGCCAAACCTGTGCAGCTCCCGTCATCAAGAATGGGAAAAATAATAGCCTGATTGCCTCTGGAGTGACTTTGGGCTTCCTTTGAGTTTTGCAGATCGATAGGAAGTTCTTCGGGTGCTGCTGAGGATCTTCAAGTTGTGTCCCAGAAAAGAGTCCCTTGTTTTGCAACAAGTGCAGCATGTTATTTTTTATCTAGAACGATCCATCTTGTATTGCGGGCACAACTATGGCAGTAGCCAAATTGTCAGCTGTGGGTTGTGCCCACTCATACAGTGCATCCTCGGGCACAAAAGGTGCCACTTCTTTGACATTCAAGTTGACTTGCTCATGCCTGCCATTCCGTTGGGGTCAATTACGTCTTCCATGTTAGTTTCGAATTTGTCTGTTTGTTGAGGTGGTTGAAGTCTTCTGTTGGCATGGTTCAATGCCCAGAATTTTTTCTCAAGGTCTGAGAGTCCTTCAAGTAGTTCTCCAGTCCTTGTAGGTTTTCTACGCATACACCTGTACAACCAAGTTAACAACCGTCAAAAGTTTCAATCAAAAATTGGGTGTAGGAAACTGCCTACACTAAGAATTTTTGTATCTCTAGCAATGGTAATTGATAATTCGTAAACTCCCCGGCAACGGCGCCAAAATTTGATCATGCCCAACTATACCTTATAAACAAGGACACTACGGACGTTGCAAATATAACCCGAGTATTACCCCCAGGGTCGAATTCACAGAGAGTTAACCTATCAATCACAATCTTTAGACCCACTAAACTCTTCAGAACCGGTTTTCCAAGCATTTAATCACAGTTCTGGTATTCTTTAGTAACTAAGATTGCAAGTAAATAACAAGCTGTAAACTAAAATGCTAAGGTTATAAACAATGATGAGAAAAATCTAAGGTAAAGATTTTCCCTATTGATGGAATCCCTTCTGTTTATGCTTCATACAAATTTACCAACACACCTCTATCAATCATGAACGTTCGTCTTACCGTAAATCACTCCCGAGTAATCATTGTAATATATTATTGCACTCTCCCGATATACATTAGCTAGCTTTAATTAATACAGTTCACTTAAGATTGCACCCAAGGCTTCGTTATCCCTAATCCCGCCTTTAAACCCGCAGTTATAAATTTCTCTTATACTTTAGGAGTGGTGTTATTTAACAATAACCTAAATATGCACTCTCTTACGAGTTATGCACACTAAATAGGCACAGCCAATTGAGCATCCTGTCTGTTAACTTCACCAAGACATAGGTGAATAAATAAAGATTGAACTAGCAATTTGTATTTGCATAAACAAGAATTTCATCTCCCAATAGATTGCATCAAAACCTTAGACAAGGGATTTAGCTACTCATGACTATGGGTAAACAAACTAAGATAAGATTCATCATAAACTAGCAATAAAATCAAAGAAAAGAAGAAAGATATTTTGGGTGATCTCTCACAAGTGTTTTTCTTGCTAGGAAACTCTAAAAATCAATACATGCCTCTCTTGAACGAAGTCTAGTGTTTTAAACTAGGGTTTTGGATTAAAAATCTCGTGTTTGGACTTTAGTCCCTGAAGTTTTCTCGCGCCTGCCGCGGTTCTGCCGCGCTCGCGGTGGAACCGCGGCCAAGTACACTCTCTGAATCTCAGTTTGTCCGCGAGCAGTCTTCATCGAGGTTCTGCCGCGGTCGCGGTGGAACCGCGGTAGAACCTGTTCTCTTATTCTTCAGCCTATTTTGCGTGGTTCACTTGGGAAATTTCACGATTGGCATATTTTTCTTCATTTTTTACTCCAAAAGTACTCCCTAACCTTCCTTGGTCATATATAACCTGCAAATCATGAAAAGCACTAATAAAAGCATTTTGTTATCACTTTTATTATCAAAATTATGCAATAAGGTGGTTATTTAGGGCCTAAATATAATTAAATTCACTTATTATCACAATACATGATGGAACAATATTTCCCATGTCTTCAATGAGAAGCAGATCTTGGACTATGGAACTGGTTCAGGTGTTCTAGCAATTGCAGCTCTTAAGGTACTTGGTTTTCTTTCAAAATATTGCCGTTGAAGCTGCTAACAAACTGCCGTTGAAGCTGCTAACAAAGTAAGTCTTTATAAATCAGAGCTCCACCTAAAACTGATCCTTTACTCACTGAATCCAGGCCTTGCTAAGTCTGAATTTACATGCAATTCTAAAAGGAGTTTTTCTTCCTTTTTCCTTCAAGTATTCAACTATTGAACATGGAAATACATAGAAATAGGAATAGACAGTTTTCTTGAGCGTTTGTGATAGTTTCCTTCAAGTATTCAACTACCAGACAGTTGGCGAACGTTTGTGGTTGTTTGCAAGAAGAAAGAGGAAGAAAACGAAATAGGAGAAGGTGGGGAGAAAGAGGGCTGAAGTTGTTTAAAAATTGGGTACTAAGTTAAAAGTTTTTAAAAAAAAATGGATATAGGTTAAGTGGAGGCGACCAAATAGGGCGCCCCGTACAATTTTTATATTTTTAATTTGGTGAGAAGATAAAATCTTGATTTGCAGATTGCTCATATGACAGTTAAGTTAAATCCTCGATAACAATCAAATTTAACCAAACAAGGACCAAATCAGATTTAGATTAGTGATATACATTGAAAAATAAGTCTCGACTCTGAGCAAACAAATGCTTTCTGTTGAAATCGAGAACTAAATTTCACCGCATAAACACGATCTCAACAAATGAACTCAGACTCGGCATAAACATAAACAGCAAGAGAGTACTGATTCTGGAGATTCACGTGCAAGAGTGCGCATTAGGCTTTTCAAAATGTTGAGTGACACGGAAAATTATTTAAACCGAGTTAGCAAAAAGGGAAGCTGCAGAGAACAGTGATGGGATTTGTCTAAATAAAACATTATGACATGGATTCATAAAGGGAGCCAAATAGAAACATGCTCAATGTTGCTGGTTTTCTTCGTACGATGCTAACATACACTGTCCAGGATGAATCAAGGTGTCATCTTTGAAGCGAAAAAAGACGGTAAAAAGAGGCCACGCAAGCTACCAAGAATAGCAGAAAAAAACACCACCATTAAAGAATCCACCTGAAAGAGAACAATCAAAACCATAATGAACATTGACCGAGGCAACAAGCGAAAGATGAGGAAATATTTTACCACAAAAAGTACACTATTTCCAGAGGATTAGGTAAGAATGAAAATAACAGTCCGCCTTATTTGAGGAAGTCAGCAAAAGCATCAGTCTTAAACTCAGAGATAAAACCCTACTATCTAATACAAGGCTCGCAATAGCCTCAAACTGCTACTCCTTCCGGTCCACTTTATCTGGTTTTTTGGTTGTTTTCACACATATGTTATTTTTAGCATTAATTACTAATGAAGTTGACCATATTAACCTTAGTTTGTTCATTGTAAATACAACAAATACTCCTAGGCTCATTACTCCAAGGGCAACTTTGGAAAAAAGTTGATTCCTTCTTTATATATGAAAGAACCAAATATTATGAACCACAAAAAAAGGTCAAAAATCAATAAAAGTGGACCGGAGGGGAGTAACATAGTTCACAAAAGCAAAAAATACCTGAATTCAATAATAAGGCAAAATGACACAACAAGAACAAAAGATTGGGTCATATTCAGCCGCCGATGAAAGTGTTCGAAAAAGCTTTGATTCTTAAAAGTTGGTAAGACCCTTTCTCTTGATCAGCACATCTTATGCTAAGATCGATATCTTACTATCCAGCCATTAGGATCTATGGCCGAAAGCTAATATTGAACAATTTTCTTAGTAAATTTATAACAAAAAGATCACCAGCAAGTAAACAAACCTTGATTACCACAGCAAAGAACAAGAACAGAGAAGAGAGATGGAGTAAATCCCATAGGAGGCAAGGTTGCATAGAAACAGCAGGATGGTTGAAAATACAATTAAGTATATAGCACTACACTATTATTGAATAAAGCTATCTCCAATCACTCTGAGGAACTTGCTAGTTTAATAAAGTTCCAAAATGCAATGGAGCTCCGCAAGATGTGACAAAACAGCTGCAATCTTTTTTTATCACACAACCAAGAAAAATTCTGTAAGTAGGAACTAGTCCAAAAGAACCTTGAGAGACTGGTGCAATAGCCTTTCAACATGTTATACAAGGTTATGCCAATTAATGTTTCATCATCTTAAACACACTAAATAACAAATCGTCAAGATATTTTCCCTAATTGTTTCCTTCATTGAATAAATAATAATGTAACAAGTACGATCCTCAACAATGACCACTCAACATGCTCAACAATCACCACATACTAAACATGAAACATTCTCAATAATCCCCAACGAACCCCTTATCACAGGAACTATGATGAAATCATGAGTTTTCTATCTTTATATAGTCTTAAAGAAGAGCAATCAAGCCTTCGAAACGTGAACGGAATCTCCTTATCTGCTCTCCAATTTAATCTCTATGCTCCACCACTTTTAACTACTGTGCCCTGATTTTGCAGTTCATTACATCTTCTGTCCCATGATATCAGAACTTTTTTCGTTCCAAGAGTCAAAGAAAGTGACCTTTAACTAATTTCTTTAAGTAGAACAAATGCATTTTTTTATAATTACTACTTGTGTATTGCAAATTTGCTCGATCGTTGTTTCTCCTATAATCTTAGAAAACTAAATTTTATTTTGCTAAAAAGTAAATTATTTTACGTCCACATTAAATATAAAAGCAAAACTAATCCTTAAAAAATATAAACCTTACAAAAATGATACATCAAGTGAATTAATTTGATATTTCTACTGCGAGTTTGTGCTGGTGACTTTGAAATTTTTGAGATAAGTTGATCGACCCATAACAAACTCAACGAAATTAAAAACAATCAAAATATGAAACATACGATTTTACCAAAAGATAAATACATAAGAAACTAGTAGCATTTTCATCAAATGATTACCTACTCAACGATTGAGTCCGAGAAGCATATTCTGTTGCTTAGGCAAGTAAACAACATTAGGAGTCTTAGCCAAAGTCCCAGCAATTTCTCTCGAAGCTTCTATCCTTCTCAGCTCAATCAAACCCATTCCAGCAGCCGCAGTAGCATCCGAAATCAGCTTAGCTGATTCACTCTCTCCTTCAGCCCTAATAATCGCCGCCCTCCTCTCTTGCTCGGCCTTCATCACCACGAATTTCGACCTCTCAGCCTCCTGCTGAGCCACCTGCTTCTGCTCCACAGCTTTCGAAAACTCAGCTCCATACGACAAGTGCGTGATCGCCACATCATCGAGCTCGATGTTGAAATCCTTGGCGCGTCGGATCAAGCTCTCACGAACGAGAGCGGAGACCTGTGGACGCTCCGTGAGGAGTCTGATCAGCGTTGAATTGAGCCACGACGGCTTTAAGCACCTCGTTGCCGATCGAAGGGAGGACCTTTTCATCATATTCGGTACCTAAGGTTTTGAAAATGTCGGGGAGGCGGGAGACTTGAGGGCGGGAGAGGATACGTAGCGTGAGGTTAACCATCTGGAGATCTTTTGTTCCGGAGATTGAGGAGAAAGTGTGGGGCCTAGTACGGATATCGAAGATGAAGGGCTTTTGTAGCCATGGGATTAAAAAGTGGGTCCCTTCACCGACAGTTTCGTCGATGACTCCACGGAAGCGGTCGAAGAGAACGGCGCGCTGGCCGCCGTCGACGGTGTATAGGGTGGAATTGAGAACTGCGCCCCCGAGGCCAAGGCTGAAAGCGGCTCGGGCAAGGTTTGTCAGGAATGAAACTGCAGCTTGGCTACTACCCATTGTTGTGTGTAGAAAGCAGAGAGAGAGAGAGAGTGAGATTTTGATAAGGGTTTAAGAGAGATAACAAGAATATTGAGGGATTTTAGGTAAGAATCTGGATTGTTCTGCAAGTAAAAACCTAAACACCTCAATTGAGCAGACGGGTTTGGATTTGCAGATTATTCAGCACATTACACTCTGTATATTTTCGTAGAGTTTTTAGCCAAAATTGTCCCTTATGTTTTCGGGTAAATCTAACATTATCCTTTATTTATTATCCTGAATACTTATAATCCTTTAAATTTGTTAAAGTTGAGCAGGTTTAGTCCTTTTAATAAAAGACCAAAAAGAGACCACAAAATTAATATTGTTTTAACTAAGTCAACTGGGTTAGACTCGTGAGAGTACGATGATTCGAAAAATATAAATTCTTTCCGATTCCGAGACGTGGGCCCGAGGGGCATTTTGGTTATTTTTATAATTTCACGTATTAGCTTGGAATTTCATTGTAAAATCAATTACTTGAATTATTATTTACAGTATGCAATTTAATTGAATATATTTGAGCCGTTTAGAGTCGGATACTCGTGGCAAAAGCGTGATTTCGGGTTGACCTGCACTTGTTCGGGGTAAGTGACTTGTCTAACCTTGTTTGAGAGACTTTGTTAAATAGGATTCGATATTTGATAGTTGAATGCCTTGTACGTGAGGTGACGAGCGCATACTTAAACTAATTGTTGAAAATCCATTTTTACTTGGAATTATTTAAATTGTTGAACCATGTTCCAAGTGAAAAACGGATTTTCAGCAATTAGCTCAAGTACGTGCTCGGCACCTCACATACAAGGCATTCAACTACCAAATATCAAATCATATTTGACAAACACTCCCACACAAGGTTAGACAAGCCACTTACCTCGAACAAGTGCAAGTCAACCCGAAACCACGCTTTTGCCACGAGTATCCCCGACTCCAAATGGGTCAAATTTATTCAATTAAGTTGCATACTGTAAATAAAAATTCAAGTAACTGATTCTACAATTAAATTCTAAGCTAATACGTGAAATTATAAAAAATGACCAAAATACCTCTCGGGCCCACGTACGGAATCGAAAAAAATTATATTTCCCGAACCATCGTACTCTCACAAATCTAACCCAATTGACTCAGTTAAAACACTGTTAGTTTTTCGGTCTCCCTTTGGGTCTTTTGTTAAATGGACTAAACCTGCTCAACTTTCGCAAACTTAAAGGACTATAAGTGCTCAGGGTAATAGATAAAGGATAAAGTTAGACTTACTCCAAAAGATAAGGGACAATTTTGACTAAAAACTCTATTTTCGTACAACTAGTTTTTAGACAAGAATTGTTAAGAAAATTCTGGATTGGAAAATGGATAAATGAGTGGGTTAAGATAGTAGGGGCCTTTTTAATATTTTCAAGACTTGCAGGTCACCTATTAAAGTTTGAAAAACTTTATTTCACCTAAATTTTATGCTGGGTTCTCTTTCTACTCTCTTAGGGGTGCGTGCATTCGGTTTATCGATTCGATTTTGACCCTTATCGATAATTATTTATCGATTATCGAATTGTACATATATTTATCGTTATCGTTTCAATAAGATTTCGACTTTTCCGATTTCGATTTATTGATTTTTGGGGCTTATCGATTCGGTTATCAACTACACCAATAAGAAAATTTGCGGGATTTCACAGAAAGTATATCGCTATAAATACGCCTAACTAATATGGACAAAAAAAGCTAAAACCGGACGAACAATGTTTATAACAAAAAAATTGTGTCAACAAGCACTTGCAATGAAACTAAAATAATGGATCAAATATATGCCACCAACACTCCAAAGGTATAAAAAAATATATCATCACGGCTAATTCTATTTTTAATTAATTTATACTTCATTTCCTTGAGCTTTAAATGTGATCATTCCTTAAATGTGGTAGATGAAATAATAGGGTTAGGGACATAGGATAAAGGAAAGGGTATTATAGAATAAGGGTAAAACAAATTAGTATATTTTATCGGTTTATCGATAAACCGATAACAAAAGAGGATAAAAATCGAAATCAAAATCGAACTCGATAAGGAAAATTTTGAAATCGAAATCGATAAATCGATAAACCGATTACAAATAATCGATTCGATTTATAGATAAACCGATTCGAATGCACACCCCGATACTCTCTTGTCACGACCCTAGTTCACCAATCGTGAACCTGTCATGACGGCACCCAGTCTTTGCGAGTAGGTAAGCCTAACACATTGCGGAAATTAACAACCTTTACGAAAACGATAAACAATACTGAATAACATAAGAAAATGCATAGGGTGCCGCCTGACACATACACTTCAACTCATAATAATGTAACAATCTCAAATACCCGGAAACCCACGGGCAACACAGGCTAAGAGTAAACATAATATACGACTCTAACATCCAGAAATGTCTACACAACTAAGTACATGAATGAAGCTGCTTACTAAAAGGTAGAATAGAAGGAGACTCTTCGGATCTGCGGACGCGGCAGATGCATACCTCAAGTCTCCAAGTGTAGCTCCGAAATGCCTGAGAGCGCGCTCGACTCGAAGTATCTGGATCTGCACAACAAAAGTGTGCAAAAAAGTTGCATGAGTACACCACAACGATACTCAGTAAGTGCCAAGCCTAACCTCGGTAGAGTAGTGACGAGGAAGGTCGAGGCCATACTGAGATAAACATAAGAATGAAAATAAGATAAGTAGACACTAAGAAATACAGTAAACCTCGAGTATCTAGCAAGACAGTAAGTAGAACGGAACGGCTACAAATACAATCTACGAATACAAGAACAATCACTCAATATCAGGATGAACCCGCAGTCCATTCTTACCAATATCTTAGGATCTCCCATGAATTGAACCTGCAGTCCGTCATACCAACAACAGAGGATCTCTCGGGAATCGAACCTGTAGTCCATCATACCAAATAACAGAGGATCTCCTGGGAATTGAACCCGTAGTCCATCATATCAATATCAGAGGATATCCCGAGAATTGAACCCGTAGTCCGCCATACCAGTAACAAAGGATCTCCCGGGAATTGAACCCGTAGTCTATCATATCAATATCAGAGGATCTCCCGGGAATCGCACTCGTAGTCCATTATATCAATACCAGAGGATCACCCAGGAATTGAACCCGTAGTCCGGTATATCAATAAACACATCACAACAAATCAATACTAACAGGAAGAAGCTAGTACAAGCAACAGATAAAATCTAGAGTCTGGCATGCTTGCCGGAAGACAGATATGGCAATTTAGTCAAGTAGAGCAAATAAGTTATTAACATGCTTTCCCTAAGCTAAAACAAGTAAATTGCATTTTTAACAGTTAAGTACGTGAAGACACAGTCTAAATAAGTCAAATAAGGTAAATTTTCAACAACTAGCACAAACACGCGCCCGTCACTCGCGCACACGGCATTTTAAATAACAGCAAAGATATCCTAAGGGGAGAGGTCCCCAACACAAAGTTAGACAAGTTACTAACCTTGAATCGGTACAAAACCGCTAAGAAACAATGTCCTTGCAACAGGTATCTGACTCCGAGGGGCCCAAATATATTCAAACAAATTACATATGGTAAATAACATCACAAGTAACTAATTACATTGCTAAAATTAAAGCTAAGGCGCGAAAATAGGTGAAATGACCAAACCACCCCTCAAGCCAACGTTTCAGAATCAAATAATTTTCACATTTTCAGAAACCTCGTACTCTCACGAGTCTAACCATACAAACATCTTCCAAATCGGAGGTCAAATGCCCCTTCAAATCATCAAAGTTAGGTCTAAGAACTTTACCCCAATTTTCATTCAAAATTTGAAATTAAAGCTTGAATTTGAGATTAGATTAGTGGGTTTTAGTCATAGAGGAGTAAGGAATTATTACCTAATATTTTCCTCTGAAAATCCCTCGAATAATCTCGCAAAACCGAGCTCTCTATCTTGATTTTTTGTAAAAATGGAAAAAGGCTTCGTGTTTGAAATATTAATAATGCCAAGAACATTTGTACAATGCGATCGCGGAGATGGGCATGCATTTGCGGAGAGTAAAATTCAAATGGCTGAAAAATGGCCTTCGCGATCGCGAAGGGTAGGCTGGGAACGCGAAGAGCTGGGACCGGACACTACGCGAATGCGAAACGTTTCACGCGATCGCATAGAAGAAAGAACAATGGTGTTCAGGAATGGCCTACGCGAACGCGTTGGCAGGGAGGTGAACACGGAAGAGGTAATGGCTGGGCTTCGCGATCGCAGGGTAAGGGACGCGATCACGATGAATGGGAAGGGAAAAGCTTCACGAACGCGGGGGCTTCTTCGCAAACGCGAAAAAGGAATCACTGACCTGCAATTTTCTGCTGAAATTTCAAAACTCAAATTGCTCCGTTGAGCATCCTAAACACACCCGATGCCCCCGGAACCTCAACCAAACGTACGAACATATCCCATAGCATCATTTAAACTTGTACAAATCCTTAAAACACCTAAAACAATGCCGTAAATACAAATTAATCAATGATTTGAATTTAAAAACTTCAAAACATAACCAAACTCGCTTTCAATTCAAAATCTAATCAAAACACGTCTGACTGACCTGAAATTTTGCACGCACATCCCAAATGACATGACGGTGCTACAATGACTTCCGGAATCCCGTTCCGACCCTTGGATCAAAAATTCACTACCGGACCGAAAACTTAAAAATTCTAACTTTCGGCATTTCTAGCCTAAATTAGCTACGGACATCCAAAATGCATCCCGAACATGCTCCAGACCCCAAAATCACCTAACGGAGCGAACGGAACCATTGGATTTCCATTCCGAGGTCGTCTTCACACTGTTCTGGTTATGGACCATTTGCCAACACTTAAGCTCTGATTTAAGGACTAAGTTTCCCAAAACATTCCGAATTCTATTACCGAACATCCCGGCAACCCAAAATAGCACAAATGAACTTAGGGGAAGCAATTAATAGGGGAACGGGGCATAAATTCCAAAGACGACCGGCCGAGTCGTCACATCCTCCTACACTTAAGCATTTGTTCGTCCTCGAACGAGCATAGAGAACATACCTGAAGTAAAAAAAAGATGAGGGTATCGGCTGCGCATATCCTGCTCGGTCTCCCAAGTCGTCTCCTTGGTAGGCTGACCCCGCCAGTGAACCTTTACTGAAGCTATATCCTTTGACCTGAGCTTTCGGACCTGCCTGTCTAATATTGCAACTAGCTCCTCAACCTAGGACAAGTCATTGTCCAACTGGGCTGAAGTGAACTCCAACACGTCAGAAGGGTCACCGTGATACCTCTGAAGCATCGAAACATGAAATACTGGATGAACCTCGGCCAAACTGGGAGGTAAAGCAAGCTCATAAAAAACCTTCCCAACCTGCTTCAAAATCTCAAATGGACCAATGAGCCTCGGGCTCAACTTCCCTTTCTTTCCAAACCTCATGACGCCTTTCATGGCGAGACTCGAAGCAAAAACCGCTCACCAACCATAAAGGATACACCACGAACCTTCCGGTCCGCATAACTCTTCTGTCTAGACTGGGCCGTACGGAGTCTATCCTAAATCACCTTAACCTTCTCAACCGCATCCTGGACCAAATCAGTGCCTAATAGCCTGGCCTCGCTCGGCTCGAACCAACCCACCGGGGATTTGCATCTCCTACCATATAAGGTCTCATATGGCGCCATCTGAATACTAGATTGATAACTATTATTGTATGCAAACTCAGCCAATGGCAAGAAATGATCCCAAGACCCTCTAAACTCAATCGTGCACGCACTGAGCATATCCTCGAGAATCTGAATAGTGCACTCGGACTGTCCATCCGTCTGAGGGTGAAAAGCTATACTCATGGTCACCCGGGTACCTAGCTCTCTCCAGAATTGTAAAATAAACACTGAACCCCTGTTTGAGATGATAGAAATTGGAATGCCATGCAGACGGACAATCTCCCTGATATAAATCCCTGCTAATCGCTCCGTTGAGTAAGAAGGACACATTGGAATGAAATGAGCATACTTGGTCAACCGATCCATAACAACCCAAATAGAATCAGACTTCCTCGCCGTCAGAGGGAGACCAGTCACAAAATCCATAGTGATATTCTCCCATTTCCCCTATGGAATCTCCATCTACTGGAGTAACCCTCCCGGTCTCTGATGCTCAGCCTTTACCTGCTGACAGATGAGGCATCTAGATACAAACTCTATTATGTACTTCTTCATCCGCCTCCACCAGTAATGCTGCCTCAGATCCTGATACATCTTCGCGGCACCTGGATGGATGGAGTACCGTGAGCTATGGGCCTCAATCAATATCAACTCCCGAATATCATCAACATCGGGCACACAAATCCACCCATGCATCCTCAATACCCCGTCATCTCTAATAGTCACATCCTTAGCATCGCCATGCTGAACTGTGTCCCTGAGGACAAGAAAATGAGGGTCATCATACTACCGCTCCCTGATACGATCAAACAATAAAGACCGAGAAACCACACAGGCTAGAACCAGACTGGGCTCCGAAAGGTCCAATATCACGAACTGACTGGCTAAAGCCTGAACATCCATCGCCATACGTCTCTCTGAAGCTGGTAAATATGCCAAACTCCCCAAACTCTCTGCCCGGCGACTCAAGGCATCGGCTACCACATTATCCTTGCACGGGTGATAAAGAATAGTAATATCATAATCCTTCAATAGTTCCAACCATCTTCTCTGGCGCAAGTTCAGATCCTTCTGCTTGTACAAGTGCTGCAAACTCCGATAATTCATATAAATCTCACAAGGCACGCCATACAAATAATGACGCCACATCTTTAAGGCATGAACAATAGCAGCTAACTCAAGGTCATGGGTAGGATAGCTATTTTTCATGCACCTTCAACTGTCTGGACGCATAGGCATCACCCTACCGTCCTGCATCAATACCGCTCCAAGTCCAACGAGTGAGGCATCATAATAAACCGTATAGGACCTCGTACCAGTAGGCAAAATCATAATAGGGGCTGAAGTCAAAGCCATCTTGAGCTTTTTGAAGCTCGCCTCACACTCGTCTGACCACTGAAAATGAGCACCCTTCTGGGTCAATCTAGTCATAGGGGCTGCAATCGACAAGAACCCCTCCACAGAACGACGGTAATACCCCGCCAGGCCAAGGAAACTGCGGATCTCTGTAGTTGAGGAGGGCCCAGACCAAGTTTGCACGGCCTCCACCTTCTTCGAATATGCCCGAATGACCTCACTCGATACCACGTGGCCTAGGAATGCCACATAACTCAAACAAAACTCACATTTTGAGAAATCTGCATATAATTTCTTTTCTCTCAGGGTTGAAGCATTGTCCTCAGGTGCTGCTCATAATCTTCCCGACTCCGGGAGTATACAAGAATATCATCTATGAAAACAATGACAAATGAGTCAAGATAGGGCCTGAATACACTGTGCATCAAATGCATAAAAGCTTCTGGGGTGTTGGTCAGCCCAAATGACATGACAAGGAACTTGTAATGACCATCCGAGTCCTGAAAGCAGTCTACGGGATATCCGGCTCCCGAATCTTTAGCTGGTGATAACCTGAGTGCAAATCAATCTTAGAAAACACATGCGCGCCCTGAAGCTAGTCAAATAGATCATCAATACGAGGCAAAGGATATCGGTTCTTCACTATAACTTTGTTCAACTGACGATAATCGATACACATGCGCATAGAACCATCATTTTTCTTTACAAACAAGACATGAGCACCCCATGGTGGAACACTGGGTCGAATAAAACCCTTATCGAGAAATTAGTGTAACTGATCCTTCAACTTCTTCAACTCAGAAGAAGCCATACGGAAAGGAGGAATGGATATGGGCTGAGTGCCTGGCAACAAATCAATACCAAAATCAATGTCCCAATTTGGTGGCATGCCCGGAAGATCAGCTGGAAACACATTGGGGAAATCCCGTATTATTGGGACAGAGTCAAAAGAAGGGGTATCAGCACTAACATCTCTCACATAGGCCAAATACGCGGCGTACCCCTTCTCAACCATACGTTGAGCTTTAAGAAAGGATATAACTCTACCGAGAGTGAGATCAAAAGTACCACTCCACTCAATACGCAAAATACCTAGCATAGCCAACGTCACGGTCTTAGCGTGCCAATCAAGAATAACATACTGGGGCAACAATAGTCCATGCCCAATATAATATCGAAATCAACCATATCAAGTAATAAAAGGTCTGCCCTGGTCTCGAAAACACGCATAGTAACCAAACATGACCGATATACGCGGTCCATAACAAGAGAATCTCCCACAGGAGTGGAAACATAAACATGAGAGCTCAAAGTCTCTCGGGCTGTAAATGCGGAGCAAAATAAGATGACACATAAGAATAAGTAGAACCTGGATCGAATAGAACCGATGCCTCTCTGTGACAAACCAATATAATACATGTGATAATAGAATCAGAGGCGACAACCTTGGCACGATCAGGAATGGCATAAAATCTGTCCCGACCCCTCCCTTGAGGGCGACCTCTATCTCCCCGATCCCACCACTGGCTTGCTGGGCAGGTAGGGTGGCGGCTGGAGCTGGAAATATGGCGTGCTGATCCTAGGGAGCATGCTGAGTCTATGGAGTCTGAGAAGGCGCACCCCTTCCATGTATGGGGCACTCTCTAACAAAGTGGAGGGTATCCCCGCACTCATAAAAAGCTCTGGGAGGGCGCGGTGGTTGTGACTGACTGGACCCACCCCTGCTAGACTGACCTATGGAGGTACCCTGTGCAGGAGGCACACTAGAAACCGGAGGTGCATAATAAGGCTCCTGGTATCTGGGAGGAGCTGGAGTACTACTGGATGAAGGATGAGCTGATGAACTGGGCGACCCGTATAGCCCCTACCATGACGTACTGCTCCTGAAGTACGGGTACCAGAGAAATGACTAGACTCCCGTGACCTCTTGGCCTCTCTCTCTTCTCGCTCTCTAGCATGCATATCCTTTATCCTCCTGGCTATACTCACCACCTGTTGATAGGGTATATCCATATCCAACTCTCGCTCCATGCCAGACCCGATGGAAGGAATAAGACTCTCGATAAACCTGCAAACCCTCTCACGAATGAAAGCAACCTAAGCAGGCGCATGCCTGGCCAACCTAGTATAACAGATGGTATACTCAGATACAGTCATAGGGCCCTGGTGCAAGTGCTCAAACTCCGGTCACCATGCATCTCGGAGGCTCTGGGGAACAAACTCCCTCTGAAACATGGCTAAAAATTGAGACCAAGTCAGGGAGGCAGCCTCGTCGGGACTGTCTAACTCAAAGGTACGCCACCAGTTATATGCGGCTCCCCGAAGCTGGAAAGCTGCAAAAGAAACCCCACTCTAGGCAGTAATACCCATGGTGTGAAAGATGCAGTGACAATCCTCCAAAAATCCCAAAGCATTATCTGTGGCTAGTCCACTGAAAATAGGAGGGTCATACTTCTTGAACCGCTCCAATCTACACCGCTCATCCTTTGAAGCAGGTGAACCATCCTCGGGTTGAACCGGTATTGTAGGCTGGATAGGAATAATATCTGAAATCGGTCCCATGTCACCCTCTGCTCTAGAGTGTGGGCTGCGGGAGTCTGAGCTCCTCGCCTATCTTGGGACATGGCTACAGGAAGGGGAAGCAATCCCGTCTGTGACAGCGTAGTATACATGCTCATAAACTATGCCAATACCTCCTAAACAGCTGGAGTAGTGGTGGCTGTAGGCGTCTCTGGTGCCTGAGTCCTGACTGGATCTGCTGGTGGCACCTCTGCGGCTGCTTGCATAGATGCCCTGGTTGCACCCCGTGCATGTCCATCACCCCTGCCCCGGCCCCTACCTCTAGCGGCTTTAGGAGGGGGTGCGGGTGCCTGATCATCCTGGGTCGTGCGTGTCCTCACCATCTGTGAGAGAATAGAAGATAAAAGTTTAGAATAGAGGTAAAAAACATAGCACGACAAGAATTCAATGAAGTGAATATTTTCCTAAACAGTTACTTAGCCTCCCGTAGATAAGTACAGACGTCTCCGTACCGATCAGCAAGACTCTAAATAAGCGGCATGTGTCCCGTGAATCCTATGAACCTAGCACTCTGATACCAACTTGTCACGACCCTAGTTCACCAATCATGAACCTTTCATAACGGCACCCAGTCTTCGCGACTATGTAAGCCTAACACATTGCGGAAATTCAACAACATTTACGAAAATGATAAACAATACTGAATAACATAAGAAAATGTACAGGGTTTCGCCTGGCACATACACTTTAACTCATAATAATGTAACAATATCCAAGACCCGAAAACCCACGGGCAACACAGGCTAAGAGTAAACATAATATACGGCTCTAGCATCCGAAAATTTCTACACAATTAAGTACATAATGGAACTGCTAACTAAAAGGTAGAATAGAAGGAGACTCTTCAAATCTGCGGACGCGGCAGATGCATACCTCAAGTCTCTAAGTGTAGCTCCGAAATCACTGATAGCGCGCTCGACCCGATGTACTTGGATCTGCACAACATAAGTGAGCAAAATAGTGGTACACCACAGTGGTACTTAGGAAGTGTCAAGACTAACCTCGGTGGAATAGTGACGAGGAAGGTCGAGGCCATAGCGAGATAAACATAAGAATAAAAATAAGATAAGTAGACAGTAAGAAATACGGTAAATCTCGAGTATCTAGCAAGACAATAAGTAGAACGGAACAGCTACAAATACAATCTACGAATACAAGAACAATCACTAAATATCAAGATTCCACATGGAGCTCCGGAAATTGTACCCGCAGTCCATTCTTACCAATATTTGAGGATCTCCTGGGAATTGAGCCCACAGTCCGTCATACCAATAACAGAGGATCTCGTAGGAATCGAACCCGTAGTCTATCATACAAAATAATAGAGGATCTCCCGGGAATTGAACCCGTAGTCCATCATATCAATATCAGAGGATCTCCCAGGAATTGAACCTGTAGTCCGTCATACCAGTAACAAAGGATCTCCTAGGAATCGAACCGTAGTCCATCATATCAATATCAGAGGATCTCTCGGGAATCGAACCCGTAGTCAATCATATCAGTATCAAAGTATCTCTCGGGAATTGAACCCATTGTCCAGCATATCAATAAACACATTGCAACAAATCAATACTAACAGGAAGAAGCTAAGTACAAGCATCAGATAAAAATGTAGAGTCTGGCATGATCGCAGGAAGACAAATATGGCAATTTAGGCAAGTAGAGCAAATAAGTTATTAACATGCTTTCCCTTATGCTAAAACAAGTGAAATTGCATTTTAAATATTTAAGTACGTGAAGAAACACATTCTAAATAAGTCAAGTAAGGTGAATTTTCAACAACTAGCACAAGCACGCGCCCGTCACCTCACGCACAAGGCATTTTAAACAATAGTAAAGATATTCTAAGGGGAGTGGTCCCCCACACAAAGTTAGATAAGTCACTTACCTCGAACCGGTACAAAACCGCTAAGAAATAATGCCCTTGCCACGAGTATCCGACTCAGAATGACCCAAATCTATTCAAACCAATTACATATGGTAAATAATATCGCAAGTAACTAATTACATTGTTAAAATTAAAGCTAAGGCGCGAAAATAGGTTTAATGACCAAAACGACTCTCAGGCCAACGTCTCGGAATCGAATATTTTTTACATTTTCAGGAACCTCATACTTTCAAGAGTCTAACCATGTAAAAATCTCCCAAATTAGAGGTCAAATGCCCATTTAAATTATCAAAGTTAGGTCTAAGAACTTTGCCCCAATTTTCATTCAAAATCCGAAATTAAAGCTTAAATTTGAGATTAGATTAGTGGGTTTTAGTCATAGAGGAGTAAGGAATCATTACCTAACATTTGCCTCTGAAAATCCCTCAAAATATCTCCCAAAATCGAGCTCTCTAGCTTGAGTTTTTGTAAAAATGGAAGAAGTCTTCATTTTTGAAATATTAATACTGCCCAGAACATTTGTACATTGCGATCACGGAGATGGGCATGCGTTCGCAGAGAGTAAAATTAAAATGGCTAAAAAATGGCCTTCTCGATCGCGAAGGGTAGGTTACGAACGCGAAGAGTTGGGACCCGACACTACGCGAATGCGACACGTTTGATCGCGTAAAAGGAAGAACAAGGGTGTTCCGAAATGGCCTATGCGAACGCGTTGGCAGGGACGCGAACGCGGAAGAGGTACTGGGTGGGCTTCGTGATCGTAGGGTAAGGGACGCAATCCCGATGAAGGGGAAGGGAAAATCTTCACGAACGTGGGGGCTTCTTCGCGAACACAAAGAAGGAATCAGTGACCTGCAATTTTCTGATGAAATTTCAAAACTCCAATTGCTCCGTTGAGCATCCGAAACACACCCGAGGCCCCTGGGACCTCAGCCAAACCTATGGACATATCCCATAACATCATTTAAACTTGTACCATCCTTAAAAACCTATAACAACACCGCAAACACAAATTAATCAATGCTTTGAACTTAAAAACTTCAAAACTTAACCAAACTCGCTTTCGATTCAAAACCTAACCAAAACACGTCTGATTGACCTGAAATTTTTCTCGCACATCCCAAATGGCATGACACTGCTACCACAACTTCTGAAACCCCATTCTGACCCTCGGATAAAAAATTCACTATTGGACAGGAAACTTCAAAATTCTAACTTTCGGCATTTCTAGCCTAAATGAGCTACGGACATGCAAAATACATTCTGAATACGCTCCCAACCTGAAATCACCTAACAGAGCTAATGGAACCATCGGATTTCTATTCTGAGGTTGTATTCACAGTGTTTTACGGACCATTTCCCAACACTTAAGCTCTCACTTAGGGACTAAGTGTCCCAAAACACTCCAAATTCTATTACCGAACATCCAGGCAACCCAAAAATAGCAGAAATGAACTTATGGGAAGTAGTTAATAGGGGAACGGGGCATAAATTCAAAATATGACCGGTCGGGTCATCACATCTCTACTCTCTTTTCTCTCTCACACTTAATCCCCGACCACAATAGTTTCCAGCAGCATCTGACAAGAATCAAGCTTCGATTTTGACTGGAATCGTCTATATAGACCCAACAAGAATTGTATAGTTCCTCAAAACGTTTCAATTTTGGTAAATCCTAAATTCGTTTTTTCTTTTTCCGTTTCTTAAATTTGTGATTTGGGATTTTGTAAAGGGATTCATTCATGTGCATGTCCAAGTTCAATTGAGTTGTGTATAGCCATATCTTGTATGGCATGGATAGTTATATTTGCTTCTTGGACTACCTCTGGCCGATTTTTCGTCAAGTCATAGATGTTTGTTGTTATTGGGGCTTATTTTTCTTATTCTGATTATAAGTTTTAAATTATTAAATGTGAAATTTCATATTTGCATGTAGGTAACATGAGGAAGAAATTAATTTCTAAGATGCATACTCATTCGACAACGATAGAATTGCACAACCTTCAAAGCCTCAAAAAAGAAAACAAAATGCAAAAGCACAAGAAGCTTCACCTAGTAAAGCAAATACTGACCTTCAAAAACTACTACCAGGAAACAAAAAGTAGATACTTCTGAAGCTTCCCCTAGTAAAGGAAATGCTGAGATTTCTATGCTTGATAGGAGGAAAATGAACATAGAGCAATCAAAGTCTGCCACTAATAAAAGAACAAGACCAAGGTCTAGATTAGTTGACGAGTACACCTATTAGTACAGAATCTGTTTCAAATATTTTAGCCTTAGAGGGTGTTGATGAGGAGGAGGAAGAAGACTTTGACATAAATTCAGCACAAACTCAAATGGAAGAACAGGTTTCCGAATAAGCAATTGTCGAAGAAGAATATGATAGTGATGATGAAGATTTAGAAATTGTGATGATGCTGCAGAGGAGGATGAAAATGGTGATGTTGCTCAGGAGAGATTGATAAAAATACCGAAGAGATGAGGAGAATAAGGAGGAGGAGGAGGATAAGGAGGAGGAAAAGGAGAAAGAGAAGGAGAAGGAGAAGGAGAAGGAGAAGAAGAATGAGAAGAAGGAGAAGAAGAAGAAGAAGAAGAAGAAGAAGAAGAAGAAGAAGAAGAAGAAGAAGAAGAAGAAGAAGAAGAAGAAGAAGAAGAAGAAGAAGAAGAAGAAGAAGAAGAAGAAGAAGAAGAAGAAGAAGAAGAAGAAGAAGAAGAAGAAGGAGAAGGAGAAGAAGGAGAAGGAGAAGAAGGAGAAGAAGAAGAAGGAGAAGAAGAAGAAGGAGAAGAAGAAGAAGGAGAAGAAGAAGAAGGAGAAGAAGGAGAAGAAGGAGAAGAAGGAGAAGAAGGAGAAGAAGGAGAAGAAGAAGAAGAAGGAGAAGAAGAAGAAGAAGGAGAAGGAGAAGAAGAAGGAGAAGGAGAAGAAGAAGGAGAAGGAGAAGAAGAAGGAGAAGGAGAAGAAGCAGGAGAAGGAGAAGAAGCAGGAGAAGAAGAAGAAGAAGGAGAAGAAGAAGGAGAAGAAGGAGAAGAAGAAGAAACAGAAATATGAGTTGGAAAGTGAAGCACATGCAGCAGTTGAAAGAAGAAGAAGAAGAAACAGAAATACAATGGCGATAAATATGATGAACAACCTGACAATGGTGAAGATGAGTTGGAAAGTGAAGCACATGCAGCAGTTGAAAGAAGAAGAAGAAACAGAAATACGATGATGGCGATAAATATGATGAACAACCTGACAATGGTGAAGATGAGTTGGAAAGTGAAGCACATGCAGCAGTTGAAGATGACCAGGATGCTTTTTCAATTCCTGTGTTTGTAAGGGCTATAGGCGCATCTAAATACAACTTTAGGACTTATCTAAGAAATCATAGACGTTTCCAGGCCAAGATTAGTGTGAGGTCTAGGATCAACAAATTCCATGAGTTCAAGGAAAAAATTAGAATAGTCAAATTGATGGAAAAGTTTGATAGTAGTTGTTTTGAATAGTTTGCAAAAATTTTAGAGCATTGGACAGAGTTAATTGGATAGCTTGTCCATTCCATGTTGATTTACCGAATTTATTGCATGAAGAAGCATGATTATGGTTTTTAGTTGGAGACAAGCATGTTCACTTTAGATTGAGGGAGTTTGCTATGATGACTGAATTGAATTGTGGTGCCAAACCCAGCAAAGAATAAATGGAAAAAGTGTTGGAGGATGGCGAAAGATTCTATGACAAAGTTTGTGTAACTAGAAGGAAGGGGTGAAAGCAGATAAGCTTTTGAAGATGCTTAAATCCAAGAGTTTAGGACAAAAGAGAGGTTTAATATTTTGTTGGCGTGGTTTGTCCATTCAATTTTTCTTGCAAGGGATAACATAGTGCGCGTCTATAAGAAATGAATTTGTATGGCTGACAATGTGGTAGTTTTCATGAAATATCTGTAATGATCCGACCAATCATTTTGAGATTTTAAGGTTCCGTTTTGTGGTTTGAGGTCATGAACAACTTCATATTGTGAATTATGACTTGAATGCATGGTCGGATTTGAATTTCAGATATTTACGAATGAATTTCGATGAGTGGTTCTCACATTAGAAGCTTAAGTTGAAAATGTTGATCGAGGTTTGACTTTTGTGAAAACGACATCGAAATGGTTTTTTTGACTGCTTTGATAGGTTCATATTGTGATTTTGGACTTAATACCCGGAATCGAATCCGGAGGTTCGTAGGTTGATTTGTGTTGTTTTGCCAAAACTTGGCAATTTTAAGATTTTGAATTTTTGTAAGTTTGACCGCAGGTTGACTTTGTATCTATCATGTTTGGATTACTGTTTCCGAATTTGGCATAAGTCCATTTTGTCATTTGGAACTTGTCCATAAAGTTTGACTTCATTTCGAGTTGATTTGATAGGAATTAGACACACAGTTGTATTTTTAGAAGTTCTTGAGCTTCATGTTGAATTCTTATGTTTTGAGGTCCGATTCCCGATTTTGGATGTTATTTTGATGATTTGATCGCACGAGCGAGTTTGCGTTCTATTTTTAAACTTGTGTTGATGTTTGGTTTAGAACCTCGAGGGCTCAAGTGAGTTTCAAACACGTTGATGAGTGATTTGGAGCTTGAGCATTGATGGTTCAGAAGCATTAGGTTTTGTAATTGCAAGAAATGAGTCGCATTTTCTATGTTAGTATAGGTCTATTAAGACCGCATTTGCGAACAAAGATCTTGCATTTTCCAATGAGGAGATGGTCATGTTGTCTCGCATTTGCGAGTGTCCATTGTTCACTTTTGTGAACTTTATGTTGCATATGCGACTCTAGTAGGGATCTGGGATCTTTTCTTTTGTGATGGATTTCTCGGATTTGCGAACCTTGGGAATCAATTGCAACACTTGCTATTGGACATAAGAGCTGAGGGATGAGATTTTGGTCTCATTTTCATATTTTGGAAACCTAGACTCGGTAGGAGGCGATTTTGAAGAGGCATTTTATCTTCAAGCTTTAGGTAAGTGATTCTAATCTATTTCTAATCATATTCCATCAATATATCCTAGACGTTAACATAAAAATTATGTGAATCAAAGTGAAAATTTGTGAAACTTTATCAAGTTTTTGAAAAAATATAAGAATTTGAGTTTTGAGAGTCGATTGGGACTCAGATTTTAAAACTAATCACATATATGAGCTCATGGGGTCATGGGCAGTCGGAATCTACCATTGGACCCGAATTTTGATTGGACGGGTTCCAAATTGACTTTTGTTGACTTTTGAGCAATTACGTAAAGATCGTAGCTTTAATTATTGGAATTGATTTCTCTTGCACTACATCTGCTCATATGCCTTAACACTTGCCAACATCAACAATACCAATATTAACATAATGTATAGCCCATGTCTCAATCACAACGTGTACAAGAATCTCAATAACAACAAAATGAATGAGGAATACTCAACAAGGACAAATATCTCAACAATTAACAACTTCAACCTCTATATGACAATGGCTTTCCCAACTTCATCATAAATAACCCAACAAGAAGATATTTCATGCAATAACAACTTCAAGTAAGAGTAATTCAACAATAAAGGGTTAACAAGGCAATAAGAGAGGTAAAAATTTCAACTAAAGCTTATAAGAACAATTACAACAATAAAGGATATAACAAATGCTAACAACGTCAATTAGAGCATGTGAGAGTAAATTTAACAATGAAAGTTGTAACATGTTATAACAAATTTAATTAAATACACGCAAGAAGTCTAAAAGTCTAAACCGATCAAAATACCACATATAGCTTGTGTACATACTCGTCACCTTGTGTACACATCTTCCACAAAGTACAATTAACACACAACAAGCCAAATTCTAAGGGGTAGTTCCATCATACAAAGTTAGGAAAGATACTTGCCTCAGCAAGGACAATCTACCGACGAAAATAGATTTCCCCCTAAACATTTCCTCCACACGGCTCAAATCTAACAAAACTGACTTAATATCATCAAACAATGCAAGGGAAACCAAGTACGATAGATAAAACTATGATTTTTGCATATTTTCCAAAAAGACAACAAAAATCAATCCCAGGCTTGCTCGGTCATTTGTGTCCAAGGGTAAATTCTAACCAACCCCACGTGTCCATATATGTGACTTGTTTTAAGATTCGAGTCCAAATCGACTCTCAAAACCCAAATTCTCATTTTACAAAACTTTGACAAAAATCCCCCAAAATTCCACTTGATTCTCATAATGTTAAATCTAAGATATAATCGTGAAATATAATTGAAAATTAATTTGACTCACTTGCCCGGTATTTGTAGATGAAAATCCCCTCTCCAAATCGTCTCCTACTGAGTCTAGGATTCTAAACTGAGATTAAATCCCAACTTTTCACGCTGTTTGATCAGTTGTAGATGTTACAATTGTGATGCTGGGTTCGCAGTTGAAAATAAAATCTTGCAAATGTGGCTACTAACATCTTAGTGGGAACTTCGCAAATGCAACAATTGGTTCACAATTGTGAACTATGTCCCCATCACAAATGCGACAAATTATATCGCAAATACGATCCTACCCCGGACTAGCTTATCTTTTCAATTGCAAGTGAGGAGTTTCAACTGCAATACATGATCCTCACCTGTTCACTTTGCAATTGCGAGGTTGCTGCTCGCATTTGCGACTTCAAAGACACCAGCACACCAACAACCTATTTTCAGTCCAAACCTTTCCGAAACACGTCTGAAACTCACTCGAGCCCTCGAGGCTCCAAACCAAACATCCTCACAAGTATAAAAATATCATACAAACTCCCTCGTATGATCAAAACACAAAAATAACATCTAGAACTATGAATTGGACATCAAAACACATAAATTTTTTAAAAACATTCAAGAACCTCTAGAATTGCAAACAAGAGTCTGAATCTTATCAAATCAACTCCTAATAACACCAAATATTATAGAAAAGTTCCAAATAGCAATCTTGAATAAACTTGACTTTATCCAAGGCATCCTAAACCAAATTGGTGCCGAACAAACTAGCCTTAACCGGCTCAAACCAACCAACTGAAAAACGCCACCGTCTCCCATATAGGTCCTCACAAAGAGCCATCTGAATACTCGATTGGTAGATGTTGTTGTTGTAGAAGAACCCTACAAGCGTTAGGAATTGATCCCGTGAACACCAAAAATCCATAATGCATGCACGTAGCATATCATTCAAGATATGAATGGTGCGTTCAGACTGCCCGTCCATCTGGTGATGAAATATTGTACTCAACCCAACCTGTGTACCTAACTCGCACTCCATAGGCATCAGAAAATGCAATGTGAATTGTGTGCGTGCCTCGATCGGAGATAATAGATACCGACATACCATGAAGACGAACAACCTCTCGGATATAAATCTGAGCTAGCTGCTCTGAAGAGTAGGTAGTCATAACCAAAATGAAGTGGGTAGACTTACTCAGTCTATCCACAATAACCCACATTGCATCAAATTTATTCAAATTTTATTGGAGCCCAACAACGAAATAAAAAGTAATATGCTCCCACTTCCAATAGGGATTCTAAAGTTTCTAAATCAACCACCCAGCCTCTTATGCTCGTACTTCACCTACTGGCAGTTCAAACACCGAGCCACACACTTTGCTATATCATTCTTCATTCGTCTCCACCAATAGTGTTGCCTCAAATCCTGGTAGATCTTAGCGGCACCGGGATGAATAGAGAACCGCGAACTGTGGGACTCCTCAAGAATCAACTCACACAACCCATCCATATTGGGCAAACAAATCCGGCCCTTCATCCGCAACACACCATCATCTCCAGTAAGTATCAAATCTAATATAAGTGGAGTAGTGACAAGGGATAGTCAAGATACCCACTGGACTAAGCAACCTGAACAAGTATAAATAAAGAACTAGCAGGGAATAATATCACTATAAATATAGGAATGATGAAAATAATAATACAATGCTTGTAATAGGAACTAAAAGTGACAGTTAGCAATGAGGCATAACGGATAATAACATTGTAGAGTAAGCTGAACACAATTCATATCTGGTGAAGCCAAATAAATGAAAACAAGTAACAACTCAAAAAGAACACCAGTTTTATCCAAGAATTTCCACGATATACCAAACCTTAAAATTAGAAATCAGGGGTCCCAATTCGTGAACCCTAATCACTTGGCATCTTGTGACCACATTACAACTTATAATATGCACGGATGACTCACATGTCGAGAGAGTGACAATATCTAAGAAATCAAGAAAGTCGACTGTTGCTAAAAACTTTTTTTCCTGTAGGGTTCATAGTGTTAATTGTGTTTTTTATTTTTTGATGCTATTTTAGAACGCTTTGAGGTTGTCATTAGAGACAATAGAGGATCAGATGTAGCAACATTAATAGGTGAATTAGGAGAAAAATTTCTTGATATGACTATCACGGATATTTGTGAAGTAATCTCTGTAAACGTATGCTGTTGATGACAATTGGAGAAACTTTGTCAAAATTATTGTCACACCTCCTTTTAATGCCCCGGAGAGGGAGTAAGGGAGTTTTTCCAATTAAATGAAAATCGAAACGACATCATTTATTAAAGAATCAGAGTCGCCACTTGAGAAATTTATGGTGTCTCAAGTCATCGGTTAAATCCCGAATTGAGGAAAAGAATGACTTTGTTTAACAGTCTGCTCACCAGACCCGAGAAAAGGTGTTAGGCATTGCCGAGTTTCATGGTTCCAGCACAGTCGCTCAACTATCATATTTAGCTTATTTATCCGATTTTATTACATGTTGTAACTTATGTGCCAATTTTAACTTTTAACCGCTTTTATTCAAATTATTAAAGAAGATTGAACATCATCTAAAATATGTCTTCCGATTGCACCTTATGAAATGAACCCGCAATCCTGAACATACCCGAGTCGATGTTTTGGGATTTGGATTTCGGTTGCATGAAATGCACACCCGAGTTTAGGGAGGTAGAATTATTAAGTATGCGCCTAAAGATACTAACCATTATTATTTTGAGAAAGCCGTGGAATTCGCTAAACGGCATGTCCCGCAGTCTAATATATTTTTTAATCTTTACTGAGGGCCCCACAATTTATTTATTTTGAGAGGCTCGCCTCATTTATTTTAAGGATATCCTAAAGTGACTACATTTCTAGTTAAATTCGTCTCTAAAATAAAGAAAGAAAAATCCTAGTTAATTACGAGCTTAAAAATAAATAAAAAATGTAACACACTAATTGCTAGATTAAGGCAAATATTAATGGAAAAGATTTTTTTAAAAAAAGAAAAGAAATTCGAAATTATAAATAAAATAAAATAAAAATTCGAAATTATAAATAAAATACAAAATTCGACAGCTGATATTCAAAAGAAATCAATTATAGCTAGATTAAAAACTCGCATTGTTATATAAAAACACTATTGGAATTAATTATTCACAACCATTTGAAACTAGATTTAACCATAATTACTATAGCTTATAAAAAAAAGTTTATTAAACTTAAACATTAACTCATCTTGCTCAAACTCGCACCTAATGGATTAATATTCTTAGCCTTGCTACGTTGAATCACACATTAAATATCAAGCCCGTTCATTCTACGAAATTACTGGCCTATTATATTTGCCTAATATTTACGGAGCTTTATTACTAACAAAATTCAAAGATTAACTAATGCATAGCGGGAAAATATATATAACTAATGTTTAACTAAAATACAAATGTACTACAACTAAGTAAATAAATTTCTACCATTTCATTTCATCTTCAAGACGTACGTCAAAGTGATTCAATGTGGTGTACCTGGTACTAGAATACAAAGAAGATGAAGTTCAGTAGGAAGCAATAGCAGCATGCACACAGCAACTGTAGTTCAGCAACACAGGAGTAACCTAGTAACAACGGGAATAACAGAAAACCTAGGAGACAGACCAATAAAAAAGTATCCAGTTGCATAAAATAACTTCTAATTTTTATCACTCAAGAAAAAGAAGCTTGAAGCTTTAATGAACAATAGCAGTTGATGCTAATTCTTAACAGTGAATAAGAACATAATTTTTCTTTAGTTTCTAACTTTCAAAACTCAAAATTCTTAAGATTCAAAGTCTTTTTTCTTTCTTCCCTCTAGTACTGAAAAAAAAATTTCTTTCTAAATTCCAATCCCTTCTAAGTGTCAAATGACCCCTATTTATATCCCAAAGCAAGACTATTTTCTTTTCTTTTTACTTATTTCCTTTTACTTTTAAACTATTATTACTACTCCCTTTACCTCTTTTACTTTCCAGCCCAATATTCCTATAACTATATCTATCTTTTACCCTTTTATTATTACCTATACTATTCCTGATTTCCAATTAAGTAAAGAGTAGTAAACATGGACCCCATCGTTCCCCTCTTTTCAATGGACCACATTATTAATCATCTTTTTACTTTACATCATTATGCTCCCCACATGTCTTCTCCCCCACCATATTATTAAACGATTCCTTATATTTTCAATTCCCATATTACCCCTGAAACTACTGAAATTATTGTCCTACCCCAATCAGCTATAACCAATTTACCTAATCAAATTCAAACAACAAATTCAAGCTAGAAACTTAGATAGATCAAATATCATCAAAACAAAGACTAAGGATTCAGGGAACCAAACCATAAGTTGAACAACAAAGAGCCAACTGAAATCATTTTGACTAAACAACATTTTTAACAACATACTTTCAGATTCATCAAAAGTAACAAACTGACCATAACAAATAAGTAGATTCAAATCACTAAACTCAATCCTCAATTGAACTCCAAATTAAAACCAAACCAAGATGAAGGATT
This sequence comes from Nicotiana benthamiana, assembly GCA_034376525.1. Taxonomy (NCBI): domain Eukaryota; kingdom Viridiplantae; phylum Streptophyta; class Magnoliopsida; order Solanales; family Solanaceae; genus Nicotiana; species Nicotiana benthamiana. The sequence goes on from CM067336.1 coordinate 109,725,641, forward strand.
CAGTGACTTAATAAGAGACATTCAAAGTGAAGCTAAAGCATGGTAGGATAATGAACACAAAAATGAAACACAAGCCTGAAGAAGCTATCCGATTAACCGAAATGAAGCAATCAACTACAACTATACATTGACAAATCATACTACGTCAGAATCAAATAGACCTGAGATATCGATGATACCATGAAAACATTCAGTGATTAATCTAACACACTTCTAGATTAAAACTAAATAAGAACAAATAAACACTATAAACACACTGAACGAAAAATAACTGAACTTAATACCAATATACCCTCATTTGTCCTTAGATTCCTACTTGATGATTGCTTAACATGTTCAGTATTCACAACAATGTTATTCCTTCATGTTTTACCAACATCTAGTTAAAATGCGATCTGTGTGAATTTACCCTAGGATGAAAAACAAAATATAATACTATTTGATCTTACCAGTAGAGTAAAGCACCTGGTAACTGTCAAGTTGTGTAGAGATGAGGTGTCTCTGGTTGACGATTGACGACGTTGGATCTGTTGGTGGCATTGGACGTCAACGGGGAAGGCTGGAGATGACAGTGGGGTGGTGGTCATTTGGACGATGAAGAACGGCTATTGTTGGCATTGGACGTCGATGAGCAGATTTGGAAGATGCTGAAGAAGAGCGTCGTTTAGAGTTTGGGGTGGTTGAAGGTTGACACTGATCGTTCATGGACGAGTTGGCCGTGTGACGTGGGCTGGAGGGTGGACGTGAGGATGCGAGGAAGAAGGTTGTGGGGTGGTGTGCTTGGGGAGGGTGGTCGGAGTAGTGGCAGAGAGGAGGCAGTAGGGTGGTCGGACATGGAGTGGCGGCTGGTTGTGAGTATTTGGTCTCTAGGGTTTTTTTAGGTAGTGAAGAGTTTGGGATTTAGAAAATGAAACAAAAATTAGAGAAGAGGGTTCATTTTTGGTCAGATGGGGAAGGTCGGGTAGGGGAGGGGTATGGGCTTGGATAATTGGTTTGAATTTTGGGCCTGTGGTTTAATTTGCAAGATGGCCCAATCCGAATTTTCTTCTATTTTTTTCTCTTTTTCTTTTACCAATTAATAAAACTAAAATGCTAAGATTAAATTATAAAATCCAAAAATTATCGTAAGATACTAACTGAATTCTAATAACAATTATCACATAAAATTAAATAACAATTAAAGCACAATCATACAAATTGGACATTAAAGGCTAAAAACGCAAAGGATGCATATTTTTTGTGATTTTCATTTTGTAAAACAAACTTAATTACTCCTATTGTAGAATTAAATCCTACATGCAAGTGCGACATATTGTTTGTATTTTTATTGATTTAACAAATAAACATGCAAAGATAAATGCAAATAATAAAAGAAAAATAACACAAAATTCACAAAATTTGCATGATAGCTAAAAATTATTTTATTTTAAATTTTATGGGAGTAACTCATATATAGGGCAAAAATCACGTGCTCACAGCTGCCCCTTTTTGTCCGAAATCATGAAGAGCTTTCATGCAAAGATAAAGTGAGCGAGCACGAGCGATTTTTGCCAGTTTGAGTACTCCCTGTGAAGCATTTTTTGAAAGTGTTGACCGAACTTTTGCTTCGAAGGTTTCCTACATATCCCTGGCTAAAAGGGAATCAGGTCAATGTAGTTCGGGAAGTTTTGGTAGTGGGGACTACCGTGGAACTGGGGTTTTGTTGTTACTGCTGTTGCATGCTGTTGCTACTGCTTACTGATCTCCTTATTACACCGTGCTAAAATAAAACAAGAAGCTAGACTAAACTAGGAATTACAAAATCATATCCATCTCTGGCTTGCTCTCGTAGTCTTCCTGTCTGATTTCTGTAGTGAAATTTTGTTGTAACCCTTCACATTACTGGCTTCTGACTTGAACTTGAGTGTATTCCTCTGTTCTACAGGAGGGATCCTAACCTCAACTACAACTTCGGAAAATAAAAATGCCATTCATCTCTTTAGGCGGACTCCTGACTTCAATAACATCTTTGAAAGTAAAATCACCTTTCCTCTCTTCAGGCGGGCTCCTGATTTCATCAATATTTTTTGAAAATAAAATCTCCTTTTCTCTCTTCAGGAGGGCTCCTGACTTCATCAACAATTTTTTGAAAATAAAATTACCTTTCCTCTCTTCGGGTGGGCTCCTGACTTCAATAACAACAACAACAACTACCCAGTATAGTCCCACACAGTGGGGACTTCAATAACATCTTTGAAAATAAAATCGCACTTCCTCTCTTCAGGAGGGCTCCTAACCTCATCAACAACTTGTAAAAATAAAATCGCCTCCTCTCTTTAGGCGGGCTCCTAACTTTATCAACGACATTGAAAATAAAAATGTCATTCCTCTCTTCAGGCGGGCTCCTGACTTTATCAACAACTTTGAAAATAAATCGCCATTCCTCTCTTCAGGCGGGCTCCTGACTTTATCAACAACTTTGAAAAAAATCTACATTCCTCTCTTCAGGCGGAATCCTGACTTTATCAACAACTTAAAAAATAAAATCGCATTTCCTCTCTTCAGGCGGGCTCCTGACTTCAATAACATTTTTGAAAAAAAACGCCTTTCCTCTCTTCAGGCAGGTTCCTGACTTCATCGATATTTTTTGAAAATAAAATCTCCTCTTCTCTCTTTAGGCGGGCTCCTAACTTCATCAACAACTTTGAAAATAAAAATGTCATTCCTCTCTTCAGGCGGTCTCCACTTCATCAACAACTTTGAAAATAAATCGTCATTCCTCTCTTTAGGCGGGCTTCTGACTTCATCAACAACTTTGAAAATAAATCACCTCTCCTCTCTTTAGGCGGTAACCTTATCTGCGTTCGTGTTTCCATTGTCCTCTTGCAACCTTCCCTTCTTACTTGAATTATCTTTCTTCCAGAACTGATTTCTTTATAACTAAACTCGTGTTGTCTTTCCTCGAAACTGCTGGGGAATTGATTACTTACCTGCTGGGGGATAATAGTGCTCGGGGAATCCCTTTTCTTCTTTCCTTTTTCTTTTCTCTCTTTTTTCTTTTATTTCTTCTTTTTTGTTTTGTTTTTTTGTTTTTCAAAACTAGGTTATCTTCGTCCTTCAACACTTCTTTCCAAAACTTGTGTTTCATTCCTCGAAAAGTTGTTGGGGCTAACACCGCCAGGGAATTTTCATTCCTTCAAAACTGGTGCTTCATTCTTGCGAAACTGCTGGGGATGACACTGGCCTTTGTTCTGTCTGTTGGGGATACAACTTCTTACATTAAAGCTTGTTGTTTCCCTTCTTTCAACACTGCTGGGGATAATATTGGTTCAAAGACCACTTCCCTTGTGTTATCTGGCTTCTTTCCCAAGTGGATACCTCACTTCCAGAAAATTTTCCAAATGAAAGGAAAATTGTCTGCCCTAGTTTGATAATCTTCCGGGTATCATGTCTCTCTACCATAAATGACACTTCCTACACCTGTTTCAAAGTCAAAGAAAATTTGTTAGCTTAAAACGGGGCGGTTGGTCGTGATACTCCTACTGGGGATGGCCCTTCTCTTTCTCCTTCCCTGCTCTGCGTATCATTACAGTTTCAAAGCTTGCTGGGGAGGATGTTATTTGATGGTCTTAGCATGACTGGCCCTGCCTTACGTGGTCCGACCATCGTGGAACTTGGCCGATAATTTCCTACCTTCTTGACGACTCCTTATTCAAAAGCCTTTCACCATTATTTTCCACTTATATCCTGACCACCCTAATTCCTATGACAGTGACTATGTTTGAGGATCTTGCATGTCTTACTGATGAACCATTTTCTTCGTTCATCCGTGTCACTAAAATACCTTTTCTGCTGGGGATATCCCTCTTCTTTGTGGCATAGCTAGGGAACTAGCATTTCCCCCCAAGATTTGAGTCTCATATGAATCTCCAATTTATTCTCGTTGCTCTCAGTGTCGTTCTCCCATGATTTATCCACTGGCCTTGGACTTGAGGTCTATAAACTTTGATTTCTGCGGGGATATCCTTCTTGACACTGATCCATCCCTCAATTTCCTATTGCTGGGGAAATCCTGACACTGACTTTGCGCTTGTTCCTTCCGACTTATACCACTTGGATGTACTATTCAGATCTCATCTTGCATAATTAGAAAGCTGATGGAAAATTTGAAGTCATTTCTTACTTGTTGTGACCAAACAGACTCTACCGGGGAATTTTTCTATGAAAGAAGAAAGATAAAAGGAACAGAGAAACGAAGGAAAGAGATCACTCTCTAACAAGAGAAACTATAAAATAAAAGCCTATCAAACGTAGATACCGACTCTAATGGTCATGCGTGCACATGTGGCCCATCCTCCGTCGTCAATCGTCTTTCAAGATCATCATTTGGTGATTCCCCATCTGATTCTCACCCTTACTCGACTTGTAGAGCATTGTTGCGAGCTTGGGTTGGCATCTTCTGTGGAGGTTCAGGGACCTAGTTGTTGACATCTGCAGTAGCAAGGGAAATGGACAAGCTTGCCACACTCCGGACCTGGTCCAATTACTCTCGGAACCTTAGTAGAGTTTGCTCCAAATGAGCAGCAGTCTCTTTAGTGATCGAGGTACCCTGAGAAGTTCCTTCAATTTCCTTCCTTGCTTCATTATCTCCTATATTTCCTTTATTCATGTTTCTGGGAGGACTCGAAGGAGGAGGAGGAGGAGGACCCTTAGATCTTGTTGAGTATGTTGATGGTGCCAGAATGCACGAACTAACCTTCGGGGAGGGGAATGAAAACAAAAGAAAAATAAAAGGTAAAAAGTTAGTGCGGATCCTGTGAAAGAAAACATTGCGGTATTTAAACACATTGTTGCAGGAACAAAAGTCGTTTCCTATTTTGGGTGCCTCGTTGTGCCCGAGGTAGGCCTAGCGACAAATATGATTTGGAGAACTCGTAATACCAAATGCCTCATTTTATTGACAGAAAATAGAATGAATCAAAACAAACTGAAGTAGAAAAATTGTTACTAGTGGCCAGAGGCCTTATTACATCAAGAAAGTAGTAAAATCCTAACTACTTGGTCCCAGAAGGACCTTCCCCCGATTCGGTATCTTTGCCTCCCTCGTACAGTTTCATCAGGTCGCGCAGTCCCATCAACAAGTACGCTCAAGCCAGGTGCCTGCCTTCATTACCTTCAGCTTCTTGACAGTAGTTGATCCTTTTCAAAAACTTTCCTTCCATCTCCACTAGACCCCACTCCAAGTACCCTAAACGGTTGCTTGCGCGGACAACCATGTCCTTCCATTCATTGATTACCTTCTCTTGAGCCTCTAGAATTTCCCGAGGTTTTCAAGCCTCTCTCATTTTGGCTTTACTCTCAACTCATCGCCTTATGGTGCCCTTGAAGGTTTTCACCGATAAGACTCTCTTGTTTGTATTACTTTTCAGCTAGGGATTGGGGTGTTACCAATAAGACTCTCTTTTTATTTCTTTTCTGTAGGGGACCACAGTCTTTTCTGTTGGGGATCAGAGAGTTATGTTCCCCGGTAAGACTCTCACATTTTGTCTGACTTGGTATCTTTTGAAGACTGGTCAGAAGGTCTTTCTTTGGACCGTAATGTGGGATTTTGGATAGGCTAGAAAGAAAGGGTATTAAAGGCACGAAAATGAATCAATTTTGGGTTCAAAATTACAACCTTCGGAACTAGATTTATTTATAATAAACACAACTTTTACCCCAGTTTCTTGCTTAGGAATTTTTTTTATTTTACACTATGACCGAGCTGCGAAGCGCCTACGTATCCTCTTTGAGGAATCAGGTCTAACGTAGTTCAGAATTCCTTGTTGTGCTATTTTTCTTTTTCACTTATTATTTTTCTTTTCTTCTTTCCTTTTTTGTTGTTGTTTTCTTTTCTTTTTTTTTTTTTACTTTATCTTCCATGTTTGTGTCTCTAAATTTTGCTACTGATACCGAACGAGGGGTATGAACGAAAAATAAATAAGGCTCAAACGGTTAACGAAGGATAAAGTGTTTAGATAGCAGAACAAAATGCCTCCGTCATTCCAATCTCCAAAACATGCCAAGTGCAGACAACACAATTTAACATTCCCCACATCTTCCGATTGCGCTGGACTTGATAACTATATCCACACATTCGCCTTTCATTTTCCGTTTTTAAAGTAACCGTTGGGAAACAATCTCACTTTCATTATCACGAATGACCCTTTTTGTTGATTTGGCCAACTTGTTTTTACAATTTTCTTTATGATTTACTCACCCCAGTTTCACATGATTCGGGCTCCAAATAATCTCAAACTGTTATGATTTCCTTTAAATGTTCCGATCATCTCCCAATGATTTTATGATTAACTTTTAAGATTATGCCCCAAATTGTGTGCGCATGTCATGTCACTAGAATCAACGCTGAATAAAAGGCACAACAAAATGACAAAGAACTAAACGAAAAGATGACTGGAAATAATGAAAGACCGAATCTTGCATTATACTAACGGTGAAATAGTTCAAACAATCGAAACAAACAAAACAAAATAGAGCACAACCCTAAGCAAACCGCTATGACAAAATGGAAATATAAGGAGGTTTGACACAAGACAATGTCTGGAGTACAACCCTAAGAATAATCTGGACAACAGAAATGACAACAAAATAAGCCACCAAAAGCTCCTCTCTAGATGACCAAAATGAAGTCTTTCCATACCAAGCATGGCCTTTTAGCTACTGATTGTTGCATCATCCTTGCCAAGGCCAATATCCATTTTAATCATCTGCAGCTTCAGTCCGTAGGTTCCCAAGAGGATCCGTGCGCTCCCTTTCGCTGTCATCGATCACAATCCGCCCTTCTCGAATCATTCTTTCTACATCCCTTTCCAAATTATGACAGTTCTCAATGTTGTGTCCTCTAACATTGGAGTGGTATGCACATCGTGCAGTAGGATCAAAGCTCTTTGTGCGTGGATTTTCAGTGCATTTGGGGAGCGGCTCAATCCGGCTAGCGTGTTTTAGCCATTCAAAGAAACTTGCATATGATTCTCCGATAGGGGAGATAGCCTTTGCTCGTTTCAGAAGCCTCTCCTTTCGGAATGCCTCATTTCCCCGAAAACCTATCCCTGAAGGTTTCTGGTGTTGGGGAGGGGAGAAGTGTTGGGAGATCATAGCTGGAGGACGATCAATGGAGCTACTCGGCTTGCTGGGAAAGCTGTGACAAGCGGGTATATATGGGGAGCATGGGGGGATTATCTTGCATTGTGATTGGTGCTCGGGTAAGGATAGAGTACATGAAGCTAGGTGGTTGCGGGGGTGGTACTTTCCCGGCAATCCATGCCTGATACATGGCTCTCACATGTTGCCTTAGCATTTTCACTTCTTTTTCCAACCCGTGGTTCCGTTCAACCAATTGTTGTCGGTCATCGGTACCAACCCACTCGATTCTGAGGTTCTGTGCCATTGTCCTTCGGACTTTGCTTTGCAGGGAAGAGTTACCACAACCAACCACCTTTCTGATATGATCACAACAAAGTGAAGCCATCACGTTAGCGTTAGGGCATTCCAAAGATAGGCAAAAATATAACAGGGATGCAATGCACCTAGTAGTTAAACGGGTCTATCATGCATTCGCTTCAGTTACGTGCGTCATTCCGGCTTCTTGTAATTATGCCCCATTGAAAATTTCCTGATCTTTCCCTTATTTCTGATTCTTTTTCTTAGTGTTGGTCTAATCTTATGGAGATTGCCTACGTATCATGACCCCGCATGAATCAAACCTTGCATAGTTCGGAAATATAAATAAAATACAAAATTCGACAACTGATATTCAAAAGAAATCAATTATAGCTAGATTAAAAACCTGCATTGTTATATAAAAAAACTATTGGAATTAATTATTCACAACCATTTGAAACTAGATTTAACCATAATTACTATAGATCATAAAAAAAAGTTTATTAAACTTAAACGTTAACTCATCTTGCTCAAACTCGCACCTAATATTCTTAGCCTTGCTACATTGAATCACACATTAAACATCAAGCCTGTTCATTCTACGAAATTACTGGCCTATTATATTTGCCTAATATTTGCGGATCTTTATTATTAACAAGATTCAAATATTAACTAATGCATAGCGGGAAAATATATATATAACTAATGTTTAACTAAAATACAAATGTACTATAACTAAGTACATAAATTTCGCCATTTCATTTCATATTCAAGGCGTACATCAAAGTGATTCAAAGTGGTGTACCTGGTATTGGAATACAAAGAAGATGAAGATCAGTAGGAAGCAATAGCAGCACGTACACAGCAACAACAGTTCAACAACACAGGAGTAACCCAGTAACAACAGGAATAACAGCAAAGGCAGGAGACAAACCAATAAAGAAGTATCCAGTTGCCAAAAATAACTTTTGATTTTTATCACTCAAGAAAAAGAAGCTTGAAGCTTTAATGAACAATAGCAGTTGATGCTAATTGTTAACAGTGAATAAGAACAGATTTTTTCTTTAGTTTCTAACTTTCAAAACTCAAAAATTCTTAAAATTCAAAGTTTTTTTTTTCTTCCCTCTAGTACTGAAAAAAATATTTCTCTATAAATTTCAGTCCTCTTCTAAGTGTCAAATGACCCCTATTTATATCCCAAAGCAAGACTCTTTTCTTTCCTTTTTACCTATTTTCTTTTACTTTTAAACTATTATTACTACCCATTTTAACTCTTTTACTTTCCAGCCCAATATTCATATAACTATGTCTATCTTTTACCTTTTTATTATTAGTTATACTATTTCTTATTTCCTATTAAGTAAAGAGTAGTCAACACGGACCCCATTGTTCCCCTCTTTTCAATGGACCACATTATAATCCCCTTTTTACTTTACATCATTATCCTCCCCACATGTCTTGTCCCTCACCATACTATTAAACAATTTCTTATATTTTCAATTCCCATATTACCCTGAAACAACTGAAATTACCGTCCTACCCCAATCAGCTATAATCAATTTACCTAATCAAATTCAAAAAACAAATTCAAGCTAGAAACTTAGATAGATCAAATATCATCAAAACAAAGACTAAGGATTCAGGGAACCAAACCATATGTTGAACAACAAAGAGTCAACTGAAACTAAACAACATTTTTAACAACATACTTTCAGATTCATCAAAAGTAACAAACTGAACAAAACAAACAAGCAAATTCAAATCACTAAACTCAATCATCAACTGAGCTCCAAATTAAAACCAAACCAAGATGAAGGATTCAGTGACTTAATAAAAGACATTCAAAGTGAAGTTAAAGCATGGTAGGACAATGAAGACAAAAATGAAACACAGACCTGAAGAAGCTATATGATTAATCGAAACGAAGCAATCAACTACAACTGTACATTAACAAATCAAATTACTATGTCAGAATCAAATAGACACGAGCTATCGATGATACCATAAAAATATTCAGTGATTAAACTCACACTTCTAGATTAAAACTAAATAAGAACAAACAAACACTATAAACATACTGAACGAAAAACAACAGAACTTAATACCAATATAACCCATTTTGTCCTTAGATTCCTACTTGATGATTGCTTTAACATGTTCAGTATTCACATCACTGTTATTCCTTAATGTTTTACAAACTTCTAGTTAAAATGGGATCTGTGTGAATTTACCCTAGGATGAAAAACAAAATATAATACGATTTGATCTTACCAGTAGAGTAAAGCAACCGGTAAGTGTCAAGTTCTGTAGAGATGAGGTGTCTCTGGTTGACGAGTGACGACGTTGGATCTGTTGGTGGCGTTGGACGTCGACGGGGAAGGCTGGAGATGGCAGTGGGGTGGTGGTCATTTGGACGACGAAGAATGGCTGTTGTTAGCATTGGACGTCGATGAGCAGCCATGGAAGATGCTGAAGAAGAGCGTCGTTTGGTGTTTGGGGTGGTTGAAGGTCGACGCTGGTCGTTCATGGACGAGCTGGACGTGTGACGCGGGCTGGAGGGTGGATGTGAGGAGGCGAGGAAGATGGTTATGGGGTGGTGCACTTGGGGAGGGTGGTCGGAGTAGTGACGGAGAGGAGACAGTAGGGTGGTCGGACATGGAGTGGCGGCTGGTGGTGAGTATTTAGTCTCTAGGGTTTTTTAGGTAGTGAAGAGTTTGGGATTTAGAAAATAAAACAAAAATTAGAGAAGGGGGTTATTTTTGGTCAGATGGGGCAGTTCGGGTAGGGGAGGGGTATGGGCTTGGGTAATTGGTTTGAATTTTGGGCTTGTTGTTTAATTTGCAAGATGGCTCAATCCGAATTTCCATGTATTTTTTGTTCTCTTTTTCTTTTACCAATTAGTAAAACTAAAATGCTAAGATTAAATTATAAAATCCAAAAATTATCTTAAGATACTAATTGACTTCTAATAACAATTATCACATAAAATTAAATAACAATTAAAGCACAATCACACAATTTGGACATTAAAGGCTAAAAATGCAAAAAGAATGCATATTTTTTGTAATTTTTATTTTGTAAAATAAATTTAATTACTCCTAAATGTAGAATTAAATCCTACATGCAAGTACGACATTTTTTTTGTATTTTTATTAATTTAACGAATAAACATACAAAGATAAATGCAAATAATTTAAGAAAAATAACATAAAATTCACAAAATTTGCAAGCAAGCTAAAAAGTGCTCACAATTTTGAAACTGTGAAAGCAAGTGTACTCTTAGTTCTTTCTGTTTTATCTTCCTTGATGTCTGCCTTTGGGTATACTAAAATTAGGCACAGATTAGTAAAACATTTACTCTGAATAAACGAAACAAATGAGGTGTCTTTTAATTTCTTATGCATCCCAAGTACTTTATAGGCTAAAACCATTACCTCTTGAACATGTTCGATAGCGTCTTGCTCATAGACTCTTCAAGATACAACTGCGAAAAATATTTTTTAGAACTTTTGATATGCGGTTGTTCATTGTGTCCTACTTTGTCAAGGAAGATTTATTTTAGTTGCCCGCAGCAGTTGCCTCTGAAGAAATTGGAGAAAGCAGTAACACTAAATTGAAAAATATTGCAATCGGGAAAGAGATTAAGAAAGAGTGAGAAAGCAGTCACTCGAATATGCACGAAGTTACATCTAGAGAAGAGCAAAAGAATGAGTTAACTACAGAAGGTAGCTCTTCCACCAAGAGGCAACAAACTGAACTGGAGAGCCCCCTCCCCTCCAAATAAAAAATGATGGTTAATAAACTCTATCTCTACTTTTTCATTACTCCTTTTAACATGTAAAATAAATAATTCAAACAAAACTCAAAGAAAAATAGACATAACAATGATGGAAGCACATGGAAAATGTGAGGGAAAATTAGAAGATTTCCTCTTTTGACCATTAAGTTACTCTTTAACGAACCATAGTGAAATCCCAGCAAGAGCAACTGCTGGACCACCTACTGTAACAGAAGTTCCTAATGGTACTGTTTGAAAATTCAAAATATCATCCATTTACTCAGCTTCTGTTCTCAATAGCATAGGAGAAATGAATATATATAAGCTGAAAACTGAAAGTATAAAGGGAATAGTAAGAAGAAGAAGAGTGAAGTTGGTAAGTATGGCTATGCATGGAATAACAAGTCTCAATATAAAAAGAAATTCTTACATTTTGAAACTTGATATCCCTACAGTGTCTGACTATCCCTCTCTCATCATTCCCGTAGTTTTTTTCTTTTTTCTTTTTGTTGTGAGACGAGGATGAAGCCTCTCTGCCCTTTCGGGTAGGGGTAAGGCTCGTCTACATATTATCCTCCCCAGACCCCACTTTGTGGGACTATACTGGGTAGTTGTTGTTGTTGTTGTGAGACGAGGATGAAAATGGGGGGAAATGAGTTAAGATTTTATCAAAGAAGTCATCTTTAAATTCAATTACAAAACGTGTCACCTCAGCTTATTCTTTCATTGTCCCCATTACTTAGCATCCTATTGTTCGTCAAGTAAATTAAGCTTAAAGAAAGCTGAAAAGTCTCAGTCTAAATAGTGTAACTTTTCTTTTTTAAAATAATGATATTATCTATTCAGAACTGTTTGAATTTCTCGCTTGGTTACCTAGGACAGATTCTTCTATTTTTTTTCATTATATGTGGCTTTTGTGTTGTCTTTAGAATCAGAAAATGGTTGTCCAATTAGCTCAATCCTTTTATTGTCTTCTCATTAACAACAAGGGCATAGTTCTTTTTTCTCCTATTAAAATTCGTCAGAATAATATTACTTTTTATAAATCTCTAGCATTTTATTTTGTTATTAGAGCTCTCATAAGTTGTGTATATGTTTTAATGATAGTACTTGGCTATACACTCAACACATATGACCCAATTCATATGTCCAAAAAAATAGTAAATAAGCTTACCAAATTTCGCTTACCTGCTTGTAAAGTTATTATTTTTCCTATAAGATTCTTACTACCTTTTTATCTACCTAATTACTTTGTCACATGCCATTATTGACATCCTTTTATTTTCCACTACTGCAGAAAACATGGACAATGCGCTTCAATTTGTGCAACTTACTGGCATGTGCATTTACATTTTTGGTTAGCCAGTGAAACGTAACGATCATGGAACTTATGTAAATAGTGCTCGCTAAAGACTCACCAGTAAATATGATCCTTTTGGCTTGAATTTTACTCTTAGTTTTTATGATATATCCAAGTTTCTAAATAGAAACAAAATCGTTGTTTGTCCCACTGGTATAAGAAACAAGAAATTTGCAATGATAGCAATCAGTTTAATGCAGTTAATTCGCAATAACTTAAAAGAGATTGCAATATTACTACTATGTTATGATAATATGCGCTGCCAGAAAATGCGATAAATGATACAAATAAAAGCGCATAAGGAATTCATTTTTAGTTGCTTCTACTGCATAAATATTGATTACCTACTGATGAATAGTCTTTATACCCAGATCCTTACTTTTGAACTTTTTAGAGAATAGTTCTACTAACTAACAAGACGTTGTCAGTGGGATTTTCAAATCTGCATTTTACTATAATATAACTCATTCTCTATCAAAAAAGTTATTTATTATTTTTCATCAAAAAAATATCAGTTGCTAACTTATGAAATTGGAGCACGGGCCAGTTCCCACTAGTAGTATAAATAAGGGACAAAGATACTCATGTAGGGACTATCTAGGTCTTTGCCTCTATGTATTTTCTTTTAATTTTACTTTTTTCTTGTTTTCTTTTTTCTGTAGGAACAAAAGGAAGAAAAAGAAAAGGAAAAACTTACGGCAATCAAGATAAGACAACTCAAAACGTAACTAACTAACTAATTAACTTGACTACAAACTTAGTAATCTCAATTAAAAAAAAAATTCAAGATAAGTGTGTCTGCGCTGTACTGAAGAAATATAAGATATTCACCAACTAATAAAGGTATATATTAATGAACATTAAATAGCTGACGGGCCATAGATTCTTTTATATGTACCAAACACACCCAACCAGAGCAAAGTCTACATCCATCTCTATCCATATATTGTTCATTCACCCCTTTCTAAGGTATATTGAGTAACAAAATCTTAGAAGCCTTTTCCCTAATAAAATTTATTAAATTAATCACCACTGCTTTTGCTAACTCATACCATACTGTATAAGCATATAATAAAATTTCAAAGTAATAATATATGGTACTCCATCTGTCCTAAAGTTTAGATTTTTAGAGTAAAACTTTCTTAATTTTGATTCAATTCAGATATAGAATCTTTAATTATTTTTAAAATTAATTTATTTAAAAATTATATAAAAAGTACTATATGTCACAATAATTATTTAAAAGACATATAAAAAGATCGCAGAAAAAACATCTCGAAATCCGACCACTGCCCTATAAAATTCGGACCGAATGAATATGTTGTTTCAACTCTAAGTCCATTAACTCTAAATCATAAATTTTCACCATGGTCATTATTGCTGGACTTTTCTGTGGCTGACGGTATTTCTTTTTCGATACGAAGCATGGGGTCAAGCAATAGAATTATCTTTACCTAAGAATATGGTATGTAGAATGGTAAAAACTCCTCCATTAATCAAAGATTTTAGGTTTGAATTAAACATTAGTTGGGTGATGAGTGTCTGACACAAAATACTTGAACAAGCAAGAATACTAGTAAAACCAAACAAAATTAGTAGAATTATTAGCTAGTCATGTTTGTAGACCATCCCAAATCACGCAAATATATACATACTGTTTGAACTATACGGTGATCTAAGCAAACCGAAAATTAAAACGCAAAAAAGACTATTGACCCACAGAATAGTCACAGAAAATCAAGTCAGTAATAATTTCACATGGAAATTAAACAGTCTCTTCTTCTTTTTTCAGAACTTAGCGCATACTCCAACCAGCAATGGTCTCAGCCAAAACTAACTTATCAACCGTAACTTTTTCTCCAAACCTATAAGAAAACCTCAAAAGACCTTGAGATTGAGCAGAGCCTTTCTGGATAGGATAATTCATAACAGCACTGCCTCCATTAGGGTATGCATATTCATAAAGCTCCTTCATTGAACTATGCACTTCTCCAATATACCGATCCCCGAGCTTCCTCTGGCAATATAACTTTATAACTAGCATATCATTAGGGTACTGTATCATTGACTCGGATATTGTATACTTCATGCTGAAGTTCCACGCCGGATTTATCTCGCCGTGTCTGTCCGTCGGCGTTCTTTTTTCAGTGTCGGGGTTGCTTCCTATGGAAACCCTAGCGTGGACTTTCATCTTGAATAGTTTTCGAACATCTTCAAGATCACTTGCTGATATTAGTGTTATTTCAAATCTTCTACAGTCCATGTTTGGTATACTCTTTTTAGTTGTTTTTTTTGAGGTAATGCGTACAAGGATTTAAAATGCATAGAATATGTGGGGTATGGACAGATGAGACTTTTTTGGTTTTTTTCGAGAGAGGAGACTTCGAAGAAAAGGCCTAGTCGTCTCTACTATTAGGTCTTCTACTTTGTTTAATAGAAAATTAATTTATAGATAGTTTATTATAAAAATTGGCGAGTTGATAAAATATTATTAATATTAGTCTATTTTGCCAAAATTTTTGCTTTGTTTTGAATGGGTGATTAGAATAGATTGGACACAACTTTAGGAGCTTAAATCTCAGTTTTGGGATAATTTGGTAAAGTTTTGATGTGGTTTGAATTGAAAATTCGAAGTAAAAACGTAATATGAAAAAAAAATTATATGTTTATCACACTATGTATCATTTATGTATTACATATGTATCATATTTGTGTCGATTGTGTATCACATGTATATCCATGTATACCAGTGTGTGAAACACTTGTTTGATACATGTGTCGCAGAAGACTTTTTTGAACTCAATTTAATTACGAATTTTGATACAAAACCAATCGAAATCACCTCCAATCTTCCTCAAATTTTTTATATTGACTTATCTATATGATTTCAATGAATTTCAACTATACCCATTAAAAAAGTTCCTTTTTTGTTTAGAGTTTTAGAATATTATATTTTATTTTGTATTTCATCACCTTATTTGTTACCTCATCCATGATATTTCCTTTACGTCTCGCATCTAATATTGCTAATCACGATTAAAATATATAGAAGATGATTTTTGCATGTGATTCTTTGAGAGAAAGAACCTTGTTTATTTGGTTTTTTAATTTTTATATATGTTGGGCTAGTTTTGGTAAGTCTATTACTAATGGGTAGAGGTTAGTAAATTAAAACTTATTTGGGATATTTTTGTAAGTTTTCCTTGTTTAATACTCCTAAATTTTTCCATCTCTCGGTGACTTGGTTGATAAGTAAATAGGGCTGTCAAATTTGGCCCAAGCCTATATGACCCGCCTAACTCGCCCAAGGGTGGGTTGGTTATGACCCGTCCATTTATTGAACTTAGCTCATCTTGACTCAACTCATCTCAACCTATTTAAAGTTGGGCTAATTTTTAGCCCAAATTGATCCATGAGTAAGTTTGCCAAAATATCTTAGAAATAATTTTATTTTTTGTTTAATATTTTAAATATAAACCATAAAAAGGCAAAAAAGCCTTCTTTAGTAACTATATAATTTATAAGAAAACAACACATATTAATTAAAGTTGGCATTTTGACACAGCTACCCACAAAAACAAAACTATTTACCCTTGTCTACCCATTTCTTTTCCCTACCCATAAACTAATTACATTTCCTACTTATAATAGGTTTTGTGGGGAATTTTCCTTTAATCTCCAATTCTTTTTTATTTCTATGCTTCTTTTCTTTTCTTTTTTCTTTTCTCCTTTTTTTTCATCGTTTTCTTCTTATTTTTTTCTTTTTTCCTATTCTAATTTCATTTACCTTCTTTTTTGTATGCCTTTTCTCTTCATTATCAAATTTCATTAATTATTTTCACTATTTTTTATTATTCTTTTTTATATATATTATCTATATATACTTAAAAGCCAAAGACAAATGCTTCTCATTAAGCCAAACGGAACCACTTGATTGCCACATGTAATGTTAAGACAAAACAAACCAACTTTCTAACTAAAAATAAACTTCTCAATTTTAAATTTTAAATTAAATGGTTAATGTAGACTTTTAAATTAGTTTAAACCTATTATCTAGAGTAATAGATTCCACTACTTACAACTGCTAATTATGGTTTCTCCTACGAAAGGTAGTTGTTCCCACTACCTGCAGAATCTAATCTAATAATTTTAAAAATTAAAAATGTATACGTACAATGTTTGAAAAGGTAATTCATATCTTAAAAGTTTAGCAAAATATAGTAAAAAATATATTATAAATAGAATAACCGCTTTCCCTAAATAATTATTAGGGAACAAATTATACATATCGGCTAGATAACTACTTATTCGGCTTTATAAATAAAGGGGAAGGAACTCACGGAGAAGGAGGAAAAATCACGCACACATGCAGATACACAAGAAAAGAAACAACAACTACCCCATCATTAATCCATAAACGAAAAATAACAAAAAAATCCCATTTTTTCTAGCTTATATATCTCACGTCAAAGATAATTTTCCTTAGTCTAAGTTTGAATTGGAAAGAAGCACGTGAAGCAGAAATGGATTTTAGTTTGAGATCGGTTTGAGGTTGAAAAGTCGAGGTCTGCGGATCAAGAGTTCGAGATTCCGGTTCGCAGTTTCGACGTTTCAGTCTGACGATTGTTGCTTTGTTATCCCGATTGAATTGCAAATTTTTTCAGTTTTATCCATCTATACAAATGTCTTCTTCTCTTTATTTTATTATTTTAATTAATACTTTAATGGGTCTAAGTAAAAGCTTTTAACAGTTTCTTCGCATAAATCTTCTGAAATGTATGTTGAGTGTTTGGTTTGCTTGCTAAACTATAAATTACAAATAAAAATAAAAATAAAAATAATAGTAATAATAATATTAATAATAATAATAATAATAGTAATATGAGTCTCACCGTATTCTTTATATATATATATATATATATATATATATATATATATATATATATATATATATATATATATATATATATATATATATATATATATATATATATATATATATATATATATATATATATATATATATATATATATATATATATATATATATATATATATATATATATATATATATATATATATATATATATATATATATATATATATGTTTATGCATATTAAAACTTAAGTGGACTTTAGGTAATAACTTCTTTTTGTTCTCTTTTGTACGAATAAAGAAAAGCACACTGATGCTAGTTGTCATATCTTCATTTTACAAAGAAAATACTATCATTGAAGCTCTTCAGTTACATAATTGAAGAAAAGAGAAACACGTCTATAAACTACTTGGCAGTTTTTTTTTATGTTAAATTGCTTTGATGTTTTCTTTATGTTATGATACTATTGTTTAGGACCTGTTTTCTTTGTCTTATAATAGATTTTGGACCGCACTGACAGTTAAGATTTAATTGGACCATATATTTATTGGCTAAAATGGAAAAAACATTAGTTTGGCAATCAAATTTGTAATTTGGGCTTTAGATATTTAGTGAGCAATTGACTTGAACTTAGCAGCCTAAAGTTTTGAAATTTGTAAGCATGGTCCATCATTCTTTAATAAATAATGCTAACTTGTGTCAAAATCACTGCTATTATTTAGGCATGTATTAACAAATCTATTATTGTGATTATGTATACGTTCACGTGACATAATTATGATTTTCAAATTTAAAACCAAGGTATGCGTTCGCACAACTATGGCAACATAATCTAACTAATAATAAATTATAAAAATAAATGTCTAGAATCAAAAAGAGATAAAATAATTGAAATACTCTAAAAATGTTAGAAAAGCTTTCCACGTACTTTGAATATTAGTCCATGTGTTCATACCCGAACCTTGGATTGATACGTTTAAATAATAAAAGGATCATGTACGCATTACCGTGTCTCGATGCCTTTAAATTTAAAATAATTATATTTTAGCCATGTGTACATTCCGTACCTTGGTTTAATATCTACCTTCAAAGACATACATTGTGTGCGTACCGCATCTTGGTCAAAACAAGTAATAAAAATATAAAGATTGAGTAAAGTGGTAATAGACATGCCATAACGAATAAAATACAAGAATATTCAAAATTTGATTTAAGCCTTACATTAGTCAATAAAAGCGAGCGCGTTAGAACCACGGGACTCGAGGGGTGCCTTACACCTTCCCCTCGGTCAACAAAATTCCTTACTCAATCTTTTGTTTCATAGACCATAAATTAGCAATTCTTCTGGATTGCTGCATTTCTTCTCAATAGTACAAACCAATGAGGCACTCGGGTGGGATCGCTTGCATTGGAAGGTTAAATATTACAGTTCAACAACTATCTTATGATTGAAATATTGACATAAAGGTTAGTCACTCTGTATTTTGTATCGATCACTTTTGTAACCATTAGATAAAAGAACTAGATTACCTATGTTACTTAGCTAAACTTCGTTACAATGACTGTTGCTTTATACAAAGATTGTGCACAAAACTTTCATAACTAATGTCAACTAAATTTTCTTTTCTTCTTAATATAAGATGATTAACCACCTGTTAGTTCATCTTTGGTAATTTTTGTTCATAGGGAATGTCATGAGGAGTGCAAAGAAGTTGTATCATTATTGATTTTTGTAGCAGCAAGATTCACCGATGCGTCAAAGTTACGCCAACTAAGAAGTCTAGTTACCGAGAGATTTAGAAATTCCTTTGAATGTTATGTCAATAAGGAGGTAATGACTCATATTTTCACTATTATAATATATTTTTACTGGATTGGCGGTTCAAATGTCACTCTTACCTATTTATTTGCAATTCTATTAAAGTAATTCATTTGCATTATGTTTTTACTATTCCAATTAGGCCAAGGTGATGTAAAGCTTATGTTATAGACTAGATTTTTTTATTGCAATCACTAAATTAAATCCGCGATATACATATGGTTTTACTATCTCTCTTCGGTAAATATTTTTCTTTTAACCAATCCGTGCATCGTGCGTGTATGTATACTAGTTACTAAATAATAATCAAACCGTGTGTACCAATTAAATATAGATAATACAACCAAAAAAATATTAACTAACATTTGATACCAGTATAGTATATTGTTATACCAACATGATATACAATTGTACGCAAAGAGTTAAAAAAATTTTAATTCAATTATAAACTGAAATAATATCAGTTGTCAATAAAAAAAATTTTAAAAAAATTAAAAGGATCTAATTGTAAGAGTATACCGTTACATTATATAGCTTACTATAATTTATTTATTTATTTGCATTTTTGATTTGCCGCTCACGCTATGTAAAAGCTTAAAACAAATTAAAAGGAAAAAGGCAAGTGAATTTACGGGTAATACTACTATTATAGTATATTGTATACTATTACATTATATTATTACAATATCTTGCATATTATTACAGTATACCATAATAATATATTTGTATACTATAATGGTATACTGTTATAGTATAATTATATACTCCTATAGTATATTAGTATACTATAGCGGTATACTGTTATGTAACAATGTGCTTCTTCGATTATTATTGTGGTTGTGTTCTTCTTCGATTTTCAATTGAAAATTTCGATCTCAATCACCTCCAATTAGCTCCAAGTCTCGACCAAGCTGACTCAACACTTGGTTACAGTTGCCAATCGATATTTTAATCACGCGAGTTAAATCTAATCAAACAATTACAAACTCGATAAATGCAATTTATATTTTTTCAAGTTTCAAGGTATTTCAATAGTTGATCTAATTTTTCTTACAATAAATCACTATGAACTTCTCAAAAGATATTAGAAATAATTATTTGTAACACTAAACGTTATATATATATATATATATATATATATATATATATATATATGTGTGTGTGTGTGTGTGTGTGTGTGTGTGTGTGTGTGTGTGTGTAAGCACGTGATTTTTGCCCTAAATAACTAAAAATATACCAAAAATAATATTATTGATTTTTAAGAGATTTTGTTTATTTAGTTGCATTTCATGAATTTTTAATATTTTCAAATCATTAAAAAATCCCAAAAAAATCATGTTTTATTTATTAAAAAAATGGTCATTTTACATATTTGGATCTTAATCTTTAAAATTAGTATTTTTTGTCTTTAGCTTTAATTTAATTAGTTATTTTAATGTCTACAAAAATAATTTAAAATTTTAATTAATTAAAAAAGAAAAATCAAAGTAAGCAATATATTTTTGGTCTTATTTATTTTAAATTTAGGCCAATTTCTAAAATGGCCAACTAAATTTAAGACCCAAATCCCCTCAAACGCATTATCCCATCCTAAAATTATAGACTCAAATCAACCTAGACCTGCGTAAAAAAGGGGCGGCTACAGCGAAGAACGCCTACCCCACACCCCTAACAAGACAACCCAAAAAATGAAAGGGAACGGAGAGGGGATGTAAAAAACAGAAATGAGTAGCTTTGGTTCTCTATAGTTGATTTCATTTTCTTTTGTGTTGATTTAATTTGAAGAGTCAGAATAAAGAGAGATTCAGTTCCATCTTGGATTGTTTGTTCGTGGAAATTGATCGATGGGCTGTTGATGTCAGACGCCGTTCGAGTCGCCGAGGTCGAATTTTCTGGCATGTTCTTTGGTTGACGGATTCGTTCGAGGCTTCTGATCCGAGTCCTTGTTCCATTGGCGTACACTTTGCTGGAATTTTAATTGAATTTGTTTAGAGTTCTCTGTGCAAATGCTAGCTCGTTCATAAGAAATTAGCGTGCTTATCGATTCTGTGAATGGAGTCCGATTGATGTGCTGAGGTTCCATTTGAGTTTTCCGTCGAGGTTCGATTTGAGATCGTTAATCTCTGTTTCCGGTTTAAGTTCTGAATTTCGATCCTTTTATTTATATGTTCTGTTTCTGTTTATTTGTGATGCTATGTTTATGAAGTCCTCGCTATTGTTAATTGCATTATCCTTGAGAGGTCAATTGACAGTTGCTACTTGTTAAATTAACTACTAGACCCAAATTCAAGCTAGAATTGTTCGTGTGTTTCTGGTAGCTACGAAAGTACTACTCCTACTATTCGTTTGTCGGCATCTTTCACTGTTACAAATGTCGTCCATTTTTTGGTGCGTTAGATTTGAAAATTCATCAAAAAGAGCTCCGGCAGTTGTTAATTTTTTACTCTTTGAGGTCGGGCCAAATTTTGGTCATGAATTGTTGCCTCCTTTTACATCTTGGTTTGTTGGCTTGTGGGACTCATTTGGATCCATCTGGAGTTTGGATCAATTTGTGAGGAAACTGTTCTATTTTCCTTTACTGGTGCATAATGTTTGTTAAAGCCTTGATAGCTCGATTCATGAAGGGACGACCAGAATTTCGCCTTGTCAAAATTCAGTGAAAAATTGGTTCTTCAACTGAGGTCGATTTGGGTTGTGAGTTTTTCTTTTGGTGCTGATTCGAGTTTCGTCTTTGGTTCGTTACATCTCGAGTTCAAAGTAGTGAAACG
Source organism: Nicotiana benthamiana (assembly GCA_034376525.1). Taxonomy (NCBI): domain Eukaryota; kingdom Viridiplantae; phylum Streptophyta; class Magnoliopsida; order Solanales; family Solanaceae; genus Nicotiana; species Nicotiana benthamiana. The sequence goes on from CM067336.1 coordinate 109,747,662, forward strand.
ATCAATTGTCCGGCTATATTAAGTGAGCTCTGTTGGTGTAGCCTAGTTCAACAGTGGTGGTGTAGCCTGGTTCAACTGTGGTTGCTCGACGACGAGGTTCGTGGTTCGAGTCCGATTTATTGTCGTCTCTGTTCAGATTGTCGCCATTGAGGTAAATTACTCCTTGTTTTACTATGTCGGCTTAATTTCATGATTTTGGTAAACTTGCGAATATATTTTGGTCTGGTTTTGGTTGAATCCTGTGTATATTCTCTGCTGCTCTATCCTTATGAAATATTTCAAACATCTTATTAACAACGTCTATCTTCATTGAAGATACATTGATGTAGTGATGGTTTGGACCTTATTAAAAGAAGTTTTGGTCTATTCTTTTCCACTGATTATTCTTGGACATGTTTGTACTGACAAACAGAATATTTTCTATTGTCATTTGTATGTTTGGATATTTCGTTGGGCTTAATTTGGTTCCATAATCTCTTCTGCCAAAGTTAAGAATAGCAATTAAAAAAAACCACAATTTGTTTAAGTCAAAACGGACCATGGGCTTTTCTTTTGTTGTAAAAATGAATATATCTAATTCGTTTGATGGAATAGATTCAAGGTGTGCCGTGTCGAACAAAATGACAGTTACATGGCCCTTACTTTATTTGCTTTTGAATTGATCCTTAGAATTCGAGGTGTATCATTTAGTAAATTTAATGGCCCTCGCAAATTGCAAATGCGTTTTTACCTTCTTAAATGCGGGGGGACATTTTATGCGGCCCAAATCTAAATCCTAAAATGTTGAATTGAGTGTGCCTAGGATTGCGGGTTCATTTGATGCCGCGCAATCCGAAAACACACTTTAAACGACGTTCACTTTCTCTTAAATAAATACATGTTAAATAAAAGCGGTTAAAGATAAAATTGGCACATAGACATTTCATGTATTAAAATCAAATTTTAGCCATTCATAACAATTTAAGCGACCGTGCTAGAACCACGGGATCCGAGGTCCTAACACCTTCCCTCGGGTCAACATAATTCCTTATCCAGAATTTGTGGTTCGCAGACTCCATTTGGAAGTCGATGTTTTCCTTGGTTCGGGATTAAAGCTAAACTGCTGACTTGGGACACCAAAAGCTAAACCTTTCTCAAGTGGCGACTCTGAATAAATAAATAATCACGATCCGAATAATGTCACATTAAATGGAAAAACTCTCTTATACATTTATCCTCCGAGTGTGTAAAAAGGAGGTGTGACAGTATGTAGTAAAATTACTCCACTTTTAAAAGCTTTTAACCTGTTCAAATATGAAATTCATGGCTTGTTTTGATTTAATTTTGCTAGTTGAAACTCGAAATGACCCATCAAACTTTTTCTGTAGCTGAATGGGTTAAAATCCAACTTAAATTCATAAGTATAATATTAAATTTTGAGAATGAAAAGAACCTCAATTTGGAAAAACTCGAGTTCATTTATTAAGAATATGTATTTGCTTTCTCAAATTTTTGTCAACAAAGCCAATAAGAAAGATAGGAGGCTGAGTAATGTCAAACGGATTGAATCATGGGATTTTGGTTGATTTTCGTTTTGTAACGTGGTGTTTTAGGTGGCATTTGTTTGGATAAATAATGATAGCCAAATTAGGTGGCTCTTTCTAGTTCTGACTTGTTCTAGTCTATAATAGTTCAGGTTTCTAAAAAAATGGTTAGCGGATACTTAGTTTGAACCCTATATCCTAGTTGAGTTGAAAAACTGCTTAATGGCAGTGATGATGAATTGCTGATTGTTGCTGAAGCATTTCGCTCCATTTTGTTTTTCTGTCGATTCGTTCTCGCTCTTGCTTCAAACAGGAAGAAGGGTGAATAGTGTTACCGTCACTATTCATCGGACATACCTCCGGAATTTGGCCGTGGATTGTCTCAAAATTGATGTCACATGATCCCCTTCTCTTTGTGATCTATCCTCAATTGTTTTTTCTCTTAAATCTATAACCAATTTTCCTACATCTTAAATCTTATTTTCAAGATTTACTGTAGCAACCAGAATTTAATTCCAGCGCTATTCCTTAGCAGCAACTTAGGAGTATTCTTGTCAGATCGATGGTTGAGAACTCTATCGTTTTCAAGGATTTTCGAGTTTTGTTGTAAGCTTGGCATCCATGGCTGCATTGATCTCTCCCCACCCTTTGGGGAGAGGCAATTCAAAACCACATCAAAGCTGATCCAAAAGAATTCGTAAAACAATCATATGCTACATCATTGCTAGCAGATCAGTCTGCTCCTTCAAAGTTAGAACTATATCCAGTTCTAATCGATCATGGTGAACCAGTAATACAATTCACAATGAAAGAGGTTAATAACCTCATTAGGGAAGAAGGATTGCACCAGGATGTTGTTTTAAAATTTTCGTATGGCAGACCTGATCTATCGGAAGTGCGAAGAATATTTTCGTCGCAATTCGATGTTCAAGGTCAATGTATCGTTGGGCAGTTGGAGTTTCGTCACCTGTTAATCGGGTTTGATCTCTTCAATGATTATATTCACTTCCTTTCAAAGTCGACTGGATATCTTAAATTCAAAGGAGACGATTATTTCTTCAGAACATTTCCATGGACTTTTGGATTTAATCCGAAGGAAGAGACGTCGATGGCAGTCGTCTGGATTTCTCTGCCAGGTCTGCCACCTAATTTTTTTGCTAAGAGGTCGTTAATGTCTATAGCCTCAGCTGTGGGAAAACCTCTTGCTGTGGACAAGGCGACGCAAGATAGAACGAGACCTAGCGCAGCAAGAGTTAAGGTTATAATTGATCTTTTGGATAAGCATCCAAAATATGTCAAGCTGCAGATCTTAGATAGAGGTTTAGGTAAATCAGTCGAGTTCCACCAAGAAATAGTGTACGACAACCTTCCTAAGTATTGTACCTATTGCAAGCATCAAGGACACGATGAGAAGATGTGTATAATTAAAAAAAATAAAGCTGGAATAGATGTGGTGGCAGAGGAAAATTTGGATACTGATCTGCCTGGTAACGAGGTAGTTGATATTGACAAATTACAAGGGGATGCAAGGCACTATCTAAATGCTAAAAGAACTGAACAAGGAACTAAAGATTTACAAGAAAAAGATGGATTGAAGGATGTTGTTGGTCGAATTGATTCAGCTGCACAACCTGTTATTGTAACAGATGTTACAAAAAATACTGATGTCCTAAAGACTTCTCATCCTACTGTGAATGATAGGGATGATGTTATGTCTAAGAGTGATGTGGTTGATGCTGTATCAGATGTAGCACATGGAGAAGTTACAGTTCAGAATATTGAGGAGATATTGAAGTTGGATAAACGACCTTCTAAGCCTTCTACAGATGCTCCAGTTTCTAATAGCTATGCACAAACAAATGTTGTTACTGCTGGGGCAATGCAGAATAATGTAGACTGTTGTCCTTCTAGTGCACTTTCTAGGCAGGTGGTTGATCTGGATGGACATCATCACAGGTGCAATGTGCAGCCTAATGCGATTGAAAATGCAGGACAAACAAATTTTTCTGGTTCATTTCCCACAAATGCTGAAGATCGTTCAATGCAAAAGTCTCATTTTGCTCTGCTTGGTAAAACTCCTGTGCCTGCTAATATTAATGTCTTAACTGGAAAACAGTTAGATGTGGTGGATTTGGAACATACAGTTGCATCAAAGTTACCAGCAGCTGAAAATGCAAAAAGGACATGCAACTCTTTCATATATCTCTCTGTGCAGGATAAACTTATTGAGCAGCAACTTTTGGAGCAGGAAAATCAGAATCAAAACACTGTAAGTGTTGGGCAGTCAGCTATACAAAGTCTAACTCATGCTTCAAAATGTACTGGACAACAAGGTCATATAGAATTGAATAAGTCTTCAGCTCAGGTTACAACCGATCTGTCCAATTTAACAGAAAAATGCGAACAACATATTTACAGTGTCAATGAAGAGGTGAAACATCACTGTGATGTTATGGAATTTGAGCTTAAAGCATCACTATCAAAGGTTAACAAGAATTCCATCCTGGCAGTTCAAGCTGAGTAGTTCATGTTTTTCCTAACTGTTTTGATGATCGACAGTTAGCTGGGAGTGATTACTAGGACTCTGTGATTGAAATGCTTCAAAGATCAGTATGTCCTGATTTGGCTAAAAAACAACACTATGTAAACTCTTTCACAGCTCATGCTGCTGCAACTGTCTATAATGCAGAATTAGTACAAGGTGAGGTTGATCAACAGGGGAATGATTTTGCAGACCACAACATACTCAATCTAATCAACACATAAGGGAAGCTGTACAAATTAATGGTAAGGAAAAGTGGACATCAATTTCCAACAAAAACAGAAATCCAATAAGCATATCACAACAGCAGATTGAACAGAAAAGTACAGATGTACCAAAAAATCAAAACTCTTTTGCTGCACTTGGCAATGCCAATGAAGATGATGAAAAGGTCACTACAGTTAAGTTGCATATGACTGACAGTAACCATCACAATAACTCACCAGACACAGAGACTTTGAATAAATATCCAGCGCCAAAGGATCAAACTGTTATCAAAGATACACAGTTTAAAATGATGTCCAATGCCATTCCTAAGTTCAATCAATCTTTGGCCTCACTGCATCAATCATTTGAGTCAACTGTCGAGCAACAACAATATGGGCAACCAGCAATCTCCTTTGGCAGTAACAAAGCAGTAATTCAAGCAAACATGAGGAAGATGGTCATTAACTCGAAACTGTGGAAAGACCAACGAGAGTATGATGACGATGAGGGATGGGGAGTCGGTTTTGCTGGTTTTTCATCTGAAGAAGACGATCAAGAAACTGATCAGGATAGTGCAGGAGAGGACATTGACGCTCCAATCAAACAAAAATTCAATGGGAGACCTGCATCATCAAAACAGACCAATCTGAATTGTCGTGCATCTGCGGGAACTACATCAAATCCAATCAGCAAGTTGAACCATAACGCTCCAGTTTTTCTTCCAACAAATACTGCAAAAGCAGTTAGTTCAAATACTGCAATACCAAAGATAGACAAAATAGCAACAGGAATTCACATCCAACTAAACCAACACTCAGCAGACAAAAATGCTTCTGTTCGACACACAACAAAGATGGAAAAAACTGGACAGAATCATTTTGTCACAACTGAACCAGCCAGTATTTTAGAGGAGAGGAATCATGTCGATGGAACGATCCAACCTTTGGATTCAAGTCATAATTCTGAGCAGCAGCAAGGGGATGAAAGTAACTCACCTTTTTCTGATTGCAACAGAATAGCAGATTCACAGTCGGGAAAGCTACACATCGTAACAACTAACCCTTTATTCTCTTCAGAAGAAAGACATCTTTTGGATGCGATGATAAATACAGACCAGTTAAATGCTTTAGCCCTTGATAATTCCAGTTCAAGCCGTGCGAACATGAGTAGGAACAAATCGCAAAAACAAAGGCAAAACAAGGCAATTTCAGCTAATGTACAAGCTGAAACAACATTGCTAATTCAAGGCGATTTTCAAGATATGCCAAATCCAATATTAACAAGTAGACATATATATGAAGAAGGGGATGAAGAGGATATCTTAGAGAAATGTTGGGCAGACGCTTCAAGAAATGGTGATTTATCACCATTGCATAGTGGAAAAAGTATCAAGTCGCGTGCAAGGAATAGAAGTTGGGACGACAGGGTGATTGAAGACGCTTTAATAAGGAGACCCCCAATGAGAAATGCAAAACAAAAACAACTCAATCAATCAAAGGCCAATCGCTTGATAAAAAAACCATGAATTTTGAAGCATTTTTGAAAAATATTGTGGAGGAAGATATCAATCTATAAATGGAAGTATTCACAAATCTATAGAAAAGAGAGCACCAAGGTGGTTTCTTCATCACATTATTTTACCATTTCATTAGTATTATAATTTGTAATATCATTACAGAATAAATTATAAACTCTGTGATGATCAATAAATTCTTAGTTCTTGCTAGTTCTTTCTTTTTACATGCTTGCTAATAGGTGAGGTTTTTATTTGCCTCAATAGGATTATTACGATAAGGTTTACCCTGGTTGTGTTATATGGGTAACAACACCGGTGCTAACCCTTATTTTAATTTTCCAAATTGTTGTAATTTTCTTTTTGAATATTAATAAATTCGAGCCCTAGGCACTTGCCTAGTGGATTGCCAAATAAAAAAAAAAGTTTGAACCCTATAGGTTGGAATAGTAAATAGTTTGGGTATAGGCATTAAAGGGTAATAGTTTGGATTTAATGGGTGTAAAGTGAGATTTTCCCATTAAAGTTTAATAAGAGTTGGGCGGGTTGGGTATTACCCGAATTTTAACCCATCTTGATCCAACCCATCTTAACCCAAGTAACTTTTGGGCGGGTAATTGACCCAACCCGCCCGTTTAACACCTTATAAGTAAATAAAGAGTTTTCTAATATTAGGTCATTCAAAAATTAATTTACTGGTAGCCTTTCATTAAATTGAATTTATAATCTTAAAAAGAAGTGAAGAAATTTACGTGTAATTAACCTTTCAAACTAGATAACTTACAGTGGGTAAGATTTTTAATAATGTGAAAATATGCAACAAAAACGATGGGTAATTAAGAAAAAAAAATTGTGTGTGAATGCATATCATGTATTTATTCTTTTGGTGTTTAAATATCCATTTCGGATAAGCTTTTACCATGACTATATTGTTTCGAAGATTTTGATTAACTTCTTCAATGTAAAAACTTAGTATTAAGTTATGGTGCTTCTTTCTAAAATAAATTTAGTAAACTAGATAAATGTAATTCATTATTTACCTCGTAAGAAAGTGAAATTGATTTCAAATAACGCAATTGATAAGAGAATTCTTGTAAGATTGATGAAGAAAGAAGATAGGAATAAGAATACATGTTAATTAAGATGAACGAATTGTGATAAGTTGCAGACTACTATAAATTAGTGGAATTAGAAGTTGAAATGAACTTTTCAAAAGAAAAAAAACACTTTTCAAAATATTAAAATGCAACTACTGACAAGTGTATTAAATATCTACTCTTGATGATGAATTAATAATAGAATTATATGCATATTTTCCACGGTTGAAACTTCCATGTGACACTATTTTCTTGTGAGATAGGGAAATATCATTGTCAGACTACTGAGTCAGTGAGTACTTTTATAGAGTTGCTACATACAATATCTGCAATAATAAATATACTATTTGATATGAATAAACAGTATAAAGTATAAAGATGGGCGACATTAGGGCCTGCGAACGCAAACGAGAGTGCAACGTTACCTCGAGTCTCCACAAGAAGGAAGGTAATCCATCCTCTGTGTGCTACTATGTCCAAAGCCAAAATCTGAACAAGAAATGCAAAAGTATAGTATGACTATAACCGACCCAATGTACCCTACAAGTATCAAGTATAACCTCGATGAGATAGTGATGTTGCTGGGACAAGACACGTTCAATAAACATGTGCAATTAGGTAACGAAAAAATAATGAGAGATATAACAATTAAGAGAACAAGAAAAGTAGCAAGTGTGAAAAAAAAAGGTAACAAGTGAGATAACAAATGTAATAGCAAGATGAAATAATACCCAGATAAAGGAAAGGAGTAACTAAGGATATGTTGACGATAACCTCAAAATAATACCAAAAAAGCCTTTCAGAATAATTCAAGTCCAAGCAATTTGGTAATACAAAACCGTGAAAGAACATCACCAAGCTCTCAATCCGTATAATAAAAGCAAGGAATAAGAGATAACAATCGAATGATACAATATCAACCTTCATATTTTTACTCTCATCTTCACAAGTACAGAAATCATCTTCGTGCATGCATATTCACTCTTCCTCACACGTACGTAAAACACCCTTCGTACAATAATAGTAATAAAATAAGAAGTACAGAAACAACCTTTGTGCACAATCACTCTCCTCACAAGCACGGAAACACTGGTCGTACAATTCACTCTTCCTTACCAAGAATAAACATGTAAAACAATACCTAGTAAGGTGGGAAGTACAAATAATATCAAGAAGAGCGATTGAACACAACTTACCAAATGAAAAATAGTCATCACTTTATAACAATAGCCAAATAAATATTTTAATAGTTCTACTACCCAATATCACAACAAGTTCAACACGGCTACTAACATGAATAGGAATAGCTAAAGAATCTCACAATCTATTTAAAGCATAAAAATATAATACATGAAGCAACAAGATGTGAGTAAACTAGTTCTATCCTCATGCTTAACCCATATCAAACAAATATATATTCGTCATCTTGCATATATGTCGCTCCCAACACATATAACACGTAGCAATTAGACAAGATTACATCCTAATTTCTCAAATCAAAGTTAACCAAGATACTTATTTCTTTCTGCCAAAATTTAACTCTCCAATGCCACTTTTCCTTTAGTCCAAGCTTCCAAAACACTCGGATCTAGCCAATTAATACTCAAATAAGTCAAATAAGCATAAAAAACTGTCCTAGAATAAAAAAGGTTCAATCTTTAATAAATTTGGAAAGTCAACAAGTCAACCTAGCCCACATTGAAATTCGAAACTAGGACCAATTCTATTTTACCCATTCTCCCCTAAGTCCAAATATATAATTATAATATTGGACTACAAATTAAGGTCCAAATTCCCAAAAATATAAGCCCTCCTAAGTCTTTTCCTAAAATCCCAATTCCAACACTAGTACTAGATTTAGCGATAAAAATCTATGAAGAATCATGAAAACAAATCAAATACAAGTTAAAGTTACTAACCAATTAAGATTGTATGGAAATTATCTCAAAATTCTCCACGATCAGCGATCTAGGTCTCAAAATATCTAAAACAAAATGGCCAAATCCCGTTTTTTTACCTGGGAAATAGGTTCTCTTCGTGGTCGTGAAGCACCTAGCGCATTTGCGAAAGTTAATGACCAACTGGCCATCGCATTCACGAAGGCTATCGCCCTAAGCATCTGTGTTCGTGATCCACTGGTCGATTTTGCGATGAAGACCCATCTGCCAACTGCCAAAATCCCATGCTTATGCATTCAAATGAGGGTTGCCATGTTCGCAAAGGATGAATCCCCCCATGCACTCGCCTTCGCATGTTTTGGCGTCTGGCATTATTTTCTCTTCGCGTTCGCTATTAAGGCACAAACATCAGAAGACCAACAACTCCAAACATGAGAGAAATAGTCTGAAACCCATCGAAGCACACCTGAGTCCCCCGAGACCTCGTCTAAAGACACCAAATGTCCTAAAATACAAGACACCTACCCGAGGCCCAAAATCACACAACATAACATAAAAACTATGAATCACACTTAATTCAAACTTAATGATATGATCAAAATTCTGAATTCTAAACTTACCAAACACGTCTAAACTACTCGAATTGGCACTAAATTTTACACACAAATAATAATATCACCATACAAACCTATTATAAGCTCGGAATATCAAACGAATATCAATAACCACAAAGTCAACTATGGGTCAAACCTGTGAACTTCCAAACCTGCAATTTGCCTACTTTCCCTAATTAGAGCCAAATCAACCCGGGAACATCAAAATTCAAATCCGGACATATGCAAACGTCCAAAATCACCATTTGGTCCTAACGGAACTATTAAAACCCCACTCCGAGGTCAGATATATAGAAGTTAAAATTTTGTTAACACTTCCAACATAAGTTTCTAATCTAGGAACTAAATGTTCCAATTCAATCTAAAAACCTTCCCGAAAAAAACCAATCATCTCTGCAAGTCATATAATAATAAATACACATACATGGGAGCATCAAATATGGGAACAAGGCTCAAATATATAAAACGACCAGCTTCGTTATCACACATTTCCCAAGAGCCAATCCCTCTTTGGGATTAAAGATGCCACCCCCTTCTCGACTATGGAGACAGGGAGAGAATCTTTCTCATTTGAATTGACCATAATAGGGTTAGATGCACCAAACCATATCGAACATCTTGGGGGACTTCTCTTATTAATGTTTCCATCAGCCGTAGAGCATGATGTTTTCTTTTTGGCAGTTCGCTTCGGTTTGGCAGTCCCAGAAAGAGGTGGTACTACAAGGAACTCACCAGTACTCTCTTTCACGACCCGGATTTCCCACCATCAGAAGTCGTGATGGCTCCTACTGATGGAGCTAGGCCTGCCAAACTTTGAGCATTCTTCGATAAAAATTCAACAATATAATTATGTGGAAGACTGTAAGTTCAATAAAAATGAAATTATAATGCGGAAGTTTAAAACATATCTCTATCCTATAATCTGGTGTCACTAGCTCACGGACTACTAAAGAGTGCTACAACAAGTCTGAATGAAAATACAAAATATTTTTCTCGGTACAAAGAAAACAAATTAAACATAGAAAAGGACTCCGGCCTGTGAACCCCAGCGAGGCTACCTTGAAGTCGCTGGACTAAAGTCAACTCCCGATCGAGTAGGCCACTGCCGTGGTCCAAAATCTACTCCGGTACTGTAAACTTTGCAAAAAGCACAAAAGCGTAGCATCAGCATAATCGACCCCATGTTCTAGTAAGTGCCTGGCCTAACCCCGGCGAAGTAGTGACGCGGCTAGACAAGACCTACCACAATCAGCCTATGCAAATATAATATAAGTGCGAGAAAACAATAAAAAAATAACACAAAGTAAAGCTGGGAGGGGACATGCTATCGGGGAGTACTAGATGAAAATGGAACATTAGATACAACAGCAGATCTACTCAGGGTTTCATGATACATATATTTATAGTAGACGGCATGCTACACGATCCCATAATGTAGAATATAAGTGGACGGCGTGCCACACGATCTAGTTTCACATATTACGTGGTAGGCGTACCACTCGCTCCCGTTTTACCGTGCACAATGTCACCGGCTTGTAAGGCAATAAAATAATCAATATAAGTTGTGGTTGACGTACCACTCGATCCCAATTCATATTTCACAGGTGAACGGCGTGACACACGATCCCATATTATAATTTATAAGTGGTCGGCGCGCCACACGATCCCTTATTATAATTCATATGTGTTCGACGCACCACACGATCCCTTGCTGTAATGAATAGCACAAATAATCTCTCCAAAGGAGGTCCCATTAGGGAAGTTCAACAACATAACAATTAAACCCGGCAAGGTTCCAACTAACAGCCCAAATATTTCGGCAAGGGAGAATACAATAGTAACAGTCTACTCATCCCGTCAAGGGAATCATTTCGTCACATTCTCTTTTAGCTCATTTCCTTCTTATCTAACACTTTACATGGAATTTATCAATTTAACAGAACCGCTATGTCATATCTTTCAAATTTAAAGCAATTACGACTCACGATCATGCTAGTCATCGGTGTATATATACTCGTCACTATGCCTATACACCGTACTTGTTCATTTAGAAAATAGCAATCAAAACAATCTAGTACTATTCCCTCAAGCCAAAGTTAGATCAAACACTTACCTCAAAAGCTCAAGACTCAACTCAAGCCTCTAGAATATATTTATCCTTAGAATTCACCTCAAAACCGTTGGAATCTAGTCACAAATTACTCAAATGTATCAACCAATGCAAGTTAAACCTATTTGAATGCATAAGAATGAATTTCCCAAAGTTTTACCCAAAAATTCCCAAAATTCCCCCGGGCCCACATGGTCAAAACTTGAGGTTCGAACCAAAACCGATTCCCCCACGATTTCATATCTGTGATTTGTTTTGAAATCGGACCCCAAATTGAGGTCCAAATTTCCATTTTTAAGAAAACCTAGGTTCTATCCAAAAATTCCAATTTCATCCATGAAATTCCTTGATTTCAAGTGGAAAACATGTTTAATGATGTTAAAGATTGAAAGAATTGAGTAAAAATCAACTTACAAGTGATTTGGGATGAAGTTTGCTCTTGAAAAATCGCCTATGGGGTTGGGGTTTTGGAAGAATGGAGAAAAGTGATGAAATTTCGACTAAGTATAAAAATTGATGGGCTGCGCATATGGCAATTGCGAACCTAGGTTCGCATTTGCGAAATGTGCAGGTTTGGGAAATGAAACACTTTAGTTCACATTTGCAAACTTGGGCCTGGGGGGCAAGGTTCGCTTTTTCCGGACATATCTCACATTTGCGAGCAAGGGCATCGAATTTGCAACCTTAGTCCATTTTCCTCCCCTTCGCATTTGCAAAAATCATAGAAGCCAGCATACCAGATTTTTCAAAAATGAGAAAATACAATTTGATGCCTATCCAAAACTCACTCAAGCCCTCGGGGCTCCAAACTAAACTTACACACAACCTTAAAAACATCCCACAGACTTACTCATGCGATCAAATCGCTAAAATAACATCAAATGCTATGAACCAAACCTCGAACTCATGATTTTTCTTCTAAGTTTCACAAACATTAAAACTTGGAACTTATAGTCCGAAACACGTCATACGACGTCCGTTTTCAACCAAACTTCACAGAAAGCGCTTAACGCATATATCAGACTTGTACCTGGCATTGAAACCAAAATATGAGCCTGATAACTATATTTTCTAACTCATTTTTATTTTAATATTTCATATAACTTTCAGATAAAACATTTCTTTCAAAAATTCTATACTCGGGCTAGGGACCACGAATTTCGATTCTGGGAATACGCCCGAGTCCCATATGTTTCTACATACCTTCCGGGACCGTCACATCACGAGTCCAGGTCCGTTTATCCAAAATGTTAACCAAAGTCAACTATATCAATATTAAATCAAAATTCATTATTTTCTACACAGAATTCATATAAAAACCTTTCGGTTACACGACAGACTATGCATGTGCAATTCGAGGAAAATGAAAGCGAGGTTTTCAAGGCCTCGGAAGCACGAAAAAAGGGAGAATTACGGTGATGACCTTTTGGGTCGTCACACCCTCCTACAATGATTCAGTAGTTATTACTAAATTATTCGATAACTGTATACCCAAATGAAAAAATAGGAGCCCAAACCCGAGACTAGGGTCATTGTCAAGACCTACACTTGTAAAAATTTATCTTTATGAGAATAAAAGAAGGTAAAATGGGAAGAGAAACATTCGAATCAGTATAGGGATTACACTAGTAAAGTGTTGTGATACCACCTAGTTCAATCGTAATGGCCTTTCAGGTCTTCGAGTAATTGGTGGAAACCTGTGAACCTTGGTCATACACTTCTCAATATCAGGTGCAATCTCAAGAGCGGCTACACCAACTGCAAGAAGAAGAAGTTAGGAACGATCCCCAAAATACACTAAGAGGGAATGACTGAATTTTTAGGCCACCATCCTTACATACGCCAAGTCCCTGTCGAGCAGCTATAACTGATTTACACAGATTCCTTCGTGAAGACCTCATGAAGTAGTTGACTTTGGAAGCTCCTAAACATCTGGCAATAGGCCTAGGAAACATCTTCTATACAATTGACCTTTGCTAAAGCAGTATCGAGTTGTTTTAGTGCGCAACGCCCGGGATGCCTTGGGATCTACGGGTACTTTTCCGTGCTCGAGATAGTCAATGATCTAATTCCTCCAATCCTAGACCAAACTGGTCGCTTTTACTTCATATAAACCATCCACATCAAATATCAAATGTATAAGCTACACGACTATACCGGAGTCTGACTGTTCATTTCTGTGGACGAGCCTATATTAGCCATTTCTTCAATCGTGCAAGCAAAGCCTGGACTTTCACTACATATTATTGCATGCGTTCCTATTTGGCGCTGAAGATTCCATATACCTGATTTACTACCACTTTTGAATCATATTTGATTTCTATGACCTCAGAATCCAGTCGTCGGGCCATCTTGTGTCCTGCAATCAAGGCATCATACTCGGCTTCATTGTTAGTTAAGGGAATAGTTATTATGGCTTTCCTTAAAGTTTCTCCTGAAGGCCTAATTAATACTACATCGAGCCTAGGCCCTTTCACGCTGGAAGCTCCATATGTGAATAAGGTTCAGACTCCCGATATCGATTCTGAAACCATCACCACTTCTTTTGTGACCAAAGGAAGGAATCCAGGACCGAAATCAGCCACAAAGTCGGCCAAAACTTGTGACTTGATCGCAGTCCTAGGTTTATATTCTATGTCAAATTTGCTCATTTCATCTTCTCACTTTGCCAATCACCCTGAAAGTTTAGGTTTGTGAAGGATATTTCGTAGGGGAAAGGTTGTCATCACGGCTATTAGGTGACATTGGAAATAAGGCCTAAGCTTTCGAGCGGTGACTATAAGATCTAGGGCCAGCTTTTCGAGGTGTGTGTAATGGGGTTTCACTCCCATTAAAATTTTACTTATGTAATAAATAGGAGATTCCATACCTTGATCTTCACAGACTAAAACGGCACTTACCTCTACCTCTAAGACTGCTAAGTAAATCATCAACTATTCGCCTTCTTCCGATTAGTAATGGAGGGCTCAATAAATACCTTTTCAAATATTTCAAAGCATGCTGAGCTTCTGGATTCCATTTGAAATTGTTGTTCTTCTTCAGAAGCGTGAAGAAGTGATGGCACTTTTCTGAAGACCGAGAAATGAATCTGCTTAAAACAGCCATTCCTATTAATCTCTGAACCTCTTTCACATTTGACAGCTGGTCGGGAATATCTTTGATGGATTTAATTTTATCGAGATTGATTTTGGTTCCTCTTTATGACACCAAGAACTTTAAGAGCTTATTGAAGCTAACTCTAAATGCACATTTCTTGAGGTTAAGCTTCATGTTATGCTTCCTTAGGATGTCAAAGGTGTTAGGATTTATGCCCGTCACTAGAGGGGGGTGAATAGTGCGGCACAGGAATATTGATAAATATTGCGGAATTAAAAAATGCAGGAATAAAATAAATTCGGTAATTAAAATAACAAGGAAAGAACGCACCGAATTTATCCTGGTTCACCACAACTTGTGGCTAGTCCAGTCCCCGAGAGACTCTCTCGAGATTCACTAACTCCGTTAAGCTTACGGGTGCTTAACAAACCGTTACACTTGCTCGTAGATGTACACTCTACAAGACTTCAACTTGCTCGAGGATACCTCACCCCAAGACTTCAACTTGCTCGTGGATACCGCACCACAAGACTTCACACACTAAGACTTAGGGTACTTAGCGAACCCGACAATCAATGAGAAGATATGTTCTTCTCAAACACCTTTCTCTTTTACAACAAGAACTCTCTCAAAAGAGTAGATAAAGAGATACAAATTTAGCTCTATGAACAACTCAAAGTTGTCTCTCAAATGGCTCAACAAAAGCTCTAAAATGATGCTCAAATAATGTCAATATGTATATCAATACTGGGAGGTGTTGTGTGTTTAAAAATATCTCAAAAGACCTCTTTTTATAGGGGTTAAAGGGTGGATGTCCGTTGCTTAATTGGCAATCAATTATGCTGATTTTATGCAAGGATAATCGATTATTTGATTTGCATAATCGATTATCCTTTTACCGTTACAAAATCGGAAGAGATTCTGCTCAAGAATAATCGATTATTTGGATGGCATAATCGATTATTTTGTTCCAGTGTTCAAAACTTTGGCAACAGAAGCAAGATAATCGATTATTTAAGAATTATAATCGATTATATACCATTGATATACACTGTGTATACCACAGTATACCAGAATTGAAAACTTACTTCAAAAACCATTTTGGTTAAAATGAAAACGTTAAAATCATTTTGTTTGAAGTATATTAGAAATGTTTATGATATATATGATTTAATAAAATGATTTTATGCATATTAATGATGACCTATGTAATATACCAGAATATACCAGAATTGAAAACTTACTTCAAAAACCATTTTGGTTAAAATGAAAACGTTAAAATCATTTTGTTTGAAGTATTTAAAATATGTTTATGATAAATATGATTTGGTAAAATGATTTTATGCATATTTATGATGACCTATGTTGAGCCAAAAGACGAGATAACTTTAAACGTTGCTCTTACATTTGTTCAACCTAACGACCTACGCCTTGGGTCTTTGGTCTTGAACTTTTGAACTCGTCCTTGGCTTGTCTATGCAATTCCGTCATCAATATGCTTCTTGGAATTCAAGCTTGATTGTTTATCATATAATATCGTTGTTTGACACTGACTTCATTGTTTGTCATTCATCAAAACCTATACCTGAAAACCATGCTCATGCAACCAAAGCGCACATATCATAGATAGAGTGATTTTCTACAAAAAGGTTTCTTAGAGGCGTTTTAGATTATCACCTGCATTCAAAGGTTTAACCAACATATCATCTATGTAAACTTCTATCTTTTTCCCTATCTGCTTTTCAAACATTTTGGTTATGAGCCTCTGAAAAGTGGCTCTAGGGTTCTTAAGCTCGAACGACATCTTATTATAACATTATGTGCCAAATTTTGTTATGAAACAAGTTTTTTCTTAATCCTCTAGGTTCATTTTGATTTGGTTGTACCCGGAATAGGCATCGAGAAAACTTATCAACTTGTGCCCATCCGTCACATCAATTATTAAATGAAAGTTTGGAAACGGGAACGAGTCTCTTGGGTATGTCTTATTCAGATCCTTATAATCTACACAAATGCGAAATTTATTATTCTTTTTTTGGAACTACTACTATATTAGCAAACAAGCCAGGATACTTTACCTCCCAAATTGAACCGATGTCAAACGGTCGAGTTATCTCTTATTTTTATAATTTATTATTAACCTTGGTAATGACGCTTTTGTTCCGCCTTACCAGGGGGATGGTAGGATCTAGACTTAACTTATGCACCACCACTTCTGGTGGGATACCTATCATATCCGTATGCAACAATGAAAAATAGTCAACGGTAAATTTCAAAAATTCTATAAATCTTGACCTTAGCTCTGGGTTTGATCTTGTCCCCAAGTGAAAATTCCTCTCTATAAACTTTTCGAACAATGAAACCTACTCGAGTTCTTCTGTTCTGGACTTTGTTGCATCCGGTTCTTCTGGTACCTGGAAATATCTTGGTACCTGATAATGGTCCATTTCTTTGTTTGGCTCAAGAGAAGGCGTCGGTTCTTGTAATTGATATGTCTATGCTCTTTCCCATTGCTACTGGAAATTGAGATCTCGTTCATATCCTTTGCCACCAGTTGGCCTCCTCTTATTTGTTTAATTCCCCCCCCCCCCCTGGATTTTACAATTTCATAAGTTGATGGTATGTTGTGGCATGACCTTCATCTCGTGTAGCCATTGTGATAGGTTACAATTACCTTGGGCACAAGTACTTTACCTCGTGTTTTAATGATCTAAAAAATTTACCATCAAGAATCAGATAAGGAACCTGTTGCACACTTACAAGACCTTGAGATCACAAAGTTTCAGGTTACGATCCAGCCCTTGGGTAAGAAAGGAGACTTGCAGTAGCTAACCATAAAAGAGCTGGTTTGAAATCTGAAGACCTACGAGATGAAGAGGAAGATAGATAGTGAAAGAAGAGAACCAAAAAAAGAAAAGAATCTAGTACTCAAAGCTGATAGCAATGGCTCAAGTGAGGAAGAGCATAAGGAATACTAGTTCCTGAGGAGATTGTATGAAATCTCTCCAGTAGGAAAGTCGCTACCTGCACACGGTACTGCACAGGAACATCGCAATAGTCAACTTTCTGTGGAAGGCTCTTTATCTACCTTGCTTACATCATTGTAAGTAATTTCACACACCCATAAACATAATCAAGGAAGGTAAAATACCTTACTTCATGAGAGAACTAGATGAAGGACTTGAAGCATTCTTGGTACAATCATTCAAGTTGATCGACTCAAGATATTCTGGGTAGTGTGCCTTCAGAATCACACGAACCAGATTAGGGACCTTATACCTTGGTGTTACCCTAACAAAAGAATAAGTCAACAATATAGATGGAAAGAAACTGCAGAAAGTGACTGCCTGTAATTGTACACGCAACAGTTTTGTAGACAGTACAACAATCACTTCCTATTGAGAAGGGATATGTACTAACCAAGATTGGACATCACCATTGTGAACTGACATTATTTTTAGTGATTTCTTTTGTAATATAAATAGTGCAAACAGAAATACTCTTTCAAGTGCAAGAACAACCTCTCTCAAGAACAAAGCTGCTTCAACTTCAAGGAACTGATCCAAGATCTAAGATATCTTAAGTCCTTAGGTTGTTGAGTCTTTGTTATTTGTTCTTTATTGTAACTCCTATCTAGCTTTCTTAGAAGCCGTTTTTAGGAAACCCAAAATTCGTAAACTCTTTAGTTTATGTTGTGACTAGGTTTAGTCATAAGCTAATTGGAACTAGAGAGTTGCAAAGTGTCTTGTAATAAGTGTTATTACAAGTTAGAGTGTGTAACATCCTTTGTTACTATAAAGTGACAAAGTGGCTTAAGGTGAGAGCTTCACAAGTTAGTTAAAGCCTTTGTAACTAGGGAGTCACAAAGTGGTTTGTGGTAAGAGTGCCAAAAGTTAGTTAAATTCTTTGTAACAGAGTTATACAAAGTGGCTTGTAATAGGGGTTTACAAGTTAGTAAAGTTGAAAGCCTACAAGTGTAGGTCGTGATTTTTATCCCCTTGAGTTGGGATTTTTCCACGTAAAAATCCTCTATGTTCATTACTTTCTGCCAAGCTACCGTGGGAACAATTAGAGAACCTGATTTTCTATACTGGCTAGTTTTACAGTTTGTTGCTTACAGTGGGAACATATAGAGAATTTGGTTCTCTATACAGTGGAAACTTATCCTGTGAATTATCCACACACTGGTTCCTTAGTTAGCACTGTACCAAACTGATATAGGACCAGATCGCTATACAATTTGGTTCCTCAGTATTATCAGTGGGAACTCACAGAGAACCTGATTCTCTATAAAGTCTGGTGGATGAATAGTTTCTAACACATGGTCTCCCAAGAATAATATTTTAGCACAAGTCACCGTCAACTACCTCAAAAAGGGTTGTCTTCATTACCCTTTTGGAATTTATAGGTAGTAGAATCTCTCCTCGAGTTGTCATGTTTGCTAAGCTCAACCCTGCGAGGATCTTTGTCGACGGAATGATACTTCCATTCAACTTGGCTTGTTCAAGCACTTTCCATTGGATATTGTTAGCTAAACGTCCTATGTCTACCAAAATATGTTTAATAATAAAATCTAAAAATTAAGAGAAATTACCAGGACATCATTTTGTGGTTGTTGGAGTCTATCTACATAAGGCGATATCATCCTCGGTGACTTCCCAAAGTCTCTAGCTATAGGTTACTGATACCTTTGTCTATTTTGCTGCCGAAAACGTTACACCATTAATCTCGTTGCCCCTGAAAATCATATTGATTGTTAGATGAGGGGGATCTTCTCCTGCTTTTCAGTGTTCCACATTATCCCAAATTTGGTCGTAGTTATTCTTATCCTGGTCGCTTAAGAATTCTCTAAAATAGCCGTTTTCAGCAATGTCGCCACCACATCGTGCAAGTGATGATTGTCCCTTATCCGATGACCATTAGTCCCATGATAATCACACTATAGATTAGGATCCCTCTGATTGGGATTGGATATCATCAGCCTCATGAAACGAGCTTATTTAATGTTACTCATTGCTGATACCAATTGCATCATACTAACATTGAAATTGCACTCGGACAGCCAGGGGTCGATGGAGTCCTGAGAGCCCGATACTTTTTTTGTTTTGAAATGATCTATTATTTCGGCCGCGATTAGTTCTTCTATCGGTGGCGAATCTATTCGCCGATTGAAAACATCTGCCACGTCCTTCGACCCTCTAGTAGGGCAAAAACTGACCTTTGGAAGACCGTTTGTCTGCGTCGAAATCATGCTTTAACTTTTTCTTATTCTTCTCTTGGTACTGACTCTTGGTTGATGCCGAAAATATGAGCGAGTCATCCTTAGTTTTTATCTTTGACTCATAGCTGGGGTGAACATCTGCCCATGTTGTGTCTTCGAACTCGAGCATACTTTCTTTCAATTTTGGGATGCGTCAGAACTCCTCGGATTCAGCCTTATAGTAAATGCCTCCGCTGCCCATTCATCCGGCACGACCAGTAGCAGCATCATCTTCTTCTGAAACCTGGTCATAAACTCCTGCAACAATTTGGACTTTACTTGTACAATTCTAAATATGTTGGCCTTTTGGGCCTGCACCTTCCTGGCCCCGGCATGGGCCTTTATAAAAGAATTCGCGAGAATCTCGAAGTAATCTATTGAATGTTGGGGTAAAAGTGAGTGCTATGATAGGACCCCTTTTATGAGGGTCTCGTCGAGCTTCTTCAACAAGACTGATTCAATCTTGTGTGGTGCTAAATCATTTCCTTTCACCGCCGTTGTATAGGTGGTGATGCTCTCCTGAGGATTCGAAGTCCCATCATATTTTGGAATGTCTGGCATTTTGAACCGCTTTTAGATTAATTCTAGTGCCGCGATTGGTTTGAATGGCAACTAGGTGTACTTCTTTGAGTTTAGTCTTTTCAACATAGGTGGTGTGCTCGGGATTTGATCCATTATGGTGTCTATTTTCCTCATAAACCACATGAGTTCAGTTTTAAAGGGGTCATTCTCATTGTTGTTAGCGGGTTTGCTGTCATTTCTGCTGGCCCTATTAAAGCCGACCTCACCTCTTGGGGTATTATTATCAATCCTCTGTTCTGTTTGGATTGTGGGAGCACCGGGAGAAATTGGATCTCTCCCATTCGTGTTGTTGGAAGCGTCCGACAACGCGTGCTTCAACTCCTTCTTAACCTGATCTTATCTTGAGAGATGACCTACAATAGCCTTTGCTGCTCCCTTAAGATTTTTGCTGTTTCTACAATGTGCTCATCCTCGACATCATCACGACTCTCCTCTTGAACGTGTTGTGGATATTGTGCACCATGGACCGGCATGGCTACGCCCTCCTCATTGCGGATATTGCTGATCGAATTTTTGTGTTGAGGCTAATTTCTTGGGCCTCAACGTTGTACGTGTTGTTGACCCCGTTATCTGCCTTTTAAAAAAATGATTTTTCTCTAAGAGACAAAGAATTTAAGCATGTTGGCAATAGATGCAAGCATCAAACTAATTATTCAACTGTCTAAGCCCCACAGTGGGTGCCGAACTGTTTATCGGTAAAATAATACAGTTGAGTTTATACGTGGTTTGTAGTAAGAAAATTAATTTGATCGCAAAATGATAAATAAATTAAATAGAAATACAATATTTAGCATTGAAATCGAGGAAAGATAGCGAATAGCTTGGTTCTGAGAGAAGAGCTTCCCAAGACAGTAGAATAACATTAAACAAGAAATAAAGTGTTATTGAGCTTAGAATAATACGTATAACATAAGTTTGTCAGAAAATTCGTGTCTTTACAATGATTGTTGAAATCTCTGTTTATAGTGGCACCTATGGAACAATATCCTAGAATCAAGTCCCTCTTAAATAATAATTATGGGGGCCATTAATGTATGTGTAATGACAAGCTATGAATGTCATATTCTCTATAACGGACTATGTATTTAATACTGCAGAATATTCTTCATTGAATGATATCAGGTGATAGACATTCATTTGTTTCTATGAGCAGCATTCGGTTCGGGGGCTTCATGGTGTGAACCGAAACTGCTGTCTCTGATTTTGACTTTCATCTGTCTCTGGTTCCACGTGTCACTCTATAATACGAGCATTAATAAGAATCGATTTTACCCTATACAATCTTGTTACATTTATTTTGTTGTATACGCTTTGGATTGATCCAATTGTTAAAAATATTAATTTAATTGTTTAATTTATTCTAAAACCAATTTTTGGTTTAAATCAGTTGAGTCTAATCCGGGATCAGTCCATTGCCAACTTAGTTGTATTTAATATTATAGTGCGATAAACCTAGATTTAAGTATTCATTCTATCTGAAAAGGATTTCCTATTTGTTTTTCACAATAATCAAGCGGACATTTACATATATATATAATTTGAAATTTTATTTTTCACAAGATGAATAAATAAGAAGTCCTGAGCATATGGATGAAGTAGAACATAGGAATTTTCATGACGAAAGGGATTTGGAATTAAACGTATAAAATCAATTTTGAGACTTTAGCCTGAAAATTCTTTAATTTTAACCTGATTTGATGATTTTACGAGATTCCAGTTGATAGGAGACAAAATTTAACTTTATGTACTTTTGATGTGCATTCTTTCAAGATCTTGGTTACCTTTTTAAAAAATAAATTAGTATATAATATGTTATCTTGAATTGCAAATTTTCTGAACTTCTTGTAGGAGCCCCACCCCCCCACCCCCCAGCCACCCCAAAAGCAAGTTGCATATATAATCAGAAATGGTAGATTCAAGTTTTCATCCATCTTTATTCAATAAAGTTTGAAAAACTGCTATTTAGTTAAATAATAAGATACATAAAGAGAAAGTTGAGAAATGTACCCTTTTATATTAGGTGTCTCGTCAAGGAACATTCTCAGAATTTTTTTTCAAAATCACATTGAAAGTCTATTGGATAGCTAGCTCAAAGTCTCCTCAATATTCCGTCATTGACCTTTACATAATAGTATACTAATTTATTTGCTACTTTTTTCATCGCAGTAGAAGAATTTATACTTCCCTCTCAATGTGTCATCTGCCAGGTCGTCGACCTTGGGTCAAGATTTTTTTAATATTTACATAACAGGAGTAGTAAATGGCAATTTAATGCAATAAGAAAGCAAGCATTATTTTATTTACTAATAATAAAAGGGTAAGCAAACATACAACAACAACAATCCAGTGAAATCCCACTATGGGGAAGGTAATGTGTACAGATCTTATCCCTACCTCGAAGTAATAGAGATGTTGTTTCCGAAAAACCCTCAGCTCAAGAAGACAGAAAGACAAAAGAAGACAATATTAGTACCACCACAGAGAGTATATATATATATATATATATATATATATATATATATATATATATATATATATATATATATATATATATATATAGCTCAAAGTTCTCACATACTTTATAAGCATAAAACAATCAAATAAATTGAGGGTCAACCATAGCAGATCGTAATAAATTAAGAGACCAAACGAAAGAAAAGAGAGGCAAGTTTCTGGAATTAGGGAGAAATATATAAAGAGCTTTTTCATAGATGATATTAGTTTGGTCTGCCTCTCCATAGAGAGGTTCAGAGCCTTACAATGGTATTCTTTATGCTCATCGCAGGGGTCCTCTTGTGTGTTCCCTTTTTCTTGGGAATAATAATGAAGAAGAAGAAGCAGCCCCTTTTTCAGGGTTCTTTCGCTTAGTATTTAGAGCTGTAAATACTAATGAAGATGAGCTGGCGACAAGTGGGCGTGACCACACCAGTGAATGGCTCGTGAGATGATAGACAGGGCGTAACCTCCCTGATAATGTCCCGTACTCACGAATTATTAATGATTACAAGTGGTCATACCACTTGTAATTTACACTTTAGCTTTTGATATGATTACTATCGTTAATTATCGGGGGGGGGGGGGGGGGGAACAGATTTTGACCTATACAGTTAGTCCCTCCGCTTATCGAGGTCGCGCCCTGGCCAAGCTTGATGAGCGGACACTGTCGCCTTCTACCTTGGTTGGGATCGAAGGTGGCCATGGCCGTTTATATATTGAAAGTTGTACACTTAAAATCGATAGCCTTAGTCATTTTAGGTTGACGGCCTTAGCCGCAATGGAGTCAAGTTATTGATAGTTGTATTTTGTTGAAGGTCTTAACCGTTCATTCATGGGAGAGGGCCGTAGCCGTTCGTACATCCGATGGCCGTAGCCGTTTACATACTGAAGATGGACGTAACCTTAATATTGTGGACGGTCTTAGCCGTTTACATACTTGAGATGGACACAACCTTTCATACATAAGTTGAATGATGTTCCGGCCGAGGTCATGGTCTTCTTTGACGGCGACCTCTAGCCTTATGGGGTATTAAGATTACCTTGGCGTTATTGCGCCATTGTTTGGAGCAGATCGAATCCTCCCCTTGGCAAAAGAGCTTAGCCTTTCAACTTATTTCAGGCGGGGTCGAGCTCTATGGCATTTGAATTTTTGTTTGTTTTGGCTGTCTAGTCATCGTCCTTTGTGGACGAATAGTATATTGCGTGGCCAAGGGAGCACGGGATGGCTTGGTATGTGATTGGTGACGACGATGTTTTGGAGTTGCAGAGGACATTCCCTCAATGTTCATAGGCCGATTCAACCGCATAATGACGCACATTTCTGTAGAACTGAACCATTTTGTGGTTGGACAATGTCACACCTCCTTTTTATAACCCCGAGGGTATAAGGAGGTTTTTCCACTTTAAGTGACATTATTCGACATGAGATTATTTAACTGATCTGAGTCGCCACTTGGAATAAATTACGGTGTCCCAAGTCACCGATTTATTTCAAATCCCAAATCGAGGAAGATTTTAGTTTTTAAAATCTACGAACCAGAAATTCTAGATAAGAAATTCTGTTAACCCGGGAGAAGGTGTTAGGCATTCCCGGATTCCGTGATTCTAGCACGGTCGCTTAGTGATTATTACTTGGCTTAAATTATTTAACTACTCCCTATGGGCATTTATCTTTTTACCGCTTTTAATGATTTGATTCGTTCTTATTTAATGAATTGAGTTACGCGTACGTATACTCTTTTTCTTTGGCGCGCCAGAAATCATGTCACCCGAATGGGTCCACAATTAATAACGATTGGTTTATTTATTTATTTTTTTTAGAAAAGTTTGGTTGAAGTTGCGCGAACGCATCCTTCAAGTTACTTTTAGAATTAAATTCGCAATTATGTTACGCAAACGTATATATAGTCACAATACTAGTCTAAATCGAGCCTAAAGTAAACTACGATTATTCAATTTTAAAGCAATATTTGTGAGGGCCATGGATGATTTAATGGAACACCTCAAACCTTTTTCTATAAGTTTTAGTTCGTAATCTAATCTTAGGAGGGCCATGAATTATAAATTTTATTTGACATGGCACACTTCACTTATTTTAACAAAAGCGAGTTGCGTTTTTATTATAACAATTAATCACGCTTTATTAGATATTAAGAAAGTTAGGTTGAAGTTGCACGAACGCATAGCTCGATTTTGTTATTAGGATCGTAATCATGTCACGCGAATATGTGCACAATTACGATGATAAATTAAGTCGCGCCTAAAGCATATTAAAGATTTATGAGTTACTTTTCCTAAATTAATTTGATATTTACTATGAATGCCATATTTTATGGGTGTAGAATGGTGGAAGAAGTGTATGACTTTATTTTCTAAAATTATTAAGAAGTTGCTTTAAATTATTTATAACTCAATAAATTCTTACTATTTTATCCTAGAGATTTATCAAAACCAATTGTAGATAAAACACAAAAAAAAATATATCTAATAGACAAATACGTAATTGTTATGAAATAATATAAAAGACAAGAACAATATAGAGAGAATAGGGAGAGAGAGGAGTATTCTTATTGATACTTGGGATGATTTACAATGGGGTAAGACCCATCTATTTATAGGAAGATAAATGACTTAGCTTTCAAACTAAAACTCTTAGACATTCACTCAAAATAGAGTTCTATTTATAACACTCCCCCTTGAATGTCTATTCAACAATGTGCCTCGTTAAAACCTTAAAACCAAAACCCAATGGGAAAAATTAAAGAGAAGGAAAAAGAGTACACATGTTTGAATATGCGCCTATTGGTTGCCTCGTTAAAAACCTCACAAGGAAAACGCAGTTGGGACAAAACCTTGTAAGGGAAAAAGAGTGCAACGCACATTAACTCCCCCTGATAAGAACATCAATTTATATCCTTGAGCATTTGCATTCCAATCTTGTGCACCATCTTCAAAACAATCTTTGGTAGATGTTTGATAAATAAATCAACCATATTGACTTGAATAAATATTCCGCACCTTGAAATCATCATTCTTGATAGATATGAACATCTTCATATAATGTCGTGGAATAACTCTTCAATATCTCCATAGATGTTTTCTCAATGCCATCATGCTTATAGTTATAGCAAGATACATATGTACACAAATTGTACTTAGGATATGGTACTTCAGGACCAAGAATTGTGTATGCTTTAAGCAACTTAAATCTTTCAAGTTAAGTCATATAAATCACATAATAGACTTTAGATGCATATCAAGTTTTCATGTCATGCTAAACAAATAAGATATCGAAAACTGATAATACATACCTTTGACTTTATACTTTCAAGTATTTGAACTATATATCCAAATCTACATGTCTTTCATATGGAATCAAGTATTTGTCTATACGCTTTAAGCGTATCAAAGACTTTGTCCTTCTGGGACTTAATATGAGCATTTGTAGTGAGAATATAGTTACTTTCTTTGGGTCAGCAAATGCGTATAGCATGCTTTGCAATATGTTGCAATTGAATTATCCATTTTATGAACTTCAGGTTCATATCATGATATTCGGGGATTTACATATACAAATGATAATTCATCCCATGTAACCTTTTCTCAAGTGTTTATCATGTCTCCCCCTCATGTTAGAAAAGCTAACTTGTTTCCTCAACTTTGGGAAATCATCTTTGTGCATTATCATGTCAATATACACAGCACATTAATAATAAGATGAAATTATTTGGTTTCTGACCCTGAACCACTTGTAAGGGGAGAATATACTCTCGTATACAACGTATATCAAACTGATATATATAACTTTGTTCTCATAAGAAACAGTTTAGCTATTAAGTGGAGGCACTCAATAATTATCTTGCTAAACCAACTTTGATATAAACCAACTTATCAAGATGAACTATCTTGAGTAGAAAATCTGGAAATTATACTCGAAGTTAGATTACTGAGCAATTTACCTCGCAAGCACCGGCGAAGCTGCGGGTTAATAACAATTGCGCATGTAACCATATCATAGATGCATCATATGTGGTATACATGGCAGGTGAATTGGCCCATATTCACCTTTTATATTTCCAGAGTTTATGGGCTTCAACCCGAACTCTTTAGTTGGTCAATTCATTAATGAGAACAAGTGATACAAGAGAATTCGTAAAGAACATTCTAGTTCTTTAATATTCACCCATGTGAATTCTCTATTATTGCACATCATACTTAAAATGAGATGGCTAACCCGAATGCCAACTGAATAAATTATCAATATTGGTAAACTTCAAATTTACACCATGACCTGTGCACTTATCAATAAACTTCAGGTTTATTATGACATGGGTTTTTATACCAATAGATATCCACTTTATTGTGGCATTCTTTTGTTTGTGTAGTACAAACTGGAGAATAAAGTGGGTAGCTTTTCATATACAAATTATCCCGCTACAAGTTGTAGTTATAGAAGATATCAAATATTTCCTTTATTTATAGTCTCAATATAATCAGCGCTTTCGCGTGTACTTTGGAAACTGAATAAGTTTCTTTGAGACTTACTACAGCACAATACTCAATTGTGTTTCTCCAACATAGTAATAATTGGCTCTTCTAGAGCTCTCAATTAATTTTGTACTACCACAAATTCATCAACATCCATGTGGTGAATATCTTTCTTAAAGAGAAAGTTATACCATTATGGTCATGTCAAACTTATATGCAAGATATGTTTCTTGCATTATCGTTGTCCATTAATAGTCATATTTCCAAAATACTTTGGCGTACAATAGGTACGTGACCAACGATCATTCATGCCATATATCATCTCAAACCTCCTTCTAGGGGTGAGTGTGGTATCATCTCAAACCTCCTTCTAGGGGTGAGTGTGGTATATTCTATACCAATTTCATGTTCATATTCTTCCAATAATGAATATGTATTCGTGAATCAGATGTTGTCACATTCACTGCGGGGATATGTGATTTTGTTATCCTTTTCAAATCTATAAATGCGTCTGGCATTCGATTTGCTATTCTTTGCAAATGGATAATATTTTGCGCCTCTTTTTCACAAATAGAGGTATGTGGATCAAGATGAGATAATGATGCATTTTTCCACAAAATTTCCCGTTTGGTTTCACCAACTTCTCCCCCTAATTTTGGGAAAAGTGTCTTATCAAATTGACAGTCTCCAAATCGTGCAGTGTACAAATCCCCTGTCAATGTTTCGAGGTAGCGAATAATGGAGGACGATTCAAACTCAACATATATTCCTAACCTTCTTTGCGGACCTATTTTGGTGCGGGATGGCGGTGCTATAGGCACATATACTGCGCATCCAAAGATTCTTAAATGGGATATATTAGGTTCATGACCCAAAACCAATTGCAACGGGGAATATTTGTGTCAATTCGTCAGTCAGAGACGAACTAGCATTGCTGCATGCAAAATGGCGTGACCCCAAGCCGAAGTGGGCAGCCTCGTTTTCATGAGTAAATGAGGTATTCAAGATTATACTCATGTATTGTCTCAATCTGATATCCATTTTGAATGATATCTTTAAAACTCAACAAGTTCCTTTTAGACTTGGAGGAGAATATTTTGACTGATATCATTAAAACTCAACAAGTTCTTCTTAGACTTGGAGGAGAACATTGCATTCTCTAAAATATCGTTCCTTTAGGCAGAGTTATAGTTGCTCTTCAGGAACCTTCAATCAATTTAATTCCCATGGTTTGCCATACAAAAGAAAATATACGAACATGAGAATAAACAAATTCAATCCGTTTGTTTCATACTTAAACAATATTTTCGAAATCTGCTGAGGTTATTCAACTAACTAAATTAGATAGTCGATTATATGTTTTCCATAATCGATTACTTTGCAGTTTGAAAATTTCAGTTTAAGCATTTTCTTAAAACAATCGATTGTTAAACATACACAATCGATTGTGTCTTAATATAATCGATTGTTAAACATACATAATCGATTATTTGCTATTTTGAAAAACTTCAGATCACACTGTCTTAAGACAATCGATTGTTAAACATACACAATCGATTGTTGAACATTCACAATCGATTATTAAACATACACAATCGATTATTTGCTATTTTGAAAAACTTCAGATCACACTGTCTTAAGACAATCAATTGTTAAACATACACAATCGATTGTTGAACATTCACAATCGATTGTTTTGCAGTTTTAATGCGAAATATTAGATAATCGACCAACTGTTAGGTTAGTCGATTACCTCTATTGGAAAATAAAAATATTATTGAAATCGGAGCATATTGAAACATTCTAAAGAACTAATACTAACATTATATCATAAACTAACTAATACGAGCTGATACTAATGACTATTAGTTTATTCACTAACTATTACAAATAAGTGAAAAAAAATCAAACAACTCCATCTTCTTTCATCACAGATCCATCACCGATTAGGTGGTCTATTTTCCCATCGGGTTGCTCAAAGAAATCTGCCACATCCAAGTGGGTGATGTCAAAATTGTCGTCAGAGACAAAATTTGTTTCAGGGCCTTTACTCTTTCGAGATGCTTGATAAAGGTCAACCAAATGTCTTGGTATACGGCAAGCTTTTGACCAGTGCCCTTTTCCACCGCAACGATAATATATAGTTTATGAACTATTTGCTTTTGGATTCTCATTGTATCGTGCTTGTGGCAGAGTGATCAACTTCAGGTTGTCATATCTCTTCTTTAAGCCATTCCACAAGATAGGTGGATCTTTGACTGTGATATATTCAATTTTCAAACCTTTATCAAGGTGATGGCGCAAGAAAATCAAGGCCTTAGCACAGTTTCAAACCTTCATCAAGGTGATGGCGCAAGAAAATCAAGGCCTTAGCATAGTCTTGGGTGGATGCATTATTTCTTTCTTTAATGGCGTCTCCAAGACCCATAGCATCTAAGTGGATTTCAGCATCCAACACCCATGTCATATAGTTCTTGCCCGAAATTTCAAAGGCAACGAACTTTCTTTTCATAATGTCAGACATAAAACAAAATTATATCAAGTGCGTGTACTTACGGGCTCTATTACAATTATCACATTCACTTCAGGGAATGGACCATAATCATGTGCTTTACACAATCTCATGTCAAATATTACTTTCATAATGTAAGATTATTTTGAGAATCTTTATTATTCTCATTATCACAATAATGACGATTATAATTTCGTCTATTGCCACGTCCACACCCATTGATACCTTCACGGTAATAATTTTATCTTTTTTCAGACTTATCACATACTGCTATCACATTCTCTAAAGGGAATGGAGCAAATTCAATTGGACGGAATTTTAATTCTTTGCCCACAATCATATATGAATTTGATCATGGCAAGGCATAGAAATTTTACCACTTCATGTGAGTGTAATTTCTTACGAACTCCATTAGAGTTATAATCAAACTTTGTTGTCTTTGTTTGTAAATAAAATCAAATCGTAGAATTTCAAGAATTTGAAAGGGAAAAGTAAATTACTTACATTTAAGGTATACTAATAAATGTTGTGATATCAAATATACCTCTTGAGTTTCCATCCCGTGGCAACAAATTCCGGCAACTTTGGTCGACTCCCGCAGCCAATTTGATACCGGAGAACGCGACCTTATTAGTTCAGAGTCATGCTTTTGAAATTCCTACCGAGAATACTAATCACTCTAACTATAACAGAGCATATGTAAAATGATAGGAAAAACAAAGTTCTATAAGGAATATTTATTCCACGCAGCCACACCACAGGCTAACAACAGAAAGCACACAAAGTAATAGCACAGATAATTAACGTAGGAATTTCTCAGTGTATACTATATGAACTTTGGCTTCAATGGAGGGTTGTGAATCTGCCATTGCTCCGATAGCTGCAATCAACAAGAGAAGCAATAGAATTTGAAGGAAGAGATCAAATTCAATTGGTTAGAGACTCGTGCTGATAACGTGTTATGAAATAATATAAAAGACAAGAACAATATAGAGAGAATAGGGAGATAGAGGAGTATTCTTATTGATACTTGGGATGATTTACAATGGGGTAAGACCCCTCTATTTATAGGAAGATAAATGACTTAGCTTCAAACTAAAACTCTTAGACATTCACTCTAAATAGAGTTCTATTTATAACAGTAACAAAGTAATTAATTAAACATATATCTAAAACATATTTATACTAAAACAATAAATGTTAGAACAAATTATTCGTAACTTAACTTGATCATTCTATTTGTACCAAGCAAAATAAGGTATACCAATTTCAAGTTAAGACAACATACGTTCCAACCACAGTTCTAGCATGAAACAAATTCTAAAACTCATATCCCTTTTGTATCTTGTTTCTAGTTTTGTCTTTTTTTTAAAGTAAAAGTATATTTCATTCCAAAGCTCACAAATCAGTACATGATAGATGTTGATTATTTATTCCAAATATTTTATATAACTATAGTACATAGCCAATCAAGATTAAAATCTATGGGTAATGGTTTAATGTTCGTAGTATATTTCTCCACTTGTGAATTGAATCGTCTCTCGCGTGGATATGTATTATCAACTCCTTGCACACTTTATCTGTCCGCCAGTGTCCACCCTGGAATCT
This sequence comes from Nicotiana benthamiana, assembly GCA_034376525.1. Taxonomy (NCBI): domain Eukaryota; kingdom Viridiplantae; phylum Streptophyta; class Magnoliopsida; order Solanales; family Solanaceae; genus Nicotiana; species Nicotiana benthamiana. The sequence goes on from CM067336.1 coordinate 109,779,208, forward strand.
CATTCTGTTTCGGTCGCGCCAAATAAGTGTAACCATGGTTCCAAATAGACAGGCAGTGATTCCAGCTATACCAATTTTCTGTTTCGCTTACTTCTAATTCATTCACATTCCGATTTCCAATTGGAGATGGGTCTTTTATTTCTAGTTATAACATTTTTCTGTTGGTTAATTGTTTAACGTGAAGATTAACTCACATATGAGTTTGATCCTTTTAATAAATTATCTAATATCCATAGCTCTATACAATCTGCAAATTAGATATAACAAACATAAATCTTAACTTTGAATGCAAGGTAAAAAAGAAATAAAAAAATAAAAATATGCAGTGACCCAGACTATTATTACTCACTAAAGTATCAAACCTACGTATATTATCCTTTCAATTAAAACCTCAAAATAGTTTCATCTTCCCCTTTTTTAAATAATCAAATTGCGGTCCTATTAAACTAATTAAACTCATGACGATAAGAAAATTTGTGTAAAATACCATAGAAACTAAACGATAAGACGTCGATACAAAATACAAGAGAATGAACTAACATTGTGTAGAGGGAAAGAAATTTCAAGACACATTACTTTAAAAAAAATCCAAGAAGAAATAAAAGAGAAAAAAAATCATTACTATTTATACTCCACACAACAAAGAACAAATTAAGAAAGACAAATAATAAAATTATCAAAACAAAGTAATGAAATACAAATAAACCACTAACTCATGATGTACAAAGTGAAAGAAATTGACGGCAAATACAATTAAGGACTTTGACCTATAAACTTACACCAAAAAAAAAAAAATATTGGGATAATTAGCCTAATGGAACTTTATTTATTATAAGGTTTTTTTGAAAAAAAAAATTATCCTTTCTTGTCCCAACAGTAGACGTCCAGAACTTACACTCCAGCCACCAACATTAGGTTATACGATCAACCAGTAATAGGATTCAAATCCTTTTTCCATTTTTAGCTTAAACAAACACAAAAATGGAATAAAAAATGATAATATACTAATAAATAATGTATCTTGTTATCTGATTATTAATCATGATATAACTCATAAAATTTTGATGCATCATATAGACAACAAATAAAATTCAGTAAGAACATTTCGATATTCGAAGAATAAATACAGAAAAGATAAAAGATAAGCAAAGAACCTTTTGAAGCTTTTCAATGTAAAAAAATATAATTTCCAGCAACTATAATATATGAGCAATAATTGTAACCGCGAATCGTATTTTGAAACTGGACTAAACTCTCTTTTTTCCAAATAAAATTCTTTCTGCTTATAAATCTCCTAAAGCTGATATTTCTCTGCGTGTGATATTTTCTTTTGGTTCGAATTGTCGAATTCCCCCCTTTTTTGCTAAGCCCCTTTGTCTTTTTATAGAGAAGAATTTAGTAGGTTTGTTTTTTCTAGAACTTGAAATGGGAGAACGTGGGTTTGTGAGGTAGCGTGGCGGAAGTTAATTATCTGATGGCTTTTGAAAGAGGGGATCACGGGGTGTGAATAGTGTGGAGTTACGCTAGAAAAGTGGGGATAATGGGATTGGGATTGTTATCTCATTAAAAATCAGATTTTTTGAAATTTTTTTATTTTATTTTTTTAAGATAAATTAAAATATTAAATAAGAAGATTAACTAACATTTCTTATAATATAAGGAAAATTAAATATTTACATGTACTTTAAATAATACTAAAAAATACCATAAATTACTTATTAAAATTCTAATTAAATGAAAGCATATATATATATATATATATATATATATATATATATATATATATTAAAATCTCTTCTTTTCTTTATAGAAAAGAAATCAAATTTGTACTATAAGTACGTGAATATTTTTTTTGTAATTTGTTTTTATAATAAACCTATTAAGAGTAAGATAAAAGTTTAAATATTAATATTAGACCTAAAGGAAATATTTACACTAAAATAGTATAAATTTGAATGTGGTAAAAAATTAGGTGTTCACAGCATGCCCTTCTTTGCTTGGAAAAATGAAAAGTTTTCAAGCAAAGAGAATGAACAATGTGACTAATTTTTGGCCTCACTATTATTTAAAAGGAAAAATAAGAAAAAAGGAAAAGATGCGACAGAGCCTTGGTTTTAGGCAGCCTAAGTATCCCGAATTATAAGGGAATCAGGTCACGTGTAGTTCAACTAAAAAGAAGAGTGACAGAGTATTCTTAGAAGGAGAGTCGATTGAAGTTCCATCGAGGTTCCGATCGGGGTTCCTACTATTACATCAAAATGAAAAGAAAATTACATACTCTTGAAATCTAAGAGTTACAAAATTCCTATCCAAATTTCATCTGGAGTCTTGTCTTGATTCTTGACTTGCTTCTCCTAGTGACTTTGGAATGAAACATGATGCTCTCGATGCAACAGACTATGAAATACTCTTTCATGTTTGTTTCTTGATCAGATGATAAGAAGATGGATCTTGAAATTCTGCATCTCCGCATGCATTATGTCCAAACTGGTTGCTGCTGGTATTGAGATCAAACATTCCATTTTCTCCGGCAAGAGCTGGAATCTTATTTTTTTGCATATCAAATCTGTGCTTTGCATAAAAATCTACAAGCCATCGCAAACAAACAAAACGAAGAAAAATTTTCTGCCCCAGTTTGCACTAGGAAATTTTACTGAGTTATTGACAACACATTAAACTATCATTGCTATTGCAGAATAAAGAATTTGAAAAAGATATTATTATTATTTTATATTATTTTAAATAATAGAGAATGTTATACCCTGTGTTAAAAAGAAGGAAGGCAACAAGGGGATACAGTACCCTGTGTTAACGATAAGATGAGGCCCGTGACACTCTGAGATTATACTAGGGGATATCCTACCTTATGTAAAAAGTAATGCAACCAGGGGATGTAGTACTCTGTGTTAGCAGAAAATAATGCAACCAGGGGATATTTTACCCTGTGTTGACACAAAGATGAGGCTCGTGACACTCTGAAACGCTACTAGGGGATGTCGTATACTATGTAGAAAATAATGCAACCAGGGGATGTAGTACCCCGTGTTGGAAACAAGATGATGCTCGTGGCACTCTGAAATGCTACTAGAGGATTTCGTACCCTATGTAATAAATAATACAACCAGGAGATGTAGTACCCCGTGTTGGCAAGAAGATGATGCTCGTGGCACACTGAAATGCTACTAGGGGATATCGTACCCTATATATAAAATAATACAACCAGGGGATGTAGTACCCTATGTTGGCAGAAAATAATGCAACCAGGGGATGTTGTACCCTATGTTGACAGGAAGATGATGCTTGTGGCACTCTGAAACGCTACTACGGAATATCCTACCCTATGTAGAAAATAATGCAACCAGGGGACGTAGTACCATGTGTTGGTAACAAAATGAAATCAGGGAATGTAGTACCCTGTGCTGAAGATAAGGTGTTGATTCCCTATAATGAAACTAAAATTAACATGCTTGCGTGTATATTGGAAGGAAATCATGGATTTTGAGAACTCCACTTGGTCGTGTTCGTCTTTCCACGAATTGTTTTACTAAACTATTCTTTTCCTGCTCTAAACAAAGAAAGATTCATTAGCTTTAAAATGGTGGTCAGTTTGTGGCCTTGATTTCTTGGGCGACTTGACCTTGCGTCCATTTCACTTGTCGACCCTGTCTATGATATTACAAATTTCTGGGAGATTTTGACTTTATTTTTTGAAGATCTCTCTTTTGTTTTTACCATCAATACCTGACTATTTTGCGCCTATCACTATTCGTGTCTAGGCGCAAACAACTTTTGTTCCCTGGAACAACTTTTGATGAGTAACCTTTGTTGCCCTTGAAACATTTCTAAGTATTTAAGCCCTTTTGATTGCCAAGGAACATCAAAGTCGGCTTTATGGCTTTGCCCGTACTGTTTATGCCCAGACATTTTGCTTCATATAACGGGGAAACTGTAACCAATTTTGTGGCCTTTTCTTTTGCTTTGCTTTGACAAAATTAAACTGAAAGGAACTACGAAAGAAAATAAGTAGATGAACTAATAAGCATTACAACTTAATCAAGAACCATCCCTTTCAGGAGAAGAACAAGAAAGGACTTATCTGGAAGAATATGCTGACTTCAATGAACATGAAATGCACCTTGGACTGGATGCCCGATTTGTCTAAACCGTCTAATTCTCAAAATCTGTTGTAAACTTCACTTTGAAACTGATTTCTTTAACCATGCTTGTGCCAGGATATATAAGAAAACCTAAAATCGATCAACGATGCCCTTTGTGGGTTTTCATCAATTGACCTCTCTTATTTGCCTTTTCTCAACTCACAATCGCCTTATAGTGCCCGTGAGGGTTTTCACCAATAAGACTCTCTCATTTGTTTTCTCAACTCGCCAGCGCCTTATAGTGCACTTGAGGGTTTTCACCAATAAGACTCTCTCATTTGTTTTCTCAACTCGCCATCGCCTTATAGTGCCCTTGAGGGTTTTCACCAATAAAACTCTCCCATTTTTTTTTCTCAACTCGCCATTGCCTTATAGTGTACCGACTTAGCATTCTCAAAAGCTTATCGGAATGTCTTAAAATGGAAAGGTAAAAAGAACTACTCAGCTAAATTAAAACTTCTGGAACCATTTGATAGAACAACCATAAAAAAAATAAAAATAAAAATATGCCTCAGTTTCTTTGAATATTGGGGAAATGTAGATTTTTCTTTGGTGTGACTGAACCTCGGAGAGAGCTGCCTACGTATATATATATATATATATATATATATATATATATATATATATATATATATATATATAAATTTTTTTAATTTTTTTTAAAAGTACATTGGTTCCAAAAGAGGGTAAAACAAGAAATATAAACAAGGCTTCAAAGGGCTAACTAGGGTTGATCAATGTTTGGGTAGCAAGAATAATGACCTTTCGTCATCCCAACCTGAGAATGCTAAGTATAAACCAAATTCCTAGTAAAAGCATGTCAGACATAGTATCTCTTGACCGCATCTACATTGAGGATATGTCTGTCACCTTTCCTTCTATATCTGCCAAGTGTAGAGCTCCTTTCGACAATATTTTCTTGATGAGGTAAGGACCTTGCCAATTCAGGGCGAACTTTCCTTTTGCTTCTTCCTGGTGTGGGAAGATGCATTTCAAAACAAGTTGTCCTACCTCAAATTTTCTTGGGCGCACTTTCTTATTGTAAGCGAGAGCCATTCTTTGTTGGTATAACTGACCAAAACAAAATGCTGCCAAACTCTTTTTATCAATTAAGCTCAATTGTTCCAGTCGTGACTTCACTCATTCCGTGTCTTCAATCCCAGCTTCAACAATTATTCGGAGAGAGGGAATCTCAACTTCAGCTAGTATGACTGCTTCAGTTCCATAAACTAACAAGTAGGGCGTTGCGCCAACTGATGTACGGGCAGTTGTACGATATCCCAAAATAGCAAAAGGCAGTTTCTCGTGCCATTGTCTAGACCCTTGGACCATCTTCCTAAGAATATTCTTGATGTTCTTTTTTGCAGCTTCAACAACTCCATTAGCTTTGGGTCGGTAAGGAGTAGAATGGTCATGCTCAATTTTAAATTGTTCACATACCTCCTTCATCAGATAACTATTCAAATTAGCAGCATTATCTGTAATAATGATTTTTGGAATACCGAAACGACAGATGATGTTGGAGTCAATGAAGTTTACTACTGCTTTCTTGGTAACTGCTTTCAATGTAATAGCTTCCACCCATTTGGTGAAGTAATCAATTGCAACCAAGATGAATTTGTGCCCATTTGAAGCTTTTGGCTCAATTGGGCCAATGACGTCCATTCCCTAAGCAACAAAAGGCCAAGGAGCTGACATAGGATACAACTCTGAAGGAGGTGAATGAATCAAATCATTGTGAATCTGACACTGATGGCACTTGCGAACAAAACGAAAGCAATCTCGCTCCATAGTAAGACAATAATATCTTGCCCGAATGATCTTCTTTTCTAGAACATATCCATTCATGTGCGGACCACAAATTCCCAAATGCACCTCATTCATAATAATTTCAGCTTCTTTGGCATCCACACGTCTCAACAAATTCAAATCCAGGGTTCTTTTGAATAGGATTTTCCCACTCAAAAAGAAACCACTAGAGAGTCGCCTAATAGTTCTCTTTTGATCCCTATTAGCATTTTCCAGATATTCTCTTGTTTTCAGAAACTATTTAATATCACGGTACCATGGTTCACCATCTAGTTCTACTTTAATTGTATTGCAATAACCATGTTGATACCGAATTTGAATTTCTAATGGGTCAATGTGAGTATTACCCGGATATGGAAGCATTGATGCCAGGGTGGCCAAGGCATCAGCTAATTCATTGTGAAACCTGGGAATGTATCTGAACTCGATGGACTTGAATCTCTTGCTAAGATATTCCACACATTGCTTATATGGAACGAGCTTGATGTCTCGAGTCTCCCAATCACCTTGAGTCTGCCGAATAAGCAAATCTGAATCTCCCATCACCAATAGTTCATGCACATTTAATTTATTGCCATGTTTAGATCCATGATGCAAGCTTCATATTCTGTTGAGTTGTTTGTACAGAAGAAACGAAGTCGTGCTGTGGCAGGGTAATGTTGCCCAATAGATGATAAGAGAATTGCTCCAATCCCTACGCCTTAATGTTAACAGCCCCATCAAAGTATAGTTTCCAAATTTGGGTGTCATCTTGGGCTACTTCTTCAACTAAATTAACCTCTTCATCTGGGAAGTATATGTTCAAAGGTTCATAATCATCATCAACTGGATTTTCTGCCAAATGATCAGCTAAAGCTTGTGCCTTCATGGTTGTACGAGTGACATAAAAATATCAAACTCTGTGAGCAAGATTTTCCACATTGCTAATATGTCAATGGGCATCGGCTTCTGAAAGATGTACTTCAGGGGATACATTCGGGATATGAGGTAAGTTATATATGCCAAAAGATAATGCCTAAGCTTCTGAGCGGCCCAAGTTAAGGCACAACATGTCCTTTCCAAAAGACTATATTTGGTCTCATAAGTGGTAAACGTTTTGCTCAAATAATATATTGCATGTTCGTTTTTTCCTGTGGCATCATGTTGACCCAGAACACAACCAAAAGAAGTATAATTTACTGACAAATATAAAAATAGATGCCTACCAGGTTCCGTCGGGACCAAAACAAGAGGATTTGACAAATATTCCTTGATCTTATCAAAAGCTTCTTGGCACTCATTTGTCCACTTGATAGATGCGTTCTTTTTCAACAACTTGGAAATAGGCTCACATGTGGTTGTAAGCTGTGCAATGAACCTGCTGATGTAGTTTAACCTCCCAATAAAACTCATGACTTCTTTTTTATTCTTCGGGGGATGCAGTTCTCAAATGGTCTTTATCTTGAAGGGATCTAACTCAATGCCTCTTCAACTAACTATAAAACCCAAAAGCTTCCCAGAAGGAACTCCAAAATGCACATTTGGCTGGATTGAGTTTGAGATTGTACCTTCGTAGACTTTCAAAGAACTTTTTCAAGTCTTGCACATGATAATATTGTGTTTTAGACTTAATGATCACATCATCAACATACACCTCAATCTCTATGTGCATCATGTCATGAAATATGGTAGTCATGGACCTCATGTAAGTTGACCATGCATTCTTCAAACCAAATGGCACGACCCTATAACAATAGGTTCCCCATGGAGTGGTGAAAGTGGTCTTTTCCGCATCTTCTTCATACATCAGAATTTGATGATACCCGGCATAACAACCCACAAAAGATTGGATCTCTTGTTTAGCACAATTGTCAACAAGGATATGAATGTTAGGTAAGGGAAAGTTGTCTTTGGACTTGCTTTGTTTAAATCCCAATAGTCAACACAAACTCTGATCTTCCCATCTTTCTTTGGCACTGGCACAACATTTGCTAACCATGTAGTATATCAGACGATCCTGATCACATTTGCACTTAGTTGCTTCGTGACTTCTTCCTTAATGTTATCACTCATATCTGTCTTAAACTTCCTTTCTTTTTGTTCTATTGATTGAAAATTAGGATATGTGGGAAGATTATGGACCTCTAAATCGGCACTCAAACCCGTCATGTCATCATACGACCAAGAAAATACATCTCTATACTCGAACAAAACTTGAATTATGGCATCTCTCGTCTTTTGTTCAGTATGAATGTTTATTTTTGTTTCTCTGATTTCTTCAGGATCTCCCAGGTTAATTGCCTTAGTTTCATTTAAGTTAGGCTTAGGCTTATTCTCAAATTGATCCAATTCTCCTTTTATTTCCTTAAAAGCTTCATCTTCATCATACTCAACTTCTTGATTCGTCATTTCGAGATTAGACAACTTTTTAAGATCTGGGCATGAATTCTGCGCGCATGTCATGTTTTTAAAGCCAGCATTAACGAAACTGAAAAATGATGAGAAATTAAACAAAATTAGGGAAAGGAAAGGACAGAATTCTACTATGAAACTGGAACTTCATTTTATTGAATTTGAAAGGATAGAAGGGTTAACATCAAAGAAATGAAATTAAAATGAAATATATGGATTACAATCCTGAAAATAATCCAAATACAGAAAAAGCAACAAAATAGACTACCAAGACTCCTTCCTGATGGGAAGAGAAGTTGCTTCCCAGTTGTTGAGCAAGGTATCTGGACCAATCAGCTGAACATTTGCACGGCTAGCACCCTCACCAACTTGAACCATGTTGATTCCATAGAACATTTCCTTGAGACCATGGCAAACTCCATCAATGTTATCTTGAGTAGAATGATTTTGGACTTCTTCAGATTGTGGCTCGACAAAAGAGTACGCAATGTGAGGGATTGGTTTGGATAGTTTCCAACCATTTTTTTGCGGGCCTTGGCTATGTTTATGTCAATTGATGTTGGTTTAAAACCCAATCCAAAGGTATCTTTCTTTGAAAATGGAGCTATGGGGTTCACAATTCCTTGCAGAAATGATCCTAATCCTTTTTCTGGTTCATAGCCGTTCCTCAACATCAGTGGAGCTACCAACATAGATGTGGCTGAACTGGGATGCAGAATTGGTTTTTCTTCTTCCACTTGGTCCACCTCAATCACCTCAAATGTTTGATATATGAGGGATTCACATCCTTCCTTTACCTCGATACATGGAATGGACGGGTCATAATAGACGGATGATTCATCCTCCCCATGAACAATAATTTCTTGCCTGTCATATTCGAATTTGACCATTTGATGTAGGGTGGATGGTATAGCTCTGGCCATATGGATCCACGGCCTTCCTAGAAGAAAATTATAGGAGGTTTTCATATCCAACACTTGAAATACAATGTTAAAATCAACCAAGCCAATTGTCATGGTTAGGGGTGTGCATTCGATTTATCGATTCGATTTTGACCCTTATCGATAATTACTTATCGATTATCGATTTGTATATATGCTTATCGTTATCGTTTCAATAAGGTTTCGATTTTTTCGATTTCGATTTATCGATTTTGGGGTCTTATCGATTCGGTTATCGATTACACCAATAAGAAAATTTGCGGGATTTACGGAAAGTATATCGCTATAAACGCGCCTAACTTATATGGATAAAAAGAAGCTAAAGTAAGATGAAACCATTTATAACATAAAATTTGTATTAACAAGCACATGCAAGAAAACTGAAGTAAGGAATCAAATGTATGCCACCAACACTCCAACGGTATAAAAAAATAAAACAAGACAAAATACATCATCATGACTAATTTTATTTTCCATTAATTTGAACTTCATTCCCTTGATCTTTAAATATAATTATTCCTTAAACGTGGTAGAGGAAATAATAGGGTAATGGACTTAGAGTAAATGAAATGGTATACATTAGGGAAAATGATATTGTATAGCCGCTTTCAAAATAGTAGCGGAATATATATACATTCTGTATGTTATATTAATCTACACAAATAGGTAATTATTCATTTTATAAGTGTCTACAGTGATAGGGGTGTGCATTCGACTTATCGATTCGATTTTTACCCTTAACGATAATTGCTTATCGATTTGTACATATGCTTATCGTTATCGTTTCAATAAGGTTTCGATTTTTTCGATTTTGGTTTTCTCGATTTCGATAACAGATAATCGATTCGATTTATCGATAAATCGATTCGAATGCACACCCTTAGTCATGGTGAGTTCGATTTCCCCAATATTATCTCTCTTTGAACCATCAAAAGCTCTGATGCTGACACTACTAGTTCGAATTCTGTTAGTGTCAATGTTCAATTGTTGTAGAATAGAAAGAGGGAATACATCAGCACTTGAGCCTCAGTCAATCATGACCCCTTTTACGTAATGCCCTTCACATTTGACCATAAGATGCAAAGCTTTATTGTGCCCAGCCCCTTCCTTAGGCAAATCATCATCGCTGAAAGAAATTTTGTTCACCTCAAAGAATCTTTTAGCCATTTTTTCGAGTTGTTTCACTGTTGTCTTTTCTGAGACATATGCCTCGTTCAAAGGTTTGATCAACACACGGAGATGTTCTTCCGATTGCAAAAGCAAAGATAACAAAGATATCTGAGTAGGGGTTTTCCTTAGTTGATCAATGATTGAGTAGTCTTGTATTTTCATCTTCTTAAGAAATTCCTCAGCTTCTTTTTCTGAAATGGTTTCTTTCACTTGAAAGTGATTTTCCTTGGCTTGCTTAGCTTTTCTCAATTCCTCTGGCGAGTAGCACCTTACAGAGCGGGTCAAACCTCCCATGTCATCTATTTCTTCCACTACCTCTTTTCCTTTGTATGTCATAACAGTCTTGTTATAGTTCCAGGGAATAGCTTTTGGGTTTGATACTGGAAGTTGTGCAATAGGTCGGATCATAACTGGCTCTGTTATATTTTCAAAGCGTTATTCAAAAAGATCTTTTGAATGCCCCCTGGGATATAAAGTTTTTTCCCACCTAATTGAACTTGAATTTTTTTTGTGCTTCCAGTGATATAGAGAACCGTTTTATCAGAACCTGCCAAGTTCGAGCTAGAACCTGCAGCTTTCACAATCAGCGATGCCAATTGTGATGGGCGTACTATCACTTTTGGCTCTGTCCCTATGGTTCCAACAATCATCTCTGTCTTTCTAGATTGTTTATAATCACGATCATCACAAATCATCCCAATAAAGTGTGTATTATCATGAGCTGGGAGCGGATTGTTTGCGATATTAGGAGTATCTTCATTGTTTGTCACCACAAATGCCTTTGCTTCAATCAAATTTTCAATGGATTTATTTAATGTCCAACAATTTTTGGTACTACGACATTGGGTATTAGAATGATACTCACATCTCGCATTAGAGTCAAAACCCTTTGAATTTGGATTCACAAAACGTGGCATGATAGGTTTAATCAATTTCAGCTACATCAACTTTCGAAATAAGCTTGTATAAGATTCTCCAATTGGGTGAACACTTTCTTTGGCTCCTATTTTTTCACATATTCGTGTATGGGACGAGGATTATATGGCGCCTAAAAATTTGGACGGAGTTGATAGGATCCTTGTGGAATCGGTGCTCGCCATTGTTAGTGATTGGGAGGCCTAGAGTAAGCCTGAGCATTAAACACTGTGTATTGTTGCGAGGGAAATGAGTATCGAGGACCCTAAGACGGATAACAATGTTGAGGAGAATCGGATTGTCCTTGTTGGAATTTCCCGTATGAAGGAACTATTCCTCTTTGAACTTCTCCGAATCCAGATGCCATCATGGATCCTTTCTGCTTCCTTTTTCGATTTCCAAAATTGCCTGACCCGCTTTGAATTGCTTGCGTGGTCACTTTAAGGGATGCCTGACTCACCATTTTGTCCGACCTCATGCCATTCTCAACTATTTCCCCAATCTTAATCGCCTCAGCAAAAGGCTTACCAATGGCGGCCAACATATAATAGAGGTAATCGGGATCCTGAGCTTGGAGAAAGTAGTCAAGCATTTCTGCCTCTTTCATTGGTGGTTTGACCCTAGCAGCATGCTCTCTCCACTTGATTCAATATTCTCTGAAGCTTTCTATTGGTTTCTTCTTTATGTTGACAAGACAGGAGCGGTCTGGCATAATATCAATATTGTACTGAAATTGTTGGACAAAATCTTGAGCCATGTCATTCCAAACGTGCCAATGTGAGATGTCTTGATCTATGAACCACTCTGAAGCAATTCCTGCCAATTTTTTCCCAAAATAAGCCATGAGTAATTCTTCTTTGCCCCCTGCTCCCCTCAATTGGTTACAGTATCTCTTCAAGTGTGCCACAGGATCACCGTGACCGTCGTACTTGTCAAACGTAGGAGTCTTGAATCCAGGTGGCAAATGAACATGAGGGAACATGCATAAATCATTGAAAGAAACACTTTTGTGGCTTCCCAAACCCTGTATGTTTCTCATGTTTTGTTCCAAACTCTTCATTTTTCTAGTCATTTCCTCTTGTTCCATATTCTTATTGGGCTTTTCGATGTCGACTGGGAGCATGTACTGAGGAGTATGCTTGTATGAATCTGGAACCTTGAAGGTCATTTCTGGAGGGTAATGTTGGGTATCATGATCATTCAATTGTGGATCATTGTTGAGCTTTTGAGCGAGAGCCGGTTCAGGAACGGTGAAAGTAAGTACGATTGGTACAACATGTGGGTCATTTTTTAGGGGTCCCATTGGAGGACGTGGAATGGAAGTAGTTGGGATAGTGGGAAGGTTAATGCTCGGACTAAATCCAGGTTGGTCCAATGGGTTACTTGTTATGGAGATGGGCACTTGATTTGCTACAGACACATTATGAAGATGATCCGAAGGCCTTATGGGTAGTGAGGGCGGTGTCTGTCCATTCACCCAGGCTTGGTACATATCTGCCAATTGTTGTTTCAACACTCTTACTTCTTCAACAAGTCCTGAACCTTGCTCGACCAATTGTCCATGGACATTATCATTATGTGACTCATTCTCACTGTTGTTTGCCATTCTACTTTTTCCTTTTGACCTCGTGTTGTAAGGGTGAGTCGCCAGTTTAAACCACATACCAACCACCTCTGTTTACTTTATCTCTTTTGAATGACAAATAACAAACGTGTTAGAGTTAGGCATTTTGCATATATTAATCACACATTGTATATCATACACCTAATGCCATTTTCATTTCTAGAATGAGTTTGGAAGGCTTCATGCTTCATCCCGACTTATTAGTTAATTAGTTTATCTGCATCTTGAATTTGGTTTTCTTTTTTATTTCGATTAATTATGGCTATGATCGCATCCGATGAGGATTTCTTACATATCATGACGCCGCATGAATTAGACCATTACGTAGTTAAGGAAAAAACAACAATAGTCAAATAGTTTTTTTTAAACAAAGCGAAATAATTAAAAATAAAATGACAGAAAGGACACTACATCGAACACGACCGAACAGACTTTGACAAGAATAAAAACAATATAATTTAAAGGACTTAAGAAAGACTCAAGCTAAAACATGACTACTACATGAAAAGTTCTTATAACTATGACTATGCTTCAACACCACAATCTTTTTTCTTTCAACCACTGGAACATCTGCTCATGGTGGGGCTTGACCTGGCTGACCCCCCAATGTATGGTACATCCTCTCTAGCTCTGGTGCAAGATGACAGGCAAAAGTAGGTGCGTGCTCCAAAAAATTCTCATAATCCATCCCTTGGCAATTCACATAACTTTGAGTGATATAAACAGCCAAATCGTGGAGTTGCTCTATCAATGTCGACATGCTGATATTCTCTATTGTACCTTCTCATTTCTTCCAATTGTGCATGGAGTTGAGCTTCTGAACGTACCCAATGGGCCTTCTCTCTCTTGAACTGAGCCCTATCTTCTTAAAATTTTGTCACTTGGCGATCCTTACTAGATTTGGCCTCCTCATTTAACTGTATGATTTTTTCTTTAGCTTTGTCCAATGCCTTTTTAGTCTTTGCCAAAATGGAGTCATAATCTTGTATCTTTTCCATCAAATTGGCAATGGTTCTTTGGTCTTTCCGAATTCTCACTGGCACTTCAGAAGCTTTCTTTATCTGTTGAAGCCGACCACGGAGGGCTTCATTCTCGCGAATCAAATTCTTCTTTTCACCTTCTGCTTCCTGTGCTTGTAAGTTTTTCTCAAAATTGAGGTTCCTCGGGCTTTTTTCTAACGCATGAATAGTTTCTTTGTATCCCTTTTTCTTTTCACCCCAAGCCAACCATTCTTGGATTTTATCATCAATGGCTTGAACATGCGGCCTTTTTATAGGCCTTTTGGGCTCAGGTTCTGACTCATCATCCATGCGAGATCTCTTCTCAAACCACCTAGCATAACCCGGATCTACCTCACCTTTCGCAAGATCTGGAACTTGGGTACAATCTTTCAAGTAGCGACAACCATTCCAAATTAGTTGGATTAAAGCCTCAGGGAGTGGGGCTTCGGGTGTAGCTCAATCACTTGCACACTCAAATCTTCATCATCAGGAACTATTTAGTACCTTCCTAGTTGTCTCTGGACTCTCTGTGGCACATACGCCTGGACAGTTCTCAAACCCAACAACAACAAACTACTCTCTAAGGCCGACATATGTATTACCTCTCTTACCGGCAGCCATCCCAAAGTCCACACAATTTGACTTGTATTTAAAGATCCTAGGTGGGATATCCAGGCTTCCACCCCTTCTGGAGAATTATAACTTTTATTCTTTCTTCATAACTCTCAATAACAAAAATTGTCTTTTCTCGGGCAATACCACATGAAATTGGGGTGATGTCGGAGATGTTCAATCAACCACATTTGCAACAAAATATTGCACCATTCGAAGAATTTTTCTCCGGACTTACACAAAGTCAACTCCCGATAAATGTCTGATAGAATGATCGGGGTGAAAGTGTGATGTTCTTTAGTAGTGAGAACTTGTACGACCCTGGCTATTAATGTCAATTGTCCTTTCTTTGTTTGGGAAGACCATGATCCCTAGAAACGCCACTATGAAAGCGAAGCGACGGTGAATCTGCCATGTGTCCTTATTTTGCTTGTTGGTAAGCCCCTTTTCATGAATTTCAAACCCATCTGGATTTCCGAACCTAGAATATTGGAAGTAGAAAGAACTACATCCATTGACCACGTTAGTCTTTCTGATTTGATTACTGATGTTCAGAAGACCAAAAAATCGGTGTACAGAAGGAGCTTTCGGGAATATGAGCTTCTGTTTTCTCAAAACTTGCCAAAACCAGAATACCCAGTTCTCTCTTCTAAAGTGGGAATAAGCTCAAAATCAGAAAAGCGAAAGACATTATGAACAGGATCCCAAAAAGTCACTAGTGTTGCGATCAAACCATTGCGTGGTTTAACTTTCATAACATCTGTGAGGGCTCCTAAATACTTAGTGACCCATTTCTGACCATCTTCTCCTAAGACATACCACCACATCTGAAGCTGAAGTAGAAACCCATCTACATCTGTCAATGGTGTATTTTGGATAATGCTCATTTTATACCTGTGGGTAATAAAGGTTAGGGTTGATACTAGCCTCAAGACAGAAGCAATGCACTCGTTTTGTAAAACAATCTTTTGTATGGAACTCCATTTTAGAAAAAATCAAAGAGAGGTGGTTATTTTTGCAATTATGGCCCTTTCATACTTCCAGAAATAACTTTAGGGTCGGGATGGGCACGTTGATAAAAGTGATGCTATTTTGAAGATGTTATAATGATATTGCGAAAAAAAATAAAAAATAAAAAATAAAAAATTGGCGATTAACCACAACTGGGTCTGCTAATTTTAAAAAAAACACAAGACACATTTTCCTTTTTTTTAATTTTTTTTTTTTTTTGAAAAATGGGGCCGAACCCTATGGAGGTTGCCTACGTATCTCACATCCGGTGAGAATCATACCCGTGTAGTTCGTATATATTTCGGGAATAGGATGACACTTTTTTGTTTTTTGAAAAACAATTAGGCTTATTTCGCAATAATCTTTTGGGGTAAATACTGATAGTTTTCAAAAATAGGATAAAATTTCCTCCCTTCTGGGTTTTCCTTAATTTATGTATATTTATTTTATTTTGTTATTCTTTAGAAGCCGGTCAACATGCACAAGCCGAATAAGACATAATGCACAAGTAGCACATAAGATGCATCAGGATGGTCTTGTAATTCTCGGGTACACCTGTCCTAGACGGACCCAGTCCCTGTGTTGAGTCCCCAAAGTCAAATGCACATGATGCAAACAAACGTTTCTACTAGGGATCCGGCATGAGGCTATGTTATTCTAGGTTTAAATCTTGGGGGAGTGTATACACCTGTATTACAAGCGGACAACTCGAGCCGAGGTGGGGGCAACGTACCGGGAGCACGAAAGTCTACCCGTCCTAGTTATTTGACCCAACCTCGTTCTAATTGGTACGACTTCTAACAAAAAAGTGGGCCACGCGCACGTGTGCACCAAAAATTTAGAAGACTCAGAAGGGAGGCGTAAGAAGAAATTTTAATACAATGCAAATAATATCAAAGCGATAAATAAGAATAAATTAGCACATTAGGCCCAAAAATACAATAATAACATCAAATTAAGAAAGCCAAGTATAGATCACATTACAAGCTCAAATTCTGAACCCTGAACAGAAGTTCTGGGTTATTTTCCCCAGCAGAGTCGCCAGAGCTGTCACACTTCCCTTTTACAACCCCGAGGGTATAAGGAAGTTTTTCCACTTTAAGTGACATTATTCGATATAAGATTATTTAACAGATCAGAGTTGCCACTTGGAATAAATTGCGGTGTCCCAAGTCACCAATTTATTTCAAATCCCAAATCGAGAAAGATTTTAGTTTTTAAAATCTCCGAACCAGAAATTTTAGATAAAAAATTCTGTTAACCCGGGAGAAGGTGTTAGGCATTCCCGGATTCTGTGGTTCTAACACGGTCGCTTAGTGATTATTACTTCGCTTAAATTATTTAACTACTCATATTTAGGACCTATGGGCATTTATTTTTTTACCGCTTTTAATCATTTGATTCGTTCATATTTAAAGAATTGAGTTACGCGTACGTATACTCTTTTCCTTTGGCGCGCCAGAAATCATGTCACGCGAATGTGTCCACAATTAATAACGCTTGGTTTATTTTTATTTATTTATTTATTTTAGAAAAGTATAGTTGAAGTTGCGCGAACGCATCCTTCGAGTTTCTTTTAGAGTTACATTCGCAATTATGTTACGCGAACGTATACATAATCACAATACTAATCTAAATCGAGCCTAAAGTAAACTACGATTATTCAATTTTAAAACAACATTTGTGAGGGTTATGGATGATTTAATGGAACACATCAAACCTTTCTATAAGTGTTAGTTCTTAATCTAATCTTAGGAGGGCCATGAAGTATAATCGTATTTTTGACATGGAACACTTCACTTATTTTTAACAAAAGGGAGTTGCGTTTTTATTTTAACAATTAATCACGGTTGATTAGATATTAAGAAAGTTTGGTCGAAGTTGCGCGAACGCATACCTCGATTTTGTTATTAGAATCATAATCATGTCACGCGAACGTGTGCACAATTAGGATGATAGATTAAGTCGCGCCTAAAGCATACTAAAGATTTATGAGTTACTTTTCCTAAATTAATTTGAGATTTACTATGAAGGCCATATTTTATGGGTGTAGAATGGTGGAAGAAGTGTATGACTTTATTTTCTAAAATTATTAAGTAGTTACTTTAAATTATTTATAACTCAATAAATTCTTACTATTTTATCCTAAAGATTTATCAAAACCAATTGTAGATAAAACACACACAAAAAAAAATATCTAACAGACAAATACGTAACAAAATAATAATTATTATTATTTATTTTTTTTCACCAAAACCTTTTTTTATAATCAATAGTCCCAGAATAATCGTATGTTTGTTCACCCAAGTCCAATTGAACAAAAATAAAGACATCAACAATAATTTCACATTCCAAAGGGAAAACACTTTAACGAAATATAGAAAGAAAAATCAGATATTTATGAATAACACTCCATATACAAAGGCAAAAGAATTAATCGAATAGAAGCATTTCGATTACAATAAACCTCCAAATCAAATCACACCAAAGCAATTGAATCGAGTTTTAATTCCTAAATGAAGTAAACAGAGAGACAAGCAAAGAGGTTCCGATCAAAGCACCAGAAACCGGCGAGGAGAAGCCAGCTCCGGCATCCGGCGACGGTGCAGGGGCAAGACCGACCTTCTGTGCTGAGGCAGTGACGGCAATGAGAACGACAGCGAGCACGAAGGCCTTAATGATGCTAAGCTGAGCCATTTCGATGAATTATTGAAGAAAGTGATGAATTTTCTAGAAGAATGGAAGTGAATTTGAACAGAGAAAGAGAGTTATAGACTGAGTGATACAAAGTAATTAATTAAACATAACATCTAAAACATATTAATACTAAAACAATAAATGTTAGAACAAATCATTTGTAACTTAACTTGATCATTCTATTTGCACCAAGCAAAATATGGTATACCAATTTCAAGTTTTAACAACATACGTTCCAACCACAGCATATCCCTTTTGTATCTTATTTCTAGTTATAACATTTTTCTGTTGGTTAATTGTTTAACATGAAGATTAACTCACTTATGAGTTTGATCCTTTTAATAAATTATCTAATAGCTCTATACAGTCTGAAAATTAGATATAACAAACATAAATCTTAACTTTGAATGCAAGGTAAAAAAAATAATTTAAAAAAAAATGCAGTGATCCAGACTATTATTACTGACTAAAGTATTAAACCTAAGTATATTATCCTTTCAATTAAAACCTCAAAATAGTTTCATCTTCCCCTTTTTTAAATAATCAAATTGTGGTCCTATTAAACTAATTAAACTCATGACGATAAGAAAAATTGTGTAAAATACCATAGAAACTAAATGATAAGACGTCGATACAAAATACAAGAGAATGAACTAATATTGTGTAGAGGGAAAGAAATTTCAGGACACATTACTTTTGAAAAGAAATCCAAGAAGAAAGAAAAGAGAAAAAAAATCATTACTATTTATACTCCACGCAACAGAGCACAAATTAAGAAAGACAAATAATACAATAAATTACTTATTTAAATTCTAATTAAATGAAATCAAATATATATATATATATATAATTATTATTTTTAAAATTTTTTCTTTTCTTTACAAAAAAGAAATAAGTATGTGAATATTTTTTTTAATTTTTATTTTTTTATAATATACCTATTAAGTGTAAGATAAATATTTAAATATTAATATTAGACCTAAACAAATATTTATATTAAAATAGTATAAATTTAAGTGTGGTAAAAAATTAGGTTTTCACAATAATTAAAGACGCGAACAAGTTTACAGATATACAGTGGTTATTAATGAGCAAGGCCCACAAACCACAATCCAAAAATCTGCATAACAAAAAAAGGAATCTTCCCTCTTTTTACTTCACACACCACTCCCCCACACCTGTTTTCATTTCATTATTCTAAAGCAAAAGGCCCCAACTCTGCTCTGAGACTAAAGAGAGATGTCCATCACTTTTTACTTATAAAAACCACACCCCCAACATTACTTTTTTTCCAGTATTGTTATTATTCTCTATTTCTTGCCATGGCCAAAAGCAAAAGAAATCCCAGTATTAAACACTCCAGACAAAGCTCCAAATCAAGATGCTGCAGCCATGGCCAGAAAGAAGAGAAACCACATTCATGGGCAGTTGTAAGAAGCCTCTTTACTTGTAAACACCTACAAGCAAGACCAGAACAGCAGATAATATTGAAAGAAGAGAAGATTCCTAAATGTGAAGAACGCGGCGACGACAACAACAACAACAACAAAAAGTGCAAGAAGATGAAGTGTTCAGTGTCCATTTGTAGCAACACAAAAGTCATGCACAGGCCTGAGCCATCACCATCTCCTCCCAAAGGACGTTCTTCTAAAAATAATGGATCCACAAAAGTTACTCTGAATAATAGTTTTTCCTCTGCTTCTTCTTCTTCGTTTTCGCTACACTCTACTTCTGCTCCTTCTACGTCTCCAACTACTTCCTCTTTAAGAGGAATGCCATTCAGAAAACTTTCTGGTTGCTATGAATGTAGAATGGTGATTGATCCTATCGCTAGAGACCCTTCTTTGAGATCAACTATTTGTTCTGAATGTGGAGACATCTTTATGAAACTTGAGAATTTGGAACTTCATCAAGCTGTTAGACATGCTGGTAATTTCTCTAATTTAATTTTCTTTATTTTTTTCTAGTCGATATATATATTATATATACAAATTATGTTTGAATATGCATACAGTCAAAGCTCTCTATAATAACCTCATTTGTTTGGAATATTTTTGGATATTATAACAAAGTGTTATTATATATAAAACATTATAAAATATGAAAATTAGTTCCGGAAAAACTTGGCTTTTATAGTGAAGTGTTGTTATAGACACGTTTGACTGTATATTATACATTTTATTTTTAATTTAATTTATTGAGTGTGCCCGGTGGCGAAGTCACATAATCATAAGTTACACTGTGTACATAGATAAAATATTACGTTTTAAAGGTATACAACACATATTGAACATCTTCGGCACCAGAAAATTATATTCACTTTCTTTTTTATAAAATCTGAATAGCTTCGCCGGTGTGCCGCTATTTAGATTAATTCTTCTTTTCTCCTTTATTATCATTTACAAAAATTATGTATGTATTTCTCATAATCCTTTGTTTCATGGATGATACTTTAAAAGGGAATCTCTTTTTCCTCAATTCTTTAGTCAAACTTTTCTTTGAAGCCTCGAACTCAATGACTCGTCTCCCTGTGGCTGATTGGCATATTTTATTAGTACAAGTTTTTGGGCACGGAGCTGAGTCTATTCACTAATGTTCGTCTCCCAAACTCATAGTCTTGTCGTTTCTATGATTTCAAATAATATTTTACAATGCTTAACATCAAATACCTATGTCATATTTTTAAAATTGTCGTCCTTTCTCCAAAATTTTCTAGTTCTATCACCAGTTTCCTAGAAGTTCCTTATAATCAATTAATACTCTGCATTAATAAGTAGTCCTATAAAATAAGGTATAAAGGAAAAAAAATAGACATAACATAACTTGCCCATTATTTATCCTTTTGTCTCTACTTTATTCTATTTGTTAGTATTATTTACTGATTTGATCATATCAAATGTCAGTATCTGAGTTGGGTACAGAGGACACAAGTAGAAACATAGTGGAAATCATATTTCAGTCAAGCTGGCTGAACAAAAAGACCCCAGTATGCAAGATTGAGAGAATCTTGAAAATCAGAAATACTCCTAGAACAATATCAAGATTTGAGGAGTATAGAGATGGTATCAAGGCTAAGGCCACTAACCTTCCCAAAAAACACCCACGTTGTATTGCTGATGGAAATGAACTCTTAAGGTTCCATTGCACAACATTCATGTGTTCCCTTGGCTTAAATGGCTCCTCAAATTTGTGCGCTGTCCCAAATTGTAACGTTTGTACTATCATCAAAAATGGCTTCAAGTTGGCTACTACTGATGGTACAAAGAAAGGTAATTATTGAATGAATTAAGAGACAATTGTTTGTCATACTTTTCGATAGAAAATGATCGATTAAGAGCTCGAATTTTTAACAGGTATTTTGACAACTGCAACGAGTGGGAAGGCACACGATAGCACGAGAGTTGTGTCACATGATGATGAAGATTATGATAATGATAATGATAAGATGGCGATGTTAGTTTGTAGGGTGATCGCAGGAAAAGTGAAGAAAAATTTGGATGGGAATTTGGAGGAGTATGATTCAATTGCTGGAGCTGCTGGAGTTTATTCCAATTTGGATGAGTTGTATGTTTTTAATCCTAAGGCTATATTGCCATGCTTTGTTGTCATTTACAAGGGTTTCTAGTGAGACAATAAGGTTATTTTTTCCTTCTCATTCTATGACATCAATATTTTTCATTTGTTTTTTTTAAATGAATGAAAATGTCAATAACTTCCCGCATATAATTAATTCTTCTTAACTTATACTAGTATTTATATTATATGTTTAAATTACCTTTGTCATCTTATAAGGCTATCACACTTTTAAACTGACAAATACTCTCCATTTTTCAGAATTGTGTGCTTTTTATCTTATTTATTTATTTTTTTCAACATTTTTGTTTTTTTACCTCAAGTTGAATAATCAAAGCGTACATATGAAAAACAGGTAGTATATTAATACAATTGTATGCCTTCTTTTAGTTACTCTACCTCTCCATATAGGTGTTACGATCCCAGTTCGCCCTCTGTGAACATGTCGTGATAGTACCTAGTCTTTACGACTAGGTAAGCATAACAATGCGGAAATTAAATAAATTGCAGAAGTACAGAACTTGAAATCAATAGCTAAGAAAAAACTGTATATAAGTGTCGCTCGCTATATACAACTCAACATCACAAAAGCCTATAACAATATCCCAAATCTTGGAAACTCACGGCCAACACAGGCTAATAGAAATGTAATATACTGCTCTAACTCCATAATGTCTAAACAACTGAAAGAAAGGAAAGCTATCTACTAAATGTTGGAAAAAGATAGAGACTCCTGGTCTACGGACGCGGGAGATGTACCTCGAAGTCTCTGCTAGATATCTCCGCCTCGGGGATAGTACGTCTGGGTGGAGGTACCTGGATCTGCACATAAAAGATATGAGCAGAAGGGGCATGAGTACACAACAACGATACTAAGTAAGTGTCAAGCCTAACCTCGATCGGGTAGTGACGAGGAAGGTCAGGGCCCTACTGAGATACAACATATTAAATGATAAAATAACGGAAACAGTTTGAATAAAGTCTGCAGCAAGAATCTAAACAGGATAAGTAAGGAAAATCAGTAATAGAAAGAAGAAACAAGACAAATCAAGGGAATACTGCTCACAACATGGATAGTAACCGTGGATCTCTTGGTATCCCGAGGATCTCTTGGTATCCTCATCTTATACACGAGGGATCTCTTGGTATCCCGAGGATCTCTTGGTATCCTCAATATATATATAACATCTATGTCAGGGATATCTTGGTATCCCGCACTCTTGGTCCAGAACATAACACACGTAGGGGATCTCCTGGGATGTCGTCTCGTAGTCCCAAATTTAAACACATAATAACAGCTCAAATATTAGGATAGCTATTAAACTCAGAATAACTAATAGTAAATTCTAGCCTAACATGCTTCACGGAGTATAAATAATACAGTTTAAATAAATAAGCAAGTAAGTCAACTAAACATGCTTCTCTAAGCTAACACAGGTTAAACTTACAATTTAAAATAAACAATAAGCACGAAAACTCAATTTAAATACTTCAAGTAGAATTAGAATTTTCAACAATTAGTTAAAGTACGCGCTCATCACCTCACGTACGAGGCACTCAAACATCAAATATCATGTCCTAAGGGGAAAAGTCCCCCCTCCCATAAGGTTAGACAAGCCACTTACCTCGAACCAGCAAAAAAATCAACTAGAAACCCCGCCTTTGCCACGAGTATCCGACTCCAAATGGCCTAAATCTATTCAATTCAATTACATATCATAAATAACAGCGCAAGCAACTGATTCTACTATTTAATTCAAAGCTAATGCGCAATATTAGGTAAAATGACCAAAATACCCCTTAGGCAAATGTCTCGGAATCAGGCACTTGTTACATTTTCAGAACCCCCGTACTCTCACTAGTCTAACCATATAAATATCTCTCAAATCGGATGTCAAACACCCACTCAAAACTCAATAGTTTGGTCTAAGAAGTTTTCCCCATTTTTCATTCAAAAATCTGAAATTGAGGATGAATTCATGATTAGATTAGTCAGTTTTAAGCATAAGGGAGTAGAAAATCATTACCCATTAGTTGCCCTCAAAAAGCTTTCGAAATGTCTCCCAAATCCGAGCTCCCAAACTTGTATTTTGACAAAAATAGCTAGCCATCGTTTTTGAACTGTCCATCTATTTAAAGCATGGCGAATGCGGAGGAAGTCTCGCATTCGCGAAAAAGAAAGTGAATTCTTCCAAAAATTCCCTTCGCGAACGCGAGGAAGGGACCACGAATGCGAAGTCCTGGAACCACAAAGCTACATGAATGCAACAGATGGAATGCGAACGCGATGAAGGGAGACATGAAGCTTCGCGAACGCGAAGGACTAAACGTGAACGCTATGAAGAGACTAGTCCTCCTCTAGGATTAATCTACGCGAATGTGTGGAGGAGGACGCGAACGCGAAGAAGGGGAAAGTCAAAGCTACGCGAACGCGAGAGGGAAGTCGCGAACGCAAAGAAGGATTTGGACCTGCAACTGCTGAAGCATTTTCTACAACTTTTCTAAACTCCAAAATGCTCTGTTGAGCATCCGAAACACACCCGAGGCCCCCGAGACCTCAACAAAACC
This sequence comes from Nicotiana benthamiana, assembly GCA_034376525.1. Lineage (NCBI taxonomy): Eukaryota > Viridiplantae > Streptophyta > Magnoliopsida > Solanales > Solanaceae > Nicotiana > Nicotiana benthamiana. The sequence continues at coordinate 109,803,677 of CM067336.1, forward strand.
TACGGACATATCCCATAAAATCATTGAAACCTGTACCAGTCCTTAAACCACCTAATACAATGACAGAAACTTGAATTAAATCAAGGATTTGAGCTTAAGAACTTCAAATTTCATCAAATTGCACTTTCGATCAAAAACCTTACCGAAACACGCCCGAATAACCTGAAAATTTGCACACACATCCCAAATGACATAACGAAGCTACTGCAACTTCCAGAATTCTATTCCAACTCTCAGATCAAAAACTCACTCTGCCCGAAAACTTCAAAAATTCAAACTTCGGCATTTCAAGCCTAAATTAGCTACAGACTTCTAAAATACATTCCGAACACGCTCCCGACCCCAAAATTACCTAACAGAGCTAAGGGAACCATTGGATTTCCATTCCGAGGCCTTCTTCACATTGTTCCAATTACGGATCACTTTCAACACTTAAGCTCTTATTTAGGGACTGAGTGTCCCAAAACACTCCGAAACCGAACACCGAACGTCCCGGTAAACCAAAATAGCACAAATGAACTTAGGGGAAGCAGTTAATAGGGGATCGGGCATAACTTCTTAAGACAAATGATCGGTTCATCATATCCTCCTACACATAAATATTCATTCATCCTCAAATGAGCATAGGGAACATACCTGAAGTAGTAAAGAGATGAGGATATCGACTGTGCATATCCCCCTCGGCATCTCAAGCCGCCTCCTCGGCCGCAATGACCCCGCCACTGAATCTTTACTGATGTAATGTTCTTTGACCTCAACTTTCTAACATGCCTGTCCAATATAGTTGTTGGCTCCTCAACATATGATAGATCCTTGTCTAGCTGGACTGAACTGAAATCCAACACGTGCGACAAATCACCGTGATACCTCCGGAGCATCGAAACATGAAATACCGAATGAACCCCAGCCAAACTGGGAGGTAAGGTAAGCTCATAAGCAACCTCCCCAACTTGCCTCAAAATCTCAAAAAGGCCAATAAACCTCAGACTCAACTTCGCTTTCTTCCCAAATCTCATAACGCCCTTCATAGCAGAAACCCAAAGTAGAACCTGATCTCCGACCATATATAAAACATCATGAACCTTTCTATCGGCGTAGCTCTTCTGTCTGGACTAGGGCGTACGGAGTCTGTCCTGAATCACCTTGACCTTCTCCACTGCATCTTGAACCAAGTGCCCAATAGCCTAGCCTCACTCGGATCAAACCAACCCACCGGAGATATGCACCTCCTACCATATAAAGCCTCATACGGCGCCATCTGAATGTTGGACTAATAAATGTTGTTGTATGCAAACTCCGCCAATGGAAATAACTGATACCAAGACCCTCCAAACTCAATCACGCACACAAGGAGCATATCCTCAAGAATTCGAATGGTGCGCTCGGACTGTCCGTCCATCTAGGGGTGAAATGTCATGCTCATCGTCACCCGAGTACCCAAATTATGCTAAGCGGCTCTCCAAAACCGTGATATGAACTGAGTAATATCAACTTGCCCGGGTGATATAGAATAGTAATATCATAATCCTTTAGCAACTCTAACTACCTCCTCTGGCGCAAATTTATATCCTTTTGCTTGAACTAGTGCTGCAAACTCCGATGGTCACTGTAGATCTTATACGGCACACCGTACAAATAATGACGCCAGATCTCCAAGGCATGAACAATAGCAGCTAACTCAAGGTCATGGACAGGGTAATTCTTCTCATGAATATTTAACTATTTGGACGCGTAGGCAATCCCCGTACCGTCATGCATCAATATCGCTCCAAGGCCGACCTGTGAGGCATCACAATAAACTGTATAGGACCCCGAACCAGTAGGCAATATCAAAATAGGGGTTGTAGTCAAAGCTGTCTTGAGCTTCTGAAAGCTCGCCTCCAACTCCTCTGTCAACTAAAATGGAGCACCCTTCTGGTCAATCTAGTTATTGTTGATACCCAATTTTTTCCTATGTATTTTTATATATACCAAAGTACTTCAAAAATAGCGTATGTATGCATATATGAGCACACCCACGAATTTTGGTATTTTTAATGATTTTTAACCCAACTTATCGCATATTTTTATCACACAAATTATCAAAATTATTCCCAAAAATTATCTTTCGGTGAATAACTTATTTTATCGTCATATTTACATTAAAATATAATTAATATGATTTTCCCCATATTTTTACGAATTTATTTGGCATTTCTAAAGCTAAATTATATATAATTGCAATTGTAGCCCATTTTGTAATTAAACATATTTTGGAATTGTAAAATTATTCCTAATATTTTTAGATTATTATTTATATATGATTAACTAGTTATTATGAATTTGTTTTTGAATTATTTTTACTATTTTTAATTGATTAAAAGGGGGAAAGTGGCTATTTAAGAACTAGCCTATTTTTATTTCAGTCATAGCCTCAATCCACCCCAAATTTAAACCCAATTCAAATCGACATATTCTATTTGGACCAGCCTATTAACCCGTTCCATAATTGGGTCAATCTGAATCGTTGATCAAATGAGATCAACGGTCCAGATCCAATTACCTAAAATAAATCCTAAGTCTACCCCCCCGACCCATCATTTCATCAAAGACCGGTCATTATCTCACTTTCTCTCTAACGATTGATCTCCCTTCTCTCTAGAACCTTCTGGTTCTCTCATTCTTCTCCGACGAGCTTCATCGCCTTTCCGGCCATCCTCCGTCCTCACTTCTCTTGACCTCTAGCCACCATGGAATCTTGTATCGTTGCTTCTCTCCGAGGTTTGAAGCACCAGAAGCTTCCACCATGAAGGTGGTCACTGAAGCCTCTTCGGGGTCTGTTTTCGGCATTTCTCCGATGGATTTTGGTCCGATGATGCTGAAAACTCCATAACCCTTGAGTTTCACATGCATGTTTCTCATACCTCTCTCGCTAGGTTCTTATGAAACCTTAATATTAACCCAAACCTCTCAAATCTCTGATTTTTAATGATTTTAACTCGTACCTTTATGTTTTGCACTATTTTTCACTCGATCTTTATGATTACTCCAGTTTTAAACGATTTTGTCCCTTTTTGAAACTAGAGTTTCTGACCCCTTTTCAAATTACTTTATTTTCTGATTTTGAGTACTAATTCATGATTCTCAGTGCTATTTTATAACATTTTGCTCAAATCTAATGAAACCCTAACTTTGTATGTTTGTGTTTGCATTATTTTCTTGTTTTGTGTTCTTCTGGGTTCTTCTCCGAGTTCTATGCTCTTTGCTTTAATTTTGTTGTTAGTGTTTCATTCCCCTACCATTTTGTGTTCTTCACTTGAAGTTTCTCTTATTGTTACATGGTAATTTTATACTGATTCTTCGAGCCCTCTTTGAGACAGTGATACTTGCTTTAAAATTGTGATTCTGCGTATTTTCCCTATAGTTTAAATTTCTTCCTTAATTTGTGGGATAATTTCCTCGGTTAATACTGATTTCCTAGGTTTTCAATCTCGGTCATTATTTTGAAAAACTATTATTTTTCAGAATTACAGTGGTGTTTTGACCTATATATGTACACAAATTTGTTGATTGATTTGCCTGACCTGTTTCCCTAATTAGATGGTCATGTTGTAGTCTTTATTGCATAATTTCTGCTACTCTGTTTCCTTATGTGATTATACATTACTTTGTGATTTCTTTCCTTTTATATGATTGATTATTAGTGTTTGATTTGGGATCCCTTAATCAAAGGAAAGTCCATATACTGATTGGATTGTTATTGATGCCAGTCCCTTAAATTAAGGGACTTATACCTTGTTTGTTTACTCGTATTTAGTCCTCCCCCACTCTCTTTGCAAGACACAAACACATTGCATATTGTTTACACTCAATGTTCTGAACTCTCTCTCTTTCACACAAGCATCTTTGTGCTCTTTGTTTCTACACAATTTTCTTTCACTTTTCCTGTTGAATGCTAATCACTCAACTGGCTGCAAGCCAAAGTTGAGTAACCTTTGTCTCTTCTGGTCTCTACTGTGTTACCTGCTTTGGGTCTGCCTGCTGCTCACTTCCTGCATACTGCTGCTCTCCTCTCTGCTTCTCTCTGCACATTACTGCTCACTTCGTTGCTCACTATTGCTCTGTGTTTACATTATTTTCCAACTGGTATGTATCTTTCTTAAGTTATAGCCTCAAAAACAACACGCTTCTATTGTTGCTGCACTTTCTTTTATTCTGGTTCAGCTGCTCCTATATCAACTCGCATGCATCTGTGTTAACTGGTAGGCCTAATTAGTAAGCCTAGCATGTTCATTACCCCCTTGACTATCCCAATGCATGTTTCCCCTTTTCTTTTGTATACTACTAGCATTCTCATGGCTACTCCATAGCCCAAAACCTTTTGAGGATGATTTGATGTCTGGCGCTATAAGAGTTAGACTCCTGACTGAAGCATCAACTCTCCTTTAAATGTTTGTGAATGACTGTCTTGTTTGTGAGTTGTTTGCTTCCTTTGCCTTTATCTTTGCCTGTGTGACTATTGCTTTCAAAACTAGCCTCTAAGTAACGTTTTTCAAACTCAATTAAGTTTTTTCAATCTTCTATTGTTTTTCTCAAACTGTCCTTCATGTAAAACCTTTTCAACTCAAAACCTTCAAATTTTATCACAATCACACTACTCTTAGAATAAGGTCATGCCCCCTAGTGTAACCATTGCTTTGGGTACCTTGAGTACCCACTAAACTTTGATGCACAAGGTTGGCAATTCCACACTCGCACTTATCAATGGTGATTTGTTTTGGGTTCCTCGTATTGGCCGGGGTCTCAAAAGACCCCTAGGGAACTTTGCCGCAGCCAAACTCTTGGTGAAGGCTGTGAAGCTCGAAAGAAGTTAGGTTGGAGGTCTGGGCCTGGCTGAAGGCTCTCTTAGAATAGCTTCTTGTTTATTCTTCGTTACTGTAATTTAATTACTTAATTTGTAATAATTTGTAAAGAACTATGGTGGTTTATAGTGAAATTGGAGAGGGTTATACATGTTTATAAAGAGTATGGGTAGGGAACATGCCTATAGGATTTCGTTTATATATTCATGCAATAGAAATCATGTACAATACATGCATTCTGTATATAGAAATCCTTCTCTTAGGATCCTTGTTTTCAATATGATATTTTTCCATAACCATAACCAGTTAATAACTAAAATTCTGCTACTGTATTTAGATATCCTGTTTTTAGGACCATCGTACGCATTTAGATATCATGTTTTGTAGGACCATCATGTGTATTTAGATATCATGCAATTAGGCCCCTTTGCAATGTTTTGGCCACCCTATTAATTATTCAACTGCATAAACTAGTTTTTTTCTAAAATTGAAGAACGATTTGCGTGTCTGTTATACCGCCTAGGCAAGCCATAGGCCAGATAAAAAAATGACTGATCGTATTAAGCCATTCGACTTCCTTAAGTTGTCCAAACTAATCTGTCTTTCTGAAGTTAGTTTGGTTTCACTACTAAATTCCTGTCATATTCTTTCACCTATATGTTTTCAAACAAGTTGTTTTCTCCATTCCAAGACTGGACTACTATTTTTCTAAAATTTATAACGATCTCTGTAATTTATAAGGCCTATACTCTCCTCGTTTTTCTGTAATTCTAAAGTAACTTCTGCATCTCCACTATACGTTATTTTCAGTACAGTACTAAACAACTGTTTCTAATACCAGGAGACTATATATGTATATGTTTCTAATTGTGTTTGAAAGAATAAATATTTTCTTTACTCCTAAACAATACGTATTTTACTAATTTACCTTCAGTTTTTTTCCAACTTCTCCTGCCTAATTCTACCCAGATTGTCATCTTTCTATATTCGGATCTTTTTAAAAACTCTCACTCTCTTAATACTTTAAGTGTTATTGAGGCGTTCGAATTGTATGTATATTCGTGGAGGGGTACTTGATCCATTTACATGCTTTTTACGTGATCCTTTATATAAAGTCCTACTTGCTTTTTGTATGTCGCTTAGTGTTTTGACTTTAAACTTAAGGGTTTAACCTAGATCTCCCCTTGTAGTAGTAGTCCTAAACACTCTCTAGGACCTATAGGATGCGACGGGTGATAGCACGCGCCAAGCACTCGTGACCAATACACGCACTTAAAATAACCTCTACGGGGTGGGAAGGGTAGAATATCGATATGATGACCGGTGTGTTAATATCTCGTGTGAGAATAATTGCAGGGTATTGCACTAAAGTGATCCCTATTATATTTAACCCTAGTACTCCCTTTTCCCATTTATTGATATTTTCTTAAATTAATGTTTTCTTCCACCAAGCTTTTCTCTTTTTTTTTCAAAATCACTTGTGTCTTCTTTCTTGTAAAATTCTCAACTTGTTTATGTTTTCTACGTTCAAATTTTACTTATTTGTTTTCACTCCTTTTAAAGTTATAACTAAGCATGGTCAGGAACCACACTAGTGAATCTTGAGGGGTGACTAACACCTTCCCTTCAAGATAATCTCAAGCACTTACCCGAACTCTGGTTTTCTTTCAAAAATCCTTTTTTTTTCTTTAAGTATCCTAATACTATAATCTTTAGGTGGTGACTCTTTGAAATCTTCAAACCTGCTCCCTCAAAAGGGAAAAGAGTTGTTTTGTCCATAATGTCGAAAACCCGATCTCCTCGCTCTTTGAGTCTGGGAAAAAAATGGGCGTCGACAGTCATAGAGGCTGAAATCGATGAAAACCCCTCCACAAAATGATGGTAATAACCTGCCAAGCCGAGGAAACTACGAATCTCTATAGCTGAGGAGGGCCTAATCCAACAATGCACGGCATCTACCTTCTTCGGATCCATCTGAATGGCCTCACTCGATACCACATGGCCCAAGAATGCCACAGAACTCAACCAAAACTTACATTTTGAGAATTTCACATACAACCTTCTTCTCTCTCAGGGTCTGAAGCACGGTCCTCATGTGCTGCTCATAATCTTCTCGACTTTGGGAGAATACAAGAATATCATCTATTAAAAGAATGACGAATGAGTCAAGATATGGCCTGAACACACTATACATCAAATGCATAAAAGTTGTTGGGGCATTGGTCAGCCCAAATGACATAACAAGGAACCCATAATGACCATAACGAGTTCTAAAGGCAAATTTCGGGACATCTGGCTCCCGAATCATCAACTGGTGATAAACTGAGCACAAATCAATCTTAAAAAACACCTACGCGCCCGGAAGCTGGTCAAATAGATCATTAATACGGGGTAAAGGATTATGGTTCTTCACTGTAGCCTTGTTTAACTGGCGATAATCGATACACATACGCATAGAACCATTCTTTTCTTCACAAAGAAGATAGGAGCACCCCACAGTGAAACATTGGGTCGAATGAAACCCTTATCAAGCGATTCCTGTAACTGATCCTTCAACTCCTTCAACTCAAGAGGAGCCATAGGGTACGGAGGAATGGAAATGGGCTAAGTACCCAGAAACGAATCAATGCCAAAATCAATGTCCCTATCGGGCGGAATGCCCGGAAGATCAGCTGGAAACTCTTCGGGATAATCCCGTACCACTAGAACTGAATTGACATAAGGGGTATCAACACTGACATCTCTCATATAGTCTAAGTACATGGCACACTCCTTCTTAGCCATATGTTGAGCTTTAAGGAAAGAGATAACTCTACTGGGAGTGTGATCTAATGTATCACTCCACTCAACATGCAGAATACCTGGCATAGCCACCATCACGGTCTTGGCATGACAATCACGAATAGCATAATGGGGTGACAATCAGTCCATGCCCAAGATAATTTCAAAATCCACCATATTGAGTAATAATAAATCTGCTTTGGTCTCAAAACCATGAATAGTAACCAAATACGGCCGGTAAATGCAGTCTACAATAAGAGAATCTCACACGGGGGTATAGACATATACAGGAGAACTTAAAGAATCTCGGTCTACACCAAATACGGAGGAAAATAAGAAGACACATAAGAATAAGTGAAGCCAGGATTGAATAGAACCGATGCATCTCTGTGACAAACTAGTATAATACTTGTGATGACAGAATCGAAGGTAACAGGCTCGGTACGAGAAGGAATGGCATAATATCTGCCCTGGAATCCCCCTTGAGGGCGACCTCTACCTCCCCAACTGCCACCCCTAGCTGGCTGGGTAGATGGGGTAGCAGCTAAAGCTGTGATCATGGCCTGAGAACCCTGTTGAGCGCGTTGTGGCTGAGAAGTATGTGGGCGAGTCTAGGGCAATCCCTCACCACATGGCAGGTGTCACCATACTAAAAAAAAGCTCTGGTAGGATGTGGTGGCTGCTGCTGTCTAGGGCCAGGTCTACTGGACTGACCTCTGAAAGTTCCCCACACAAGAGGCGCGCTAAAAACCGGAGGTGCATAGTAAGGATCTTGGGATCTAGGAGGAGCTGGAGCACTGCTGGTTTATGGAAGAGCTGAATGAATGGGGCTACCCATATAACCTCTACCATGATAACCTGCTGCTAGGGTACGGGCACCATAGTAGTTGCTTGACTCTCGAGACCTCTTGGCCTCCCGCTCCTTTTGCTCCCTGGCGATCATACCCTCGATCCTCCTAGCAATTCTCACTACCTGCAGATAAGGAATGTCCATCTTCAACTCTCGAGTCATGCTAGATTTGATGGGTGAAATAAGACCCTCAATGAACCGGCAAATTCTCTAGCGGATAGTAGAAACCAAGGCTGGTGCATGCCTAGCCAATCTGGTATAACTGATAGCATACTCCGAACAGTCATATCACCCTGGCGTAAATGCTCAAACTCTGCGTGCCATGCATCCTTGAGACTTTGAGGGACAAACTCTCTCATGAACCTATCCAAGAACTGGGTCCAAGTCAGTGAAGTAGCCTCGACTAGAGTGTCTATCTAATAAGGGTGTCACTAATCATAGGCGGCTCCCCGAAGCTAAAAAGCAGTAAAGGAAACCCCACTGGATCTAGCTATACCCATATTGTGAAGAATATGGTGGCACTCCTCCAGAAATCCCAAGGCATCATCTGTCGCTAATCCACTGAAAACTAGAGGATCGTACTTCTTGAATCTCTCCAACCTCTGCTGCTCATCATCAGAAATAGTTGTCCCATCCTCGGGCTGAATCAGTACAGCAGGCTGTACAGCAATGATCTGAAGGACCTGCTCAACGTGCACTTACTGCTCAGGAGTACAGGCGTCAGAATTCTGTGCTCCTTCCCCGGCCTGGGATGTGACTGCAGCAAGGGGAAGCAACCCTTCCTGAGCCAGCATAGTGTACATACTCATAAACTGTGCCAGTGTGTCCTGAAAGGCTGGAGTAGTAGTAGCTGTAGGCGTGTCAGGTGCCTGAACTTCGGCTAGATTTGCTGGCGGTACCTCAGTGTCAGCACGCGCAGGTGCTCTGGATGGACTACGTGCGAGTCCATGGCCTTTGCCCCGGCCCCGACCTCTAACGGCTACAACAGCGGGCGCGGGTGCCTGATATTCCTGAGTAGCACGTGTACTCACCATATGTGAAAGAATAGAAGAAAGAAGTTTAGGATTGATGTCAAAAATATCGCATGAAATGGAAATCGAATAAAGTGAGGATTCTTCCTGAACAGATAAATAGCCTCTGGTAGATAAGTAAAGACGTCTTTGTACCATTCAGTGAGACTCTAATAAACTGGCATGTGTTCCGTAACTAGTATGAACCTAGAGCTCTGATACCAACTTGTCACGACCACAGTTCACCCTTCGTGAACATGTTGCGACAGCACCAAGTCCCTACGACTAGGTAAGCATAACAATACGAAAATTAAATAACTTGCTGAAGTAAAGAACTTGAAATCAACAGCAAATAGAAAACTGTATATAAGTGCCACTCGATATATCCAACTCAACATCACAAAAACCTATAACAATATCCCAAAACCCGATAACTCACGGGCAACACAAGCTAATAGAAATGTAATATACTTTTCTAACTCCAGAATGTCTAAACAACTGAAAGAAAGAAAAGCTATCTACTAAATGCTAGGATAAGATAGAGACTCCTAGTCTGCCGACGCGGCAGATGTACCTCGAAGTCTCGGCTATATATCTCTACCTCGGGGATAGTACGCCTAGGTGGAGGTACGTGGATCTGCACATGAAATACATGCACAGAAGGGGCATGAGTGTACAACACCGGTATAGATTAAGTTTTGGTCGCACCAACCCAACCTTACACGATAGTAGGAAGAGTGGGCACTAAACATTTACCCGAATAGTGGTATCGGGGTCGATTTTCCACAGGGAGCTTTGAATGGAGTTGCGTATTTTATTAGCCAAGGAATGCGTTTGTTATCCTAATTCCACTCCTAACATTTTGGGGTTTTTGTTTGTCAACTAATATTATCAACTACAAATTAAGACTAATTTATGCAAAACGGATATTTCTAAGTTGTAATTAATATGGAGAAAGGGACTATGGTCGTGGAATCACCTAGGTGGTTAACTAACAGGTAGAAGCTACTAATAATAGATTGACATATTTGGGATCAATGTTATAACAATTGCACAATTGTACCCACTTTTACACCTCACGGAAGAGAGAGCGATTTTGCCCAATTGACTCGCGAGAGACCAATTGGGTAGGCCAATTAAACCAAGTAACTAGTGTTCAAGTAGGGTGATTACTCTCTCGAGGTTTAACGTTAATTGGGACTACCATTTCTCATTGGTCCTTCCAGATTCCTTGTTGGGTCAACTTTTGGGTCATAGACTCTTTTTCTCAAGAAGAGTCAAGACCCACTAAGCTAGAATCAATTTTTGCGACCACCAATCCTTAATTAAAGCATAAAATTAACTCAAATAACAAACACCCAATATCAATCTATCAGTAAGAAGCAACACCCATTAATTACCCACACTAGGGTTGACCCACAACCCTAACTAATGGGTTTAGCTAGACATAATTAAAGATGAAATTGAAGAAATAGAAGAAGAAAAAACCATATTAAGAAGTTGCTAATGTTAAACTACAATAATCTATGATGAAACAAAGCTAAAAATTCCCAACATAGGATAAAACATAAGTCTCATGAGCGCAAAATCTATAAAATATTCCCAACTTCACCAAAAACTGCAAAATATTCTATTTATAGTGGGCTGGAAAAACTGGACAAAAATACCCATGCGGGGTCGGTGTGGGCTGCACAAACATGTCCGCGGCCGCACCGCCTAATTTGAATCCTATGTCTTTCTCTATGAAGTTGGTGGCGCGGACCGCACGATGATGTGGTGCGGTCGCATGGAGTTCTGGCACGGACCATGCAAGCAAGGGCGCGACCGCATGGCTAGGCTTGTTTGAAAATACATCTTCTCTGAACTCTTGTAGCGCAGGCCGCGTAACAAGATGGTGTGGCCGCGCGAGCTGCGTAATGTCAACCACGGCCGCGTGGAATTTATCTCAAATATTTTCCTCTCTGAACTCTATGGTGGAGCCGCATGCACAGTTGTGCGGTTCGCACCAGGCTTTATTTACACCACTTCATTTGTCTTTTGATACTTGAGCAAGTTTCACTATGTGTTGAGATAATCTTTGACATTTCATCACTTTGTCACTCAAACGTGCAATCAAGCACAACCTTTAAGCATTTTGAGACTATTTTGAAGCAAATTATACTCATAGCATAGGCAAGTATGGGCATAAAACGTGTTAAAATCCTAGTTTTCAACTCCCCCAAACTTAAGCCTTTGCTTGTCCATAAGCAAACGAAATAAGACTCACCCCTCAAAGGAATGATCCAAGTAATTCCAGCTTATCCTAAATTAACCTCAACAAGCATCAATTGGGACTAACTGTTTCCCTCAATACGAATGCATCATTAACACATTTTAAACTTTGAAAACATGTGGATCAAGTGTGACACAAGAGCATCAAGGGTTGACACATTTCATCAAGGAACTTCTCTCAATTACTTTGGTCATTGTGGAACCCAAACTCACACATCCTCAACTCTCCCTAAGCGAACCTCACATTTTTAACATTGACACACAAACCGAGGTTGATGGATTTTCACTCATCTCTTTACATGAAGAAGGTCACCAGTCCGGATCTAAGTACCATATGCTTGCCCCTTATGTAAGTATCCACTAATGTTCGTTCCCTTCAACTCAAGATCATGTAGGGCTTTTGTGTAGTCTTTGTGAAGGTGTTTAGGTAAGGGTAGGATATATTTTTGTTCCAGTGGGTTCAATCTTCCTTTATGTACTTTTGATTCATTTTTGTCATACTTTCTTGACTCATTTGAGTATTCACTTCTTTTTCAAGGGGTTAGAGAGACACATTGTCACTCTTTCTTGTGCAATCCAACATATTTCTCCTTTTTCTACTTTTTCCACACCCTTTTTCACTTTTGTTTTATTTGAATCCCCTTTTGACCTTATTCAGTTTGGTCTTTGTTTTTATCTTGTCTTTTCTTTCTTTTTCATTTCCTTCCTTTTCTTTTGCTTTTGTGCCTTTTACCACATTGTTTCCTTTCTTGTCCCCCCCCCCCCCCCCAAACTTAGACATTTGCTATTTACTCAAGGGAAGATTTGGGTGCCAAGAGAGGGTATCATTAAGAACGGGTATAGGCTTGTAGCTTTTGTTTATGAAAGAAAAAGGTTCAAGGCTCAAAAGGGTTAACTAGGGATTATTTCATTGGTAGGTCATGGAATTGTTCAATCTTATCATTTTGGATCAAGGAGAGCCTACAATCACCTGTCAAGCCAAATTTCACCTAGGATTTCACCTCAACAGACATTCGGGGCAAGTTCTAGACCGGCGGCTCAGGACTTGGACTCGCAAATCAAATTCTCACCGCACACACTCAAGGATTGCTAAAGATATCGAGTTGAGGGCCCACAATGACCTTAGTTCCGATTCAAGCGCACAATGGTCCAACACGACCACATGATGACTGTTTGGTCAACACAAGAGTCTCAAGGCCATGACTTTCACCATCCTAAGCACAAGATTATGTCTTTGACCAAGAGATCAAAGGCAAATGTGTTAGGCCCAAGTGAAGCTTTGCGTAGGAACCCTTAGCTACGCAATATCAAAAATCAAAAGAAGAAAATCAAAAATTGTGATGACCCGGCCCGTTGTCACATGAGTTACCGCCCCAGTTTCCCCGTTTTATGCTTCTATATGCTCCATTATATGTGTTTTTATAGTTTGAAGTGACTTGGAAAGGGTTTGGATGGGATTGAGACAATTAGTCTCTTTAAGAGAAGGCTAGTTTGGAAAAGACAACCGGATGTTGACTTACGAGTTATAGGCTCGGAATGGATTTCCGAAGGTTCGTCTAGTTTTGAGTGGTGATTTATGACTTAGGGGTGAAATTGGATCTGAATTTGGAGGTTCGGTGTAGAATTAGGGTTGAATTGGCTAAGTTTGAATTTCGACGAATTCAGGTTGATAGGTGAGATTTTTATCCGGGGGTTGGAATGGAATTCTGAGAGTTGTTGAAGCTTCTTTAAGCGATTTTTGATATGTTTGCAAATTTTTAGGTCGATCGGACATCATATGGTCAGGTTTTTGATCGAATATGAGTTTTGGAAGTTATAGTTGAACATAGGCTTGAATCCTTTGTGATTTAATGATTCTTGTGTTAAAGGTTGTGTTGTTATGATTGGAACATATTCATATGATGTTTTGGAATAGGTTGGTGGCTTTGGTTGGGGTCCCAGGGGCCTCAGGGTCATTCCAGATGGTTGGAGTTTGTCGCATGAAACCAAGATGTGGCTTCTGGTATTTCCGCTTATGTGGCAGGGGAGCCGCAAAAGCGGCGACTGCATAAGCAGCTGGCTTCCCGCATAAGAGGCCTGAGGGAGGCTGGCTTGAACCGCTGAAGCGGTTTGGAATCTGGAGAAGCGGTTATCGCTCTGGCGGTAGTTTGACCGCAGAAGCGGGCTATGAGATTTAAGTTGGACCGCGTAAGCGGTTGTGTAGCCGCAAAAGATGACCGTAGGAGAGGTCCATGTACGAGAAAATCGAGCTGGTTTTAATGAACAGTGATTTCGCAAGTTTGAGAAAGAGAAGAACATTTGGACCTCGCACTAAGGCAATTTTGGGAACGATTTTGAAGAGGATTTTGGGGTAAATCATCACGAATGGATTCTTGGACATAGAGTATGTCATTATAGTGTAAAAACATGGATTAAACACTAAGAATTCAAGGTTTTTAAGGTTAAATATAGTGGTTAGGGCTTGAAACCCAAGTGAGCTTAAAGTGTTGATTTGAGGGGCCAAATGGATTCCGATTCTTGTAAATTCGAAATGTACGGACTCGTGGTGAGACGAGGATTCCGGTAATGTGAAATTTATAATTTTTTGAGAAGTGGGCTCGGGGCTCGGGTTTTTTCCAACTTCATATTTTTGGGTGATGTTTGAGTTCTTTATATTGGGTTATGTCCCATTAGCTTATTATAACATATTCCTTGTGATTTTGATCAGATTCCACACTCGAGGAGGTCGATTTGCGAGGAAAGCGCAAGGCGATCTAGGATTTTTACCGGTTTGAGGAGAGTAATGGCTATGAATGATATACTAAGGCTTTGAAACCCCGTATTTGCACTATGCGGTGCTATGTTTAGATGAGACACGCGTCTTGTGATGTGTGTGGTGTTGTATCTGCTGGGGACTCGGACCTGATCCATCCCGATTGATGAATTACTGTACTTTTGGCTGAGACTGAGCTTGTACTTGTAAAATTTGGGCTAGTTTCCATGTTTAGGGCCTTATGCCCATCTGTAGAACTCCTAGGGAATATGTTGAGTTGATTGACCTCACTTCACCTAATGGACACATACTATCTGTCCTGAATATTGACTGTAAATCATGAAATAAACCGGACTTTGTAACTTGCACCATAAATGAGCAATACCTAGGGTTGAATACCCTGTCTTAGCTGAGTGGGCCCAAGAGTCCAAGTCTATTTTGATTGAGAGGGGTCAAGGACCCTGTGGTGAAGCTATTTGATATTCATACATCGGGTAGGGCTGCACGCCGTAGCAGCATATACATATACGTGTATTGGTTCGGACTGCACGGCGCAGTAGTATATAATATGGACCGGTGATATATTATATGGATCGAACTGCACGTCGCAGTGATATATGGATCGAACTGCACGCTGCAGTATTATAGCTCTTGGGATGAAACATCCCCTCCGGAGTCTGTACATACCCCCAATGAACGCAGTCGACAATATTTATTGGATCGGGCTGCGCGCCGTAACATCTTATATTTTATATTGGATCGGGTTGCGCGCCGCAGCAGTATATGTATATATAGATGTGGTGTTGGATCGGGCTGTGCGCCGTAGTAGTGTTAGTAACTGGTTGGACGGAAAGGAAGGTATTTATCAAATTCTTTTCCCTGTTTGGTACTTATCTACTGTATTTACTGCTGGTAATAGAACTGTATAGTGATTTTACTGGATTTCTTACATTCAGTTGTTATTTATTGCTATTACTCACTGGGTTGGAAGTACTCACTCTACTCCGTGCACCATATGTGCAGATCCACGTACCTCAGAGCAGAGTTGATCTTTCAGCTGATTTTCAGAGTATTCTCCGGAGCTTGTCGAGGTAGCTGCCTGGCGTTCGCAGGACTCGACTCCTCCACTATTTCTGTATTTCTGATATTTCTGCATACTCAGACTATGATATATTTTATTATTATTACGCTATTCTAGTAGAGGCTCTTGACTCGTGACCCCTAGATCTGTGGGAAGTTGTTATGTACTGGTTATATGAGATGTTTTCTATATAACTACAAAAGCTTCGGTTTCTCTACGTTGTTAATGAATTGTGAGAAAAGGATGGGAGCTTGCAGCTCGGAGTGTGAGTGTGATTGGTCAGGCTTGCCTAGCAATGTGCTGGGCGCCATCACGACCGGGTTGGGGTCGTGACAAGTTGGTATTAGAGCCTAGGTTTCTAGGCCTTATTAGTCTTGAGCCGGTTTAGTAAAGTCTCGTGGATAGATACAGAGATGTTTGTACTTATCCTCGAGGGGCTGCAGAACCTTTAGGAAAAACTTCATATTCTTGAAATTCTTGTTATGTGACTTTGTTGATCGGATAACTAAACTTCTGTATTCCACTCAATCGCAGATAGAGAGAACACGTGCGACCGGACATGGTGGACAACCACCATTGCCACCCACTAGAGGCCGAGGGAGCGGCCGTGGTCGTGGTCGAGGCAGAGCAGCAGGGGCAGCACCAGTTGACACACTAGTATCCCCCATTCGGGATCAGCCTCCAGCTGTAGAGGTTCCAGTAGCACCTGCTCAGGCACCGGCAGTGCCCATTATGGTTCCGGGTTTTCAGGAGGCCATGGCTCATATCATATCCGTTTGCACTGGCCTGGCTCAGGCAGTCTCAGCTACTACCGCAGCTACATCTCAGACCGAGGGTGGTCATCAAACCCCCCGCAGCTCGAACTCAAGGGCAGGGTGCACATGGTTTATAGACCCTAGAGGCACCACCAGTTCAGCCAATTGCCCCTGTTTAGCTAGTTGTTCCAATTTAGGGTGATGGGGTGCCAGTGATGCCAGATGACGAGCAGTGTCGTCTGGAGAGGTTCAGCATGCTTTCACCTCCTACTTTTAGCGGTGTTCCGGTGAGGATGCCCAGGGGTTTCTCGACAAGTGTCAACGCATGCTTAGGGCAGCGGGGATCTTGGAGACTATTGGGGTATCTTTTACCACTTTTCAGTTCTCAGGAGCAGCCTTTACCTGGTGGGAGGCTTATGAGCGGCGTAGGCCGGCAGGTGCAGCGCCATTGTCTTGGTAGGAGTTCTCCACTATCTTTCTGGAGAAGTGGGTGCCTCGGTCTTTGATAGAAGACTTACGCAGGTAGTTTGAGTGGCTTCGTAAGGGGGATATGTCTGTGACGCAATATGAGATGAGATTTGCAGAGTTAGCACGATATGCTCCGTGGATAGTTCAGACGGATCAGGAGAGGATCACACAATTTGTGGACGGGCTCATTTATCCCATTTGTATTCTAATGACTCGAGAGAGGGTCCTGAGTCATACCTTAAAGGAGGGGGTGGATATAGCATGCAATATTGAGACGGCTCGCCATCGGGAGAGAGAGCAGAGGGAGGCCAAGAGGCCTCGAGGATCAGGTGGCTCCAGTGGTGCTCCGTCTAGGGGCCAGTCTCAGCAGAGCAGGGGTCGTTCTTTCAGCGCTCCACAGCCAGTTCGGTCAGAGTACCGTGGTTCATCTTTTGGTCGGGGTTATCAAGGCTCCCAGCAGGGTCATCCATCTCTGAGCGCACTTTCAGTGCATAATTCGTGTCATGTGCCATCTATTTAGGGTTCATCTCGGCCGAGTTCTACAAATAGCCACACTGGTGCGAGGGGTTCCCTTCAGTCCCAGCCCCCAGCTCCATGGAGTTGTTATGAGTGTGGTGCGTTTGGGCATATACGGAGGGAGTGACCCCATCGTTCTTCGAGTTTATCTCAGCAGAGAGGTCAGCCCTCATCTTCTGGCCTAGTGTCTTCAGCACCCGCCCCGTTAGCTAGGGATGAGCATCAGGCAGTTAGGGGTTGCCCCAGAGGGTGAGGCCTATCCGGTGGTGGTTAGGCCCGTTGTTACGCTCCTCAGGGCAGGTCAGATGTTGCTGCTTCGAATGCTGTTATTACAGGTATTATTTCAGTCTACCACATGGATACCTCAGTTTTATTAGATCCTTGATCCACATATTCTTATGTATCTTCTTACTTTGCTCATCATTTGGGGACTACATGAGGGTGTCTTGCGTTATATGTGCACGTATCCACCCCGTTATGTGATACTGTTATTGTGAACCACGTGTATCGGTCCTGTCTTGTTACTATTAGGGTCTGAAGACCCAAGTTGACTTTCTACCATTGAGCATGGTAGACTTTGATATTATTCTGGGCATCGATAGGCTACACCGTGCCATGCTATTCTGGACTGTCATGCCAAAACAGTCACATTTGTTATGCCAGGTATCCCGAGGATCGTGTGGTGTGGTACGACTGATTATGTACCCAGCATGGTAATATCATTCTATAAGGCCCAGCGGATGGTTGGGAAGGGATGTTTATCATATCTAGCATTTGTGAGGGATGTTGGAGCCGAGGCTCGTAGTCTTGATACGGTCCCCGTGGTGAGGGAATTTCCTGATGTATTCCTAGAAGACCTGTCGAGCATGCCGCCGTAGAGGGATATCGACTTTGATATCGATTTGGTGTCGGGCACTCAGCCCATTTCTATTCCTCTCTATCGTATGGCACCAGCAGAGTTAAAGGAGTTGAAGAAGCAGCTGCAGGAATTCCTAGATAAGGGATTCATCCGCCCGAGTGTGTCACTGTGGGGCGCACCGGTGTTATTTGTGAAGAAGAAGGACGGCACAATAAGAATGTGCATTGATTATAGACAGTTGAACAAAGCAACAGTAAAGAACAAGTATTCACTACCCCGTATTGAGGATTTGTTTGACCAGCTTTAGGGGGCAAAGGTATTCTCTAGGATTGATCTCTGTTCAGGCTATCACCAGCTGAAGATTAGAGATTTTGATATCGTGAAGACAGCTTTCAGAACAAGATATGGGAATTATGAGTTTCTGGTTATGTCATTTGGGCTGACTAATGCCCTAGCCACATTCATGCACTTGATGAACGGTGTATTTCGGCCGTATCCGGATTCTTTTGTGATCGTGTTTATTGATGATAATCTAGTGTACTCACATAGCCAGGAGGAGCATGCGCAGCACTTGAGGGTGGTATTGCAGAGGTTGAGAGAGTAGAAGCTTTATGCAAAGTTCTCCAAGTGTGAGTTTTGGCTCAGTTCCATGGATTTTTTGGGACACGTGGTGTCCAGCGACAATATTCAGGTTGACCAAATAAGATTGAGGAAGTGCAGAGTTGGAGCAGACCATCCTCAGCTACTGAGATACAGAGTTTTCTCGGCTTGGCGGGTTATTAGCGCAAGTTCGTTCAGGGATTTTCATCGCTTCGCCTATAACGAAGTTGACGTAGAAGAATGTTGCGTTTGTGTGGTTGGATGAGTGTGAGGAGAGCTTCCAAAAGCTCAAGTCAGCTTTGACTACAACTCCGGTCCTAGTATTGCCATCAGCTTCAGGCTTTTACTCGGTATATTGTGATTCTTCGAGAGTTGGCACTGGATATGTATTGATGCAAGAGGGTAGAGTTATCACGTATTCTTTGCGTCAACTTAAGCCTCATGAGAAGAACAACCATGTGCATGACTTCGAGTTGGCTACTATATTTCATGCCTTGAAGATTTGGAGGCACTATTTATATGGTGTATCCTGTGAGGTGTTCAGGGATCATTGCAGTCTTCAGCACTTGTTTAAGCAAAAGGACCTCAATTTGAGACAGCGGAGGAGGCTTGAGTTACTCAAGGATTATGCTATTACCATATTATATCATCCGGGGAAGGCCATTGTAGTGGCTGATGCTTTGAGCCGGAAGGCGGTGAGTATGGGTAGCTTTGCATACATTCCAGTTGAGGATAGGCCCCTCGCAGTTGTCATACATGCCTTAGCTAACTGAATGGTGAGGTTGGATACTTCTGAGCCCAGTCGAGTGTTAGCTTGTGTGGTTCCCGGTCTTCTTTGTATGATCACATCAGGAGCGCCGGTATGATGACCCACATTTGCTTGTCCTGAAGAACAGGGTCCAGCATGATTGTGCCAGAGATGTGACTATTGATAGTGATGGTGTGTTGCGGATGCAGGGTCGGATTTGCGTGCCCAATGTGGATGGTCTCCGAGAGTTGATATTGGAGAAAGCCCACAGTTCGCGGTATTCTATTCATCCGGGTACCGTGAAGATGAACCAAGACTTGAGATAGCATTATTGGTGGAGGAGAATGAAAAAGGACATTGTGAGTTATGTGGCTAGGTGTCTCAATTGTAAGCAGGTCCAGTATGAACACCAGAGACTCGGTGGTGTACTTCAGCAGATAGATATTCCAGAATGGAAATGGGAGAGGATTACAATGGACTTGTGAGTGGTCTCTCTCGTACCTAGAGGAACTTTTATTCTATTTGGGTTATTGTGGATAGGATGACCAAGTATGCGCACTTCATTCCAGTGTGTACCACCTATTCCTCGGAGCGGTTAGCAGAGATTTTCATCCGGGAGATTGTGCAGTTGCATGGGATTCCAGTTTCTATTGTCTTAGACAGGGGTACTCAATTTTCTTCCCAGTTCTAGAGGACCTTTTATTAGGATTTGGCACTCAGATACAGATGAGCACCGCTTTTCACCCTTAGATGGACGGACAGTCATAGTGTATTATTTAGATATTACAGGACATGTTGCATGCTTGTGTTATTGATTTTGGAGGTTCTTGGGCTGAGTTCTTGCCATTTGCAGAGTTTGCTTATAACAACAGTCATCAGTCCAGTATTCAGATGGCGTCGTATGAGGCTTTATATGGGAGACGGTGTAGATCTCCAGTTGGCAGGTTTGAGCCCCGCGAGGCTAGACTATTGGGGACAGAGTTAGATCAGGATGCCTTAGAGAAAGTGAAAGTTATCCAGGAAAAACTTTGTATGGCCCAGTCGTGTCAGAAGAGTTATGTGGATCGAAAGGTTCGGGATGTCTCTTATATGGTGGGCGAAAAGGTTTTGTTGAAGGTTTCACCTATGAAGGCGTGATGAGGTTTGGAAAGAAAGGGAAGCTGAGTCCGCGGTTCATTAGGCTTTTTGAGATTCTCATGAGGATTGGGGAGGTGGCTTACATGCTTGCTTTACCACCCAGCTTGTCGGGGGTTCACCCAGTGTTCCATGTTTCTATGCTCAGGAAGTATGCTGAGGACCCGTCTCATGCATTAGACTTCAGCACGATCCAGTTGGATGAGGACTTGATCTATGATATGGAGCCAGTGGCTATTTTGGGTCGACAGGTTCGAAAGTTGAGATCAAAGGAGATAGCTTCGGTAAAGGTGCAGTGGAGAGGTCGACCCGTGGAGGAGGCCACATAGGAGACCAAGCAGAAGATGCGGAGCAGATATCCTTGTTTGTTTGAGGCTCCAGGTATGTTTCTTGACCCACTTGAGGATGAGCGTTTGTGTTAGTTGGGGAGGATGTGATGACCCGGCCCGTCGTCACGTAAGTTACCGTCTCGTTTTCCCCATTTTATGCTTCTATATGCTCCATTATATGTGTTTGTAGAGTTTAAAGTGATTCGGACAGGGTTTGGATGGATTGAGACAATTAGTCTCTTTAAGAGAAGGCTAGTTTGGAAAAGTCAACTGGATGTTGAATTATGAGTTATAGGGCACGGAATGGATTTCCGAAGGTTTGTCTAGTTTTGAGTGGTGATTTATAACTTAGGCATGAAATCGGATCTGAATTTGGAGGTTCGGTGTAGAATTAGGCTTGAATTGGCTAAATTTGAATTTCGACGAATTTTGGTTGATAGGTGAGATTTTGATCTGGGGGTCGGAATGGAATTACGAGAGTTGATGTAGCTTTGTTAAGCGATTTTGGATATGTCTGCAAATTGTTAGGTCAAGCAGACATTGTTTGGTCGGGTTTTTGATTGAATGTGAGTTTCGGAAGTGATAGTTGAACTTAGGCTTGAATCCCTCGTGATTTTATGATTCTTGTGATAAAGGTTGTGTTGTTATGATTAAAACATGTTCATATGATGATTTGGAATAGGTTGGTGGTTTTGGTTGGGGTACCGGGGGCCTCGGGGTAATTCCGGATGGTTCCTTAGAGGTTTTTGGAGTTTGTTGCATGAAACCAAGATGTGGCTTCTGGTATTTCGCTTCTGCGGAAGGGAAGCCGCAAAAGCGGCGACCGCAGAAGCGGCTGGCTTTCCGCTAATGCGGCCTGAGGGAGCCTGGCTTGAACCACTAGAGCTCTTTGGAATCCACATAACTGGTTACCGCTGAGGTGGTAGTTTGACCACAGAAGCGGGCTATGAGATCTAAGTTGGACCGCGTAAGCAGTCGTGTGGCCGCAAAAGCGATGACCGCAGGAACGGTTAGTTGTTCGTGTAAACGAAAATCGAGCTGGTTTTAATGAACATTGATTTCACAAGTTTGAAAAAGAGAAGAACATTTGGACCTTGGACTAAGGCGAGTTTGAGAGAGATTTTGAAGAGGATTTCGGGGAAAATCGTCAGGTATGGATTCTTGGACATAGAGTATGTCATTATAGTGTAAAAATATGGATTAAACACTAAGAATTCAAGGTTTTAAAGGTTAAAATGGTGGTTAGGGCTTGAAACCCAAGTGAGCTTAAAGTGTTGATTTGAGGGGTCAAATGGACTCTGATTCTTGTAAATTCGATATGTACGGCCTCGTGGCGAGACGAGGATTTCGTTGATGTGAATTTTACAATTTGTCGAGAAGTGGGCTCGGGTTTTTACCAACTTCGTGTTTTTGGGTGTTTTTCGAGTTCTTTCTATTGGGTTATGTCGCATTAACTTATTATAACATATTCCTTGTGGTTTTGATCAGGTTCCATGCTCGAGGAGGTCGAATTTGCGAGGAAAGCGCAAGGCGAGCTAGGATTTTGGCTAGTTTGAGGTGAGTAATGATTTTGAATGATATACTGAGGGTTTGAAAACGTGTATTTGCACTATCGGTGCTATGTTGAGATGAGACACGTGTCTTGTGATGAGCGTGGTGTTGTATCTGCTGGGGACTCAAACTTGGTCCATCCCGATTGATGACTTACTGTACTTTTGGCTGAGACTGAGCTTATACTCGTGTAATGTGGGCTAGTTGCCATGTTTAGGGACTTATACCGATCTGTAGAACTTTTAGGGAGTATGTTCAGCGGATTGACCTTACCTCACCTATTAAACAGATACTATTTGTCCTGACTATTGACTGTAAATCATGAAATAAAACGGACTTTGTAACTTGCACCCTAAATGAGCAATACCTAGAATTGAATACCCTATCTTAGCTGAGTGGTCCCGAGACGCCAAGACTATATTGACTGAGAGGGGTCAAGGACCCCGTGGTGAGGCTATTCGATATTCATACATCGGGTCGGGCTGAACGGCGAAGCAGCATATACATATATATGTATTGGATTGGACTGCACGCCGCAGTAGTATATTATATGGATTGGAATGCACGCCGCATTAACATATTATATGTATCAAACTGCACGCCGACGTATTATAGCGCTTGGGCTGAAAGAGCACCTCTAGAGTCTATACACACCCCTAGTGAGCACAATCGACTATATTTATTGGATCGGACTGCGCGCCACAGCATCATATATGTTATATTGGATCGGGTTGCGCGTCGCAGTAATATATGTATATATAGATGTGGTGTTGGATCGGGCTGTGCGCCGCAGCAGTGTTAGTAACTGGTCGAACGGAAAGGAAAGTATTTATCAGATTCTTTTCCCTGTTTGGTACTTATCTACTGTCTTTACTGCAGGTAACATAACTGTGTAGTTATTTTACTGGATTTCTTACATTCAGTTGTTATTTATTGCTAATACTCACTGGGTTGGAAGTACTCACTCTACTCCCTGCACCATGTGCAGATGCAGGTACCTCAGAGTGGAGTTGATCTTTCAGCTGATTTTTAGAGTATTCTCCAGAGCTTGTCGAGGTAGCTGTCTGGCGTCCCCAGGACTCGACTACTCCACTATTTCTGTATTTTTTATATTTTCGCATACTCACACTATGATATATTTTAGTATTATTACGCTATTCTTGTAGAGGCTCTTGACTCATGACCCCCAGATCTGTGGGGGTTGCTATGTACTAGTTATTTGAGATGTTTTCTATCTAACTGCAAAAGCTTCGGTTTTCTCTATGTTGTTAATGAATTGTGAGTAAAGGATGGGAGATTGTAGCTCGGTGTGTGAGTGTGATTGGTCGGGTTTGCCTAGCAATATGCTGGGCGCCATCACAACCGGGCTGGGGTCGTGACAAAAATTGACTCAAACCCTTAAGAAGATTATCACGCCATCTACCATTGGGAAGAGCCACTCGGTTCGCACAACACTCTACCCTTGGAAAGAACCATGGAATTAAGAAAACAAAGTCTTATTGAAAATTCCAAAACCAAAACAAAAGGCAATGAGCCTACTATAAAGCTAAAAACGAATATTTTTAACGAAGATAGAAAAACATAATGAATATGTACAAAAGGGGAGTAGAATATACAACTGGGGGTAATGAATATATACAAAAAGTCGAAAAGTATCTAAAATGAAAGGTTATATACAAACCAACTATCAACTAACAATATAAACTAAGAATCAAATAAATATGTACAGTCATCCAAATGTATCAAAATCAAAATAGTAGGCCGCACCCCCATAAAAGCTGGCATTGTCCCCAATGCCAACTACCAAAATAGCATAAAAATCACATAGAAATAATATATAGAGGGCTCCCTAATCCTAGTCCACATGCAGGGGTCTCCAATGGTCCCCTGATCCTCTGTAGTGGCAGGGACCTCAGAGTGGTCCACGGCCTGCTGCTGGGACAGGGTCCTGTTGCTGGACTGGCTCCTCAGATTGACCAGTCGGGGCAGAGGTGGATGGCTTGGTTTTCTTGTCCCCCTTTGGGTTGTCTGGCCCTTGAACACTGAACCAGAAGAAAAGGGCCACTGCGCGCACTGACACATCATAAGACTTTTTCTTCACCTTCAAATCCCTAAAGTACATCGTCAGAGTGTCGTGGAATGGGTATTTCGACACACTGTCAATCCCCATAGCAGTAATTTCCATGTACATAACATTCCCTACATTGATAGGGAACCCAGCCATAATGGAGGCAATGAGCACAGCCCGGGGAAGAGGGATGGTCTGGTCATGTGAATTGGGATCCATCATGTTGCAAACAAAGGTGAGCCACCCTCTCGTCTCAAAATTCAGGTTCTTTCTTAAGATTTTTACCCCCGCCTGCACCCAATTCGGAACAACACCAAAATGAGCCAAATACTCTGCCATCCAAGGGCAAACCTCCTCCTTCATCGCCATCTTCTCCAAGTACTGGGTCTCATCTTCATCATTGAAACCCAAATACTCATTAAATGTTCTGCCTGAAAACACAACATTCTTGTTTCCCACTTTTGTCGCAGTGGAGTCCTTTTTGGTATAGGCTACATTGGTGAAGAACTCTCTGACTATGTGTTCATTGGCGTTTATCAACCCGTCACTGAAGTATTCCCACCTGACTCTAGTTTGAAATTGTTCATAGACTTTGGGTAGGAATAGCAATAAGTCCCTGGTTATTATGCTTCTCTCAGGGGTTTGGTGTCTTTTGGACCACATTTCCTGCAATTTGTGGAAGGTAACTTGACTCACAAAGCAGTCCTCCCACACTTCCTCTCTCCGCGTTCGTTCCACACTACCAACCTCGGGTACTTCACTACCCGGGACCCCATCATCACTGTCAGCACTCTCCCCATATATTGAAGTTATGGGGAGGTGGAGTACTTGCCGCTACCCACTGCTGACCCATCAGACGACTCAAATTGAATAACTTGTAGCTCGGGCTGGAACTGAGGGGCTCGCCTCGAATCCGCTGACAATTCCTGAGAGGGAAGGTATCATTCCCCGACTGCTCCTCATCACTCACAACTAGCTTCCTTGTCTTTGGTTTTGGACGGGTAATGAGTTTGGTCAGCTTAGCTTTTCCTCCCCGGGAGGGTTCACCTTGTCCGAGTAGTTTGGCACCTCGTCATCTTTGTTTAACCATTTTTTGCACAGAAATGATTCTAACATTGTTAGTATAGACAAGTGCAGTGTATTACCAGATGCAAACTAAAGCAGAACATCAAGAATCAATGTTGCAGACAACTTAGCAGACAATAGCAACGCGGGACACGTGAGAAGGGATGCGGCCACGTGGGATCCAGCGCAGATCACACGGTCAAGACCGCGGGCCGCACTAGATTATCAACAAAGGCTTGCTTCTCTGACTCCAACCAATGTTGGTTGCATGAAGGAGGGATGCGATCGCGTAGGACCATCGCAGACCGCATAATCAGGGATGCGGCCGCACTAGGAATTCCTTAGCTTTTAGAATCATAATCAATGTGGACCGTGTGATAAAGGATGCGGCCGCGTCATGGGAATGCAGACCGCGAGGTCATTACCGTAGGCACGTTGGGTTACGAGTTCAGGGACAACTAGGGTTTAACACATTTTGCTCATTTCATTCAAATTCTAGCATCCTACATTATCCATACTCAATTATCATCATTAGTAATAACGCCCAGTACTTGAAGAACAACAAATAACTATCCTAATCACGAAACTAACAAAAAAATGAAAAACAAAGAAGTTATAGCTACTGGATCATGAAAACAATTAAAACAAACATCTACATAATGATTAATGTGAGAAGAAGTTACCAGGATTGTGAAGATTTAACTCTTGATGCTAGCACAAAAGAGGTTCTCAGGGTGAACAGCATATTTTTAGAGTTCAAAGATCGAATTGGCGAAAAAGTTCTCAATGAAGCCTTAAGGGTCTATTATAGAAGAAGTCGATGGGACCTAGACTTACCCTCCAGCGTAGCCACGTGAACACGATCGTGGGCCGCGCTGAACTTACGTCATACAGGTTCCAAAAACAACTGACGTGAACCGCATACATGTGGACGCGACCTCGTGGGAACAACGCGGGATGCTCAAACAGGTGCACAGCCACATGGGTACTTCAGAGAATAACCATCCTCAGACCAAGCTGGTGCGGACCGCACAAGAAGGGATGCGGACACACTGGCACTGTTAAGAGACTGTGCACTTTTGAACTTTTATTTTGAATTGTGTCAACACAAATCTTGCAACATATCACAAATAATTAGCTCAAAAATCCTATTCTACAACAGAAAACAAAGAGAAAGAAAAAGACATGGGTTGCCTCCCAAGAAGCGCCTGATTTAACGTCGCGGCACGACGATGTTACCATTACACTGCTTCAAATCAAGAAACGCCACCACATGGCTCTCATCAAATTCTCGAAGAAGTGATAAAATGCACATCCAGCAAATTTGTGAATCATCCGATCACTGAACGGAAATGGATAATAATCATTGTATGCCATTTTGTTCAAATTACCATGGTTCATGCAAAACCGCCAACCTGTGTTGGGTCTTGTGGGACCAACCACATCATGAAGAGTAGGCCTCATTTCATGCTCTGGTACAGGTAGTATCCCTTAAGGCTCCAAAATAGGTGTTTCATAATCCCTCAAGATAGAATCGGGTTCAAAAATTGTGAGGCACATGTGTGGCTCAATTTGTTTTATCTCAAACACAGGAGGAACCTCATTTGCTCACTTTTCTAGAGGAATTTCCCATTGGTCAAGGTCCAACAGCAACCTACTGGGTTCGCACAACTCCATGGCATGCAAAGCATCTATGCATATCACTCTACTTGAGTCATCATTCATCTCACGATCTAGAGGTGCGGACACAGGTGTATCTTCAACATCAATCACAGTACTTGTTTCATCCATTATCATAGCAGTGACAATTTTAACAAAGGATCAAACCTTGGTGCTATTAGGCTGCTTCATGGACTTGCACACCACGAAAACCACCTTCTCATCACCCAATGTCAACTCTCCGACCACGACATCAACCAAAGCCTTCCCGGTAACTAGGAAAGGTCTTCCAAGGATAATTGGGACTTCAAAGTCCACCTCACAATCTAGTATCATGAAGTCGGCCGGCAAGATGAATTTATCAACACCCACAAGGACGTCATTAATTATACCAAAGGGTCTTTTCATCGACTGGTCTGCCATTTGAAGTCGCATTGATGTTGCTCATGGTTGACCAATTCCAAAGGTCTTAAAGACTGAATATGGCATCAAGTTTACACTTGCCGCTAAGTCACAAAGGGCTTTTGCAAAGTCGACACTTCCAATTGTACACGGGATAGTTAACGCTCCCGGATCCTCAAGTTCTTGGGCCATATAATACATAATTGAACTCACTTGATATGTCATCGTTATTGTCTCACAATTCATTGACCTCTTTTTTCATAAACAATTCCTTCATAAATTTTTGCATATCCTGCCATTTGCTCAAGTGCCTCAACAAACGGCACGTTGATGGTAAGACTCTTCATCATATCTATGAACTTTTAGAGTTGATGGTCGCTCTTGCGCCTTGCTAACCGTTGAGGATATGTCGGAGCGGGACTAGGAAAGGGTGCCTTCGCCTTGGGCACCACCGGCTTGGGAATATCAATCACGCGTTCCGTAAACGGGTTCACGGCTTCTTGTGTTTCCACCCCAACCTCATCATTTATATCACTTCACACATCATCGTTCACACGTTCAACTACATCATTAACATTCAACAGTTCATTATCATCATGCAACTCAACATCAATATCTACAACATGATTTTCTCTTGAGGCTTGCACATCACCCCCTCTCCCGCTTCTGGTTGTGACTGCCATCACTTGATTGGTATTTTTTACCTTTGGGATTACTACCGTATCACTTGGTAGAACGACCTTGGGGTGAGTACTTAAGGCTTGAGAAAGTTTCCCTAGTTGCACTTCGAAGGTCCGAACGGATGTATTATGAGAAGCCAATTATGCATCGGAATCTTGGTTCTTTTTCAACATGTGCTAAAACATATTCTCAATTCTACCCAAATTGTTTCCGGAAGAACTTGGTCCTTGATATTGAAATGGTGGCGGGTGGTTCGGTTGTTGAAACATCAGAGGCCTTTGAAAGACTTGACCACCATTGTTATTCCACCCACTTTGTCCATTATTGTTGTTCCAATTGTTGTTGTTGTTGTTTTCATTCAAATTTTCTTGATTACCCGAATTGTTGTTCCCCAAATTTCCACCTTGGTTGTTGTTATTGTTCCAATTACCACCTTGTTGATTTCCTCAATTTCCTTGGGGTCTCCATTGTTGGTTCCCTTAATTACCTCTATTCCCTTGATAGTTGTTGATGTATTGGACTTCCTCACTTTGATCATCATAGTATTCATTCGAATAGCCTCCACCATATAGTTATCAAAATTTCCTTGAGTTTGTTGCCCTCTTTGCCTCCTTTTCATATTCACTCCTTCAATTGCATTGACTTGGTGCGGGTTTTGAACTTGTTGTAACTGCACCTTATCCAACTAATTCATTGTTGTTGTAAGCTCTGCAATGGCTTGGCCATGATCATGTAATTCCATATGCAAATGTATGATATTAGGATCACCTTGAGGAACATTAGCCCAGATTTTCAATGCCGACAATGTATCGGCCATCTTATCTAACACATCACAAGCTTCATGAAATTTCCTCCGGCCAATTGGTTCACAATACATTGGTTTTTTGTGTTGATGCCCCTATAGAACGTTTGTTGGATCATCACGTCATTCATATCATTGTTAGGTCACTCTTTCACCATCGCTCTAAACCTCTCCCATATCTCGTGTAACGTTTCAGTCGGCTCTTCATATCGTCCCGTAGAGCCGTCATTTGACTTGGAGAGAAAACCTTAACGATGAACTTGTCCACCAACTCATCCCATGTAGTGATGGAATGTTTGGGGAGCCTCTCCAACCAATCTAACGCCTTCCCCCGAAGTGAGAACGGGAAAAGTCGATGCCTCAATGAATCCTCCGAAACATTTTTCTGCTTGCTAACCCAACAAGTATCCACGAAGCCTTTCAAGTGCTTATAAGCATTCTTATCAAAGGCCCCCGTGAAATAACCTCCTTGTTCGAGCAAGCTGAGAATCACATTTGTAATCTGGAAGTTCCCTGCCCGGATTTGGGGAGGAACTATTGCACTTGCATACCCATGAATATGAAGAACTCTTGGGACCACTCTTGGTGGAGGTGGAGGAGGGTTTGGTATGTTTTCATTTGCATTTGCATTGGCATTTCGACTTCTCCTTGGAGTTTGAGGTGATACATCTTCTTGTTCTAGATCCTCAACATCCTCCCCCACGACCACGTTGCCAAGAGGGTCATTTTCATTTAAAGCCATGCGTACCTGAGTGATTGACACAAATACAGTTAGTAATAAGAAGGAAAAAGAAGCAAAACACAAAACTAGCTACATAAATAGTCAACACCGTAAGTCCCCGACAATGGCGCCAAAACGTGATCGCAGCAACCCAACCATACACGATGGTAGGAAGAGTGGGCGCTAAAACTTTACCCGAATATTGGTATCGGGGTCGATTTTCCACAGGAAGCTTGAAATGGAGTTGCGTATTTGTTTAGACTAGGAATGTGTTTGTGCTCCTAATTGCACTCCTAACATTTTGGGGTTTTTGTTTATCAACTACTATAATCAACTACAAATTAAGACTAATTTATGTTATAGGGATATTCTCTAAGTTTTAATTAATATGGAGAAAGGGACTAGGGTCGTGGAATCACCTAGGTGGTTATGTAACGGGTAGAATCTACTAATAATAGATTGATATTTTGGGATCAATGTTATAACCGTTGCACAATTGTACCCACTCTCACACCTCTCGGTAGAGAGAGCGATTTTGCCCAATTAACTCTCTCGAGACCAATTGGGTAGGCCAATTAGACGAAGTAACTAGGGTTCAAGTAGAGGATTACTCTCTCGAGGTTTAACCCGTTAATTGGGAATACCATTTCTCATGGGTCCATCCCAATTCCTTGTTGGGTCAATTTTGGGGTCATAGACTCTCTTTCTCAAGAAGAGTCAAGACCCACTAAGCTAGAATTAATGTTTTCAACCACCAATCCTTAATTAAAGCATAAAATTAATCCAAATAACAAACACCCAATATCAACCTATCATTAAGAAGCAACACCCATCAATTACCCACACTAGGATTGAGCCACAACCCTAGCTAATATGTTTAGCTAGATATAATTAAAGAAGAAATTAAAGAAATGGAAGAAGAAACAACCATAATAATTAATTGCTAATGTTAAATTACAATAATCTATGATGAAACAAAGCTAAAAATGCCTAAAATAGGCTAAAACATAAGTCTCACGAGCGCATTAGCTATCAGATATTCCCAACTTCACCTAAAATGGTAAAATGTTCTATTTATAGTGGGCTGGAAAATCTAGACAAAAATACCCCTGCAGGGTCGGTGCAGGCCGCACAAACATGACTGTGGCCGAACCGGCTAATTCGACTCCTGTCTTTCCCTCTGAAGTTGGTGGCGCGGACTGCATGATGATGTGTTGCGGCCACATGGATTTTTGGCGCGGATCGCACAAGCAGGGGCGCGGCCGCATGGCTGGGCTTGTCTGAAAATCCACCTTCTCTGAACACTTGTGGAGCGGACCGCGTAACAAGATGGTGCGGCCGCGCGAGCTGGACGCAGGCCGCGTAATGTCAACCGCGGCTGCGTGGAATTTATCTCAAATATTTCCTCTCTGAACTCTATGGTGCGGTCATGTGCACAATTGTGCGGTCCGCACCAGGCTTGATTTCCACCACTTCATTTGTCTTTTAACACTTGAGCCGGTTTCACTCCGTGTTGAGCTAATCTTTGATATTCCATCACTTTGTCTCTCAAAATTGCGATCAAGCACAACTTGTAAGCATTGGGACTATTTTGTAGCAAAATTATACTCAAAGCATAGGCAAGTATGAACATAAAATGTGTTAAAATCCTAGTTATCAAGTGTCAAGCCTAACCTTGGTCGGGTAGTGACGAGGAAGGTCATGCCCTACTGAGATAAAATATAATAAATGATAAAATAATAAAAACTGTTATATAAAGTCTATAGCGAGAATCCAAATAGGATAAGTAAGGAAAAGCAGAAATAGAAAGCAGAAAACAAGACAAATCAGAGGAATATTGCTCACAATATGGATAGTAACCGGGGATCTCTTCGTATCCGAGGATCTCCTGGTATCCTCATCTTATACACGAGGGATCTCTTCATATCCCGAGGATCTCTTGGTATCCTATATATATATATATATATATATATATATATATATATATATATATATATATATATATATATATATATATAACAGCTCAGGGTATCTCCCAAGATGTCGTCCCGTAGTCCAAAATTTAAACACACAATAACAACTCAAATATCAGGATAACTACTAAACTCATAACAAGTAATAGTATCTATTCAAACATGCTTCACGGAGTACAAATAATACAGTTTAAACAAGTAAGAAAGTAAGACAACTAAACATGCTTCTCTAAGCTAACACAGGTTAAAATTACAATTTAAAATAAATAATAAGCAGGAAAAATTAATTTAAATACTTCCAGTAGAAACGGAATTTTCAACAATTATCTCAAGTACGCGCTCTTTACCTCACGTACGAGGCATTCAAACATCAAATATCATATCTTAAGCGGAAAAGTCCCCACACAAGGTTAGACAAGCCACTTACCTCGAACCGGCACAAAATCAACTAGGAACCACGCCTTTTCCACGAGTATCCAACTCCAAATAGCCCAAATCGATTCAATTAAATTACATATAGTAAAAAAATGCAATTAACTAATTCTACTATTTAATTCAAAGCTAAGGCATGAAATTAGGTAAAATGACCAAAACGCCCCTTAGGCCAACGTCTTAGAATCGGATAATTTTTATATTTTCAGAACTCTCGTGATCTCATGAATATAACCATATAAAAATCTTTTAAATCGGAGGTCAAACACCCACTCAAACCTCAATAGTTTGGTCTAAGAAGTTTTTCCCATTTTTCATCAAAAATCCAAAATTATGTATGAATTCGTGATTAGATTAGTGGGTTTTAAGCATAAGGGATTAGAGAATCGTTACCCAGTAGTTTCCCTCAAGAAACCTTCCAAATTTTTCCCAAATCCGAGCTCACATACTTGTATTTTGATTAAAATGGCTAACCCTCGTTTTCGAATGATTTAATATTGTTTAGGTATTTAAAGCATCACGAACGCGGAGGAAATCTCGCGTTTGCGAAGAAGAAAAATGAATGCTGCCAATAATTCCCTTATTAAATGCGAGGAAGGGCCGTGAATGCAAAGTCCTGGAACCACAAATCTACGCGAACGCGACAGATAGAATGTGAACGGGATAAAGGGAGACGTGAAGCTTCGCGAACTCGAAGGACTAAATGCGAACACGATGAAGAGACTGGTCCTCCAGGATTGCTCTACGCTAACGCGTGGAGGAGGATGAGAACACAAAGAAGGGGAAAGTCAAAGCTACGTGAAGGCGAGAGGGAAGTCGCGAACGCGAAGAAGGATTTGGACCTGCAATTGCTGAAGCATTTTCTGCAACTTTCCAAAACTCCAAAATGCTCCGTTGAGCAGCCGAAATACACCTGAGGCCCCCAGACCTCAACCAAACCTACGAAAATATCTCGTAACATGATTGAAACTTGTACCAATCCCTCAACTACCTAAAACAACGCTAGAAACTTGAATTAAATCATGGATTTGAGCCTAAGAACTTCAAATTTCATCAAAATGCACTTTCCATCAAAAACCTAACCAAAACATGCCCGAATGACCGAAAATTTTGCACACATATTCCAAATGACATGACGGAGCTATTTCAACTTTTGGGATTCCATTCCACACCTCGGATCAAAGCTCACTATCAGACAGAAAACTTCCAAAATTCAAACTTCAGCATTTCAAGCCTAAATTAGCTACGGACTTCCAAAATGCATTCCGAATACGCTCCCGACCCCAAACTCACCTAACGAAGCTAAAAAAATCATCGGATTTCCATTCCAAGGCCATCTTCACAATGTTCTGACTACGGACCACTTTCCAACATTTAAGCTCTCATTTAGGGACTAAGTATCCCAAAATACTCTGAAACCTAACATCGAACGTCCCGGCGAATCAAAATAGCATAAATGAACTTAGGGGAAGCAGTTAATAGGGGATCGGGGAGTAATTTCTTAAGATGACCGGCCTGGTCATTACAATAAGGATAGGGGTAAGGTATGTGTATATACTACCCTCCCTAGACCCTATGTGTGGAATTATATTGGGTATGTTATTACTGTAAACCTTCTTTTAGTTAAACTTTAGATAACTATAAATGCATAAGAACTCCAGAAGAATTTATTTTAATTATTTTTAAAATCTTAATAAGGATATATTTTTTAATCAAAGGCGAGCAAGTTAATTAGATGCTCCATTAGTAATGGTTTAAATATTCCAAATTTTGAAATGTACGGAGTTCAATTTTATTGTGGTATCAAGATAAGAGTTAAATTTGGTAAGTATAGATGTATTAGCCTTTATAAGATTCCAAATTATCATTAAATCATGTCCAAATTGGTTGAACTATTATGTGCTCTCCGCCTCCCCCCTTCTACAATTGTCCCTCTGAAAAAATTAATTAGGAAATCCGATATCATGTATTAAGAATAAATTGAGAAAACATGAGACCTAATCGGAGAGAGAAGAGAGAGAAAGAGAAGAGTAAAAATATCTGAAAAAGAAAGTGAATTCTCTTATTTTCTTATTGTTGGAAACTTCTAGTTACATGTCTAATATATCAATTGGGTCACATAATACAATTGGGCCAGTCACTATACAAATGGGCCGGGTAAGTCTTCAAAGTAAATGCTACGGTGGCTGAGGCCCAATATTGTCAACACCCCCTCCCCCCTCAAGCTGGAGGGTGTGGACACTCCAAATTAGCACATAAAGTAATGATGTAGAGGACCAGGGAAACGCTTGGTCAACATGTCGGCAAGCTGAGCAGAACCGGAGACATAAAACAGTGAAATCAGTCCTGAATTCAGACTATCATGAACAAAGTGAAAATCAACTTCCATATGCTTTGTGCGTTCATGAAATACAGGATTCTTGGAAGTAAGGCTGTCTAATTGTCACAGAAAAGAGATACAGGCCCAGAGATAGTTAACTCAAGATCACCAAGCAATCGCACAAGCCAAGAAATCAAAGTTACAGTTATTCTCAATGCCCTATATTCAGCTTCAGCAGATGAAAGTGCTACAGTAGGCTACTTTTTACTCTTCCAGGAAATAGGACTGCCCCTAAGAGAGATGTATAAACCTGATACAGATATTTGAGAGATAGGACAAGCAGCCCAATCTAAATCTGAGTGTGCTAAAAGGGATAAATCAGAACTAGCAGATAGAAGAATACCCTGGTTAGGAGCATTCATGAGACATCTCAACACATGAAGAGCTTCTAGCATATGAGCACCATGTGGAGCTTGTAAGAATTGACTGAGATGTCGAACAGAAAAAGAAATGTCAGGCCTGGTGCGTTGAAGAAAATTTAGCTTGCCAACCAATCTCCTGTAGATGCCAGGATCAGAGATGGGATTCCCCATATTAGCAACAAATTTCACATTAGGATCCAAAGGGGTGGAAACATGAGTGAAGTTTTCACAATGAAATTCTGCAATGAGGTCATAAGTGTACTTCTGTTGGCACATAAGATAGCCTTGTGGATGAGGAGTAATTTCTAAACCCAGAAAGTAATGAACATTTCCAAGATCCTTTATCTTGAATGTATCATCCAGGAAGGACTTCAGAAAATTCAATTCACCCACATCATCACCAGCTAATAAAATATTATCCACATAGACAACAATCACCACCAAGGAGGAATCAGAAGACTTAGTGAAGAGAGAATAGTCATTTTTACTGGAAGTATAACCAATGGAGATCAAAGACTCAAATAATTTTGCAAACCATTGTCTGGATGCTTGCTTGAGTCCATAAAGTGATATTTTGAGTTTGCAAACCAAGGGAGAGGTTATGGAAGAGAAAGATGCAGAAACTACAAGACTAGGAGGGATCTTCATGTAAGCATTCTCATGTAGATCACAATGCAAAAAAGCATTATTAACATCCAATTGGAAAACACTCCAGCCTCTCTTAATAGCCAAAGTAAGTATCTAACTGTAATAAGTTTGAAAAACATGTGAGAAAGTCTCAGTATAGTCTATCCCTTCTTTCTGAGTGTCACCCCTAATCACTAATCTTGTTTTATATCTTTCAATAGTTCCATCCGACTTCTATTTTATCTTATACATCCATTTACAAGGTATTGGTTTCTTATGAAGAGGAAGGGGAACAATATCCCAAGTTTGGTTTGCATCAGGGGCCTGAAATTCTTTAGTCATGGCCTCCTGCCAAGTAGGATTAGAGACAACTTATTGATAAAACTGAGGTTCATGCATATGTAAATTAACAGTAGACACCTTGGAGGGTAGATAAGCAGGAATAAGAGAAGGGATGACAGAATTGCAAATATAATCGTTAATGTAAGCTGGAGGAATAACAGTTCTACAAGACTTCCTAATTTCAGGAACTAGAGGGCAGGAATGATAAAACTGAGAAATGGTGGGGAAAGGAGGAGGAGAAACAACACAATTCGTGGGAGTGGGGGAAAGAGTAGAATCAATAGGAATAGGTGAACAAGTGGGCACATTGGATAGAGGAGGACGGTCAACAAAATCATGTGGAGGAGGAAAAGTAGGGGAAGAAGAAGAATGGTAATGGAATATGTATTCATGAAAAATCACATCCCTAGAGAAGAAAACAGAGTAATTAGACAAATTTAATAATTTGTAACCCTTTTTACCACAAGGATACCCCACGAATACAGCAGAAATTGACCTGGACTGAAATTTATCTCTACCAAGTCTAGGGCAGGAAGCATAACCAAAACAACTGAAAGACTTCAAGTAGTCATAAGTAGGAACAGTACCATGTAATTTATCAAATGGAGAGATATTGTGTAGAATAGTTGAAGGAATCCTATTAATAAGGTATGTGGCAATGAGGACACATTCACCCCAAAACTTGAGGGGAAGTTTTGACTGAAAAAGAAGGGCTCTAGACACTTCTAATAAGTGTTTATGTTTTCTTTCTACCACCCCATTTTGTTGTGGAGTATGTGGAATTGTAGTTTGGTGAAGGATCCCATTATTAGTGAAAAAGTGTTGAGATGAGTACTTGCCTAATTCATATGCATTATCAGACTTGAAACATTGAATAGTAGACTTAAATTGTAGTTTGACCAGTTAGAGGAAACCTTTAAGGATTAAAAGGTCATTACTCTTACAAGATAAAAGATGAGTCCAAGTCACTCTAGTAAAATCATCAACTAGAGTCAGAAAATATCTAAACCATTATAAGCAGAGATATTCTAGGGACCCCAAATATCAAGTTGAACAAGTTGAAAAGGAGTAGATGAAGAATAGTGCTATCATGAATGGTAATATCAATTTTCTAGCCATAGGACGAATAATGCACAAGAATGGTTGCTTAGATGAAATTTAATCAGACAAAAAAGAAATAGATTTCATTCTAGCAAAAGGAATATGACCCAATCATTGATGCCAAAACAAATCACTTTTATTAGCAACAGTTGGTGAATTACAAGTGGAACTATGAATAACTGAAGGATCAGAAGAACTGAAAATAGGAGCAGATACATCACTATGAGCAGAATTAGAAACACAGCAAGGAACATGAGTAGGGAGTCGTGGATCAGCTGAATGCAAGAAGTACAGTCCATTTGGAGCCTTACCAATTTATTGAGACCTCCTCAGAGAAAGGCCGTGTAAAACACAACTAGAAGTGCTGAAGACTGCAAGACATTAAAACTGAAGAAGCAACTTGTGCACAAAAATAAATTTGAAAAGAAAAAAAGG
Organism: Nicotiana benthamiana; assembly: GCA_034376525.1. Lineage (NCBI taxonomy): Eukaryota > Viridiplantae > Streptophyta > Magnoliopsida > Solanales > Solanaceae > Nicotiana > Nicotiana benthamiana. The sequence goes on from CM067336.1 coordinate 109,841,273, forward strand.
AACTAAAAGAACATTATGTAATATCATATATACATTTGGCAAAGTTATCAGAAAAGGAGAAACTAATGGTTGAATATTGTGTAGAAGATGTTTATGTGGTGCCATGTGATTGGTGGCACCAGAATCTATGATCCAAGGGTTTAAGCCTAAAGTTGAAATAGCACATGCATGAAAAGAACTAGAATGTACTTCAGGGTGATTGTACACTCCTGCAAAATTTGCAAACCCAATATTGTCAACATTGTTAGTCTCATGGTGGAAAACAGGTGTGAACTTGCTGGAACAAATTCATAAGGTGCTGATACTGTTCTTTACTGAACCCATGGCTAGAAACTTCAGAAGAACCATGGTCGGAAGGGACATAATCTGGAAGAAGACCCTCAGACTGAACACATACAGCAGATCTCTTATTCTTGGTAAATTTGAAGTCGGGCAAAAACCCATAGAGCTTGTAGCAATTCACAATAGTGTCCCAGTCTTCATATAATACGTACAAGAAAGATTTGAGGTTAAAGCAAAACCTTTTTTGCGTCAAACTATACCCTTTGATGGAAAACCCTATGATTATTCATATGCCCAGTTGAAACACTGAAAGAAGCAGAATCATTAGAGAAACTGGGAAGAGTCAGAAGTCTCCTTTTGTTTCTCATCACGCTGAAGCATGGAATATGCTTTGCTCAAAGAACGGAAATTTGGCATCATCAGAATATTACTTTTGCATGTAGAATAGGGCGCGTTTAATCCACTAAGAAATTAGTAGATTTTCTGTTCTTTGATGAATTTAGTCAAAGCCCCATAAGAACAAAATGGTCCTACATATAAGTTCATCCAAGAGACCACTTAGTTTAGTGAAATAAGTGGCACTAGCTAAAGACCCCTGAGATGTAGCACTGACTTCCCTCTGAATTTCTATATACTTGGAGCCATTTGAAGTACCAAACCTTTCATTAATATCAACCCACATATCCTTGCCATTATCAAAACACATCACACTATTGAATATATCTCTAGACAATGAATTAGTGATCCATGTAATCACCATGTCATTAGAACTGATAATATGGAGAATGTAATTGAGGTTTTGGAACTCTACCAGTTATAAGACCTAATTTGTTTTTAGCAGACAATGCAGTCAGCATGTTCATACGCCAAATAACAAAACCACTACCATTAAAAGGTGGGGATACCAGGTGAGTACTTGGACTATCCGAGGGATGAACTTAAAATGGATGAGAAGGGGAAACATTAAAGTCATCAAACCATCAGTAGTAGAACTTGAGCTAGCATCAGGACTACTCATGGTGAAGAACTCTAATTGGGAATATTTCACAAAATGTAAAAACTAACAGAATATGTCAACATTGGCCACGAATCAAAGGTTAATTAAAGAGATTACCATCCTTCTTCGCAACCTAAAGACGTAAGGCCTTAGAAAAACATACAGCGATATACATCGAAACGGTAGACCTCAGGCCAACAGAAAATGTGAATCTCGAACCACCAACAATTATACATCAATCGATAGAGCGGAAGTAGAACTCGAATCAACAGTATGTAGTGAGACTAAATCGCTCAACAAGTTCACAGAAAAAATCGAACCCAAAAACAATTATTGCGAAGATTATGATGAAACTTCACAAAATTACCATCAATCTGTAGAGCGTAGCTAGAATCGACCGATTCTAGGATCTGATACCATGTTAATGTAGAGATATTAAGCCATTATTGAGAAGAAATTGAGAAAATATGATACCTAATTTGAGAGAGAAGAGAGATAAAGAGAAGCGTAAAAATATCTGAAGAAGAAAGTGAATTCTCTTATTTTCTTATTGTTGGAAACTTCTAGTTATATGTCTAATATATCAATTAGGTCACTTAATACAATTGGGCCAGTTACTATACAAATGGGTCGGGTAAGTCTTCAAACTAAATGCTAAGGTGGCTGAGGCCCAATATTGTCAACTTATCATCGACAGGAAATATTGTAATGCATATTTTAGAAATCAAATGCAAAATATTTCTCTGAATCGCAAGGTGAATATTTGAAACTTAATTTAGATTTCTCATTTAGTACTCTCTTTACATTACTATAACTTTAATTTTACCCTACATAATTTAACTTCTATCGAACCAAATTATATAATTAATTCACAGGAGTAGGCTAATTTACCCTCAATTCAATAATTTGGGATGTAATGGGTAGTGCAATTGCATCATCAATAGACCCATTTGACCTGCCCATATAATTTGAAATATTTGAACGTCAGGTTTAACTATTTATTAATGTTAAAACTAAAATTAAGTTAGTAACAGTACGCATTTTCTAACCGTTTAAGCTTTTAGATGAAATGATCGCACATAGTATCGACAGACAAATTTTAGATTCGTTTTCGCCGTCACTCATTATCAAAATAATTTTACGTATGCTTGGCCATGAAGAAGAATTAGGTCTGCACGTGATGAGCCGTGCTTAAGTGCATTCTATCTCAAGTTATCAATTTTAGACCTGGAGATTATCCCTTTGTTGACCAAAGGCACAAATTTCGAATAGGTGTTCTAGTTACCCCTTCATCCAGGAGTCATGAGAAGCTTTAAAGATGAGAATCCCATGGTCAAAATTCACAATCTCTATTTAAATATACAATTCTTAGGTCAAATCCCAAGTGTTTGGATAAAAAAGACCTCAAATCTGACTAACCCTTAAAATGTTGATTCAACCAAACCAATTCAAACATCATTTAATTTATCAAAGATATAGTCATAAACCATGCATATATAGGAGGAACACATGTATGTCACGAATCAATCCCCGAACTCGGTCGTGATATGAAGATAAGGCAAGCTAAACTGACAGAAACACCTCTTTTAAATAATCAATTAACATAAACAGTTCTATAACATGATTAAAATAACTATAATTTGCGGAAACAATGATAATAACATAGGGAACTATCTCGACACAGCCTAAACCGGGATGTCACTAAGGCTGTTAGTGTCGCGGTTCCGAACTGGAACCGTGGTACTGCCGATTCTGCCGGTTCCGGCGGCCCGGTTCCGGCGGTTCCGGTTCTACCAGTTCCAGGGAACCGTGGCGGGGCGGTTCTACCCGTTGGAACCGCAAAAACCGGAACCGCCAGAACTGGAACCGGCTCGCGGTTCTGGACCGGTTCTGCCGGTTCCAAACGGTTCTGCCGGTTCCCAACGGGCATTTTTCAAAAAAAAAATTAAAAATTATTTCAGCAACAGCTCTTTGCAAAATGTAGCCGTTTGGAAGTTTAAAAAATAGCCATTTGGCCCCCAAACTTTAATTTAATCCCAAACTTTATATAATTGCACTATTTCTCATTTCTCAACTATAAATACCCCCTCATTCTTTCATTTTTAATCACCAATTCATCAATCTCTCTCAAGCTCTCTTTCAATCTTTCTAGTGCAAGTGCTTAATTTATTGTTGCAAATTCGTGAAAAATTGTGAAGTTATTGAATTGAAGTTTTCAAGTGTTCAAGTTCAACGATTTTCAATTTTCAAGAAGTTGTTCGTCAATCCGGTAAACTCGTTTCAACTCTTACGTGCTAAAAGTAATTTTTTGAGTTTTTAGTTTTCTTAATTCTAATTATTATGGCATTTTCGTTGAAAAAATTGTTCGGTAAAGGAAAAGCTAAAACCGGTGAAAGTAGTGGCCAAAATACTACCCCTCCCCCGGCTCCCCGACCTAGAAAAGATAAGCAAGTTGAAAGTAGTAGCAAACCTAGATGTCTGAATGAACCCTTCGGAATCCTTGATAGTGATCACCCTTGTTTTCAATTTAGCGATATTGATTTTCTACATGAAGTAGCAGTAGGTGATAGAATAGACAATGATATTATGAATGCTCTTTTTCCTAATGCACCTATCTTAGAGGGAAATGAGGATGATGATGATGATGAAACCCAAGCTCCAGTAGATTTAGATGATACACCTACTAGTCCTGCTCATAACTTAGGTAATGAACCGGCACACCCACCTGTACAAACTCCCACTTTTAGTAGACAACCTCCTAAACGTACAGAAACATCATTAGTTTGGCAATTTTTTATTCAACTAAGAGGACAAGATAAGGCTAAATCTTGTGGAAAATTACTTGTTCATAGGTATACTGGAGATCGTAGCGGCACGGGTAGTTTAGTTAAGCATATAAAATTACACCCTAGCGATAAGGCTAGATTTTGGCAATTGAAAGCGCAACAAGAGGGGAGGACAAGTGTTGATTCTACAGTTAACCCAAGTACTGGTTCAAATCTAGTTCAACCAGCAATAAACACAGTCACCGAAGGTGTTTTATATTACTATCCAAATAAGGATCGTGAAGAATTAGCAAAAATGATTACTGTTATGTGTTTGCCTTATTCTTTTGCTTCTAATCCTGCATGGATTCATTATATTAGAAGAGTATTTAATCCTACTTAAAAAGGTTGGCCTCGCGCAACAGTTAAGGCCGATATTTATAAATACAAGCATGAATATGAACAATATTTGCGCTATTTATTTACTCATATAACTAATTGTATTTCTATTACAACTGATATTGGTAGAAGTGGAAATGACTGTGATTATCTAACTGTAACAAGTCATTGGATAGACGAAGACTGGACAATGCAAAAACGCATAATTGCATATAGAATAATTAATTCACGGCACACGGGAAGGTTTATAGCTAACACTGTTTCAGATGTATGCAGATATTTTTGCTTTAGCGATAAAATAATGTCAATTTCTATGGATAATGCTTCTAGCAACACTAGTGCAATAGGCATGCTAACAAGAACACTTAATCATGCTAACTGTCTAATTTGTTTGTTGATTTTAGCGAGGGAGGGGACATTTATGAACTTACAATAACTGAAATGAAAAAAAAGTTTAAAAAATATTTTTTTCCAATCCCTCCTATTTTTGGTGTGTCTGCTATGTTAAATCCAACTATGAAATTAGGAGGTCCTTACTTCTGGTATTCTACTATTTATCGATCTTTAGATCTTTCAGAAGTAGAAATTGCTACACTAGCTGATGCGAAAGCATCAATTAAAGTTAATGCTCAAACTGTTAATAATGCTTATAAGCAGGCGTTAGAGCAGGCTAGGCCAAATATTCCAACCCCGACTTCGTCTACATCACAATCGTCTAAAAGAGCTGCTGGCTTAACAGCTCTTAAATCGTGGACGGAGTTCAGGGTACTCAAGGTAATAATTTAGATGAAATTTCCCATCTAAATGAGATTCAAGTTTATTTGTCACAGGGACTAGAAAAGGAGAATCCAGACGGCTCTTTCGACCTTTTGGAATGGTGGAAGACAAGGGAAAAGAATTTTCCCGTTCTTGCAAGGATGGCTCGGGATGTGCTGTCGATTCAAGCGTCAACTGTTGCATCGGAGAGCGATTTTAGTCAAGCAAGACTACAAATAGGTGATCACAGAGCGTCGATGCGGGACAGCTTGAAAAAATCAGTGCTTTTTCGAGATAGGATCCGCGCAGAAAGAAGGAACTTTGGCCTAGCAGAATCACAACCAGAAATAGATGAGGCGTATGAAGAAATGATAGCAGAACTTGCTCAGGAAGCAACTTCACCCGGAAGTGGTGATAAACAAGCTTCATTTCTACCACCGCCAACACAACTACCTCCCAACCTTGAAGGTTTTATGAGATTTGTTAGAAATAATGCATAAATTATGATGTAACTTGTACATTGGCACGTCTTCTTTTAGTTATTTTTCCTTTTATTGGTGGTATTAGTACCATGTTGTGCTCATTCCATTGGGGGAAGGAAGACTAAGAAAGATATGCCATTTTGGTCAATAAATATGCTCTTTATCATATCCTTGAATATCTTTTGTCTCAATATTTCTTTGTCTTTTCTTCTATATCAATCCTTGAATATTTATATACAACACAATATACTAATGACAACATTACTTTTATCAATATATACTACTTATATACAATTTATACTAATTACTAACTACAACACAATATACACTACTTATACAATATATACTACTTAAATACAATATATACTACTTATATACAAAATATACACTACTTATACATAATATATACTAATTACCAAACACAATATATACTATACTAATAACATAGTACACCATATAAAATATATTTTACAATATACTAATGACTACTAAACAAGATATTGATTTTTTAAAAAAATTCAGAACCGCCGGAAGCGCTAGAACCAGAACCGCCAGAACCGGAACTGCTGGTACCTAGAACCGTCACGGGCTGGTTCCACCTTCAGAACCGCCAACACCGGAACCGCCAGAACCGGAACCGCAGATCCAAATAGACCCATAATCGAAACCGGATACACCTTAGATGTCACAAGTCATGAGCTACTACTGAATCTACTACAAGTCTACATAGTATGAAATCCGATACAATAGTTTAAAGAAACCTAGAAAATAGAGGATAAGGGAGACAAGGGGGCTGCGGACGATAACAACTACCTCGTAACACCAAATCACTGCCTGGTCTGGAAGGATCAACACTCAGAAGTGTACTCTGCGATGCCTGAATCTGCACACATGGTGCAGGGAGTAATGTGAGTACTCCAACTACTGAATAATAATTCTAAATAATGGCAAAAAGCATAAAAACACGTAAATGCACAAAGTAATTCTATATCAAGTAGTGAAAATCACTTAAAGCGGTGAAACAGTGAAGAATCAAATGAAATCTCTTTTAAAACAGGTAAAATAGATAATTTAACTAGTAAATAGCAAGTAAAAATCTTCCCCTTGGGCTCAGTATCAATTGCTCAGAACAGAATCATCCCCTCGGGCTCACTTTCAAATTTCATATGGGTACCCGCGCTCACAGTGAGTGTGCAGACTCAGGAGTGTCCCCTTACGGCCCAAACGCTATATCAAGCCACCTCGTGGCATCATCACTTGGCACTCGGTCTCACGTTACTAGGCACTCGGTCTCACATCACTCGGCACTCGGTCTCACATCACTCGGCACACGGCCTCACATCACTTAACATATCCTCACATATGGCTCTCGGTCTCACTCAGTCCGAAAATTATCACAAGCCCCTCCCGCATAGTAAACAGTAGCCTCAGCCCAAAACAACATTTAGAAATATTATTTAAGGTTCAAATCTGAGTAAAAGTGGCTGAGTTTGTAAAACAATAGATATCAATAGGACCGAGTTCAAATATAAGTCAAATCAGTGAGAAAATAGTGATGAAAACTCCACGAAGGGTTCAAATAATTGGCACGAAGTCCAAATATGGTAATCAGCCTAAATCATGATGATAGCAAATAAATCTTAGTCAAATACGCGGTAAATCATCAATCGGGATGGACCAAGTCACAATCCCCAGTAAAAAAATAACCTCACGCTCATCATCAAGCGCGTATCTCATCTCAATACAGCACTACGATGTGCAATTCGGGGTTTCAAACCCTCAGGACATTATTTACAATCACTACTCGCCTCGAACCGGCTACAACTCTAGCTCGTGACGCCTTTGCCTCTAAAATCGGCCTACTCGCGCATTGAATCTAACCAAAACCATAACGAATACATCACTATATTCTAAGGGAACAAAGCCCAAGCGAAAACAATCAAAAAATATCAAAAATCTCGAAATTAGCAAAACCCGAGCTCCGAAGCCACTTCTCGAAACTCCAAAATTTTTATATCAACGGGTTCCTTATCTCGCCACAAGTCCATACATATCAAAAACTCTCAAATCCGACCTCAAACGGCCCATGAAATCCTAATTTAAAATCTCAAGCCCTAGTTCTTCTTTCCATGACTTTCTGTGTTAGCTTCACATTAGAATCACGTTTTTGGTTCATAGAACTGACCTTCAATCAATCCTCCTTAAATCCCTCTTTAATTTCTCCCAAAGAGCTCTCAAAATATTCAACAATGGAGGAAAAATGACTTAAGCTCGTGGAATAAAATGTTTAAAACCTTCTGCCCAGCTACAAACATTTCTTCTATGTGATCGCGGCCCCAGGCTCGCGATCGTGAAGAGCAATCTTCCAAGGCCTCTAAAATAAGCTATGTGAACGCGAAGAAATACTTGCGAACACGAAGGTTCAACTTTCCCTCTTACGTGAACGCGACTCAACTAATGCGAACGCGATGAATAAAAATCATTGTATCCTAACTCCTTCTACGCGAACGCGGACATCCTTGCGTGAAAGCGGAACATCAGCTCCCAGAACTACGCAAACGCGAGCCCCTGGCTGCGAACGCGAAGAACAAACCCAGGCCACCCAATTTCCTTCTATGTGAATGCGGGGGACCTCCCACGATTGCGAAGCATTAAAAACCTGCAACAACTGAGATGAAAATCTGCAGCTCCAAAATGCCAAACATGGTCTGATTGACCCTCCGAAACTCACCCGAGGCCCTCGGGACCTCAACATAAAGCACCAACACATTCTAATTCATCATTCAAACTTTTTCCAATCATCAAAATAGCTCAAACAACACCAAAACCATCAATTCACATCGAATTCAAGCCTATGTTTTCCAAAAACATCCGAAACACGCATTTGATAAAAAACCCAACCAAATCATCTCCGAATGACCTGAAATATTACACACACATCCCAAATCACATAACGAAGCTAAAACAACTCTTGGAATTCTATTCCGACTCTCGGATCAAAATCTCACCTATCAACCGGAAATCGCCAAAATACTAACTTCGCCAATTCAAGCCTAATTCTACATCTGACCTCCAAAACCACATCGGATTGCACTCCTAAGTCACAAATCACCTCGCGAAGCTAACCGAACCATCGAAATTCACATCCGAACTCTCTAACTCATAAGTCAACATCTGGTTAACTTTTCCCACTTAAGCTTTCTTAAAAGAGACTAAGTGTCTCATTTCCTACAAAACTCACTCCAACACGAACCAAATTAACTCGACCACATAAGACACGAATAACAAATCATAAAGAAATAGAAATAGGAAAAACGGAACAATAACTCATGAGACGACGGATTGGGTCATTATAATGTAGCGGCAGAAATTTATAGACAAGTTGTAAGAACTAGCATGGCTAACGGATGGCCGGATAGAAGAGGAGTTTTTATTAGTTATCCATTTTGTTTTAATTTCCAAGTGCTTTTCTTGTTCTTTCTTCGCCTAACAGTAAAACTGATGCTATTTTCTCCCATAATTATTGGTTCCTTCTTATGCACTGAGCCAGAGATGTTAGGCATGTCTGTCGTGAAGAAAATTAAGTGGCATGCACAGTAGAACATTTTAGGAGCAATTGTAACTCACATACTAACGTTGAGTATGACGAATACTTTTAGAGTGAACCACCTTTATTTATTTATTCTACTTTTTGCAAAGACTTACTTGAGACTATTTCGTTAAGATCAATCTGATACTGTAATAACTCTCTTTAATTTACTGCATAATAATAAATTCAGCGCCTTCTAGCAACAACAAAAAAAAGTTTTAAGAACCATATTCACTCAAACGTCCAAGTGAGCGTGGCTTACTCTCTTGATTCAGGGTCCACCGATAGACTAACGTGAGATTGTCTTTCATTAGTGCCATCAAGGCATGCAATTGGACACCAACTACTACCGTTTTGAGGTATTCATGACCAAGCAATTCACGGGGAAAGTACCCTCCTATGGTACCCACGATTTTATCGTATATTTACTTCTTCATATTTTGAATTTTCACTAAATTTTCTTTGTGAAAATTTTGACTTTAATTATGATGTGATGTTTGCTCTCAATCGCTAGTTTAATATTCTTTTCTATTGCCACTAACATATCATATTATTAGTTAAATTTATATTTAAATTTCATACTCAAACGACACAACTTTTTTCAGCTTGGTAAGTGTGGTATCCAAAATCGAACATATTAAGAGTCCATTTGAACATAAGAAATTTCTTATTTTTTTCGAAATATTCTAAAATTTTTAAAAACTCCCAAAAGTTATTTTTTATTCTTTTTTCAAATATTATTTTCACTTTTTAAAAAAAATTACTTTTTAAAAATTTTACAATTCTTATGTCCAAACGCCCACATAATGTAGGCAAGAGGTATACTTCAGTTCCTTTCAGTACCTTAAATAGAGAAAGTAGAGAGGTTTATGCTCTGTGCTTGTCTTTTAGCCTGGATTCATGGTCGCGCATGACTTCTTCGGTTCTCGTTACGTTTCCATCGTCCCTTTGTTTTTGGGAGTAGAGATCTTATTTCTTTCTTATTATATTATTGACTCTTCTTTTGTACTACTCATTAGCTGATGATTTGGACATGATGACTTGTTTGACTAAAGTTGGGCAATGCAGCATGGGTTGTCTTAAAGTTTACGCAACTACTATCGAATCTCTTAATTACCTGTTACTATGTTATTTATTACTCCCTCCTGTTCAAAAAAAAGTGATTTTTGGCTTTTTTTTTATCCAAAATAAATAATTTTTTCAGATTTTAAGAATAAATAAAATATTTTTTTTCCTATATTGTTCTTGAAGTAAATGGTGTTGGAAAATGTGTTAGGAGTTTTTATGTAAGATAGTAAAAGTTAATATGGTCAATTTCATTGCTTATTAATGCTAAAAGGTGAATTTCTTAATTTGTGTAAAAATATTCAAAAAATCACTTATTTTGAACCGAAGAAGTATCTTTAGGTTCATGGGAAAGTCAATATTGTTAAGAATAGAATTCTAATTAGAGTGAATGTCTATCTTATAGAAGAGTTTTACTTTGAGCCTAAGTCATTTCTCTTCCTATAAATAGAGGGGTCTTACCCCATTGTAAATCCATCCCAAAAATATCAATAAGAATTCTCATCTCCCTACTTTCTCTGCAATATTGTTCTTGTTCTTGTATTATTTTATAACACGTTATCAGCACGAAGCTCTACTATCTCAAGAATCTCTTTGAGAAAATTAAGGTATTTTTTTTTTCTTTTCTCCTCCTAATTTCGTTTTCATTATGTCTGACATTATGAAAAGAAAGTTTGTTGCCCTTGAAATTTCGGGCAAGAACTACATGACATGGGTGTTGGATGCTGAAATCCATTTGGATGCAATGGGTCTTGGAGACGCCATTAAAGACAGAGATAATGCATCCACCCAAGACTGTGCTAAGGCCTTGATTTTCTTGCGTCATCACCTTGATAAAGGTTTGAAAATTGAATATCTCACAGTCAAAGATCCACTTATCTTGTGGAATGGCTTAAAGGAGAGATATGACAACTTAAAAAGTTGGTCACTCTGCCACAAGCACGATATGATTGGGCTCATCTGAGGCTCCAAGACTTTAAGTCTGTTTCTGAATATAATTCTGCAATGTTCAGAATTACTTCTAAATTGAAACTCTGTGGAGATAATATCACTGATTATGATATGCTTGAAAAAACGTTTACAACGTTTCATGCCTCCAATATGGTTCTGCAACAACAGTACAGAGAGAAAGGTTTCAAAAAGTACTCTGAGCTGATTTCTCTTCTCCTTGTGGCTGAGCGAAACAATGACCTGCTCATGAGAAATCACGAAAATCGACCCACTGGGTCTACACCATTGCCTGAAGCAGATAAGGTGTATTCCCATTATGCTAAGCATGGAAAAGGCTATGGCTTTAATCATGGTCGTGGTCGTAATCGGGGTCATGGCCGTGGACGTGGACAAGGAAGAAATTTTCCTGGTGTCAGTCACCCCCCAAAGAGATATAACCACCAAAAGCGGAAAGGGAATTATGAGGATCCAAAAGCAAATAGTTCAGAAACTATATGTTATCGTTGCGGTGGAAAAGGGCACTGGTCAAGAATTTGCCGTGTACCAAGATATTTGGTTGAGCTTTATCAAGCATCTCTAAAGAGTAAAGGCCCTGAAACCAATTTTGTCTCTAACAATAATTTTGACATCACCCACTTAGATGTGGCAGACTTCTTTGAGCACCCTGAGGGGAAAATAGACCACCTAATCGGTGATGGATCTGTGATTAAGGAAGATTGAGTTGTTTGATTTTATTTTACTTATTTGTATTAGTTAGTGAATAAACTAATAGTCATTAGTATCAACTCGTATTATTTAAGGAATAGTGTTAGTAATCGTTCTTTAGAATGCTTCAGTATGCTTAATTTTCAAAGATATTTTTTTCAGTAAAGTTAATCAACTAACATGTCAGATAGTCGACTATTTAATATTTCGTATTAAACTGGACTTTTTCCGCAAGGCATATTAGTCGACTATCAGATTTAGTTAATCGACTAACCTAATGACCGTTGCCTAAGTTAATCGATTAACATATCAGATAATCGATTATCTTATATTTCTTATTAAACTGGACTTTTTCGCAAGGCATGTTAGTCGACTATCAGATTTAGTTAATCGACTAACCTAATGACCGTTTCCTAAGTAAATCGATTATCAACTTAGTTAATCGATTAACCTCAGCAGATTTTAAAAATATTGTTTAATTATGAAGCAACGGATTAAATTTGTTTATTCTCATTTTCGTATATTTCTTTTGTATGTCAAACCATGGGAAGCAAATATGGATATCTCACAAAACAAACTTGGATCAACGTCCAACTGTAAAAATATTTGTTTAATTGATTCATGTACCACACATACGATATTCAAAGAGAAGAAATATTTCTCTCATTTAAGTATGTGTAAGGCAGATGTTACTACAATTTCTGGTAGTAGTAAATTGATTGAAGGCTCCGGAAGAGCAACTATAACTCTGCCTAAAAGAACAATATTTATCATAGAGAATGCAATGTTCTCCTCCAAGTCCAAGAGAAACTTGTTGAGTTTTAAAGATATCCGTCAAAATGGATATCATATTGAGACAATAGATGAGAATAATCTTGAATACCTCATCATTACAAAGAATGTCTCTGGCCAAAAGAGGGTGATTGAGAAGTTCCCATCTTTATCTTGTGGCCTGTATTGGACAAAAATTAGTGCCATTGAGGCACATTCCACAGTAAACCAAAAGGTTACTGATTCCAATACTTTTGTACTTTGGCATGATCGATTGGGACATCCTGGATCAATTATGATGAGACGGATTATAGAAAACTCATATGGGCATCCATTAAAGAATTTAAAGATTCTTTTAAATAATGAATTTTCTTGCACTTCTTGTTATCAAGGCAAGTTAATTATTAGACCATCACAAACAAAGGTTGGAACTGAGTCACCTACGTTTTTTGAACGTATACAAGGGGATATTTGTGGACCTATTCACCCACCTAGTGGGTCCTTTAGATATTTTATGGTCTTAATAGACGCATCCTCTAGATGATCTCATGTGTGCCTATTGTCATCACGCAACCTTGCGTTTGCAAAATTAATGGCACAAATAATTCGATTACGAGCACAATTTCCTGATAATCCAATCAAGTCTATTAGACTAGATAATGCTGCTGAGTTTTCATCCCAAGCATTTAATGATTATTGCTTATCAATTGGGATAAAAGTGGAACATCCTGTAGCTCATGTTCACACTCAAAATGGTCTTGCAGAATCTTTAATTAAACGTCTGCAGTTGATTGCAAGACCATTACTCATGAAAACGAGGCTGCCCACTTCGGTTTGGGGTCACGCCATTTTGCATGCAGCAATGCTAGTTCGTCTCAGACCGACGAATTATCACAAATATTCCCCGTTCCAATTAGTTTTGGGTCATGAACCTAATATATCCCATTTAAGAATTTTTGGATGCGCAGTATATGTGCCTGTAGCACCGCCATACCGCACCAAAATGGGTCCGCAAAGAAGGTTAGGAATATATGTTGGGTTTGAATCGCCCTCCATTATTCGCTACCTCGAAACATTGACAAGGGATTTGTTCACTGCACGATTTGCAGACTGTCGATTCGATGAGACACTTTTCCCAAAATTAGGGGGAGAAGTTGATGAAACCAAACGGGAAATTTTGTGGAAAAATCCATCATTATCTCATCTTGATCCACATACCTCTATTTGTGAAAAAGAGGTGCAAAATATTATCCATTTGCAAAGAATAGCAAATCAAATGCCTGACGCATTCACGGACTTGAAAAGGATAACAAAATCTCACATCCCCGCAGAGAATGTTCCAATCCGTATTGATGTCCCTATTGGACAATCTCCTAGTGTCATATCCAATGAGTCAAAAGCACGCCTAAAACATGGCAGGCCATTAGGTTCCAAAGATCGAAATCCTAGAAAAAGGAAAGCAAATGATCAAAATGACACTACGAAAGAATCTCATGAGGAAATTCACGACTTAATAAATTCTGAGATTCATGAAGAATCCATTGAGCCCGAGACTCAAGAAAATAAGGAACTATCAATAAATCCAATCGATATTGAGGCAAATTTTAATCGAGTGGATATAGTGGTGGATTATGTCTTTGATATAATGTTGCATCTAGAATTATGCAAGAAAGTGAGGATCTTGAACCTCAATCTATTGGAAAATGTCGACAAAGACTTGATTGGCCAAAATGGCAAGAAGCAATCCAATCAGAATTGAGTTCACTTACAAAACGTGAAGTTTTTGGGCCTATAGTTGAAACACCTAATGGTGTTAAGCCTGTTGGCTATAGATGGGTCTTTGTACGCAAGAGAAATGAGAAAAACAAGGTACAAAGATATAAGGCACGCCTTGTTGCACTAGGATTTTCTCAAAGGCCTGGTGTCGATTATGAAGAGACATATTCACCCGTAATGGATGCTATAACTTTCCGTTATCTCATTAGTTTTGTTGTCCTTGAAAAGCTTGACATGCATTTAATGGATGTGGTTACTGCCTATCTTTATGGCTCACTTGATAATGAGATATACATGAAAATTCCCGATGGATTCAAAATGCCAAACACTCATAATTCAAATTCCCGGGAAATGTTTCAATCAAATTGCAAAGATCTTTGTATGGTTTAAAGCAATCACGACGAATGTGGTATAATCGTCTTAGTGAGTATTTATTAAAGGAAGGTTATATAAATGATGTCATTTGCCCATGTGTTTTTATAAAGAAAACAACATCAGAATTTGTTGTACTTGCCGTATATGTCGATGACATAAACCTTATTGGAACTCCCATAGAACTCCAAAAGGCAATTGATTATTTAAAAAAGGAATTCGAGATGAAAGATCTCGGAAAGACAAAATTATGTCTTTGTTTGCAAATTGAATATTTAGCAAACGGAATTTTTGTTCATCAATCTGTTAGTAAGAACATGCCCGTCACTAGAGGAGGGTGAATAGTGCGGCACAAGAATATTGATAAATATTGCGGAATTAAAATTGCAGGAATAAAATAAATTCGGTAATTAAAATAACAAGGAAAGAACGCACTGAATTTATCCTGGTTCACCACAACTTGTGGCTAGTCCAATCCCCGAGAGACTCTCTCGAGATTCCACTAACTCCGTTAAGCTTACGGGTGCCTAGCAAACCGTTACACGTGCTCGTAGATGTACACTCTACAAGACTTCAACTTGCTCGAGGATACCGCACCTCAAGACTTCAACCTTGCTCGTGGATACCGCACCACAAGACTTCACGCACTAAGACTTAGGGTACTTAGCGAACCCGACAATCAATGAGAAGATATGTTCTTCTCAAACACCTTTCTCTTTTTACAATAAGAACTCTCTCAAAAGAGTAGATAAAGAGATACACAATAAGCTCTATGAACAACTCAAAGTTGTCTCTCAAATGGCTCAACAAAAGCTCTAAAATGATGCTCAAATAATGTCAATATGTATATCAATATTGGGATGTGTTGTGTGTTTGAAATCAGCTCAAAAGACCTCTTTTTATAGGTGAAAAATGGTGTATGTCCGTTGCTTAATTGGCAATCAATTATGCTGATTTTGTGCCAAGATAATCGATTATTCACAATCAGATAATCGATTAAGCTGATTTTCTGCTGAATAATCGATTATCTGATACTGCATAATCGATTATTCTGAGGCAGTGTTCAAACGCCTGGCAACGGTTATAACATAAGCGATTATGCACTTTTTATAATCGATTATTCTGTGGCAGTGTTCAAACACTTTGGCCACTGTTATAACATAATCGATTATGCACTTTGTATAATCGATTATTCTGAGGCAGATTTGAAAACTTACTTCAAAAACCATTTTGGTTAAGATGAAAACTTTAACATCATTTTGTTTGAAGTATTTAAAATATATTTATGATAAATATGATTTAATAAAATATGTTTATGATAAATATGATTTAATAAAATAATTTTATGCATATTTATGATGACCTATGTTGAGCCAAAAGACGAGATAACTTAAGTGTTGCTCTTACATTTGTTCTACCTAACGACCTACGCCTTGGGTCTTCGGTCTTGAACATTTGAGCTCGTCTTTGGTTTTTCCATTGCAATCCGTTCATCAATATGCTTCTCGGCATTCAAGCTTGATTGTTTGTCATATAATATCGTTGCTTGACACTTGACTTCATTGTTTGTCATTCATCAAAACCTATACCTGAAAATCATGCTCATACCAACAAAGCGCACATATCATAGATAGAGTGATTTTCTACAATTTCCCCCTTTTTGATAATAACAAACAACAGGAGATATGCATATCGAATTCCCCCTAAATTCATGCTATATCTCAACATACAATTCATGCAAACAATTCAATATAATTCCCCTTAATTGAATATTCCCCCTCAATTAAAGCATACTAGAATGTGAAGACATTCCCCCTTATTCGATGCAAATCGCCTAAATTCTTCCCCCTTTTGGCATTAGCAAAAAGAGTATACCAATTGTTATTGAAATTACTGACGATACCAATTGTTAGAAAAATAATATTAACATCAAATACTACCAAGTGTTCGTAAAATCATACCAATCATAATGACGGTTTTTCATTATATACCAACTGTTATTTAAACTAAAAATATTCATCAAATCATGAATCAATCATTTAACATAAAGATAATTGATACTAAATGTTATTCAAAATAAAACTTATCAGAACATGAATCAATAATTAATATTAATTGTTAGCACATATCATACTATTACGTTTTTATCAAAAATACGATAACTAACCGACGTTCCCCCTCGATGCAGTAAGGTTTCGTGCTTGGTGCATCTACTACAATATTGTAGTCTTCAAGCACACCTGCAAAAGTACCTAAAAATAGGTTTTCGGTACCCAACTTCTTTTGGGTCCTTGGGGGTTAGGCAAATAATAATTATAATCAAAATATGAATTTCTATGTTTAGCAAAACATACGGGTGCAATGTGTCCTACCCGGATACAATAATGACATATGACATTAGGATTGTGCATAAGTCTAGGTTGAGCCAAATGCGTTCTAGGTGATCTAAAGTTGTTATTCCTAGAAGCGTTGAAATTCCTAGAGTCATTTCTAGGTGGTCTAAAATTATTCATTCTAGACTCATTAACAAAATTCCTAGAATTGTGTCTAGGTGGTCTAAAAAGATTAGTTTTAGACTTATTAACAAAAATTCTAGAATCATTTCTAGGTGGCCTAAAATGATTATTTCTAGGCTCGTTTACAAAAATCCTAGAATTATTTCTAGGTGGTTTAACCTCATTTTTATCACCCTTTTTAATATCCTCACTTGTTCTAGAATCATTTTACACTACATTTTTCTAGTGTATTTCTAAGTTCTACGTTCTCCATTTTTAAAAAACTACAAGAAGAACAATTTGAACTTTGAACAATTAAAGAGGCTTCATTCATCTCCTTGATTTTATTTTTGAAATCAACAATGTCATTTTCCAAAAAATTATTTTCTTCTTTTAGCTTTTCATTTTCACAAGTCAATTTTTCAAAATCTTTTTCTTTTAAAGAAGGTGTTTTCTCAAAATCTTTTTCTTGCAAAGAAAGTGTTTTCTTCAATTCTTTTATGGTTTTTGAAGCTTTAACAAATTCACTATATATTTCATCATAAGCATTTTGCAATTCTTCTAACGAGTAAGAGTTAGAAATACTTACCTCTTCTTCTTCGTTGGCCATGAGGCATAATGCGGCAGTTTCATCGCCCGAGCTGTCCGAATTCCATGTTATGCGCCTATGGTAATTCTTCTTTTTCTTGTCCTTTGATTTTGGACAATGTGATTTGGTGTGGCCAATTTTTTCACAATTTTGACATGAAGGACATGGTTCTTCCTTCTTTATTTCCTTCTTCATAAACTTACAAAACTTTTCAATTATACCATTGGAAATAACATCATCGTCACTTTCCGAATCACTTACCTCTACTCTTTTAGAAGATGAGGCTTTGAAGGCAATATTCGACTTACTTCTAAGATACGGATTAAGAATTGTGCTTTCATAAGCTTTAAGATTACCTCGTAGTCCATCAATTGTGACGTCCGTGATTCCTATCGACTCTTGGATAGCATTTGCTTTGGAGCGCCATTTGGGAGTGAGACTCCGTAGGATTTTTCGAACTAGATCTTTGTTCGAGTATATTTTTCCGAGAGCATGAAGATCATTGACGATTATTGAGAATCGTTCGAACATATTATCGATGTTTTCATCTTCCCTCATTCAAAAAAGTTCATATTCATGTGTTAGAAAATCAATTTTAGATTCTCGGACTTGAGACGTACCTTCATAAGTGATCTCGAGTTTATCCCACATTTCCTTTGCGGTTGTGCAACAAAAGATTTTCCGATAGTCGTCCGGATTCACCGCACAAAATAGTAAGTTGACGGCCGTTGCGTTTCTTGATGTCCTCGGCATCATATTCATTTTCCTCCTTTGGAACCATGATTTCCCCAACTTTCTTTGTTGGCATTTGTTCACCTTTCTTGATGATTTGCCATAATCGAAAGCTGTGTGATTGGATGAATATTCTCATCCGCTCTTTCCAGTATGAATAATTTCTTCCATCAAAGAATGAAGGCCTCTCGGTGGAGTGTCCTTCGCTCATTATTCCTGCGTTCAATATTCTCAACAAAAAAAATATATATCGCTCTCAACCGGTTAAGGCTTTCAGAGAGTTAGGCTCTGATACCAATTGTTAGTAAAAACATGCCCGTCACTAGAGGGGGGGTGAATAGTGCGGCACAAGAATATTGATAAATATTGCGGAATTAAAATTGCAGGAATAAAATAAATTCGGTAATTAAAATAACAAGGAAAGAACGCACCGAATTTATCCTGGTTCACCACAACTTGTGGCTAGTCCAGTCCCCGAGAGACTCTCTCGAGAATCCACTAACTCCGTTAAGCTTACGGGTGCCTAACAAACCGTTACACGTGCTCGTAGATGTACACTCTACAAGACTTCAACTTGCTCGAGGATACCGCACCTCAAGACTTCAACCTTGCTCGTGGATACCGCACCACAAGACTTCACGCACTAAGACTTAGGGTACTTAGCGAACCCAACAATCAATGAGAAGATATGCTCTTCTCAAACACCTTTCTCTTTTTACAATAAGAACTCTCTCAAAAGAGTAGATAAAGAGATACAAAATAAGCTCTATGAACAACTCAAAGTTGTCTCTCAAATGGCTCAACAAAAGCTCTAAAATGATGCTCAAATAATGTCAATATGTATATCAATATTGGGAGGCGTTGTGTGTTTGAAATCAGCTCAAAAGACCTCTTTTTATAGGTGAAAAATGGTGTATGTCCATTGCTTAATTGGCAATCAATTATGCTGATTTTGTGCCAAGATAATCGATTATTCACAATCAGATAATCGATTAAGCTGATTTTCTGCTGAATAATCGATTATCTGATACTACATAATCGATTATTCTGAGGCAGTGTTCAAACGCCTGGCAACGGTTATAACATAATCGATTATGCACTTTGTATAATCGATTATTCTGTGGCAGTGTTCAAACACTTTGGCCACTGTTATAACATAATCGATTATGCACTTTGTATAATCGATTATTCTGAGGCAGATTTGAACTTACTTCAAAAACCATTTTGGTTAAGATGAAAACTTTAACATCATTTTGTTTGAAGTATTTAAAATATATTTATGATAAATATGATTTAATAAAATATGTTTATGATAAATATGATTTAATAAAATGATTTTATGTATATTTATGATGACCTATGTTGAGCCAAAAGACGAGATAACTTAAGCGTTGCTCTTATATTTGTTCTACCTAACGACCTACGCCTTGGGTCTTCGGTCTTGAACATTTGAGCTCGTCTTTGGCTTTTCCATTGCAATCCGTTCATCAATATGCTTCTCGGCATTCAAGCTTGATTGTTTGTCATATTATATCGTTGCTTGACACTTGACTTCATTGTTTGTCATTCATCAAAACCTATACCTGAAAATCATGCTCTTACCAACAAAGCGCACATATCATAGATAGAGTGATTTTCTACACAATCTACCTATATAGAAAAGGTATTGAAACGGTTTTACATGGATGAAGCATATCCTTTAAGTACTCCGATGGTTGTTCGATCACTTGATGTGAATAAGGATCCATTCCGACCGCAAGAAAAGAATGAAGAGCTACTTGGTCCTGAAGTACCATATCTTAGTGCAATTGGCGCACTAATGTATCTTGCAAATACTACAAGGCCTGACATAACTTTTCCAGTTAATGTCTTAGCAAGATATAGCTCTGCTCCCACAAGGAGACATTGGAATGGAATCAAACATATATTGCGGTATCTAAAAGGGACTACCGATATGGGCTTATTTTATAGCAATAATTGCAGTCCTGATCTTGTTGGTTATGCTGATGCTGGATATTTATCTGACCCACACAAGGCTCGATCTCAAACGGGTTATGTGTTTATCTGTGGAGGCACTGCCATATCTTGGCGATCGACTAAGCAATCAATTGTGGCTACTTCATCTAATCATGCTGAGATAATCTCTATTCATGAAGCAAGTCGAGAGTATGTGTGGTTGAGGTCTATAATACATCATATTCAAGACAAATGTGGTTTGAAATGTGACAAACTACCCACGATTTTGTATGAAGACAATGCAGCATGCATAGCTCAATTGAAGGGAGGATTCACAAAAGGAGACAGAACAAAGCATATTTCACCAAAGTTATTTTTCACACATGATCTTCAAAAGAATGGTGATATCAATGTGCAACAGATTCGTTCAAGTGATAATATGGCTGATTTGTTCACAAAATCTCTACCAACGTCAACCTTCAAGAAGCTGGTACACAAGATTAGAATGCGAAGGCTCAAGGATGTGAGTTGATGCTCTTTTCAGGGGGAGATAATGCGCGTTGCACTCTTTTTCCCTTACAAGGTTTTGTCCCACTGGGTTTTCCTTGCAAGGTTTTTAACGAGGCAACCAATAGGCGCATTTCTAAACATGTGTACTCTTTTTCTTTTTCTATAATTTTTTTTCCATTGGGTTTTATTTTAGTTAAGATTTTAACGAGGCACATTATCTATTGAGTAGACATTCAAGGGGGAGTGTTAAGAATAGAATTCTAACTAGAGTGAATGTCTATCTTATAGAAGAGTTTTACTTTGAGGCTAAGTCATTTCTCTTCCTATAAATAGAGGGGTCTTACCCCATTGTAAATCCATCCCAAAAATATCAATAAGAATTCTCCTCTCTCTACTTTCTCTGCAATATTGTTCTTGTTCTTGCATTATTTTATAACAAATATAATCATTTTAATATTATTATTGTTGTCTGGAAATAAATGAAGTAAGCTTTGGACCCCAAAATTTGTCTAGCTAACTTTTAATGGAGAAACTCATCTTCAAACTAGTTCTAGCTCACAAAATGAGCAATTTAAAATGCGATGTGATATAACATTGTTCGTATATTTTACATATAGGTAGTAAAGGTGTTAATCGGACCGGTCTGACCCGCTAACAGCTCGGTTCGACCTGGGTCAGCCCGGTCCAGCCCGTTAAAATACTATAATGTGCGGGTTGTGTCGGGTTGGCCGGGGTGCGGGCTGTTAACGTTAATGTTTGGCTAAACAGGGACCCGAACCCGCCAAAAACTGTTAAGCCCTTAACGGGTTTGAGCCTGCGCCACCCATTAATGCGACCAAAAATTATTATTTTTTAAATTAATCTGACCGTTGCCAACGGTCAATTTCAAAAATGACCGTTGGCTAACGCCTCCTTCTACCAAAAACAGCCATAAAATGCCATTTTATTTATATTTTAGCCCCCCTTTAATTTGTAAATTGCAATTGTATTCTTTTTAAAAACTATATATACCCCTTTTTCTTCTTTATTCCTCACAATTATCTCTCAATTCTCTCTAATTATCTCTCAATTCTCTCTTGATAATATTCACAATTGCTATTAATTATTATTTCAAGATTTCAAGCTTCAAGTTTCAACTTACAAGTTTCAAGTTTCAATTGAAGTTTGAGTTTCTACTTTGTCATTTCTATATCAAATTTAGTGCGCCATTCGGAATCTCGGTACACTCGTTCCATCCCTTTCTCTTTATTATTTATAATTATTATTTGAATTTTTTATTTTAATAAATTTACTTAGAGCGGCCAAAAAAGCTTGTACTGGTAAAGCCACTAGTAAAAAAACTTCCAAAAGAGTAAGAAAACTTCAAGTTAGACGCATTTGATAATGCTTCTAACAACACTTCTGTTATTACATTACTAAAATTGCATCTACGCCCACCACTTCCTAAAATATTTCATATTAGATGTGCATGTCATATTTATAACTTGATTGTGAAGAGTGGCCTTGACTTATTTCACAATGACATCACTTTAGTTAGAAGAGTTGTTGGTGTAATTCAAGAAAATAATAGAAGTGCTAGATTAAATGCATTTAGGGAAAAATGTGTACAATATGGACTAAAACCAAGACTCATGCCTGAAGAAATAGTTACTATGTGAAATTTTACTTATTTGTTCCTAAGATGTTGTTATAAATATAGAATGCATATAACTGAAGTTGCTAATTCTCATTGTACCGATCCTAACCGACTGTTAACATCTAAAAATTGGGATGTCATTCATGATGTTGTAAAATTTTTACAAAAATTTTATGTGGCTACACTTGAATTTTCTGGAGCTTATTATCCTACTATTGTAAATGGTTTAGTTCATATTGCTGAAATTTCTCTTTTGTTACATAAGTTGAAGGCGAAAGAGGGATATACTAATGTTGTTGAAACCATGCTAGATAAGTTTAAAAAATATTTCTTCCCAATTCTCCCTATTTACTTAATTGGTGCTATTTTAAACCCTACTATCAGAATGATAAAAGTTTCGCCAATTAATTAGTGCTTTATATACCTATATGGATATTGGACAAACTGAAACTCCTAATAGTGAGACTTGTATTTCTGATCTGCACAAATATTTACAAGTTTGGTATAATTATTATGCTAACATTGTTGATGCTTCTTCAGTTGTAGATGCAAATATTCCTTCAAGTAATACTTCAACATCTGGAACAAATTTGGAAGATGATGATAATGTTCAAGATTATTTGATTTGGTCTACACTAGGAGAGCATCAACAAACTAGTAGCCGGAATATTGATGAACTCCAATTTTACTTGCAAAATTCGTTGGAGCCCCTCACAAAGGATTTTTTACCTCTGAGTTGGTGGAGGAGCAACGCAAATTAGTTTCCTGTTCTTTCGGCCATGGCTCGAGACGTTCTAAATGTGCATATTTCAACAGTCGCATCAGAAAGCGCATTTAGCCAAGCAAGGCAGCAGCTAGGAGATACCCGTCATTCATTGGGCAGCAACGCTTTAGAAGTTCTAGTGTGCTTCAGAGATTGGATTAGATCAGAACGACAAAATCAAGGGCGCGACGAGGTAGATGAAGAAGAAGACCAAGAAGTTGGAGATATAATGGTTTTTGGTACCGATTACAATATCGGAAACCAAGCACCTCACATTGACATGGAAGAGCTTACAAAGATGATACAAAATATTTGATTTACTATTACTTATTTTTTTTAACAATTGTTGTAAACTTTTAATTTGCAAGTTCAAAGAATAAGAAAATCAAAAAAAGAACTTGCAAATTAATTAAAAGTACTAATTATTATTCAATAACAATATCAAAGTTACTTAAATGTTGTGAATTTTTTATATTGCATAATGTCTTATACTCTTTGTTCTTTTAGAAAAATATAAGATAATTAAAAAAAAATTAACGAAGTCCGACCCGCCCGAACTTAGGACCCGAAATTTCCCAGCCCGCCACCAGCCCGATAAACCCAACCCCTAACAGCCTGTCCGTAACCCTAACGGGCTAGCCATTTTTTGGTCTTGCCCGTCCCAACCCACCCGATAAACACCTTTAATAGGTACACATCAGTACGACAACTTTTCTCCTTAATACCATAAGAAGGATGACGCTGCTTGCGACCACTCATATATGTGTTTAACCAAAAAATAATATTTTGGTTAAAGCTAGAATTTAAGATAAGAAAACCGGGTTACTGATAATCAAGAGACCAAAAAAGAATAATAGGCTTTCAGAAAATAAGAGTAAAGCAAGAAACAATTTGTATTCCAGTATGTTGATGAAGATATTTCGTGTCCTTACAAATGATGAGATTTCTTCCTTTTATAATCGATCCTATGTAAAGGAATGAAACCTCATCTTTAATGATATAATTATGAGCAGTAAATGACATTAAATAAGTCGTTACACAATCATTCCTATTAAATATTAATTCTCTATCGTATCAAGTATTTAATACTAAATTTGGACTCCTTTCTGTCTTCAGATCCTTATCTTCAATGCCTTTTGATCTGTTAGCATTAAATGATTTGAATTGACACGAGACTCGTGTCTAAACTCCTTCTCGTACCTTTTTAAATTTCTCTTCCCGTATCTGTCATCTCTCGTGCCTTTTGCTCAATTGTTATGCTTTGTCTATTTGACCAATCCACGTGTCATGCCACATCATCTTTAATATAAATTCAGTTTTTCCCCAATACAATATGATCCATGTACTTTACCTCATATTGAATTCAAGGATTGAGATACCTGCATCGCTGGTGATCAAGATTTATTGGGTTGAGACTCGTTGCTTTTTAAATAATATACTGCTCCCAAGAGCCTGGCCTAGTGCCCTAGTCCTCATTGGATTGGCAAAAACTGTGTGCTCATCTGGTGAATCAATCATAATATTAATAACATAAGTTATTCAAATAGCTATTTCATACTCCAGTGTGTCTTGATTTACCATTGTATACTTGGCTATAAGCTCTTGATGATATTGGTTGATTGTCATAATGGATAGAAACTGGCGTACAATCTGCAACGACTAATCCTTAACAAATTTAAAAATCTCTTTTTTTTTAACCTAAAAATGCAGGCTAAATGAAGAGGAAGTTCACTTAAGTTAACAAGGCTAAAAACTCGTTGAGACTAATATTCAACCAAGCTCTCATAAGCATTTTGAAGAATAACAAGCAGTTGGGTGGACTAAGCTCCAGCTATGCGCCGGATTCGAGGAAGAGCAGAACCACAAGAGTCTAATGTACATATAGTCTTACCCTACATTTCTTCAAGAGGTTGTTTTCACGGCTCGAACATGTGACCTCTTGGTCACATGGCAGCAACTTTACCGGTTGCGCAAAGGCTCCCCTTCCAATGAAGAATAACAAGCACATAAAAAAAAAGGTGTGTATTAGTCGGATCAAACAGAAAAATCAAATCGAACCAGCTTATTTATGTTAAGCTGTTTGACTTTAGGTTTTATAAAAATAAAAATCAGAAAATCGATTTATATATATATAACACATTGTGATTCTTGGTATCTGCTCGGTAAAGAAATTAACTTGCTTTAATAATGCCTACATTTATGATATTCTGCGTGTAAGCTTATTGTTGTTGGCTGTGGTATTATGCTTTTATAGGAGATAAGTTGGCCCGAGAAAAAGAAAAATTGACTTTAAAAGATCATATAATAAAGCAGCAGTAGAAGTGTTAGTAACTTTTTAAATCGTATGAATTGAATTTTGAAAAAAAAGTTAAGAGATTTGACATGAATACTTCTCCTTCTTTATAATAGTTATTAATATAATTATTCGATTATATTAGATTCATATTATCTTACTCCATCCATTTCAAGAAAAATGAATATTTTACTATTTTGGCAATCAAATAAGGTTATCCTTAACCATGTCTTTTGCAATTAGTTTTTGAATATTTTGAATTGTTAAGTAACGTGACTTCTAGAACTTTAATCTACGTCTAAATTCACACCAAAATTAAATCAAATTGACCCTCGTACTTCGAAAAAGTTCAAATAAATTAAAACGGAAGGAGTATATAATATAACAAAATAATCGAAAAATCAAACCAATAAAGAAAAACCCAAAACTTACCAAATTTACTTTGGTTCAAATTGGATGATATTTTTTTCAAAAATCAAAAACTGAAAAGAGAAACATAATGCAAAAGCAAAACAAAAAACTGAATAACCAAATAAGTTAGGGGCATATGAATTCTCACTAACCACGTAACTCGATTAAATGTCATCTCATGCCACAAATCAACACTATGATGCAAATTCTTTATTTATTTATTTCCCTGGGATACCACAGTTCCAACATTGGAGCTGTAGGTGGATTCCTTCATCGAATAGAAAAACTGAAAAAGTATTATAAAAATGCATTTGAAACGCATGAGACCATATCTAGCTGCAAGTAACATGTAGTAATCCTAACTTATGTAACAAAGAGACCATACACTAACTAAAAGAAGAAAGATGTATGTTTTCCTAACTCTAATGTAAGGAAATGAAGCTGTTACATCTAAAAGCTTCCTGACTTAAGTAGGTACTTCAGTGAAGCTATTGAAGAACAGATAATGTTGCATCTCAAATCCACTACTGAAGGAGAATCAAGAAAGATGCCATGGATATAAATAATAAGAAAATTAACTTTTTTTACAAGTTTGTTGACATTGCAGCCATCTCTATCCAAATGTCTTGTTCATTCTACATTTCTCAATTCTATTCGATATTTTAACACGATTTCTGAGCTAAAAAGGCTAAAAGCCGGAAGTACAAGTTAGCCTGAGCAGTGAGCACTTCAGATGAAAATGGCATTATGCATTTTGCAGAACATTTTACCAACACGTGCACACACATAGGAGTCCTTTCCTGGGCAAAGTTACAACAGTTCTTCACCTATTATCTGCAAGCCACTTCAAGAAATCAAAACCAGGTGGCAATCGCCACGTTGTTTCGATAGTTTAAGCATACACAATGGTAACTCGGCAGAAGGCTTCAAAGATGAAGACCTTTGTAACTGCCCAAAATCATAAAGAACCTAGGACCAAAGAAGGCTTAATGCGTAAATCATCTTTAACATTACATCTTTGTGCCTCTTTCTGTGTTTCCCAACTGTTTTTGGAGTTGAAGACAGAGTGCTGACACATCACAAAGCAACTTCTGGTATTGGCATACAGGTAATGCCTCATGAGATATTTGACTGGGGTGCACTAGTAAATTTTGGAGTTGCATACATAGCATTGATGCCTTTCCATCATTTTCACATGATTTAGCAATTAACTGAAGCAGTGTACAGCTTTGCTCCAGAGGAGCAGGTAACTGTGGCGGAACAGGGGGAACAAGGAAAGGATGTTGGAGTAGTTGAGGAATCCTCCATCTTTCATTTCGGTCCCATGCTAGACACTTCTTCATAAGATCAAGTAGCCAGGGGTTGGACAAAGGTTCATATGTGATTTCATGGTTTGGATCTGTTATAACTTTGAATTTCGCCCAGAAAGTTTTGTATTCTGCAAAGGGTGTTCTCCCATAAACCATTTGGTAAAGGATACATCCTAACGACCAGATATCTGAGGGCCGACCACACTTAATGGTATTGCCATTTGCATCTGTCTCATTACACATAAAGGCTTCAGGGGACATGTAGCTTAAAGTACCCACCTGTATAAGAATTAACATCCACTAAGAAAGCAAGGATGAAGTTAACATTGTTGATAACCATATTTTTATCTTCCTTTTGGAAGTACACTTATTTCTTTTAGCTGCCGGGGTGAGGCATCAGATGCATTCCATTTAAATCATAAAGCAAAAGAGTGGAATACCTGCGAATCACGTTGGATGTTGGTTGTGTCACTCATTATAGCCTTCGCTATACCAAAATCAATCAGCTTTAGTGAGCCTCTGACAAGAAGGAAATTAGCTGGCTTTAGGTCCGAGTGGACTATCCGTTCCTCATGTATGGTGTTAACAGCAAGAAGTATTTGCTGCAAAGTATGTTAAGAACTTTTGAGTGCAATTCAAAAATATTAAACTTTTACCAGATTCATAAACCACATAATGTACTACATACAACAGTAGAAAATGAGAATAAGTATTGGTCTTACTTTAAATATAAGAAACAACTAGGTATAGAGGTGGGTATTGAAAGATTTTCTTTCAGTACAAAAAAAAACCATAAACCAAGAAGGTTTGCAGATTGAGATCGAAAAGCAATGATCTCAATTTTTTGAAAAGTAACTGACTAAAGTTCCTTTGTTCTGTTGTTTATAGCATTTGCTTATGACATACAGGAACAGACTCCAAAATTGGACTGTGTTTCAGTGATGGCCAGTCTCAGATAAGGCATTTTGCCCTAGGTCTGTCTCTAGGTTTGTGAATTTAAGTTGAATATGGAATTGCATATACCGTAAAATTGATAGAAACAAATAACTACCCAGTATCGTCCCACAAAGTGGGGTCTGGGGAGGGTAATATGTAGACAGGCCTTACCCCTACCCGAAAGGGCAGAGAGGTTGTTTCCAATCGACCCTCGGCTCAGTGAAGGAAAGGGAAAAACAAAAACAAAAACAAAAACCAAAACAAAAACAAAAACAAAAACAAAAACAAAAACAAAAGAGCATTAGTAACTCCAGCAGAAATAGCGTAAATAATTAGCTAAACATAAGAACCATAAATAAAATAGCGTGCAAATATATCAGACAGTAACTACCATAAATAACTGCCATAAGGAAGACACAATCCAATGCACAAATCATCTATGGATAGCTTTACCAAGCCTCACCCAACCCCGGGTGACGAGTACGAAAAACTCTAGGGGCCCCTATCCTACAACCCTGATACTAGACCTCCAGACTTTCCTATCAAGGGTCATGTCCTCGGAAACCCGCATTCTAGCCATGTCGTGCCTAATCACCTCTCCCCAATACCTCTTAGGCCTCCCTCTGCCTCACCGTACGCCGACCATCGACAGCCGCTCACAACTCTTCACCGGGGCATCAGGACTTCTCCGCACATGCCCGAACCACCTCAGCCTCGCTTCTCGCATCTTCTCATCCACCGGGGCCACCCCCACCTTCTCTCGAATAAAATGGGGAATGGATCAACTTTCCACCATTCATTTTGAAGGAGTGCTAAAGAACGTTGAGGTTCAAGAGCTCATCAAGACATAATACTGAGAATGGTCATCGAAAGCACATTCCCAATAAGACAACTTGCATCAGTATTTTATCTTCGTCAAAAACCCGAGAAAGGTATTTTGGATCCCGTCGGTTTTGACCTTCATGAATATATGCTAAAACCTCTGTTAGCAAAGAACAACGCGCAAAAGGTATTCGCAAATTAGCTAAGTTGCTCGGACACGGGTGCGGATCTAGAGGTCAAATCCTTCGAGATGTAAATTCTAAGATTTGGGATACAGATCTTAGTATGGATACGGGTGCGGGGATCCGACTAAAATTAATTCAAAAAAATAAAAATATCTCTAAATTTGTAAGAAATTTAGTGGAATACTGACGTATAGCTTGTAAAGTGTGGATTTTTGTTTATTCTCAAAACTGAAGTGTCGGAGCAACTTAGCAAATGAGTCGACTTACCCCTCTGAGATTGTTACATCTTTCTAATGAGACCCTAGAATCTTGTGGCCTTCTAAAATCTATGTTGCTCGGACTCTCCAAAATGTGGTCAGATAACGTGTCGGGTCCTCCAAAAGTTGTGCATTTTTTAAAGGATCCGACACGGGTGCGGCTTTATTTTGGAGAGTCCACACAACATAGCCTAAAATGCACACTTATATCAATATGCAGGCATGAGATGTGAATGATGAAATGTTATAACTCTTTAAAAGCATAAGATGGATTACGGATTGAGCAACTTGAATTGTACACCAACCGAACGATAGCTGTAATCCTAATTGTTCTAGAATTAAATACTTAAACTGGAAGTACCATAACGATGTATATTGAAGTCAAACATAAATTAATATTGGCTTAACATATATTTTACCCCTCCATGGAAATTCCTTTTACACACCTTTTCTTTGCAAGCATCCATTTACACCTTAATTTGTAAGATTCGTGTCTAAAATCCTATGAAAATCCTTCGATCACTTACTTCGCGAAAGTCCACAACACTCACGGCTCAATATGTGTCACAAAGTCAAAGAAAAAGCATATTTAAAAAGCAAACTACCAATTGCTTGGCAAAACTTTCCCCTTTATTTCTCTTTTTCTTCCTCCATTTCCAACCAACACAGGCAAGCTTATATTTTCCATTCCTAATTTTCAGTTTTCATTGTCCAATGCCTTTGATCGCCCTTACCCAACTCCTAAAAAAAGAAAAGAAAGAGGAGACAAACAAACTAAGAAAAGTGGAAAGGCCATTAATGCACATTGATTCGCTGCTGGGTAGTTTTTCCCTCAGAATAGCCCACATTACCAAGTCAGTAGAGCTTTATCTCATATCCCCTGTCAATTTACTTCCATACATAGACCCCAAAGGCCTGAACATTTTTCAAACTCTGTATTGTTGACAAAACTCTGTTTCAAAGTCCAACGACGCAAAATTTCAGACTGAAAATCCCTTCTCTTTACAGCTAATATAGATGCGGAAAATGTCCTCCTGCATCACCAGTTCACCTCTGAATCATAATGCTCAAATGAATTGCAGCTTCAAACACATGGCAAGAAATTAAAGGAAGACGAACAGGAAAAAGAAGAAGAAGATAGCACGTTCCAGGATAAACAAATTTGCTTTTGATAAATTTCTAATTAGTGATTATAAAAGAGTTTATTTAATAGTGATGAAGAAAGTGAATATGATAACAAGATGATGCTTTCTCTTCAAGGAAACTTAAGTGAGATTATTAGGGTTTATTTAGTAGTGATGAAGAAGAGACTATTCTGTAGCATCATCTTCCTTCCTAGCCGCTCTTCTCCGACTGGTATTTTCCCCTCTGTTTCAGTACTATAATAATCATTAACAATGTTGGAAGAGACCCAAAATATCGATAGAGGGCATCTGTGGATTCAAAGAAAGAGAATTTCCTTGGAAATTTTTCATAAGTTTCTGGAAGGTAAAAAATTTCATCAAATAAACTCAGAAAACCATCAAATTCACATGTAAAAAATGGAGAAGGAAAGGGAATTAAGGAAAAATGTATGTCTTAAACACGTGGCACTCAAATAAAGCCTCAGAGAGATGGTTTCCGCTGTTATCTTGATTGTTTTATTCCCCATGCGCATGCCATATGTGGTTTTAGGGGGGCAATAGTTCTACTTTCACAAGTTGGAGTTGTGTAAAAGGAAGTCGCTAAGAAAAGATTAGTAAAAGAATTTACGTACAAGTTTAGGGGGGTAAAGTATATACTAAAGGCATTAATATTGAATGCCGAAGTAAGATATATGCAAGGGCATAGAAGAAGTGGATACAAGTTTATCATAAGACGAGAAATAAGTACACCTGTTAGCTAAAAAAGTAAAATTTATTCACTTTGACTCAGAACAGGAAAAAATTTAGGACCTGGAATTATTAAAGGAACAACTTAAGTTTAGGACAAGGAATCCACAATAAAGTTAGGTCACGACAGCAACACCATAATGATTTCTAACTGCAGTTAAAGGCGAAAAATAGAAGGAAATGACCTGCCAGTAAAATCGAAGCCAGTTTTCATCTATAATTGAATCTGAGTCATCTAGTTCCTTCCATTTTTGAGATAGCATATGAGCCAAATCAATTTCACCGTATTCGAGAACCATGTATATGTATCCGTCTTCTTTGACTCTGCTTTCGTTATTACTCATCGAACCATTCATGACTTCATCTAGTAACCTCTTATCTGTGACCTAACAACAAAACGGATGTCAGTATTTGCTCAAAAACTAAACTGCAGATATCGAAAACCCCAGATAGTGACCCCCACACCAAACACAGGCACATGAAATCCTAGCCTCATCGGTAAGCCTATACTTTAAGTGAGTAGCTAAGTTAGCAATTTAAACACAATAATACCTGGAAACAATCAATCATTCTGTGTCAACCCTGCTTTTGTTTAATAAACCCATAAGATTTTAACTCTTCAAGACAAGGAGATCTGTCTACCAGCTTTTTAAAACTGTAGCTACTACTACATTACAGACTGAATGTTCTGAGTTAAAATCAAGAGAATCATCATGAATATTATGTAAATATTTTCCTAATGATTGCATTATGGTCAAGAAAATCATTGAGATATATGCCATAATATTTTCAATCCTGGGAATAGAAACTTTATGCTCATAATTACTATATAAGGAGAGCTAGTGTTCATTACAAACTAACTTCAAAAGAAGTGTTTTTTCTCTTTTTCTATCTTCTCATCCTTGTAGTTATCATCTCCCCTATGGAGCTGCCAAAGCCTCTACATGGAAATGTCCATTTCCAGATTGGGCATTCATATAGCAGCACAAAAAACTTAACCACTCCCTCCATTTCAGTTTATGTGAGACAGTTTGACTTGGCACAAAGTCAAAGAAAATAATGTGTCTATTAAAGCTTCTCATTAAGGGTAAAACGAAAAGTATAAAGTTAAATTATTTCCAATATCATTTTTTTGGAATGGACTAATAAAGAATGTGTGTCATACAAATTAAAATGGAGGGAGTATAAATTTTCTTGAACGTACACCAATAGTGATATGCATGAGAAAAAGAAATTTATAGCTTTATTTGGAACTAGCTTTCTAATTCCAGCATGTTTAAGTTTAACGTGGTCAATCCCATGTGTATTCAACTTGTACACGATGAAGATAAGTTATGTGGGAACTGATATAGATTAGCATCCTTGAATTTTGTACTTCTCACTTTGATCAGTACTAGTCTAAGAAGTTAAGGAATTCAAAAACATGTTCCCAGAGTGCCACCCTCTCCCCTAAACTAAAAGCTTTTTTTAATCTAATAAAGTTCCCAAATGCCTAAGCAATCTTATCAATCCAATGGTGAAGAATTATTGGATGGTGTTCAATGTTGGATGATCTGCTTCACTTAAATAAAAGCTTTTTTCTTCTTTCTTTTTTTTCTGTTTAGCAGACAATTAACACACGAAACTAGCTTGAACTGTGGAGAAGCATTCCAGAAAGCAAGCGAATTAGAAGCACAGAGACCAGATATATGCACTGTAAAGTTTAGCCAACATAAGAGCAAGCAATTCGAAGACTAGGCTTGAGATTCGAAGAGAATGGTATGATAGGCGAAGATGCAAGTAACACATAGTCAATATAGGATGATTGGAATGGAGAAATTCTATCGTAAAGTTATGTGATAGGAAGATACCTACCAAAGTAAAATCAAGTATTATCAAAACACTAGTAAGACCGACAATGTTATACGGGATGAATGTTCGGCCTCTAAGATCCAACATATGCACAAGATGTGTGTTGCACAAACATGGATGTCCAGATAGATATGCAGTCATACAAGAATAGAAATTATCACAGTCGGCAGAAGGTGCAAATAGCACACATGGAGGATAAATGAGCAGAGAGAAGGTTGCTTGAGAAGCTTTTTTTCTTTTGGTATAAGGTAAGGTAGCTTGAGATGGTTTGATCACGTTCTACATTCACCTCCAAATGCACTGGTTTGAGGTGTGAAACCATGGTGTTTGAAGGTGCTAAAAGGGGATGAGATAAACCTAAAATCACATGGAAGGAGATTATCCTAAGAGAACTACAATCTCTGGGAATCCATGCAAGCTTAGTGGGGATACCAATTAGTTGGGATTAAAGCCTAGTCATGTAGATAGTCTTACATTAGGTCCAATATCCATTAGGAGACTTTAATCTCATTAGAGTTCATACTGCAGTAGTAGAAAATGTAGAGAACTTCTAGTGTTAGAAAGCCTAAGTTATTGATTAGTATCAGATTGAGACGAGTTTGAATGAGTGACATGGATAGTGAGAATTCATACAGTGGCCCTTGGCAATTGGGATTGAGGGGCAGTTGTTGTTTACTTTTTAAGCACTTTTAAATTACGCAGCTTTTCCTAGAGACTAGAGGTAATCCTAGGCAAATGCAACTGCTGTTACCATTTCTGTCAGCATGTTCACCGATGAGCATCTACAATCGCTCTCCTGTTGGCTACAGAATGTTTTCAATTGTTTCACCTGAAATAACTACCTAATTTTGATTTTGTTTCCCTGATCTTTTCAACTAGAACATAAGCCAACCCCAGTAAACTTATCATTTTTGAAAGAAATCTTAAATGCCAATGCAAAGTACAAACCTCATAGTCAATTAGTTGAATAATGTTGTTCTTGCCCTTCAGTCTCTTTAAATACTCAATTTCCTGACAAAACCCATATGAAGTAGCATAGTCACGACCTTTAAGCTTGATTTTCTTCAAAGCATAAATTGAGCAATCTGATGCAATGACTTTGTGGACCTCACTACTTCCACCACTACCAATCTTTCCAAGCCTTTGGTAATGCTTTCCATTAACTTTGAAAAAAGTATCAGGATCATAACTTTTTTTACGAGAAGAAGATGGCGCCTTACCGCCTATGCTTTTTTCTTCCTTTTTAGACTTAGAAGGTTCCAACTTCACATTGGAAGATGAAACTTTTGACAAGGGAGCTTCTGATTGTATATCGGTGACACATTCTTTGGCTGAGTTATCTTCAAGAGGGGAAGTATCTTTAGGCATGTCACCTGTAATCGGCATACTACTCTTTTGTACTTCAGCCAGATTAGGTCTCTTAAATTCTGAATCAGTTCCAATGGTAGAATTGGCTACTGCCACAGCAGTCTGATCAACTGAAAATCTGTTTTCATGCTTTGGAAAAGGATATGACGGCTGCATCTGATGTTCAGATTTAAGTTTAGGTTCCCCCAGAGACTCCATAGAGTTGCTCGTTAGATGAGGTTGAGAACAATAGGTTGTTGAGTTTAGCATGGGAGCAGATGAGGAGTTTATCAATGTTGTCGTAGTGCAAGATGACCCAACGACTGAAGCTTGAGTCATAGGATGGCTCAAATCACTCCGTAAAAAGTTCCTGAATTGGTGAATCTGATCTGCAGCTCCTAATGTTCTGTTTGCCAATAGAGAAGAATTCCCGTTACCATCCACATCTGTGCTTCGGATATTTTGATCTCTCAAGACTTGGCTAGCAGCAGTCACAGCCTCCATCTGATTGCCTACATCCCAATCCATTTCTGCCAATGTAAGTGAATTCACATGAGATAACAAGCACTGTCCTAGTGACTGTTTGGTCATTGACACCTGCATAAAGCATATATTGTATGTACTATAATCTGCCAACTACTTAACTGACCGAGTTTACAGAGTAGATTAGCTAGTAAGACATCCTTTAATTTGATAGATAAGCACTAAACAGATTATTCAGTTGATGAAATATGCAAAAGCTCAAGATATGTATAATAGAAAAGATGGTCATATGCAGTGAAGTTAGAGGAGTTCATAAATGAAGCATACTATCATTACCCTGCGACTTGCTATCAGCAGCAAAATGGACCCTCTTCTGCCCTACAGACAATAAAATATGTTCACACTCTGTAACCGAGGAAGCAGCTGTGATGTTGCTTCTACGACCAGTAAAGGATCTTGGTTGATCTCTCAAACTGTTGAAAGAATCATAATTCTCTTCATGTGCATCCACAGTGGAACCATATTCTGAAGGTGGCATCGCATCCTCTTGAGCTTCTACGGTAACAGAGCCAATGTTCTTTGGTTGTGAAATACATTCCATTAGTCTGTGACTCAGAGAAATCTCATCTTGGGTCTTCTTTGTATCAAGTGCACAATCTGTATTCAAAGTAGAGCCTTTTGAGGCTCCCTGCTGAGGAGCCACTGATCTCCTTGGCATAAGAACATTTGACTGCATTGTACCTAAAGAATTCTTATGTTAGATCTCTTGGCTTTTAAAGTTGTCTTTGAGTGGTGAATCAGAATGGCCAAGCTCCAAAATTTTGGGAGAAAGGAAAAAGACAAAATAATACAAACCAAAACATAAAAGAAAAGAGAAAAGCTCTTGGAAGCCCAACTTTAGCTGAACAGAAAGCAATTTCCAAAAATAATAAAACAAACATGAAACAGATGTATTTAAAATGGGAAAGGAGAACTTAAGTATGATCAGAAAGGTGCTGCAAGATGATTAAACCGTTGCTGTGAGGATAGTGAAATTTATAGTGATAAGATAAGGGGAAAGCAGAAGTAATCAATATAACAATATATGTGGTAGTTTAATGGAAATAATGACTATGATGCCAATCATTAGAAAATAAGTGCCAGCGAAAAAGCACCATTGCTTTTCAGTATCTAGTATGATCATTAGCAGAAGGTTCCACTTTCAAGTGAAACATTTAGAAAGAGATTGAAAATGCATATGCATCAGGACGACAAGCAGTATGAGGTTTATCAAAAGAGAAACAGAAAAGCCTAAGACCGTCCAAATTAATAAAATAAAAATTGTGAGAGCCAAGAATTTATAAAAGGGGATCCTAAAGTGGCAACTTTTGAACTCCCTTTGCCACTACACTAGAATTTTATCTTATGTCTAAGGGATTCAACAGCTTACTTTTTACCCCAGAAAATTGGTTTTTGCCTATTTGCACAGTATATCTTTTCCTTTCGTTTAATCTAAGCTCCACTGCGCTCAATACTACAAAATTACCAAAAATTGATAGGACATGTCACCAGAAACCCTATAAGCTTACACTATAGAGATAAAAATCCCTAAAACAGCCAAAACACTAGAAGAGATAATTATCACCAAAAAAAGGCCCTAAAAGTATTGGCAGCATTGAGAAATAGTTACCGAGCGGACGAGGGCGTTTGATGGCTTGAATGTGACGGATTAAATCTGACTGAGAAGATGAGGAAGATGAAGGCGTCCCTGTTGTAAACGAACGGCTGACGTTGGCGGATTCTGACGGACGAATGGAAATGGGCTTAGTCCCTGCTGCTGCTGGTTGGCGTTCTAGAAGGTTCGCCGTCTCACTTTCCATTGATCAATTGCGACTTGCATTTCTCTCCAATTTGTTCGCTACAGTACTGCACAATTCGCTGATAGAATTATCGGTGCATATCCGTACATATCCATATATATAGAAACAGAGAGAGAAATGAAATTTAGACAGTGTTTAGTTTATGAAAATGGTGACGAATCTGTGGATCCATGAACACCACTGTGGAGAGAGAGAGAGAGAGAGAATTTAGAGCTTAGGTGAGAGAAAGGCTTTGGCATCAAGTTCAAAATGGCTTCTTGGCGCTCCACAAATGGGCTGCTTCCTTTGCACTTTGCGCCCTAGTGTCTGTCATTTTGCACTTTGCACCCTATCCATTTTATGTTCAAGTTTCAACGCGTTCTATGGGGAAAATAATTCAAACGGTGTTATGAAATAATATAAGAACAAGAACAATAATACAAGAACAAGAACAATAGAGAGAAAAGTAGAGAGAGGAGTATTCTTATTGATACTTTGGGATGATTTACAATGGGGTAAGACCCCTCTATTTATAGGCATAGAAAAGACTTAGCCTCAAAGTAAAACTCTTCTATAAGATAGACATTCACTCTAATTAGAGTTCTATTTATAACACTCCCCCTTGAATGTCTATTCAATAATGTGCCTCGTTAAAACCTTAACTAAAACAAAACCCAATGGAAAAAAATTAAAGAAAAGGAAAAAGAGTACACGTGTTTGAATATGCGCCTATTGGTTGCCTCGTTAAAAACCTTGCAAGGAAAACCCATTGGGACAAAACCTTGTGAGGGAAAAAGAGTGCAACGCGCATTAACTCCCCCTGAAAAGAGCATCAATTCATATCCTTGAGTTTTCGCATTCCGATCTTGTGAACCAGCTTCTTGAAGGTTGACGTTGGTAGAGATTTTGTGAACAAATCAGCCATATTATCGCTTGAACGAATCTGTTGCACATTGATATCACCATTCTTTTGAAGATCATGTGTGAAAAATAACTTTGGTGAAATATGATTTGTTCTATCTCCTTTTATGAATCCTCCCTTCAATTGAGCTATACATGATGCATTGTCTTCATACAAAGTCGTGGGTAGTTTGTTACACTTCAAAACCACATTTGTCTTGAATATGATGTATGATAGACCTCAACCACACACACTCCCGACTTGCTTCATGAATAGCGATTATCTCGGCATGATTAGATGAAGTAGCCACAATTGATTGCTTAGTCGATCGCCAAGATATGGCGGTGCCTCCACAGGTAAACATATAACCTGTTTGAGATCGAGCCTTGTGTGGGTCGGATAAATATCCAGCATCAGCATAACCAACAAGACCAGGACTGCAATTATTGCCATAAAATAAGCCCATATCGGTAGTCCCTTTTAGGTACCGCAATATATGTTTGATCCCATTCCAATGTCTCCTTGTGGGAGCCGAGCTATACCTTGCTAAGACATTAACTGAAAAGGTTATGTCAGGCCTTGTAGTATTTGCAAGGTACATTAGTGCGCCAATTGCACTAAGATATGGTACTTCAGGACCAAGTAGCTCTTCATTCCTTTCTTGCGGTCGAAATGGATCTTTATTCACATCAAGTGATCGAACAACCATCGGAGTACTTAAAGGATGTGCTCCATCCATGTAAAACCGTTTCAGTACCTTTTCTATATAGGTAGATTGATGAACAAAAATTCCGTTTGCCAAATATTCAATTTGCAAACCAAGACATAATTTTGTCTTTCCGAGATCTTTTATCTCGAATTCATTCTTTAGACAATCAATTGCCTTTTGGAGTTCTATGGGGGTTCCAATAAGGTTTATGTCATCGACATATACGGCAAGTACAACAAATTCCCATGTTGTTTTCTTTATAAAAACACACGGGCAAATGGCATCATTTATATAGCCTTCTTTTAATAAATACTCACTAAGACGATTATACCACATTCGTCCTGATTGTTTTAGACCATACAAGGATCTTTGCAATTTGATTGAAAACATTTCCCGGGACTTTGAATTATGAGCGTTTGGCATTTTGAGTCCATCGGAAATTTTCATGTATATCTCATTATCAAGTGAGCCATAAAGATGGGTAGTAACCACATCCATTAAATGCATGTCAAGCTTTTAAAAGACAGCAAAACTAATGGGATAACGAAAAGTTATGGCATCCATTACAGGCGAATATGTCTCTTCATAATCGACACCAGGCCTTTGAGAAAATCCTTGTGCAACAAGGCGTGCCTTATATCTTTGTACCTCGTTTTTCTCATTTCTCTTGCGTACAAAGACCCATTTATAGCCAACAGGCTTAACACCATTAGGTGTTTCAACTATAGGGCCAAAAACTTCACGTTTTGCCAGTGAATTCAATTCTGATTGGATTGCTTCTTGCCATTTTAGCCAATCATGTCTTTTTCGACATTCTCCAACAGATTGAGGTTCAAGATCCTCACTTTCTTGCATAATGCTAGATGCGACATTAAACGCAAAGACATAATCCACCACTATATCCACTCGATTAAAATTTGCCTCAACATCGATTGGATTTATGGATAGTTCCTTATTTTCTTGAGTCTCGGGCTCAATGGATTCTTCATGAATCTCAGAATTTATTAAATCATGAATTTCCTCATGAGATTCTTTCGTAGTGTCATTTTGATCGTTTGCTTTCCTCTTTCTAGGATTTCGATCTTTGGAACCTAATGGCCTGCCACGCTTCAGGCGTGCATTCGACTCATTGGATATGACACTAGATGATTGTCCAACAGGGACATCAATACGGATTGGAACATTCTCATATGGGATTTTGTTATCCTTTTCAAGTCCGTAAATGCGTCAGGCATTTGATTTGCTATTCTTTGCAAATGGAAAATCTTTTGCACCTCTTTTTCACAAATAGAGGTACGTGGATCAAGATGAGATAATGATGCATTTTTCCACAAAATTTCCCGTTTGGTTTCACCAACTTCTCCCCCTAATTTTGGGAAAAGTGTCTCATCAAATTGACAGTTTGCAAATCGTGCAGTGAACAAATCCCCTGTCAATGTTTCGAGGTAGCGAATAATGGAGGGCGATTCAAACCCAACATATATTCCTAATCTTCTTTGCGGACCCATTTTGGTGCGGTATGGCGGTGCTATATGCACATATACTGCGCATCCAAAGATTC
Organism: Nicotiana benthamiana; assembly: GCA_034376525.1. Lineage (NCBI taxonomy): Eukaryota > Viridiplantae > Streptophyta > Magnoliopsida > Solanales > Solanaceae > Nicotiana > Nicotiana benthamiana. The sequence continues at coordinate 109,881,639 of CM067336.1, forward strand.
TTAAATGGGATATATTGGGTTCATGACCCAAAACCAATTGCAACGGGGAATATTTGTGATAATTCGTCGGTCTGAGACGAATTGGCATTGCTGCATGCAAAATGGCGTGACCCCATACCGAAGTGGGCAGCCTCGTTTTCATGAGTAATGGTCTTGCAATCAACTGCACGCGTTTAATTAAAGATTCTGCAAGACCGTTTTGAGTGTGAACATGAGCTACAGAATGTTCCACTTTTATCCCAATTGATAAGAAATAATCATTAAATGCTTGGGATGAAAACTCAGCAGCATTATCCAGTCTAATAGACTTGATTGGATTATCAGGAAAATGTGCTCGTAGTCGAATTATTTGTGCCATTAGTTTTGCAAACGCAAGGTTGCGTGATGACAACAGGCACACATGAGACCATCTACAGGATGCGTCTATTAGGACCATAAAATATCTAAAGGACCCACTAGGTGGGTGAATAGGTCCACAAATGTCCCCTTGTATACGTTCCAAAAACGTAGGTGACTCAGTCCCAATCTTTGTTGGTGATGGTCTAATAATTAACTTGCCTTGATAACAAGAAGTGCAAGAAAATTCATTATTTAAAAGAATCTTGAAATTCTTTAACGGATGCCCATATGAGCTTTCTATAATCCGTCTCATCATGATTGATCCAGGGTGTCCCAATCGATCATGCCAAAGTACAAAAGTATTGGAATCAGTAACCTTTTGGTTTACTGTTGAATTTGCCTCAATTGCACTAATTTTTGTCCAATACAGGCCACAAGAAAAAGATGGAAATTTCTCAATAACCCTCTTTTGGCCAGAGACATTCTTTGTAATGATGAGATATTCAAGATTATTCTCATCTATTGTCTCAACATGATAGCCATTCCGGCGTATATCTTTAAAACTCAGCAAGTTTCTCTTAGACTTGGAGGAGAACATTGCATTCTCTATGATAAACATTGTTCCTCTAGGTAGAGTTATAGTTGCTCTTCCGGAGCCTTCAATCAATTTACTACTACCAGAGATTGTAGTAACATCTGCCTTACACATACTTAGTTGAGAGAAATATTTCTTTTCTTTGAGTATCATATGTGTAGTACATGAATCAACTAAACAAATATTTGATTCGAGCTTGCTTTGTGAGATATCCATATTTGCTTTCCCATGGTTTGACATACAAAAGAAATACACGAACATGAGAATAAACAAATTCAATCCGTTTGTTTCACATTTAAACAATATTTTCAAATCTGTTGAGGTTATTCGACTATCTTAGTTGATAGTCGACTATCTTGGGAAGCAGTCATTAGGTTAGTCGACTATCTAAATCAGATAGTCGACTATCTTGCCTTGCGGAAAAATCCAGTTTTAATGCGAAATATTAGTTAGTCGACTAACTAAGTTGATAGTCGACTAACTTAGTAAACAGTCATCAGGTTAGTCGACTATCTAAATCAGCTAGTCGACTATCTTAGCTTGCGGATAAATCCAGTTTTAATGCGAAATATTAGATAATCGACTAACTGTTAGGTTAGTCGATTAACTCTACTGGAAAATAAAAATATCTTTGAAATTTAAGCATATTGAAACATCCTAAAGAACTAATACTAACATTATATCATAAACTAACTAATACGAGCTGATACTAATGACTATTAGTTTATTCACTAACTAATACAAATAAGTAAAATAAAATCAAACAATTCCATCATCCTTCATCACAGATCCATCACCGATTAAGTGGTCTATTTTCCCCTCGGGTTGCTCAAAGAAGTCTGCCACATCCAGGTGGGTGATGTCAAAATTGTCGTCAGAGACAAAATTTGTTTCAGGACCTTTATTCTTTAGAGATGCTTGATAAAGATCAACCAAATGTCTTGGTACATGGCAAGCTTTTGACCAGTGCCCTTTTCCACGCAACGATAACATATAGTTTCTGAACTATTTGCCTTTGGATCCTCATAATCCCGTTCCTGCTTTTGGTGGTTATATCTCTTTGGGGGGTGACGGACATCAGGGAAATTTCTTCCTTGTCTACGTCCACGGCCATGACCCCGATTACGACCACGACCGTGATTAGATCCATGGCCTTTTCTATGCTTGGCATAATGAGAATACACCTTATCTGCTTCAGGCAATGGTGTAGACCCAGTGGGTCGATTTTCGTGATTTCTCATGCGCAGGTCATTGTTTCGCTCAGCCACAAGGAGAAGAGAAATCAGTTCAGAGTACTTTTTGAAACCTTTCTCTCTGTACTGTTGTTGCAGTACCATATTGGAGGCATGAAACGTTGTAAACATTTTTTCAAGCACATCATAATCAGAGATATTATCTCCACAGAGTTTCAATTTAGAAGTAATTCTGAACATTGCAGAATTATATTCAGAAACAGACTTAAAGTCTTGGAGCCTCAGATGAGCCCAATCATATTGTGCTTGTGGCAGAGTGACCAACTTCAGGTTGTCATATCTCTCCTTTAAGCCATTCCACAAGATGAGTGGATCTTTGACTGTGAGATATTCAATTTTCAAACCTTCATCAAGGTGATGGCGCAAGAAAATCAAGGCCTTAGCACAGTCTTGGGTGGATGCTTTATCTCTGTCTTTAATGGCGTCTCCAAGACCCATAACATCTAAGTGGATTACAGCATCCAACACCCATGTCATATAGTTCTTGCCCGAAATTTCAAGGGCAACGAACTTTCTTTTCATAATATCAGACATAATTAAAACCAAATTCGGAAAGAGGGAAATACCTTAATTTTCTCAAGAGGATTCTTGAGATGGTAGAGTCTCGTGCTGATAACGTGTTATGAAATAATATAAGAACAAGAACAATAATACAAGAACAAGAACAATAGAGAGAAAAGTAGAGAGAGGAGTATTCTTATTGATACTTTGGGATGATTTACAATAGGGTAAGACCCCTCTATTTATAGGCATAGAAAAGACTTAGCCTCAAAGTAAAACTCTTCTATAAGATAGACATTCACTCTAATTAGAGTTCTATTTATAACAAACGGCATAATATACCCCCCCCCCCAGTTATGAAAAATAGATAACTTTAACCTTCATTTGAATTTGGTCTTAAATATGTGCTTCGGCGTCGTTTGTTACAGAAATGAGGATATTAGATCCTGTTTAGCCCAGCTTCTCGTAGGTTAAAAAGTAATTTTTTTTCCTTAAAAAAGTACTTTTTAAAAATTTAAGCTCTTTGATCAAGATGGAGAAGAACTTTTACCCCGTAGTAGTAGTAGTTTTTCTGCTTTTTGGAAGAAGCAAAAATTCTAGCTTCTTCCTAAAAGTAGAAGCAGAAGCAGAAAATTAATTTATTCAAGATAAAACTATCATCACCATAAATTTATATTTTTCAAATTATTCCTTACTAATTTAAGCCTTTTCGAATTCTTTTTGTTTCTAGTTTCTACCATTCTTTTGAAATTAGAGATGTCATATGGAGTATAACTTTCCAAATTCTTTTTTGACTTTTCTTGTGTTTGATTTTTTCTTTGTGTAATGTGTTGTCACTTTCCAAATTATCTTCTTCTTTTATCACACTAAATTAAATTATCTATATTTTTCTTTGGATTATCAATTTTCTTCCAACATAAAATCATTTATAATTTCTTTAATCTATATATTATTAAAAGAAGAAGAAAAAGCCTCCACATTAAGCCAAGTGACTATCTCACAACAGGTCACTTGGAAATATAAGACAAAGCCAGTTAGGTCAGGTAATAATTAGTTTCCTTTAAATTTAAATTTTAAAAAAAAATAATTAGTTGTTAATAATTAGTTACTCTTTTTTACTTTGAATTCAAACATACTTAGCTTTTTTTTAAAGAAAACAATAATTTTTATATATTTAAAATTATTTTTATTTTACGCTCAATGCCATCCTTCAAGTTCGACACTCAGAATCATCTCGTTACAATTACATGGCTATACCTAATTTCGATATTCTTTTACCAATAAAGAATTCAATTATTATGTTAATGAAGACATTACTGCAAAGATTGAGAAAGGAGATGGACCTTCTAGTATTTCTTTAAAAACGCAAGGCAAGTCTTCTACTAATATGGAGGTGTTGTGTGATAGAATTAGAGATGGCATTATTGAAAAATATTATCATATGTTTGCTTATTATTTTATGATGGATTATCAATATATAGTACTTTGTGGAATAGATTTCTAATTCATAATGAATAATGATATTAAGTAATTATACTAGATAATATTACATGATTTGGTATAATTTTATATGCTATATTGACTTAAATCTTTAATATGTATGCTTACTTTATGTTTTATATTTTAATTAAATAAAATAAAAATAATAAAAGTCTCTTACAATAAATATTTACGTTCATTTTTCTTTTTTGGTACTATCATTTATGGTAATTTGACATTCAAAAGCACTTTTTGAAAGAGTGGCCAAACAAATTTATTTATCAAATGTTGCAAAAAGTACTTTTTAAATGAATTGGCCAAACACAAATCTGAACCCCTTCCAAGACTCCCCATGCGATTGCAATGCTCCCTATGCGATCGCATAGAGAAAAATCTCTGCAACACTTCTGCAATTTTCTGCAACTTCCACAAGTCAATATTGGTCTGATTAGCTACTCAAAAATGCCTCGAGGCCCCCCGGGACATCAACCAAAAGTGTCCAACCATCCTAAAGTATCATACAAACCTGTTTCAATCATAAAAACACATTCAACAACCCAAAATCATCAATCCTCAACGGATTCAAGCATAAGTGTATCAAATTCTTTCAAAATTCACATTCGATCAAAAACCCGACCAAACGATGTCCGAATGACCTGAAAATTTTCACACATATCCAAAGTCACTCAACGAAGTTGCAGCAACTCTCGGAGTTCTATTCCGACCCTCGGATCAAAATTTCACCCATCAATTGAAATTCGTCAAAATACTAACTTCGCCAATTCAAGCCTAATTCTACACCGGACCTCCAAAATCATTTCCGATCACACTCCTACGTCACAATTCACTTCCCGGAGCTAACCGAATCACCGTAAATCACATCTGAACCTTCTAACTCATAAGTCAATGTCTAGTTGAGTTTTTCCAACTTAACCTTCCTCAAAGAGACTAAGTGTCTCATTTTCCACCGATACCAATCCAAATCAACTCTTACACACCACATACTGATAATGAAACATGAAGAAGCATAAAACGAGAAAATTGAGCAGTAACACATGAGACGACGGGTAGGGTCGTCACATCCTCCCGAACTTAAACAAACGCTCATCCTTGAGCATACCCGGAGTAGTACTAGAAGCAACCCAATAGCTTAATGACCTTACCAAGCATATACCCGGGGTGATCCCTCGTCACCCTATCTTGCATAGGTCCGATAACACAATATAGCTGAAATTTCACAGTCCCTCTAACCCATAACCATATAATCGCATTGCACTTTCTTAAATCATACACAAGATCAGAACCTCACATCCATACTCAAAATAAGCCCGAACCAGTTGTAATAACCCATACCTGCAACCTCAGGTGCAATCATATGATATACTACATAACCCAAACACTTGAAACGTTAACTTCTATTCACAACATTTGCCCACAACACCCGAATAACCGGTGGAAAAACCTCTTATCAACCAAGGTCTTATTCCAACACTTTCATACACTACTAACGATAAATGAAACACGCCATGAACTGTAACAATTTCTCAGATCAACCATTCATGAAGTCACTTCCCTCTACCACAACAGATTTTCGAGCCCAACCTCAATATTAACCTTCCAACAAGCTAAAACCAAATCTGTTCGTAGTCATTAATGGCTCCCACGATCACCTCGAACCCAACACACCACTCTAGTGATATGACAACTCAACACAGGCCTAAGCCACAACTTACATAATCCACGCACCAATGAAGGGCGGTCTCAACATACTCAAATTATGACAAATGACTCAAACAAGAGAGTTGTAACTCAAACTCCTCAGTACCATCACAACACAAGGATGGGACCTCGTCCCACATCATAGAAATAGAATACTTGAATCTACCCCGAAGGGTCTAATCTCCATGTAGCCTCGCCATAATGCGCGATCTTATCCAAACACTATCACACACGAAGCACCTCAAGTCCCTATACTCAAAATTGGAAACCACGCAGGATTGATATCTGGAACCCAAAAAATCATTATATCCATGGTGAAGCAAGTAATATACACCATATGATCCTGAAAGGACACAACCGGTGCACCATTTTCCGAGCAACACCCAATACGGACTTTCCTTAGAAACCAAGAAGCAAGGCATACAAAATAGCATATGAAAAACTATTCTCAACTTCATACTGTTTCGGTATGCAACCCGACCCAGATAACATACCCATGGCGATATGCCACCCGATTCACACATACCCATGGCGGTGTGCCATCCGATCCACACATATATCTCACATAAGAAGATGCACATCGAGTCAAATTTGCTCATTACAACAAAATACCGAGTATCAGCCATAAGCATACTGAGTGTATACAATATCAACATATAGCGTTATAAGCAACAAAACTCCTGCACAACTGAGGTTTCCCCGTCAACTTCCACTATGAATCCCAATAGCACCGCATCATATGTGCCCATAGTCCGTAAATCATAACGTCTCACAATGCAGAAAACAATTCATAGATCTCTCCAGATCCCTGATAAGCTCAAAAATGGTCGAGTCAACCTATCCCTCGACAATAAAATTCGGAGCCAACCGAGTCAACTCAAACTGGAACACGCATCCGAAAAGTCCCTTAACACCGCAACTAGCTCAATAATAGCAACTTCTGCAACGACATCCATCATAAAGGCTCAATTAGAAAAAGCAATCCTTCCCAGCCGTCCGTTGGGTCTTTGAAAGATAAACCACTCCACAAGAACATAACCCAATGCCACTCGCCACTCAAACCGTGGCATTTCCGGCATAGCCCATAACGCAATAGCCCAGAGTTAATCTAACACTGAGACAACCAGTCTGAACTCCAACATCACATCCAAGATCCAACATACCAGCAACGAAAGATTCACTTGAGCCTCCAAATTCCAATACTCGCCAAACGGCAGCGATACACACGATCCACCATCACAAATAGCCCGAATATGAGGGCTTCCATCTCCAATTCCACATAGCATATGAATAATCATACTTGATCCCAATTTCGCCGTCCAAACACATGTTATAGCTAACTATCCAATAATCGCCATGTGCCACCAAGCAAACTCAAATATCACCCGTCGATCCAACAAGAAAGTGCCGCAACACCACCGAAGTACCATCACTTAATCACATTGCTCTTTCTCTGGAAACATATACTCTCATCGGATCGTTTTCAAACAGTCGTACCATCCTGATTATCCGAGGCTACCTGCTGCCTAAGTGCTTTATGAACTTCCTTTCTGATCTGGACTGAAACTTATCTTATCAAGAATTCCCATTGATCCCCTCTAGAACAAAATCACTACATATCTCACGTCTCTCACATTTGTAGAAAATTCACCTCTTCAACCACGGTAACCATCAACAAGAACTCTCACAATTTTATTTACGCAAACTAAACTACCATGATTGAATCCTTCTAACCCAATCGCGCTAATCAAGTCATCAAAACCCAAGAGCATTGCTGCAAAATTACATGTGCTAACTCATTACTTCGAATACACACCAAGAATTAATCATATCCTTACCATGCCGACCCGGTCGTTATCAAGCTACTCATCTATCATATACAAACCTGTTCCAATCATAAAAACACATCCAGCAACCCAAGAATCATCAATCCTCAACGAATTCAAGCATAAGTTTATCAAATTCTTCTGGAACTCACATTCGATCAAAAACCCGACCAAACGATGTCCGAATGACCTGAAAATTTGCACGCATATCCAAATTCACCCAACGAAGCTACACCAACTCTCAGAATTCTATTTCGGCCCTCGGATCAAAATCTCAGCCATCAATTGAAATTCGCCAAAATACTAACTTCGCCAATTCAATCTTAATTCTACACCGAACCTCCAAAATCATTTCCGATCACACTCCTAAGTCACAATTGTCTTCCCGAAGCTAACCGAATTACCAGAAATCACATCCGAACTTTCTAACTTATAAGTCAATGTTTGATTGACTTTTTCCAACTTAAGCCTTCCTTAAAGAGACTAAGTGTCTCATTTTCCACCGATATCAATCCAAATTAACTCTAACATACCACATACTGATAATGAAACAAAAAGAAGCATAAAACAGAAAAAACGGAGCAGCAACACATGAGACGACGGGTGGGGTCATCACAATTTTAATTGTCATGAAACGTTTGTCCAGAAATGTGAATATAAAACTTTTGGCAGTTTTGAAGAGGCAAATGTCATTCAATATTAAATTTCTGCATTGAAAGGGAAATGCCAAATCTATACTACTGTTTCTGTCAATATTCTTGCCGCTCTTAAGTTAATGGTGTGTAACTTTGTGGCAGTTGGTGAAGGAAACAACAACATTCTCTTATATAAGTTTAATATTGAATGATATTTGCCTCTTCTGTAACAAACAGCACGAAAATTAATTAGATGCTTCAGTTGCAGCAAATGATAGGGTCTTGTCTCATGGCAAACGAAACATTAATAGTAGAAAATAGAGCATCGTAATGTATCTGCCTGGTAAAAGTATGCTTAACGCCTTTTTCTATCACAGAGTAGAACAACTGGGATGTAAAATCTAACTTAGACAACACTTTTTCCCTTTGTTGGGATTCCATATTTTTAGACCAATCCATAGCAGATGCCACTGTAAAATATATCACATCTATCTCAACTTCACTGGATCAGATGCCCTTATATAGTGTACAAACTACCGAGTAATTACAATTATGCTGAAATCTTCACAGGATATAAGTTAAAAAGATTGAGCAATATTATTTCAACTTCAAATTCATCGACAAAAGCAAAGATAGTCGCTTTTCTCGTTGTAATTTGGAAACATTGAAAATGAAACAACAACATAGGTCGATCACAATTATTTGGAATCTTTCTTCTATCAAGCGAGAGATGTCCATATGTCTGGTTTGGCAGTAAGTAATCCAATATGATTTTTTAATACCTGCAAAAGGTGGCAATATCAGAAATTTCTGCTTTAGATAAATATGTTCATTAATAAGTTGTGCAGGGTTTATTCAACTATTAACTGAACTGCTAATATAATTTTAAGAAACGTTTTATTCGCTCACATAAATATTCACAAACACACAAATTATCCACTAAAGAAAATTAAAATGAATTCTTAAATATTACAAATTAAATAATACATAATAAGTAATTAAATTTTTTTATATTTGTATTCTTTGCCAGGCTCGTCTTGATGACATTGAAGTATGTCATTATTCCTGAAATTTGGCCGATGTTGTGTTCCCCAATTATTTTAATGAACTCACATTATGATACAACCTAGCTTTATCAATTGCAAAGTACATTGTCAAATTTTTAAAACCAGTCAGTTAGAGGACAATACTGAACTACACAACCCTTCACAAATTCAAATGACATTAAAGATATTCAATATTTTTTTATCTTCCTACAAATACAAAGTGAAAGGGAACTTATAAGAATTATTAAGTTGCTCTTTTTTTTTCAAAGTTCACTGAAGCACCAAAGGCTTGCCTAAATTTTCAAACCATTTTCCTCCGAAGAATAGTAACATATGAGCTCTATTATATAGTAATCAAACTCTTCAATGTATGAGAAAATAATGACCAAGTCCCAAAGAATCAACCTCTATGCAATGATCTCATGTTCAAATGCTAACAACTATAATATTTTATGGAAGTAGAAGATAAGCTGCCCAAACTATAAATTAAAGCTGGTTAGTAAATAAGTTGGGGGATGACACTTTTTTATGCTTAAACACTGAAAGATGATCAAAATATAACAACAAACAATATAACACAAAATTAAACAACCGCAAAGCACAACACCACTACCCTATCCAAATTTCATAAATTCAGCATGCTTCACAGTTGCTAATTTATAGTCCAAGCATTTATATTCTCACTTAATCATCCTATACACTTTTCTTTTCATCCTTGATAAATTTTTCATTCTCTTTATTAGTATCTTTTTTATCAGGTTCTTATATCAATCAATTATATCATGAGATAGAGATACATAGAAACCAATTGATAAACCAATGCAAACATTTCAAAAATAAAGGAGTGACTAGTTCTTCAATAGTAAACACTGAATTACCAAAATAAACTGAACCGAAAAATTGTATATAAGAAGTCAATTCCTACTCCATCCATAACCCAACATAAATTCTGAAAAAGGTCAGAACACTTACCGACACTCTTTTTTTTCAGAAAAAGGAAGCGAGTCAATCATTAGAGTCTAGAGTAAAGCCCCCAAAATTAAGATTTATGAGATTATATGACATTTCTCAATCTGAAAGTTCCAAAATCTTGAACAAAAGTAAAAAAATATATAATGAGAAAGACCAAAGTATTTGTGTCCTATTTACACTTAAATACTATTTGTTTTAACAACAACCATAATTTATTCATAATATAATATTAATTAATATTCAATTCAGAAAAAGCAAGTACTCAAGCCAATTTGACTCAGCTAAAGGTCCAAGATAGGATACACTTATCAAAAAAAGTACTTCTCAACCATCACCTTTCCAAAATCTGTTGCATAAAAATAGTAAAAAAATTTTTTTACCATACTCTATGTCTTGACCCAGATTTCCCATCATCGGGAGTTGTGATGTCGCCTACTATCGGAGCTAGGCAAGCCAAATATTCAAAACTTTTCACTGATGACATTTTCACAATATAAATAAACAAAGGCAATTAAAATAAAGCGGAAGACTTTAAGCATATATAACTGAAATAAAATTTGCGCAAGTTGAAACATATTTCTACCCAGAGTCTGGTGTCACTAGCTCATGGACTGCTATAAAGTTCTAAAAACGAGACTAAAATGATATTACATAATGTTAGTCTCGAAACAAAGAAAACAATCTAAAACATAGAAGGGACTTCGGCCTGCGAACGCCAGCTAGGCTACCTCGTGAGTCCCTGGACTGAAGATAGCTCCCGCTCAATACTATTGCTGCGGTCCAAAAGCTGCTCCTTGATCTGTGCAAAAAGACACATAGAGTGTAGCATCAGCACAACCGACCACATGTGCTGGTAAGTGCCTGGCCTAACTCCGGCGAAGTAGTGACGAGGCTAGACAGAACCTACCAAAAATAACCTGTATATATATATATATATATATATATATATATATATAATGTCAACGGAAATAACCATATAAAACATCAAATAAAACTGGGAAGGGCCATGTCCAGGGAGACATAGTAAAAACAGATCAACGGATATAACAACGAAACTACATCAACACTATAACTCATATAAGTGTTCGGTGTGACTCACGATCCCATAGTATATATTTATAAGTGGTCGGCGCGCCACACGGTCCCATTTCATAATTCATAAGAAGACGGCATGCCACAGGATCCATTTTCATAATTCATAAGTGGACGGCATGCCACACGATCTCATTTCATAATTCATAAGTGGAAGGGGTGCCACACGATCCCATTTCATAATAAATAATACATATAAATGTTCTAGAGGAGGCCCCATTAGGGCAATTCAACAACATAACGATTAACCCAGCAAGGGTACAACTAGCAGACCAAATATCCCGACAAGGAGAATACATATAATGCTTAAATCCCGGCAAGGGAGAAACAACAATAATAGACTACGCGTCCCAGCAAGGGAATAATCACAACACTTCCCCTTTTTAATCACTCATTTCTCAATTATCAAATTCTAGTTCGAACCAACGCTCCATTAATATACCAATCACAATTCTTCCTCAACCATTCACATTAATGAAACTTATCAATTAAACAAGGAAGATATATCACCAAATCCGAATCAAACACAATTAAGACACACGGTCATGTTAGACTCTGGTGCATAAAAAACTATCACCATGCTTATACATCGTACTCCACATTTAGAAATTAGCAAATAATATCCTAATCCAATTAACTCAAGCGAGAGTTAGAACAAACACTTACCCCGGTCCAAGAATAGCAATTAACTCTCTAATAACGCCTTTCCTCTACAATCCGACTCCGAAACAATGATATATAGGCATAATTAGTTCAATAATATCAATAAGGACTCATAAACATAATCCCATAGCCTAGAAATGAAGTTCCTGTCATTCTTCCAAAAATACCAAAATTCGACCCCGGGCCCACTTGGTCCAATCTCGAGGCTCGGACGAAAATTCGATGAGCCATAACCCCACAAGTTCAAATATATAATATATTTCAAGATTTGACCACAACTTTAGATTGAATCGCCAAAAATTCCCAAAACCCCCAATTTCTACTTTGATTTCATGATTTAGGGCTAGGAAACTAGTGAATAGTTGAAGAAATTAAGAGAGAATGAAGTTAAGAGCACTTATCTAAGAAGCTATGGATAAATAGGCTCTTCAAAATCGTCTATGGAGTGTTAGGGAAAGGCGCTCGTGCGAAAATAATGAGAAATCTCGTAATGGCTATTGTTTTGAACATTAAAAATAACTGGGCAAAAATGCTCGATGCGATCGCGAGGAAAGGAGTGTGATCGCATAAAGTAGAAAATCAGCAACATTCTCTAAGGCCAAAAATACCCCGAACCACCTCAAAAATACTCTCAAACCCTCAGGGCTCCTAACCAAACACACACACTAACTCAATAACACACTACGAACTTACTCGAGCGATCAAATCGCCAAATAACATCAAAATCAATGAATCAAACCTGAAAAGAAACATTTTCGTTTCAAACTTCATAAACTTCTAACTTTAGGTATTAGGTCTGAAACACGTCAAACGACGTCCGATTTTGATCAAACTTCACGAAAAGCGCTTAACATATATTTAAGATATGTACCGGGCGCCGGAACCAAAATACGGGCCCGATACATATATTTTCTAACTCATTTGAATTTCAAATTTTCATATCATTTTCAGAAAAACCATTTCTTTCAAAAATTCATTACTCGGGCTAGGGACCTCGGATTTCGATTCCGAAAATACGGCCGAGTCCCATATTTCTCTACGGACCCTTCGGGACCGTCACATCACGGGTCCGGGTCTGTTTACCTAAAATGTTGACCAAAGTCAAATTTAACAGTATTAATATAAAAATTCATCAAATTTTCATAGAATTCATATTTTTCAACATAAAAGCTTTCGAACTATGTGCTCGGATTACGCACGCAAATGGAGGCAACTAAAAGCAAGGTTTTCAAGGCCTCAGAAGCATGGAAAAGGGGAGAAATCTGGTGATGACCCTTTGTGTCGTCACATTCTCCACCTCTAAAATAACTGTTCTACTTGAGAAGTACCTGAGTCGGGGAATAGATGAAGATAACGGCTCTGCATATCAGACTCGGAGTTCCAGGTCGATGCCTCGGGAGGCTGACCTCTCCACTGAACACGCACTGAAGGAAAAATCTTCGACCTTAATTGTCGAACCTGCCGGTCTTAAATAGCCACCGGCTCCTCCTCATAAGACTGATCCTTGTCCAATTGGACAGTGTTGAAATCTAACACGTGGGCCAGATCGCTGTGATACCTTCGAAGCATGGATATATGAAAAACTGGATGCATGGCTGACAAGCTAGGCGGCAAGACAAGTTTATAAGCCACCTCTCCCACACACTCGAGAATCTAAAATGTATCAATGATCTTAGGGCTAAGCTTGCCCTTCTTCCCGAATCTCATCACGCCCTTCATATGCGATACAGGGAGCAACACTCGCTCACCAACCATGAAAGTAATATCTCGGACCTTACAGTCTGCATAGCTCTTATGTCTAGACTGGGTTATTTGAAGTCTGTCCTGAATGATGTTGACCTTATCCAAGACCTCCTGAACTAGATTTTTACTCAATAATCGAGCCTTTCCCGGCTCAAACCATCCCATTGGAGACCGACATCGCCTATCATACAATGCCTCATATGGAGCCATCTGAATGCTGGACAGGTAGCTGTTGTTGTAGGCAAACTCTGCTAAAGGCAAAAATTGGTCCCACGAGCCTCTGAAATCAATGATACAGGCTCAGAGCATATCCTCCAATATCTGAATAGTCCGCTCAGACTGACCGTCCCTCTGAGGATGGAATGTTGTGCTCAATGCAACCTGGGTGCCCAACTCCTACTGGACTGCTCTCTAGAAGTGCGAGGTAAACTACGTAACCTAGTCCGAAATAATAGATATCGACACCCCATGAAGGCGAACAATCTCTGAGATGTAGAGTTCAGCTAATCTCTCTGATGAATAAGTGGCTGTAACAGGAATAAAGTGCGCTGACTTGGTCAGCCTATCAACAGTGATTCATATAACATCAAACTTCTTCCGAGTCATTGGATGTCCAGTAACAAAATCCATAGTAATGCTTTCCCACTTCCACTCGGGAAGTTCAATCCTCGAAAATAGACCATCGGGCCTCTGATGCTCATACTTAAGTTGCTAACAGTTCAAACATCGAGCCACATATGCTACAATATCCTTCTTCATCCTACGCCACTAATAGTGCTACCTTATATCCTGATACATCTTCGCGGCGCCCAGGTGAATAGAATAACGAGAACTATGGGCCTACGCTAAGATCAACTCCTGAATACCCTCAACACTGGGCACACAAACTCGCCCCTGCAATCTCAATACACCATCATCTCCCAAGGTCACATTCTTGGCACCTCCACGTTGTACCGTGTCTCTCAGGACACACAAATGGGGATCATCAAACTGTTGCTCACGGATACGCTCCAACAACGTTAAACGAGCGACCGTGCAAGCTAACACCCTACTAGGCTCAGAAATATCCAACCTAACAAATTAATTGGCCAAGGCCTGAACATAAGCAAGCGGCCTCTGGATGACCGAAATATAAGCAAGACTACCCATGCTGGCAGACTTCCTACTCAATGCATTGGCCACCGTATTGGCCTTCCCCGGGTGGTATAAGATAGTAACATCATAGTCTTTCAACAACTCCAACCACCTCCTCTGCCTTAAGATCAACTCCTTTTGCTTGAACAAGTACTGAAGGCTTTTGTCATCCGTGTACACCTCACACGTCACACCAAATAGATAATGCCTCCAAATCTTTAAAGCATGAAAAATGGCTGCCAACTCTAGATCATGAACTAGAAAATTCTTCTCATGATTCTTCCGCTGCCTCGAAGCATAGGCTATGACTCTGTCATCTTGCATCAATACTGCACCAAGCCCAATACGGGAATCATCACAATAAATGGTATAAGGTCCTAAACCCGTTGGCAAAACCAATATAGGTTCCGTAGTCAGAGCTGTCTTCAGCCTCCGGAAGATCGTCTCACACTCATCTGACCATCTGAACAGGGCACCCTTCTGGGTCAATCTGGTCATCGAGGTTGCAATAGATGAAAACCCCTCCACGAATCGATAGTAGTAACTTGTTAACCCTAAAAAACTCTGGATCTCTATAGCTAATATTGGTTCAGGCCAGTTCTTGACTGCCTCAATCTACTCCGGGTCCTCTGCTGAAATAATATGACCCAGAAATGCAACTGAACTCAACCAGAACTTGGCATATAACTGATATCCTTCAGAGTCTAAAACCCACTCTAAGGTGTTGCTCGTGCTCCTCCTGAATGCGGGAGTATATCAAAATATCGTCAATAAAAACAATCACGAACAAATCCAAATAGGGCCCAAACACTCGGTTCATCAACTCCATAAATGCTGCTAGGGCATTGGTCAACCCAAATGACATGACCAAAAACTCATAATGCCCATATCTAGTGCCAAATACTGTCTTAGGGACGTAAGATGCCCTAATCCTCAGTTTATGGTACCCAGATCTCAAATATATCTTTCAAAACACCCTCGCACCCTGAAGCTAGTCGAATAAATCGTCGATCCTTGGCAGTGGATACTTGTTCTTTACCGTCACCTTGTTCAACTACCAGTAATCAATGCACATCCTCATCGACCCATTCTTTTTCTTCACAAATAATACCGGTGCACCCCAAGGAGATACACTGGGTCTAATGAAACCCTAATCAAGCAAATCCTGCAGCTGCTCCTTTAACTCTTTCAACTCTGGCGGGCCATGCAATACGGCAGAATCGAAATGGGTTGTGTGCCCGGGGCCGATCAATACAGAAATCAATATCTCTGTCGGGCGACATACCTGGCAGATCTGAAGGGAAAAACCCGGGTAACTCCCGAACAATAGGAACAGAATCAATAGATGGAACCTCTGCGCTAGAGTCACGAACATATACCAAGTAAGCTAGACATCCCTTCTCGACCATGCTTTGAGCTTTCACATGTGAAATAACATTGTAGGTTGCATGACCTCGGGTCCCTCTCCACTCTAGTCGGGGCAAATCTGGCAAAGCCAAGGTCACGGTCTTGGCGTGACAATCCAAGATAGCATGATACGGGGATAACCAATCCATCCCCAGTATAACGTCGAAGTTCACCATGTCAAAGAGTAATAAATCAACACAGGTCTTAAGACCCTCAAATACTACCACACAGGAACGATGGACTCGGTCAACCACTATAGAATCACCCAGCGGTGTAGATACATAAACAAGAACACTCAAGGCATCGCTAGGCATAACCAAGTAGGGTGCAAAATAAGATGACACATATGAATACGTAGATCCAGGATCAAATAGCACTGAAACGCCTCTATCACAGACCAAAATAGTACCTGTAATCACAGCATCTGATGACTCAACCTCTGGCCTAGCTGGCAAAGCATAACAACAGGACTGGGCCCCACCTCCCTAAACTATGTCTCTGGGACAATCGGCCACTGACTGACCCCTGCCTCTGGCGGTCTGAGCTCTACCTCTCTGATCCCTACCTCCACCCCTATGGCCTCTACCCCCGCCTCTAGCTGGTTGGGCAGCCTGTGGATCACTTGCTGCATGAATCATAGGACGAGGACCATGCTACTAAGAGTTGTTAGATGCTCGAGGGCAATACCTGGCAATATGTCTCGTGTCACCACATGTGTAACAAGCCCCCGGCTGATGAGAATAACGGAATGGTGGTGCGCTGATAGATGCTGATGGTGAATAAAAAGCTGTTGGTCAGAATACTGTGGCTGGGAACCACGGCCACCTGTAGTACCATGTGAAACCTGTAGGGTTAACTTAAAGGGCCTCGGAGGATGGTCTCTATCATAAGAATCCCCACCTCCGGATGAAGTACCAGTGAACCTACCTACATGACGGGGCCTCTTCTCAAACCCATGACGACATCCCCGTGCAAGTGCCATCTCTATCCTGCGGGCCGCATTAGCCGCCTCCTGAAAGGAAATCACACCCCTGGCTTCCATAGTCATCTGGAGACGGATCGGCTGAATCATTCCATCAATAAATCTCCGCACCCTGTCTCTCATGGTGGGGAGTATCACAATAGCATGGCACGCCAGATCAATGAACCGGGTCTCATTCTACGTAATTGTTATAGTGCCATGATGAAGGCGCTCAAACTACCTGGAAAGAGCCTCTCGCTGAGTAACTGAGAGAAACTTCTCCAAAAACAACTTCGCAAACTGATCCCAAGTCAATGATATCGACCATGCTGGCCTTGATAAACAATAGTCCCTCCACCAAGTCTTGACGGATCCTGCTAGCCGAAAAGTGATGAAGTCAACCCCATTGGTCTCCACAATACTCATAGTCTGGAGAACCTCATGGCAACTGAATAAGAAATCCTGGGGGTCCTCTGTAGAAGCACCGCTGAATGTGGTGGTGAAGAGCTTGGTGAACCTATCAAGCCTCCACAAAGCATCCGCGAACATCGTCATACCATCGCCTGTCTGAGCTGGAATACCCGGCCGGGCTGCCACAGCTGGCTGAACTACTGGAACCTGAGCCTGAGGAGGTACCTACTCTGGAGTATGTGTAGCGAGAGTCTGAACTCCTCCTCCAGCCTGAGATATGGCTGGTGCTACATGAAGCAAACCTACTCTAGAGACACTCTCCATAAATCCTACCAGTCGTACCAAGGCGTCCTGAAGTGCTGGAGTGGCTATGAAACCCTTTTGGACCTGAGCTGGGCCCACCGGAGTTACTGGAGCGGGAACCTCATCATCATAGTCAAGATGAGGCTCCACCTCTGGGACTGCTGCTGGGGGCTGAGCTCTGCCCAGGCCTCGACCTCGCCTTCTGCCCCTCATAGGAGCTACTGCTGGGGGCTTGGGCTACTGCACGTTAGAAGAGGAAGCACGTGTTCTCTCCATCTGTGAGTGAACAGAGTAGAACGACAATCAGTATTTGAGAAATATAATCGCACGACAAGAAAGAACAAAAGTGAAATTTTCCTAACTTTGTAGCCTCTGGAATAAATACAGATGTCTCCATACCGATCCCTCAGACTCTACCGAGTTTGTCCGTGAGTTTTGAGACCTATGTAACCTAGTGCTCTGATACCAACTTGTCATGACCCAGATTTTCCACCATCGGGAGTCGTGATGGCGCCTACTATCGAAGCTAGGCAAGCCAAATATTCAAAAAATTTCATTGATGACATTTTAACAATATAAATAAACGAAGGCAATTAAAATAAAGCGGAAGACTTTATGATTATATAACTGAAATAAAATCTGCAGAAGTTGAAATACATTTCTACCCAGAGTCTGGTGTCACTAGCTCACGGACTGCTATAGAGTACTAAAGACAAGTTTGAAATGATATTACATAATGTTTGTCTCCAAACAAAGAAAACAAACTAAAACATAGAAGGGACTTTGGCCTGCGAACGCCAGCTAGGCTACCTCGTGAGTCCCTAGACTGAAGACAGCTCCCGCTCAATACTGCTGCTGCGGTCCAAAAGCTGCTCCCTAATCTGGGCAAAAAGATGCGCAGAGTGTAGCATCAGCACAACCGAACCCATGTGCTGGTAAGTGCCTGGCCTAACCCCGACGAAGTAGTGACGAGGCTAGACATGACCTACCAAAAACAACCTGTGCAGATATACACACACAAAGGCAACGGAAATAACAACAAAAACCATCAAATAAAACTAGGAAGGGGCATGCCCGGGGGAGATATAGTGAAAATAGATCAACTGATATAACAATGAAATACATCAATACTATAAGTCATATAAGTGGCTGGCGTGCCACACAATCCCATAGTATATATTTATAAGTGGTCGACGCACCACACGATCCCATTTCATAATTCATAAGTGAACGGGGTGCCACACGATCCCTTTTAATAATTCATTAGTAGACAGTGTGCCACACGATTCCATTTCATAATTCATATGTAGACGGCATGCCACACGATCCCATTTCATAATTTTTAAGTGGACGGCGTGCCACACGATCCCATTTCATAATGAATAATACATATAATCGTTCTAGAGGAGGCCCCATTAGGGGAATTCAACAACATAATGATTTAACATGGCAAGGGTACAACTAACAGCCCAAATATCCCGAAAAAGGAGAATACATATAATGCTTAAATACCGGTAAGGGGGACACAACAATAATAGACTACGCATCCCGGCAAGGGAATAATCACAACACTTGCCCTTTTTACTCACTCCTTTCTCAATGATCCAATTCTAGTTCGAGCCAATGCTCCATTTATATACCGATCACAATTCTTCCTCAACCACTCACATCATATGAAACTTATCAATTAAACAAGGAAGATGTATCACCAAATCTGAATCAAACACAATTAAGACTCACGGTCATACTAGACTCCGGTGGATAGATAACCGTTATCATGCCTATACGTCGTACTCCATATTTAGCAATTAGCAAATAATATCTTAATCCTATTCCCTCAAGTCAAAGTTATAACAAACACTTACCTCGGTCCAAGAATAGCAATCAACTCTCTAATACTGCCTTTTTGGCTAGGTATGATCCCACTATTGTATATAAGATGGAGGATCGGATGCACCGGTTCCTGATTGGATTAGAGCCTCACTTGCTTAACAATTATATATCAGTCTCACTTTAGCCAGACATGGATATTCTCGTATTAAGGAAGACACTCAGGGTGTAGAGGAGTGTAAGCAAAAACACAGGGTCGATCTTAAGCATAATATGGCCCAGAATAAGAGATCAAGGTCTTCGGGTTCTTCTGGTGAGTTTTGAGGTGGTAAGAGGAAGCAGTACCCTACAATCCGACTCTGAAACAATGATATCTAGGCATAATTAGTTCAATAATATCAATAAGGACTCATAAACATAATCTCATAGCCTAGAAATGAAGTTCCTATCATTCTTCCAAAAATATCAAAATTCGACCACGGGCCCACATGGTCCAAACTCGAGGCTCGGACCAAAACCCGATCACCCATAACCCCACGAGTTCAAATATATAATTTATTTCACGATTCGACCCCAAATTGAGGTTGAATCACCCAAAATTCTCAAAACTCTAACTCTACCCAAAACCCCCAATTTCTACTTTGATTTTATGATTTAGGGATAGGAAACTAGTGAATAGTTGAAGAAATTAAGAGATAATGAAGTTACGAGCACTTGCATAAGAAGCCATGGAGAAAGAGGCTCTTCAAAATCGTCTATGGAGTGTTAGGGAGAGGAGCTCGTGTGAAAATAATGAAAATCCCATAATGGCTACTGTTTTGAATATTTAAAATAATTGGGCAAAAATGCTCTATGTGATCGCGGGGAAAGGAGTGCAATCGCATAGAGTAGAGATGGCAGTGCTCTGCATTCGCATAGAGGCAGTTGCGAACGCATAGAAGGAAAGAAAGGGGGCTGGACTTTGCACTATGCGATCGTAGAGGGAGAATGCGATCGCATAGGACTTCTGAACTCTGCACTTTTCTCAATGTGATTGCGGCCTAGTCTATGCGATCGCATAGAAGGAAATATCTGGGCACTGACAGCAGAAAATCTGTAACCTTCTCTAAGGCCAAAAACACCCCAAACCACCTCCGAAACACTCCCGAGCCCTCGGGGCTCCTAACCAAACAGACACACTAACTTAATAACACCCTACAAACTTACTCAAGTGATCAAATCGCCAAATTAACATCAAAATCAATGAATCAATCCTCAAAATCATCATTTTTGTTTCAAACTTCTTAAACTTCTTAAATTTCTAACTTTAGGTATTTAGGTTCGAAACACGTCAAACGACGTCCGATTTCGACCAAACTTCACAGAAAGTGCTTAACACATATTTAAGACTTGTACCAGGTGACGGAACCAAAATACGGGCCCGATACCTATATTTTCTAACTCATTTTCATTTCAAATTTTTATATTATTTTCAGAAAAATAATTTCTTTCAAAAATTCATTACTCGGGCGCGGGACCTCGAATTTCTATTTGAGAATACCCCCGAGTTCCATATTTCTCTGTGGATCCTCCGGGACTGTCACATCACGTATCTGGGTTCGTTTACCTAAAATGTTGACCAAAGTCAACTTTAACATTATTAATATCAAAATTTATCAAATTTTTTGTAGAATTCATATTTTTCAACATAAAAGCTTTTTGTCTACGCGCCCAAACTACGCACGCAAATTGAGGCAACTAAGCGCGAGATTTTCAAGGCCTCAGAAGCACAGAAAAATAGAAAAATCCGCTAATGACCCTTTGGGTCGTCACAATCTATGAATGTCAAGGATTCATAATTACATTCTCATTAAATGGAAACAAAATATCAACTCCCCTTTTGAATGTAAAGGAAAAAATTTAACTTATCCATATATATATTTCTTCTTTTGGTCCTCTGGTATACTTAAATCAATAAATGATGATATGCATGCGTAGAACCCAGTAGAAAAAATCCTGACGGAAATTCTTAAATTATCATCAAACTCGGAATATCAACATATTGGAACAAAAATAATGAACAGAGCTCAAATTAACTCCGAAATTCAGAACCAGATACAAAAAGAAAATAACATTTGAAGAATGAATCGGAAAAAAAAGAAAGAAACTTAGGATATACCTT
Source organism: Nicotiana benthamiana (assembly GCA_034376525.1). NCBI lineage: Eukaryota > Viridiplantae > Streptophyta > Magnoliopsida > Solanales > Solanaceae > Nicotiana > Nicotiana benthamiana. The sequence continues at coordinate 109,903,709 of CM067336.1, forward strand.
ATCTAAGAAGTAGATCTTCTGTAAGCAGAGAGAGAATGAGAAAAGACATAGGTATTTAGGTTAAAAGGTAAGCTCTCTATGGCGATGGAATTAATGTGAAGCCGACCATGACTGTTCAAATGAATGGCACGAAGGAAAGTGCATCAAGGGCTACAAATGAAGAGCAAAATACCAAAATATTCTAGACAAATAACTATAATTACTAAAATACCCCACTTCATACGCCCCAAACCCTATTTCTAATAATAGTATAGGTGACCAACGGGTGGGCCGGGCCGGGTCCGGGTCCAATTTTTCTGACCCGTCCGGGTCCGGGCCGGTCCGGTCCGGGTTCAATTAGAGGTGGCTTGTTAACGGGCTGGGTTGATCCGGGTCGGGCCGGTTTTTTTTTTTTTTTGGAATTACGTATAGTATAAATATTAAGTTATATTAATACTTTGTAATAATTGAATGAACACAACAAAAGATGGGGAAAAAATTGCACTTATTGCAAGTGCTACTTTATTTCTTAAATTCAAAATTTCAAAACTAAAATGTATCATAATTAGTTTACAATTTACATCAAATGGTTTGCATTGCAATAGAAAGTTCTTCAAAATTAATATGAACCAAATGACCTTCTTCTGGAGAGTTAAATTCGGATGGGTTTCCGTGCGTTAATATATCTCCAAGTTCTTCGTCTTCCGGGCTATCAAGATCTTCCTTTCCTTGATTTCTTCGTTCAGATCTTATCCAATCTCTTAGACACACTAAGACTTCCAAAGCATTGCTTCCCAATGAGTGCCGTGTGTCTCCAAGTTGTTGTCTTGCTTGGCTAAATGCACTCTCGGATGCAACAGTGGAAATTGGGACATTCAGGACATCCCGCGCCATAGCGAAAAGAACGGGAAATTGCTTTGAATTTTCATGCCACCAGCCTAACGGTGAAAATTCCTTGGTGCGAGGCTCCTTTTGCTTCTGCAAGTAAAATTGAAGTTCATCTATATTCCTGCTACTACTTTGAGTGTTAGAAAAAGTTGAAAAAATATTAAAACTATCAATGCCTTCATCATCATCTTCGACTACATTAGAAGTGCTACATTGCATAGTGGGATTTGCAGCAGTTGAAGCACGAGCATTATCACATTGAGTTGCATAATAAGTATATAGATATTGTAAATGTTCATTTAGTTGGTTCATAGATTCATACAAATTTGGGCTTTCAGTGAGCCCAATCTCCATATAAGTGTATAAAGCATTCATTAATTGTTGACAATCAGACATTTTAATTGAAGGATTTAAAACTGCACCAATTAAGTAAACAGGAGGAATTGGAAAGAAATATTTTTTGAATTTTGCTTGCATACTTGCAACAGCATCCGTATATCTATCTTTCTTCTTAAATTCATATAGTAGCAAAGAAATTTCAGCTATATGTACTAAAGCCAAAGTAATAGTTGGGTAATATGCCCCAGAAAACACAACAGTAGCAGTATAAAATTTATGTAAAAATTTAATCACATCACTAATGGCCTCCCAGGTATCAGTTGTTAACATACGCCTAGGATCAGTACAATGTGCATTAGCAACTTCTGTTATTGGAAATCTATATTTGTAGCAACATTTTAAAAATATATACGTATAATTCCATCTAGTAACTACTTCGTCGGGCATGAATCTAGGTGTAAGGTTATATTGCATACACTTGTTCTTAAATTCTCTTATTCTAGATTGTCTATTATTTCCCTGAATTACTCCAACTGCTCTTCTAACTAGAGTAATCTCATGTAAAAATAAATCGAGCCCACTTTTAACAATTAAATTGTAAATATGACATGCACATCTAACATGAAAAATATCATCAAGAGGTGGATGTAAATTCAATTTTAAAATTGAAACTGCAGCATTGTTGTTTGAAGCATTATCAAAAGACATACACAAAACTTTTTGGTTTAGATTATAAAATTCAACAACTTCAACAATTGTACTACTAATAAATGCAGCAGTATGACTCTGATCTTCATCATATTTAAAAGCAATAATACGTTTTTGCATACAAGTATTGTCATCTATCCAATGACATGTAATTGTTAAATAATCATTTCCATTTACAGCATGGCCAATATCAGAAGTTAGACATACTCTAGAAGGAAGGTGACTAAACAAATAACGTATGTATGTTTGATATTGGCTGTGAAGTCTAAAGATGTCTGATCTACAGGTACTTCTAGGGATACCTTTAAACATAGGATTGTATATCCTTTGAATATACGTAACAAGATAAGAGGAAGAAGCAAATGAAAAAGGTAGACAACCCAAAGCAATCATTTTCGCTAATTCCTCTCGATCCCTCATTTTATCATATTTTAGGAGACCTGCAGTAGTAGGGTTAAGTGTTGTTGCACTTCCATCCCCATTATTTCCCCATTCTATAGGATGATAATTTTGCATATGTCTAATAAGTGTGCCAGTCCCCCCTAAATTACCTCCGGTCAAATGTTTAAACGTTTCATTACAAAGTCTACACTTAACTCTATCACTATCTTCTATCTCATCAAAAAATTGCCAAACAGGACTTCTTTTTCTACGATTAGATTTAGAAGTTTGAGCGACTGGTGGTCTTCTACCCCTTGTTGCACTAGCAACTCCAACTCCAATACTACCAACATTTCCACTAGTAGGTGTAGGTGGTATCTCATCTTCTATTCCAATTTCGTTATCTTCTATTCCGAAATCTTGGTGTAATTGTTCATAATCAATATTTACATCTTGCAAATTAGGCGATGATTCAGAAACATGTGTTATTGGTTCATTATTACTATTACTACCAGAAGCTATAGGACTTTTTTTACTACTTCCACTTCCACTTCCACTCCTACCAGTAACTTTTCTACACGCTCTTTTAGCAGCATTCAACATATTGGAAAAATTAATATATAAGCTAAAATCAAATATGCAATTAAAATATTAAATAAGAGAAAGAGTTGGAGAGAGTGCACCGAATTCGACAATAAATTGAGCACTTGATTACGCAAATCCGGTGTTACCACGAACAAACGTCAAGCAAGTATTTCAATGTTGAACACTTGAACTTCAAGAATCAAGCTTCGAATGCCGATTTCCAAATAAGAAATTACGATAAATTAAATTCGGGAAAATAAAGACAATAAAATTATGAAAGTAGAATATGAATTCTTGAAAATTGAAGAGAAGAGAGTGATTGATATTTGCTAATTTGAGAATTGAGAGAGAGATAGATAATTTTGAGTGAGGAAATGAAGAAGAGGGGAGGGTATTTATAGATTTTAAGAAGGGTTAATAATGTAATTTAAAAAAAACAAAAAAAAACTCAAAATTGGCCAAAAATGCAAAAAGTCCCGTTGGGCAACGGTGCTGGACCGTTGCCAACGGTCAAGTGGGCCCCATGTTTTCAGAAATTCTTTTTTTTAAAAAAAAAAAAAATTTTACCGTTGGGGACCGGTCCGGGCCGGTCCGGGTTGACCGGTTCGCCCGGAATTTTCCTTCCCGGGCCGGTCCGGTCCGGGTCAATTGGACGGAATCGCCTAACGTCCTAACCCCTTTCCTCCCCCTAACCCAGCCCCCCCCCCCCCCCCCCCCCCCCGCTATAAACCGGTTCGGTCTGGGCCGGGTTTGACCGGGCCGGTCCGTGCCGGTCCCGGGTCAACCCGGCCCGGTTGACACCTCTAAATAATAGTAATACAGTATAGTAAGAATTTGTCACCCACCCCCACCCACCTACCCTCTAATTCATGTTGTACTCACTTAGTTTCTATTGAACTAAGACATTGATGCTATATTCATGCAGCATATAAGCGAACTTTTGAGTACATGTGAATAAACTCTATTTATATTCATTGTAATACAATTATTGTGTAATTGTGTACAACCAGTCTACAAACCAAAGGATCCTAAGATTACTATTTAGTGTCATCCAAATAATAGGTGCTTTGATCCGATGTATAACTTTGGAGTGATTATAATCAAGTTAGATCTTTTATCTTATCAACTCCTAATTTTGTTTCTTTTTTATTTATTTTCTTCTTTTGCCTTTTCTTCTAATGCTTGGAAAAGTGGAAACCTAGGAAGCAGCGTATTTGAAGTTAGTGAAAAGTATAATCAAAGAGGAGAAGAGAGCGAATAGGAAGTATTATAAGTTGGTTAAGAAAGAGGCAAAAGCTAGCAGTTACGTCGGTCGGGACTGTAGCTTTTAGTCGTTTGTATGAGGAATTCGAGGGCTGAGGTGGGGATAAGAGATTGTTCAAGTTAGCCAATGTGCAAGAAAGGAAAGCGCGTGACTTGGACCAAGTGAAGTGCATCAAGGAGAAGAAGGTAGATCCAAGTCAACCTAGAGGCAAAGCAGTTCCTTGAGTTTGTCCATCGAGTCAGTAGCATGCTTGCAAAGGGTAGAAAGCGGACATATGCCATCGAATCGAATGTGAACAAATTCATGAAATCCGCTCTTAGAGTTCGAGAATCCAAGCGCTGGCAAGTCAGCTAGCGAACCAAGGGGCAAAGAAAGGGTCAAAAGCAAGTTCCGTGCCTATAGTCATTCCTCTCTTTGGTAGCAATCTGGTCTCCAGTCGATGACGGGCTTATCCGTCGGAGATAGCAGACCTACTTCCATAGTCTCTTGAACTAGGAGGGGACATGAGCATTGTACTAGTTGATTTGGAACTCTCTGTGGGTCGTTGTGACTTTGGGCATTGTAGGCAGATTAGAGTTGATGAAGTTGAGGGGGCTATGCATAAGATGATCAGGGGCAAAGCGACCAGGGCGAATGAAATCATGGTGAGTTTTTGGTAGAGTGCGGGCAATGCAAGCTTGGAGTGGCTCACTAGGTTATTTAATGCTATTTTTAGAGAAGATGCCCGAAGAGTAGAGGTGTAATGTGATGGTTTCTGTATACAAGAACAAGGATGATATCCAAAATTGCAATAACTATCAGGGTATCAAGCTGCTTAGCCATACTAAGAAAGTCTGGAAGAGCGTGGTAGAGCTAAGAGTGAGAAGGAGTGTATTTATTTTTTAGAACTAGTTTGCATTTATGCCAAGGGTGTTTGACTATATAAGCCATCCATCTTCTTAGGAAATTGATGGATCAGTATAGGGAGAGAAAGAAGGACTTGCATATGGTGTTCATAGACTTAGAAAATGCGTACGATAAAGTTCTGAGGGAGGTTGTGTGGAGATGTTTGGAGGCTAGAAGACCTACGTAAGATTGATTAAGAATATGTATGATGGAGTAAAGAACCGAGTGAGGATGATAGGTGGGGACTCAGACCATTTTTCAATTATGATTGGGTTGTATTAGGGGTCAACATTCAGCCCTTTGTTTTTGCTCTAGATATGGACGCACTGACGTGCCACATCTAAGGAGAGGTGCTGCGGTGCCTGCTATTTACAGATGATATTGTATTGATTGACGAGACGCGAGATAGTGTGAATGCTCAATTAGAGGCATGGAGGCAGACCCCGGAATCAAAGGTTTTCAAGTTGAGTAAAACCAAGACAAAATACTTTAAGTGTAAGTTCAGTGGCGAGACTCAAGGAGGGGAAGTAGAGGTGAGGCTTGACTCGCAGGTCATCCCTAGGATGGGTTTATTATTTAGGGGGATGAGGATACTGATGAAAATGTCACATATCGTATTGGGTAGGGATATATGAAATGAAGACTCGCTTCGGTATTTTGTGTGGCAAGAAGGTGCCACCGAAACTTAAGGGTAAGTTCCATAGAGTGCTGCTGGTAAGACCAACGATGTTGTATGGGAATAAGTGTTGGCTATGCAAGATTGATCATGTCCAGGAGATGAAGGTAGCAGGATGAGGATGTTGAGATGGATGTGCGGGCACACCGGGTTAGATAGGATCAGAAATGAGGTTATTCACGACAAGGTGGGTGTGGCCCCTATTGAGGACAAGATGTGGGGAGTGCGACTTAGGTGGTTTGCTCATGTGAGGAGGATGAGCACAGACGCCCCGATGAGGAGGTGTGAGAGGTTGACATTGGAGGGACTACAGAGACATAGAGGTAGGCCAAATAAGAGGTGGGGAGAGTTGATTAGGCAAGACATAATGCGGTTTCAGCAGACCGTGGACATGACTCTTGATAAGAAGGTATGAAGGTCGAGGATTAGGGTACTAGAGTAGGTAGTCTGAAGTATTCATAATAGTACAATTGGCATGTAGTCTCGCTTTCTGTGGGTAGTAGATTTTTATGACTAACCGTTCTTTTCTTTCATTGTTGATCACCTTACTGTTTTGTTGTTTTTATTTTACTTTTAAATGGTTTTTTGGTGTTGTCCCTTCTTGTCTGTATTTTCATTAATGTAGTGTTTTCCAAGCCGAGGGTCTATTAGAAATAACCTCTCCGTCCTAACAAGATAGTGGTAAGATCTGCGAACACACTACCCTCTCCAGCACCTACGGTATGAGATAATACTGGATATGTCGTAAAAATTTGTATTCATTTTTTTAATTGTTTGTTCTGTAACAAACTAGGTTTTTTCTTTGCAATTAGGTCATACATTTGGACAAACTGAAGCATGGATGTAATTTGAATAGGAAACATGGGTCTAATTCTATTATAAATTTTACGCCAAAAGCAAACACAATTTAATGTCAACTTTAATACTCACGATATTTGTGAAAAATACCACTTTCATGTTCCATGCTTACAATCTATTTATTATTGGTACAAAAAGTTACTAATACCTAATGGAACACTGAAAATGATACTATTATAAATTTAGTATCCAAAAGTAAAAGATTTCCACATCAATTAATCTTCATGGAAACACATTTCACATCACATGAATACGCCTATTCCATGGGTCCTATATTTAATTTAGTTTGATTCGATGCCCTTACAAATTGAACATTTGTTTTTTTATGTTGAGTCTTTCTATATATGTGCAATTAACCTGTCGTACATTATGCATAATTCCTTGTACTTATTGTTGACAGTATAACAAAAACTACTCTGGCACAAACACAGGTCATTAATTTCTCCGTCTCATGATTTCTCAATTCAAAGGTATCTTTTTCAGCGTCTCTCTACAAAAATTTCCCAAATTTATGACTTCAAAATCAAAGCACCTCAAAGCTTTCTCATCATCACACGTCCTCGGAATAAAGATGGAATCATCTGCGGATACGCTTCTTTTACTCTCTGGGAAATCCGAGGAGGAGAATGACGTGGCAAAGGTACTCAAGAATAACAATACCCTTAAAAATGGTGAAGGAGTTGAGCTTGTTCTGCATTCCGAGGTGAAATTGGAAAACGACGACGCTTTTCGAATTGAAGAATACTTCAACTCCCTTTCGACTACGCGCTTTGGGAGACTCCTCATTTACTCTCCCAGATTGTCCTCTACTCATGACGTTATTTCACAGTAAATTACCCACTCCCTATTCTCAGCTTTTGCTTAGATTGACATACTTAAGTTATGTTTTACAAAATCCCATACTGAGACTTTCCTTGTAGATATCTTTTTTGTTGACATGTTAGTGTAAATGTTATTTTTGACTGATGCTGTATATAACTTAAAATTCTTATAGTTACTTGTTTGTTATTGCGAAAAATTATTAATGAAAAGTTAAGCCTGCTCGCTTATGGCTTATTGACTAAATTTTGGTTCTGTTAATTTAATTTATTTGTATATGGCAGAAATAACTCTGACTTGCCAGTTGGTACAGTGTGTGTTGCTGATGTTCAACTGAAAGGGAGAGGTACGCAGACTTTTTGATTTTAACTTTCTAAGGTCCACTTTTTTGTTTTGATTTGGTTTGTACACTTTCAAACGGAGGACGGTTTTGTTCCAGTAAATAACAGTTTACGTCTGTGTTACAATCCAATTAAGTGCTAATTAGCACATGCTGGTATTCCATTTTGTGCAACAATAAGAAATAATTATAGAACTGGACTTTTCTCTATGACATATACAGCGATCAACTTTCACAGCTATGTTTTTCTTTATATTCATGTTGTGCTAGCTTGCATGCACCTCAACTATTCAGCAAGGTACGTGCTATCTCACCAGCATAGCTACCGGGTAACCCATAACTCTGTCTAACCAAGGCTTTGACGGGTGGAAAGAAATCACCTAATGTTCAAATCCTGAGGACCTTGCGATTCTCAGCCTACTTCATTGACCGCTAGGCCATACCTTTGGGTGCATCTTCCATAGCTATGTTAAGAAGGCTGAACACTGTACAAGGAGATTAGAGGTGGAGTTTGGCACCAAATGATAGGTTTCGTTCCCTCCACAAACTATGAAATATTGAGAACAGCTATTTGGACCTTTAAAAAAGCGTAAATATGTGTAGTTTTGCGTGTGACCTTTTCCATTAACACTGAACAGAAGTTAGAGAAAGTCCTGTTCTTTATCGTTGTTTCAAAGTTAGGGTGTTATTTGTGCAATTGAAAAACATTAAGAAAAATGCATCACTGTCATAAACTAGGTATAAAAAATTGTAATTGCTCTGTTTAATGTATTGGAGATTTTTCGCTCTTATCATGTTTGCCCAAATTATTTATGTTTTACTTTGATTTACTTCTGTGTTTATTTTACATCTGAAGGCCGTTCGAGTAATGTGTGGGAATCACCAAAGGGTTGCCTTTTGTTTTCTTTTTCAATACAAATGGAGGACGGTAGAGTGGTGCCACATATACAGTATGTCGTCTGTCTTGCCATGACAGAGGCCATTAAGGCTGTCTGTTTGGAAAAGGTAAGTACTTATATTAGAAAGATGTGTACCGGCATCCTGAAATTGGAATTGGAATGGTAAAGTAATGTATGGGAAAAGTAAGAAGGAGATAAGTGTGATTTTATGTCCACATTGCATAAACAATGAACTGAAGTTTTCTCACATGTCTTTGTAAGTTTTATATCCTCTATCTGGTTGTATCAATTGACACATTATAGTTTTGCGCATATATTTTATATAATTTTGCCATTTAGTTCGTGCACTGTGAAATTTAAGCAGTTATTGATGGATGGTCTGTGAAGAATTGTATACAGTCTTGTGGACTATTATTTGTTAGTGCTGATTGGTTTGCTAAAGAGGATAGCATGTTTCCTAAAGAATGTTACTTGAGTTAGGAGGTATTCGGGACTAGAGATGATTGTAAAAGGAAAATTTGGATAAATATCAGGGCCCTTTGAATTAGTCAATGTAGGATACACTTAAATCCAATTTCAGATAGACTCAGCTAGTTCAACTGTCTATGATCTGGAGCATTGATGTAGTTTGTTGGTTCTTCTTGAGTTACAAGATTCTCTATCAGTTTTTTTCTATTAATTACTTTATTTTCGTCTACAAATGCCTAAATGAGACTAGAGGGGTTGCCTTGATGGTAAGCAACCCCCACTTCCAACCGAGAGGTTGTGAGTTCGAGTCTTCCCAAGAGCAAGGTGGGAAGTTCTTGGAGGGAAGGATGCCGGGGGTCTATCTGGAAACAGCCTCTCTACCCAAGGGTAGGGGTAAGGTCTGCGTACACACTACCCTCCCCAGACCCCACTAAGTGGGATTATACTGGGTTGTTGTTGTTGTTGTAAATGCCTAAATGACGAATGATTTATCTCTTCATGTATTTGTGTTGTATTCGTGAAAAGAGAGTGTGTCCTGAATTTTATGGTACTTGGCTAATAGAATGGTCCTAATTGCTCACTTATGCACATATTGGTAGTGTATTTGAACAATGCTAACTGGACGCAGATGGAAAAAAGAGGAGTGGTAGGACAGAATTTGTAGAAACTAGCTGTGTGCTGCATAGAAGCTAAGCGTTACCTGTGGTAGTTTATTTTACATAGAACATCTGTTGATATGCTTACCTTTTTTCCTTGTTGTTCTTGGCTACATAATATGCCACAGGGAACCCCAGAGCTTGATGTTCGAATAAAGTGGCCAAATGATCTGTATTTAGGTGGCGTTAAAGTGGGTGGCATTCTTAGCACATCAGTGTATAGGTCGAAGAAGTTCTATGTTAGTGCTGGTAAACTGTCTCACTTGTGAACTTATCCAACAAAAAAAAACGTTTCACTCATTCAATGATGTTCATTATATATTCTTCCTCATACTGGAAATGGATTTTTTCCTTCGATTTATTGAAGTTTGCATGCTAAGTACAAACTTGACGGGTTTTCAGATGTTGCAAACTTAAATGAATTTGGTTAGTCAGCAATCTTTCTTACATTTGCTGTCTTTTTTAACATAGCTAACTTTCTTACCCCCCCCCCCCCCCCCTCCCCTCAGGATCATTCTAAGTAGACTGATGAATAGCTGTAATTATTTCTATCTCCTCTCAGCCTATCAATTTGGAGAAACTACATGGAGTGCTTGGGTATTGATACTTATTTCACAGGAGTTGGATTGAATGTCGGGAATGAGAAGCCTACTACATGCTTGAATGCTGTTTTAAAGAAAGTGAATCCTCTCTCACGTGAATTGAAGAGAGAAGACGTTATTGCAGCCTTTTTCAATAAATTTGAGAACCTGTATGATGTTTTCTCAGAACAAGGTAAATTGCCATTATCTACTCATTTGAGCAACCATAGTACAATCTGATTTTCAATTGTTGAGATACAGAACTTCAGGGACTAGATTTCCCAAGCAAAGTCAAGTGGCACAATTGTAACTAACGAGAACCTTCAATGCGGCTAAATGGCAATACACCTATCTTCCTAAATCACTAAACTTCTCGAACTCAGAAACAGGGCTATCTTAAACATTCGAAAATCTTCAACATCTGCGAAAATCCTAAAACCTCAATGATAAAAGGAAAAGAACTCCAACCAGGCCTTTAACCTGTCCAGTCCTCTTTTGATCAACTCATTTAGAGATTATAATCATGTTTTACCTTTGAATTTTCATTTGTTCTTTAATTTCATGTTGCAATAAGACATTGTTGTCTGCCCTGCTATTGACACACACCTTGTATATAAGTGGAAGTGGGATAGAGGGGCAGGCCAACACTCCCAGTGTCGGACCTGTGGGCAAACTAGTGTTGGGTCAGCTAGCTCATAAGGGGGTTTTCGGCTATCCAAAAAAAATAATTAAAAAATGAAATTGCTGTTTGCTAACATCTAATTGAGTAATATTCAGATATGGCGGGTCATCAAAGTCTCTCTTGGTTTAATCTTTATGTGAAGGTGTATGATTGGGCAAGTTTAAGTAAGAAAGATAAGACTTTGGAACTTCTGATCTTAAACTAAGTTGCTCGAACACGGGGTGCAGATCTAGAGGTCATATCCTTCAAGATGTAAATTCTAAGATTCAGGGATATGGATCCTAGTACAGATACGGGTGCGGAGATCCGGCTAAAAATAGTTCAAAAAAATAAAAATATAAAATATCTCTAAATTATAGAAAAAATTATAAAATACTTACGTATAGCTTGTAGAGTGTGGATGTTCATTTTTATCTCAAGTTGTAGATAACTAAAGGATTAATCTTCTAGATAAGGTATGCTATTTTCTTCAAATTTACCCTAGTTTTGGTTCTGATTTCGGGAATCAAATTGTATCTCTTCTCGAATTTTTCCGTCTGTCGTGGTCAAAGTATCCAAAACTATTTGACCAGATCCTGTACGGATCCTATACCCACACTTATACTAGTGTTGTGTCGACACGGGTGCCGCACCTAAACTGCCATGTCAGAGCAACTTAGATCTTAAACATGCCATGACTATTTTGTGGCTATAAATCATGTGATTAAGGGTAAAATGGTAAGTTTAAAGTTAAGTTGCTTCTAAATGTAGGAAGGTATCATTCTTTTCTGAACAAACTAAAAAGGAGAGTGTCACATAAAATGGAACAAAGAAGTAATTGTTTGTGAGAAGATAACTCTTTCTCCGCCCTTGTCCCCTTGCTCTTTCTTTCTTGGTGGGCCGTGTTGATGTTACAAAATGAAATAAAGTTAGCGAACTTCCAATATGAATGTGGGGAGTCCTTGTCTGTATGAGTTGTTCATATATTTTCACAGTGCCAAAGATAAGTTGGGTTCTTGTAGGAAGATTTCAATAATATTAAGCATAGTTGTGGTGATGGTGATGATTTTAATTCGCTAATCTTATTTAGAATTTGTCACAAAACTTTATATATCAAACCATACTAACCTCTCTTCTCCCTGTTCTCAATGTTAGTTCAGTGATAATATCAACAACAACCCAGTATAATCTCATTTAGTGAGGTGTGGGGAGGGTAGTGTGTACGCAGACCTTACCCCTACCCTTGGGTAGAGAGGCTGTTTCCAAATAGACCCCCCGCATTCTTCCCTCCAAGAACTTCCCACCTTGCTCTTGGGGAGACTCGAACTCACAACCTCTCAGTTGGAAGTGGGGGTTGCTTACCATCAGAGCAACCCCTCTTGTCTCTTAGTTCAGTGATAATATCAAATTATCATATACTAGACTTTCTTTCCACTTGCCTCTGCCATTTTCTAAGCATGTCTATTTTTGGCATATCCGTTTTTCCCCATTGAGATGTTATTTAGTTTCAGCAGATGAAATGGAGGTTCATTAAAGAGAATAATCCTATATTTGTTTTTCATTTGGTTGGTGCTTGCTATCAAGGGTGTTAGTTAGTCATGGAAATTTGAGATCCTTCGAAATTGTTGTGAGGTGGTATTCCGAGGAGTTGTGTATTAGATGCTAGGAATTCATATCCTCAGTTTTGTGCTTTTTATCAACTGCATTCTTTGCTTTTTCTGATGGTCTTAGAACCGCTACCTGCAAATCATGGAGTGTTTTTAGGTGAGAACGAGCTACTTCTTCTACGGGGCTTCTGCATATATATGTTACCCCCCCATTGGCTAACTCAATTGATTTGCTATGTCTACATCAGGGTTTTCGCTTGTTAGCTTTGGATTGGCTCCCAACTTACTCCCCCCCCCCCCCCCCCCCCCCAAACACGCACACACACACTTTTTCTGCATATGTTGGTACAATAATGAAAAATAGTGATGCATTTTGCTGTGTGCATGCAGGATTTCAAGCTCTTGAAGGATTGTATTATAAGACTTGGTTACACAGGTAAGTACTTTTTAAATTTACTGTAGATTCGAACATCTGTTATCCTCTGCTATTGCAATTTGAAACTCTTTACAAAGCAGAGAACTTTATGCTATGGGAATCCCGTAAAGTTGATCCTTTGCTTACTTCTAATACATGTGGGCATCTTCTAGTACTGGAATGCGCTTTTGATGGGGAAAATATGAGAAAGTCAAAATTCTTGTAGCATTGTTGGATAGTAGGACAGAGAATATTCCTAGATGAGCAACCTAAAGTTTTGTGATATAATAATTACAGCTTGTCGATTCTTCGGACTATAAAAGACTCTTAAACAATGTTAAATGGACTTAGGGCTGGGTAGTTCACTTGCATTTCAAAACACGCTAAATATGTGCTAAATTCAATGTACATGTACTGGATAAATGGCTGATCCTAGGTAACCGGGTTCTTTGGTGATGGGGGAGGTTAGGTGTAGACATGTAATTTTTGGCGCTCCTTAGAATTTTCACATTTTTACTGTTTAGATATTAGTTTAGGTCTAATAGTACTATTTTCACTATTTTTTAACTTTTAACTTTATTCTATCTTTAAATGAAAATTACAAAAAAAAATAAATTATTTAGCTAATTGACATTTTATCTAGCTACTTTTAGTTTATTTGCCTTTCATAAAAGTCGAAAATACAAAAATAGTTCCACGTTGTTTTCAGGAATACTAGTATTTTTGGTAGGAATATTGTTTTAAATTTGCAATGATTTCAGTCGAATTCCATTTTTATCTTTTAGTATGATATTTGAAAAAGATCAAAAATAGGTTTGTTTTAACGGTTAGTTTTATTTTAATAGTTATTTTACTTGAGTAGGATTAATTAGTAAATTGAGTAGTATTTTTAGTCTTGTTCAAGGAGCATAAAATAAAATTTGAGCTCAAACAACCATTTTTTAGACCCAATTTTTGGACCTTTCGCCCATAGATCCAAGCACAATACCCATAAAACCCTAACACTTTAAAAGGACTCTTCTTCTACATCTTCACAACCTTGACCCAACTTTAATTCCAAAATAAAAATTTCTAACAAAAAAGAATCAGCAGCCTTCAGAGCTTCTTCCTCAACCAAAAAACCACCGAAATTACCATGTAAACGTCGATAGAGTTTGAGTTCTTGGGCAAATTCAGTCAAGGCAGGTTCATTTGAGGTGCAGATTTCCGGCGCGGTCATAGTCGTTTAGTTGCTGATTTATCTTAATTATCGTGTACATGGCTAAGGTTTTACTTTTTAATCAATAAAAGGCTTCGATCTTTAAGCTTCCACTGTTTCAGTTTTCCCTTCTAGATCCAATTTTCGGGAACTGAGAAGTAGTTCACTAAAGGTCCATTTCAGGGGTGGTGTCTCAGACATGAGCGGATGGTCTAAGTGGGTCAATCAGTTAAAGCCTTTATATCAAGAGATATGGAAGAAAGCTGGAGTCTTCGAAGCTATTACAGCTTCCACATTCAAGTTTTATTTGCACAGTGATTTGATTATTGCTTTTGCTGAAAGATGGTGTTTGGAGACAATCACATTCGTTTTTCCATGGGGAGAAACAACTGTTACTTTGGAGGATATGGTAGTTTTGAGTGGTCACTCTGTTTTGGAAAAAGTTCTTAGTGAGGCTTTTACAGTTGTTGCAGCACGTAAGAATGGTTATCACCATGCTTGGATGGAACATTTTGCAGGAACAGGTAGCCATTTGGAGCGTATTGCACTTTTGACCCTTTGGTTATCTAGGTATGTGCTCCCTTCCAATAGTTATTGTAAAGTGAACAAAGCTCTTTTCCCTATTGCTATTAGGGATCTGTAGTCTCCAATGGAGTCTCGTGTTGGTAATAAATTCCGGCTTGGCCGGAAAATCGGTAGCGGTTCTTTTGGAGAGATCTATCTCGGTGCTAATGTTCAAATTGGGATTATTGTAAAGGTCCGTGAGTTATGAAATTTATTTGATACCAATTCGGGCGTAGTACGTAAGATGCATCATGATGGTCTTTACAATTAGGTACACCTGTCCTAAACGGACCCAATCCCTGTGTTGAGTCCCCGAAGTCAAATGCACGTGATGCAAATAAAACGTTCCTACTAAGGATCCGACATGAGGCTATATTATTCTAGGTTTGAATCCTGGAGTGTATTGTTCTTGACCTGGCTTACCCGAGGGGACAACTCGAGACGGAGGGAGGGGAGGGCGTACCGGCCACCGGAAATACAGAAGCTTCACCGGCTTTGCAACTTGTCCGAACCTCGTTCTAAAATTAGGATATGACTCTAACAGAAAAGAAGCCACACAAAGCGCGTGCTCCCAGGAGATTTAGAATACTCAGAGAGAAGGAGGGTTTCGTAACAGTTTATATACAATTCAAACAATATCAAAGCTGGAAAAACCGGCATTTTGCACATTAGGCTCAAACACGTAAAAATCAGATAATAAAGAAAAGCCAACTATAACAGTTATTCTAAGCTTGAATTCTGAACTCTGAACTAGAAGTTCTGGGTTCTTATCCCCAGCAGAGTCGCCAGAGCTGTCACACCTCCTTTTTACCCCGAAAGGGAATAAGAGAGTGTTTTCAATTAAAGTGACAATAACCAAAATGGGATTATTTACATTCAAATTCAGAGTCGCCACTTGGAATAATTTATGGTGTCCCAAGTCACCGGTTTAATATCCCGAATCGAGAAAGTTTGACTCTGTTTTACAGTCCGCGAAACACAAAAAATTTGGGTAAGGAATTATGTTAACCCGAGAGAAGGTATTAGGCATTCCCGGATTCCGTAGTTTTAGCACGGTCACTCAACTACTAATAATTGGCCTAATTATATGATTAATAACATGTTTATTGTGCTTTTTAACTTTATTATCGCTTTTATTTATTCAACCGTTTTTTTAGGATTTATGAAATTTATTAATCGCGCCTAAAGCAGACTACGAATGTACAATTAATTTCCTAAAGTTAATTTGAGATTATTGTAAAGGTCTGTGAGTTATGAAATTTATTTGAACATTAGCACCGAGATAGATATCTCCAAAAGAACCGCTGCCGATTTTCCGGCCAAGTCGGAACTTATTACCAACACGAGACTTCATTGGAGACTACAGATTGGGAATTAACCCCAAAACTTAATCCAACATAGGACGAATTAAATAATTAAAAAAAATTGCAAGATTCCAGCTTTTTGTAATGCTAGCAAGAACAGCAGGGGCAAGTGCCACTGGAATTCCTTCAGAAAGATGAATAGCAATAGGGAGAAGAGCTTTGTTCACTTTTCAATAACTTTTGGAAGGGAGCACATGCCTAGATAACCAAAGGGTCAAAAGTGCAATATGCTCCAAATGGCTACCTGTTCCTGCAAAATGTTCCATCCAAGCATGGTGATAAACATTCTGTTTACGTGCTGCAAAAGCCTCACTAAGAACTTTTTCCAATTGAGCAGATTCGGGGGTCTTTATAGGGTTCAAAACGTAGTGGCCCAAAACAGAGTAACCAATCAAAATTACCATATCCTCCAAAGTAACAGTTGTTTCTCCCCATGGAAAAAAGAATGTGATTGTCTCCAAACATCATCTTTCAGCAAGAGCAATAATCAAATCACTGTGCAAATAAAACTTGAATGTGGAAGCTGTAATAGCTTCGAAGATTCCAGCTTTCTTCCATATCTCTTGATATAAAGGCTTTAACTGATCGATCCACTTAGACCATCCGCTCATGTCTGAGACACCACCCCTGAAATGAACCTTTAGTGAACTACTTCTCAGTTCCTGACAATTGGATCTAGAAGGGAATACTTAAACAGTGGAAGTTTAAAGATCGAAGCCTTTTATTGATTAAAAAGTAAAACTTCAGCCACGTTCACGATAATTAAGATGAATCGGCAACTAATTTCAACCAAACGACCATGATCGCGCCGGAAATCTGCACCTCAAACGAACCCGTCTTGACTGGATTTGCCCAAGAACTCGAACTATATCGACGTTTACATGGTAATTTCGGTGGTTTTGGTTGAGGAAGAAGCTCTGGAGGCTGCTGATTCTTTTTTGTTAGGATTTTTTTTTTGGAATTAAAGTTGGGTCTAGGTTGTGAAGATGTAGAAGAAGAGTCCTTTTAAAGTGTTAGGGTTTTATGGGTATTGGGCTTGGATCTATGGGCTAAGGGTCCGAAAATTAGGCCTAAAGAAATGGGTTGTTTGAGCCCAAATTTTATTTTTTGCTCCTTGAACAAGACTAAAAATACTACCCATTTACTAATTAATCCTACTTAAGTAAAATAACTATTAAAATAAAATTAACCGTTAAAACAAACCTATTTTTGGTATTTTTCAAATATCATACTAAAAGATAAAAATGGAATTAAATTGAAATCATTGCAAAATTAAAATAATATTCCTACCAAAAATACTAGTATTTCTGAAAACAAAGTGGAGCTATTTTTGTATTTTCGACTTCTATGAAAGGCAGATAAACTACAAGTAACTAGATAAAATGTCAATTAGCTAAGTAAATTTTTTTTTTTTTGTAATTTTCATTTAAAGATAAAATAAAGTTAAAAAATAGTGAAAACAGTACTGTTAGACCTAAACTAATATCTAAACACTAAAAATGTGTAATTCTGAGGAGGGTCAAAAATTACATGTCTACATTAGATAGATTCGTACTTGAAGGATAGCCATGACGAAGATGGAGATACACATGGAATACTAGATCCAACAAAGGCAACCTTTCTCATCCATCAGATGACAGAAAGTGACCGTAGCTTCATCCTGAATAAGATGGACTAAGAGCTTGTGGGCCTATGAGGTGAATGTTCATCTAATCCTCCTCCAAAAAATTGTAACTATGAAGAAAGAATCCTGTTCTGTGGAGCTAAAGTTGTAGCCTCCAGTCAAAATGATCAAAGCTCTACTAGGAATTGGTTAAGAGAAATGGGGTAGTAAGAAATCCTCATATTGTAACTTTGTAAGAAAGAATTGACATGAAAATAAGCTGAAGATAAAGATGGATGGCGATACTTGGGAGATCTCCAGATATTCTAGTTCTATCTACAAATTCTTAAAATGGTCATATGGTATTTTCTGTCCCCTCAACTGGTCTTCATCTCTCTTATTTTTCCTCTCTTTCTTTCTTCCGGTAATAGTGTTATCCTTCTTTTAATATTAAAATGAAGTTCACATATCCAAAAAAAAGGTGTAGAGGAAATTGAATGGAGCTCATATCCTATACCAGTATACGGATTCATTCGCAGAAATTAAGTCTAGGAAAGTTTATCACCGACCAAGCCCAAAGGTACCCTGTTTGTGTTTGATTAGATGCTACACACCTACACTTGAAATGTCTGTGCCGTTTCTTCCTTATTCAGATGTAGAACCACTTTACTTGTGTTATCATGACACCAACTTATGGTGGACAAAACATGTAACCTTTTTTGGATACCCACATGGTTCAACAACAACAACAACAACCCAGTATAATCCAACTTAGTGGGTCTGGGGAGGGTAGTGTGTACGCGGACCTTACCCCTACCCTTGGATAGACACCCACATGGTTCATTTTGTTAATTTAGCTTTGTCTTCCTTTAGAATGCTTCTTTATTTTAAAATCTGGCCAAACCTTACACCTGTTAAGTTAATGTGAATTCTACTTCTTTTTTTACTGAATTCAAGTGTAACAAGATTATATCTCGTCAGTTATTAACTGATATTCTTCTGCTCGCCCACATAAATATAGTGGACAAAGGGTTATTGTGCAGGAGAGAAGTGGTGATCAGGATTATTTTTTTGAAACTGTAGTCACCATTCAGGTTGGTTTGAGTGGAATCTCTCAGTTTCTTTTCCTAATATATAAACTTTTATTGGGCACCATTCAATTTTCAGTATTACGACCTGTCTATTCTTTTTATTTTTTTAAGAATATGGTAACTATTTGAATCTGAGTTCAATTCTAGTACGGCTGCTTCTTCACAGCGATATGTCATTTAAACTCCAACAGGTATTTCTTCTGATGTGCTTTGCGGATAACATATTAAGGTGCATGGAAAGGGGAATCCACCTGATAGTACTGTGCAGTTACAATGTGGTTGTTTTTGACAGAGCTTTTGGGTGTTTTAGCCTAGGCCTTATGTCAACGGCTTCTATTCAATCTTTCTATTAGGATTATCTGAATGGAAGACTGAAATGGCCACTTAAGTACTTGAAACTGGTAAAGTATTCCTAACAACGGTTAACACAATGAGTTTCCTAAAATTGTTCAAAACTTGAAAAAAAAGTACAACCCAGTATAATCCCACTTAGTGGGGTATGGGGAGGGTAGTATGTACGCAGACCTTACCCCTACCCTGGGGTAGAGAGGCTGTTTCCAAATAGACCCCCGGCATCCTTCCCTCCAAGAACTTCCCACCTTTGCTCTTGGGGAGACTCGAACTCACAACCTCTTGGTTGGAAGTGGGGGTTGCTTACCATCAGAGCAAGCCCCTCTTGTCTCAAAACTTGAATAAATGAATAAACACATTAATCATCTTTTCTTAGTTCAATGGATAAAATGAACGAAAGATCAGTGGTCTGCCCAGAGAAAAGGAACTTTGGTCTAATTCAATTGGTGTATGCTAAATTCTTTCCTAACTAAATTAACAAAAAGCGACAAACGAGATTTTCTGAAGCTGTATGACTCAAGGATTGTATGAAAGCTTGTCAAAAACAATTATCGACGATTTTCTTGTAAACTTACAAGATCTGTTACGTAGGTTTTATTTTTATAAATATAGTGATTAAAACTTAAATTTGTGACTAATTCATGATCGCATAGAATTCTCGTCTTTATTAATGCATTTGATAAGTCCTTAATTTTCTTTAAAAGCTAGGCTCGCTTAAGGTAACAACTAAAACCATCTTAACAGTTCTCTGTACTAACAGTTCCTTTATTTTAATAAGCTTACAATTAAGATGCTGAGAAACACATGTGAAGACAAACTTCTTTTGCAAAATTGTATCAACCAATTAAGCGTCAAGGGAATGTGCGAAAATAATGTTTATTCATTATAAATCTCAATAGTTATGAATCTAAGATCTGACAAAGTTATTTGCATAAAGTTGGAACATGTTCAGAGGGAATGAGCTGTCCTTGCAATGAGTCTGAAGCTGGTACAATAAGCAGATTGGCCTAGTGCTTTTAATCCAAACTAAGATTGAATTTCATCTTGGTACCTTTTTGTGGTTCAGCCGCAACCATTAGAAATTTTCCCTTTTTTCTCTTACTTTATATTAACATTTTAATTATATTATATTACATATTACCCTCCCCAGACCCCACCTGGTGGAAGTATACTGGGTAGTTGTTGTTGTTGTTATATTATTTTAGTGGCGGTAAAGTGCATTATCGCCCTCTCATTTTTCAAACGAGCAGTTTGATCCTCATTGTTTTTAGTTTGTTCCGAAAAAGAATGGCAGCTTTCTATATGTGAAATGATTTAACTTTAGACTTTCCGTTTTCAATTTTACCCTTAATGACATGCTTTTATAACCACAGAGATGTCATGGTATGTTTAATTGTTTATGACCACAAGTTTTAAAAGTATTTCTTTCGTTCTTAAACTCTGTGACCAATCAAATGGTTCCTCATGAATAGACATGGAGGGAGTAATTAGAAAGGAAATTTGCCATAAAAGCGCCTAAGTGCAGCTAATAGCCCCTTTGAATTGGTTCTAGCAAAACTCTTGAAGGAGGTTATGGGACAATCAAGCCTTCTTTTAACTGTGACTTTGCTGGGTTCCTTTCCTGTTGCTTGAATGTTTGTCCTGTTCCCTTCTTCACCTGCCTTCTAAAAATGATTATAAAAGGAAACTGAACAATACCTTTTGAATCAAGTTAGTAATTCAGTTGGAAAGTCAATTTAATCAAGCAGCTTCATGAACATTCAGGCAATTAAAGTTGATGTGATAATATTCGGCAGTTTCACCTAAAGGGTGAGTTTAGTATATGTATAAGCTACCTAGAAACTTCCATATGTCTTTAGTCAACTCTTTATTTCTTCTTTCAGTAATATGATACTATTACCAAAAACGGAAATAAAATAAGCTTCTTTATTGATACGTCAAAGTTTTTGGGAGACTTTGGGGAATGCCGGTGAGAATGGAGTGTGGAACGGCGTGAGGAGGGGTTCGGCGAGGGTGCTAGCAAGTTGCTTTTCCACAATGGCATGCTTTTATGCTAAGGGGAAAGAGAAGGTTTTGGGTGTGAAGCGGTTCTATAGAAATTAAATATTCATGTTTTTCTTATTTCTAATGATTTTAGTAAATCCTGATATGTCTCCAATTGTCTTTGTGTTTATTGCAGAATAGGACTAAAAGGTTTTTTTTTTTGGGCTTCATGTTGGGAGTTTAAATGGGGACTTTGCTCCTAAGACGCTAAGAGAGTATGCTTAGGAAAATCTACGGAGTTTTGCAATTTACAAGTTACCAAATATATTTTCCCTTTTAGTTCTCAGTTTGATTTTGTTACCCGATACATTATCCATGGGTTAAACTGGATTCCTGGGTGAGAGAAGTATAAGAAACTGTACTGTTAGCCAAGATGAATTTGGATGAAAGATTTCTGAATAGATATAAAGCATCTCATACAAGAGAGGTTATGAATAGCTGCCACTTATTCTTGTGAAGAGGGTAGGAAACCTGTAGAGCTCTATGTTTAGTGTTAAATCTTTGATTTTTATTCTTCCCTTCCATAATGGGATGTGTATCGCTCTTTACTTTATGCTTGTGATAATGTTGATTATTATTCTTCGTATTATAACTCAGCCGAAGCATGCACCCTCGTCAATCATATGAAGTGTGCACACTTTGAAGTTTTGATTGGTGACCACATATTTTCGTACTTTATTTTAGCTGTCCTTGCTCTAGTAAACTGCCTTGTCCATGTAATTATTACATAAACAGATCATTCTACTTTCAGGGTTTGACATCCTCAGGGTACTTATTAGGAATCACAGATGATGGTCAAATGTGTGAGCTACACCCAGATGGCAACAGGTTTGTCTTGAGCTAAACATGTTAACGTTTGCCTGTCATATCTTTTCAACTCGTTTTGCAGAAAATTTCTCAACTGACTGTGGACGAAACAAAAA
This sequence comes from Nicotiana benthamiana, assembly GCA_034376525.1. NCBI lineage: Eukaryota > Viridiplantae > Streptophyta > Magnoliopsida > Solanales > Solanaceae > Nicotiana > Nicotiana benthamiana. The sequence continues at coordinate 109,925,855 of CM067336.1, forward strand.
ATGTTGATATGGACCAACTTTAGTGTTCCTTTGCCAATACTTAATTATTGGGTGGATATCAACCTGATCTGCTAGTGCTTCTTTTAAGGCCTCATTTGTTTGTTTTTTTAACAATTTAACTGTTTAATGGGTTTGAATAGATCTGGATCATTCAGATCTTCAACAGTGTCTTAGGCCTCATTTGTTTGCACTTAATAGAGGACTGAATCTTAATCATTCAGATCTCAGATATTAAGTGCGTTTGTTTTTAAAGTCTGAATCTTAATGATTTAGATCTTAATTATTAAGTGTGCTTGTTTTTTTGCTTCACAACCACTTAATGAGTCTGAATAGGTCTGTATGATTAAGATCCATAACAGAGGCTTAATTTCGTTAAGATGCTATCACATATTAATTATTAACTGCCACCACCGCCTACCATTATCAACTACCACCATGCCGCCACTACCACCATACTCAACCACCAACCCCCACCCCACCACCATCGCCACCTCCACCACCACGCCATCATCCTCAGTTATAGATGTCACTATTATCGACCACCTACTATCCCTACCACTTCGACCATCATCATTCTCACCCATTTTTTTAATCAACACTCATCCACCTCAACTACCACAACTGACCACCCTATCAGTATCAACAACCACAGCCGGCACTGCCCATCATTATAACCTATCACCACCTACCCACCACCTTCCTCAGTCACAACTACTACCATCACCCGCCATTATTAACTATAACCACTCACCATTACCATTCTCAATCATAATCGCCACCACTATCAATCACTAATAGCTACTAGCAGGAACTACCATCATCAACCAAAACTACCACCAATCACCGCCTCTAGTCGGCATTCACCCGTTAGCCATTACCACCTAACAACTAAAATATTTTAATAAACTATTTATTGATAGAATATTAGATTAGTTAGTATTTCATTTGAATTTTATGTTTACTAATTTTCATATAAAGATAAATTTTATACATTCAGATGTTACCGTCTTAATTATTTTTATTCTGATCTTAATACACATCTTAATATATTTAGATGTGTATTCAGATTCAGATGTCTTAATCTTAATATACATCTTGATATTTAGATGTGTATTCAGATTCAGACATCTTAATCTTAACAAATGAAGCCTTAATATTATTAAAAGGTTCATCAAAAGAAATTGCAAAGAGGTTTTTCACCATCACTCTGTCCACAATGACCATCAACCAGCACCACCACGACTGCCAGCTACCACCATCAACTAGCATCACCACCAATCACTACCACCAACCACCTCCATCACAATCACCACCACAATCGCCAACCACCACCACCACTACCACCAACCATCACTGCCATACCTATCACACCAATCACCTCTACCATCACAACTATCACCATCGCCAACCACCATTGCTGCAACTATTAGTACCTACCAGTACTCGCCACTACTATCAACCATCACCGCTACCACTACCACCAACCACCTCCACCATCACAAGTGCCACCACTGCCAATCACCGCCATTACCGACCACCCCTACCTTGCACCACCACTAGCGACTACCACCATCCACCTCCACCATCACAACCATTTCCATCGCACAACTGCACCAACATTACCACTGCCAACATCGCCGCTACCACTTCTGTCGTACAACCACCACCACCACTAGCCTCTACTGCCAATTCCACCAGCCGCCCACCACCAGCCTTACAACCTACTAATTTATGGATACAATATTTTAATTTTTTTTTATTTGAACTTTATATTTTAATTTTTTTTAATAAAAATAAATTATAAACGTTCAAATGTTGAGGAAAAAAATTGTTTCTTTAGATATGTATTCACAGTCAAACATCTTAATCTTTGAAAAAAGGGCCCATAAATGTGCTTATGTCTGCATGTAGACTACCCTCATCTTATGTTTGTGAAGCTTGATAATCACAGAGTCAATATTTTGGTAGTCCTGTTTATTGTCTTAGCTTCTGTTTTTCTTCTAAGACACAACAACAACAATAACAACCCAGTATGGTTCCACAAGTGGGGTCTGAGGAGGGTAGAATGTACACAGCCTTACCCCTACCCTGAAAGGGCAGAGAGACTGTTTCCGATTTACTTCTAAGACACTGATAATGATAATCTTCTTCAGTAGAAGATGGCACAGAACAAAGGCTGGACTGAGATTGTAGGTGTGGGTAGAAAAAGATGGATGCTTCTGTAATTTTATTTTCATGAAGTTAACAAGTGCTCTTTTCAATTGTTAGATTTAGGTCGTGCAATTTTACCACGCTGCAATCATTGTGAAGTAATGGGAACATGATGACTAGATATACTCTTTTTTAGGCTGTTGACTAAGGTCGATAGTGTTTAAGCTGCAAGCCTTGAACTGTTGTTTTGGGTAGCAAAGTGTCCCCACTCCAACTTAAAAGAGGGAATAGTGGAATTCTGTTTCAAACCTATTAGTAGTAAAATATGTGTGCTGGAAACCAGTGATTCCTACCTAACTTAAAGTTGGTATGATGTCAAAAATTGATGGTATACTCTACTATTCAAACCAAATATGGCTTTGTGGAGAGATCAGAATTTTCATGAAAGATTATACTTTTGAAAAATTTAATGCCAGAGATATATTCACTTATGCGGCTTTCTTGATTGCCTCTACGTCGGGCAAATTTGGTTAATATTTTTAATGTGTGTATCTGCGGTAATCTTATTTCTTTCGACGGAGAGGGGGTCCACCTTCTTCTATTTCTACATCTAGGATTCGACTTGTATCATGGATGCTAATAGGAATTCAACCATTTATGGCAAGGAAAAGTTTGATTCAGAGGGAGAATCTTAGCCCCTCTAATGAATATTTTGTCACATCATGCTAAAGATGAATGTGCATTCATTTCAACAAGGTGCTAAATTATGTTGCGGTATTAGAATATTTTAGAAGGGGAGTCTGTAACTGGTAAAGTTATTGCCAGGAGGTCACATTTTTCAAGCCGTGGAAACAGCTGCTTGCTGAAATACAGTGTAAGGTTGCGTACGATAGACCTTTGTGGTCCGGCCTTTCCGCCGATACCGCGCATAGCGTGAGCTTAGTGCAACGGGCTGCTTTATTTGTTTGTTTTTTTGTATTAGGATATTTAAATTTGCAGGTGACCAAATGAGAAAAAGGATGAGCTGTTCTTCCATTACATTTATTTCTGAAGCAAATGGTTTTACTGGGAGTTCATGGCTTCTGATAAGGAACTATCATTGGCTATTGTGTTTGGTTCTAATTTGTCTAGGTTATTTTTGGCAGTCACGAGCTGTTAGTTTTCTGATAAAACTTAGCATGTACTTGGACCATTAGTGGTAATTAACATTGTTTTATTCATTGGATGCAGTTTTGACTTCTTCAAAGGGCTTATCAAAAGAAAAATGAGCTGAAGGAAAGCACAGTATGATTTCTGCCTGCATTTGGTGACATTCTGCCTTAAAAAAAAACACTATTTTATTACCAAACACTAAGAAAGAAAAGTCTTTCTGTTTCTGTTCAATTTTCGGGGCAGTTGCTTTTTCCTCTGAAGAATCTACAATTACTTATTACTTAAATGATTTATTTTGTTCAAATAGTCTAAAAAAATTAAGGAGGAATAATTCTTTGTTAGAGCAGCTCCTTAGCCTGCTGTAGACTTATTAGCATGAGGACTTTGAGTCCCACGGAGAAATAGTGACATAGGAGTTTAAACAATAATTACAAGTTATAGCTGTAATTCTTCAAATACTATCAAAGATGATGCTATGATGGAACACCAACAACAGCATTTGCTTCTTCTGTTGGTAATAAATAAATAGCAAATGCTATATCTTAGTTAACCAGTAAAAATAGTACGGTATAGCCAATTTTCGGACTGATTATTTAAAAATAGTCAGTGTTTACCAAGTCAATAAAAAATAGTTACTATTTTACTGCAACAGAGACCAGTCCAGCATAATATACTGGGCTGGTATACTTTGCTGGCTCCAGTATAATATACTAGAGACTGAAGCATCAGTGCTCCAAATTCCAGTATATTATGCTGGACAGGTATATTTGTTGGAGTTGCTGGAATTCCAGCATAATATACTGGCGTATTTTTCGGGTTTTGAGTAACATTTTCGCTCAAATTTATTTTTATATGAAAAATGGTTAAATTTCGATTACTTTTGAAATTGGGCTATTTTTAAACGATAAGTTGTAAACCTGGTTATTTTTGAATTTCTCTCGGTTAACCATCAAATTAATGTCCGCCGGAAGAGTATTTTATGAAGGATGAAATTAGAACACCAACAACAATTTCTGACCACATTTTGTTAGTAATAGGCTAATAGCAAATACTACTATCTTACTAGGGGTTAGCGTCCGTCGGAAGAGTACTGAGCCAATTCAGGAAAAGAATTTACTGCTACTTTTTCCAACGTTAGAAAATATTCGTTAGAAATTAAATAAAATAAAATAGTTACTTGTATTATTTAACTATTTTCTTTCAACGGAATGTACTCAGACATAGTTTGATATATAAATTATTTATATATTACTTGGTAATAATTTCAGACGGCTGAAATTTACGTGAAAACTAAATGTCTTTAACGTGGGTTTAATTTCAATGAATTGTTTGAGTAGCCAGTTATTCTTTGGTTGTTGTTGTCATTCTTTACCCACACTAGATGTATCCTCTAAGAAGGAAAATTAACTGTAGCACCATATGTAATTGTACTTCGATGTGGTTTAATGGATGGCAGTTGCCCCTTATTATAGCTGGCTCAGTGCTTCCAACCAGTCACGAGAAGCAATTATTCATCATAACGATATACTGTTACTAGATCTGTTGGTACCATTTGGCGACATGATATCACCAGAAACATACTGAATGGGGATATACTTTAAAACCAAGCAATGCTCCTACAGTGAGAACGTACAGTTTATGGGTCATTTGGTTTCCTTTCCACATAAGTTAAAGCAAAAATTTAATAATACATGAATCTTATTTAATAATTAATATATTTACCAAGGTTAGTTTAAAATGCAATTGAATAGTGGATGTGGATCCATCACTTTGTCTTTCTCTATTTAAAATTTATCCACCACTCATATGTTATGGCATTTCTACTAAATCAAACCCTTGCATGCGGATGAATTAATAATGCATAATTGTAATACAGAGATTACAATAAGGTATTATTTCTCCTTGGATGCTTGTTTGATGTATTAAAATTGCTATACAATTTACAACTAAAATGTGTTTACTTTTTTAAAGAAAATAAAAGTTTGCTACTGCAAGAGTTAGTTTTGTTTTAATCAATGTATTACTAAATACTAATACCTGCATTTTATCTCACATTCTTTTTCACATAAAATAATGCATGAATCGCCACATAACTTATGCATAAATTATTTATGATGATACAAAAAGTAACAACCAAATATTAATCTAATAATGCTGGATATTATGTGTTAAATCTCCTTAGCAGACCAACATCATTTGGTTAAGGGTATGTGCGTGATAAAATAATCTTGCATCCTATTCCGGCATTCTTATCTCTTATTCCTTAGCCTGCCGATGGAGATATTTTGATAAATCATACTCCTCTAACAACATTATAATTACATGAATTGAATTTACATCGATAAGTGGTGATTCATAAAGCTGACCCTGACACTAACGATTTGAAGCTAAAGCGTAGTTGTAATTGGGGGTGTTCATGGATATTCAAAAATTAACTAAACCGATAGAATCGTATCGCACCGAATAATTTTTAGGTTTCTTTTAAAAAAATGTAGGTTTTTATTTAAATCTATAACTGTACCGATAATTAGGGTAGGTTTTTTATTTTATAAAAATAAACCAAAAAAATACCGAACCTTACCGAATAAATTTTACATGTGGAAAATATGTTTATAAAGTAAGTTTAAAAATAATACTGCATTAACATTTTCTTTGGACCTTGGAATTATGAAAATTATTATAAGCCACCAAATAATTATACTCAAAATACTAATTCCTAAAACCTATTATGCTACTTCTACTTAAACTAAGTTATTTCAGGTATCTTAGCAAGACACAAAATATTCTAGCTTATGAGTAGCAAACTATAATGTATTGAATATGTTTCCTTTCATACAATTTACATTTATCTTTTTAAATATTTAATCTTCTATAGACTTTATTCTTGAGTCCTAGCTTGGTTAATATCTTTTCACTCGTGTGACTTAGATTTTTTTGCCTTTGCTTGGTTTGTTTTGTGATGTTGTAGAATAGTTAACGGATATATACTCTAGCCATCTTTTATTGTTTTAATTCATCACCCTTCTATCAGTAAAAATGCCTAGAGAGTTTGGTTACGTCCTATAAAAGAACATATGTAATTGCAATCTACTTTTACTAGTGAATTTTACATAATATTTTAAAAAATATCAAAAATTAATCGAACCGTACCGATGCCGAAGAGAAACCGACATGATTGGGACGGTTTTAAAATGTCTAATTTTGGTTATACATAAGAGAATAACCCAAAAATTGGTTTGATACTAATTTTATAAAATAAACGTCCGAACCGAACCATTGACACCCATAGTTATAACCTAAATTATTGTTTCACACCTTCACACATAATCTACAATTATTGCAAAGGCATCCGTCTTAAAGTAAATTTTACATTCAACTAACTACAATACTTGATAGATTGTACAAATATTTTCATGCTAGACCTATGTTCACCCTAAATATCAGATAACAATTAAATTTGTAAGTGGTTTTACTGATACGTGGATTAATTTGACATAAAGTGATAAATTAAATTGCAATTAAAGTGAGTGATGATAAAGCAAATTCAAAGTGTATAACTTGAACAGTTATAGCCTTGTAAAGTAAGACTCACTTAAACCGGATGCAATTCAAACGATATCAAAATACAGAAGAATAGTAACTTACAAAAAAATATTTTACTGCTTTGGGATGCGTGTTACAATGTCCTTTACAAGTAATTATATAGTAGGGAAGTCTTATATTAGGTACAACTCTATAAAAGGTAAAAGATCTTCTAATTTGCTGATTTACCAGTTCCTTATCGATACGTGCTGAGATTTCTGTTGTAATATCCGGCAGCTCCTGGATACTTCGGCCTTCTATTATTTCAATCTTTTGTTAGTTATACAGGCAATGTTTTCTTGAGCACATTCGGGGTCAGGGTGGATTCAAGGATCATGGACTCGATATTCTCGAGGATGGACATTCTGAACTCGTATTATGGTTTGATGGGACTCGGGGTCGATATTCAATTTCTTACGTTCCGAGCCCGATCTTTCATGTAGTGGATGAGCCCGAATTCGACCGTATAAAGATAGTCCCCTTATTTTTCGAAGAATAAATGACGAGAAACGATATGAGCTTTCGATTTTCACCTCGATACTCCACGTTAGAAACGATAAAATACACGAAGTGTCTCGTCGATCACGTCTTAGTGGAATTAAATGCCTGTCAGTTGCTAGTCGGCCAATCTTGGATTTGGACTGTCATTTGAAAATTATAAATACCCTCTTCTTCATTCATTCAAACTTTACATCCAAACCTTCTTTACTCTTATTCCTTAGAAATCTCTGCATTTTCTAGCATTTGTTTTCTGATTTCTGGAGATCTTTGTAAGAACTTTTGTCTGTCTTCATTCCATAGAAAGTGTATCCTTTAACTTCCTATTTTTTTTATCTCTTTCCCTCCGTTTTAAAAAAATGGCAAAAACTTCAAAAATAGTTCCCAATAGAAGTTACTTCTATATCACAACCGGTTGCTGAGAAGACTGTTATGCATATTGTTGTCGAGTAACCAATAGTGGAACCCCCTTGAGCACATTCATACCTGGTGGGTGCTCGGTTGCTGCCGATTTCAAGATTTAAAAACCTCCATCCATACCGGACAAGTGAGAAGGTATCAAAGTAGAATTTCTCTATCACTAAAGAAATTCTCCATACGATAAAAAGGACTGCAATTGGGTTGATAAGCACGTGGTGGTTCCCGGACCCGATGAAGATATCACCACCCACGTTCAGTGATATTTAAGTGTTTATACATATACCTTTATGATGTGTCCATTAGACCCGGTTATCATCTAGTTCTACAAAAAATACGAGGTATGCCTTGGCCAAATTTGCCCTATATTCTAGAGGATCGTGATTCTCTTCTGGTTCTTTGTGAACAAAATCAATGGATGTCCATTCACCATCGACCACCTTATGCGTTTATATAGTCTCCAACTCTTTCGAGATGGGGGGAGGGGGACTGATTAAACTTGTACGCCGGGCTAGAAAAGCCTTATTCTTGAGCAACGATGAAGATCGGGATCGAGGTTGGCTGGGAATTTTGTCTGATTGATGACCTCATATTCGATCCCAGACGAGTACATGTAGTTCCCCGAGAAGTGGACCAAAAAGCCTAATTAAAGTTTCATTTTTCCAACATTTTATTTTTATTCTCTTTTCCTTCTTTATCATTGGTGTTTGATGGCGATACAGTTGTTGCTCGGGACCCGAACGTTGTCCCTCGACTTAAGGAGTGGGGTCAAGCGCATTGTCTCTCAAAAACCTAAGCAGAGGGCGTTGTCTCTCAAAAACCATCTTTTGAGCTCACATGGAGCGAACTTTCAAAAGGCCGGTGGGAGGCATATTCTCACAATGAGGTTCCTTTCACGAGTGAATAACACTTGGTTTTCTTTTGTGTTATTGAGTTCTTACTCATCTTGTTTCCCTTTGCAAGTCTTTCCAAGGATGTAGCAATGAGGCCTCCATTCGGTCCAAGTCCCTTGCTCTAAGACAATATAAGGAAAAAGAAGAGAAAAGGGCTCCTTGCCTCCTTCTCCAAATTCAAAGAAGAAAAAATCAAAGAAGAGGCCTGGTGCAAAAATCTAAAGAAAGCACCAGTTCTCAAGTACTATCATGAGACTCTCTCTGCTGGCTGAAGAAGAAGAAAAAGAAGTTGATGATGATGATGAACTGGTGGCTCGCGTGCAGTTGCAGTTCGAGGAACAAGGAGCCCCTGAACCAGAGAGAGGTGAGGCCAGTCTTCCTCAACCCAGGGAGGTCGATAAGGAGGTCATGATCGAGGCCAGTGTGGAGACAACGGTCGGGTCCAATATGGAGGTCGTGGTCGAGGCTTACCGAGATGAGGGTAGTGCCCCGAATGATGTACTCGATGTGATAAAAATCATTGAGTCACCTTCGTTCACTGACTCTATGATCAACGAGGCTCAGGTAGTGAAACCTCACCCTAATGAGGGGGCCCATGGAGCAGACGACCCCTTTCGCGGATTTTTTCGATAGCATGGACTCTACCTCCTTGGAGGACGTCACCGGTTTGGATGACTTAGAGGTGATAATGAAGAGTCCATATTTGGGAACAAGAGGTCCTTATAAACTCCCGAAATTGGTCAACCAATTCCCAACTTCAAGCATGGATCTTAACCGGAAGGGATCGATTATTATCTCGATTCTGGTGGACTTTTGGGTCCTTTATGCCCCCATAGGGGTGGCAAGTTACCTTCGGTTCTTTGTTACAGAGGAGGATCAAGCCAAGATGAATGAGGTGGAAGTGCCCTGGCTATTCAATGAAGCTCAACAACATTAAATCAGGTAACTTTAGACACCTCTTGATGATTCCTAGTTTGTACTTAGATTAATTTATAGATAATCATAACCTTTCTCTTTATGTTTGTAGGCCTCAGTGCTTACTTTTCTCCGGTATGAGGAAGAGTTAAACCAATATGAGGCCGAGATTCGAGGGCCTATTCAGAAGGGAGATGCTTTCAATCTTCTAAGTGAGCAAAGTGAATGGGCGACCAAGAGCCTCTGAGCTGAGCTAGAGGTGCCTTAGAAGGAGCATGCCAACCTGGCAAGCAGGAAATAAGAGCATTTGAGGTTAGTGATTATGGTTCGGACACGATGACCAACGGTCCGAACTCAAGGTCCAAAAGAGGCTTGATCATATTGAGTAGTCCTAGGGTGGAGGTGGATGTAGTAAAGGTCGAGGCTGAAGAATAAAAAAGAAAAATGGATCGCTTGGCCTCATAAAAGGAGACGCCTCGAGCATAATTGGCTTTGGCTGAGGTCCATCTTCGAGTTTTAAAGAGAAAAACCTTGCTGCAGGCCAAAAAGATCGAGGAGCTCCAGTTTTAGCTAAATTCGCCCATCTCTGATTGAGAAAATCTGGCCAAGGAGCTTGAGATGGTCAAGCCGGAGAACAAAGTGGTTAAAGTTGATGCAGATGAGATGGTGGCCGTTTATAAGGCTGATGCCAAGGCAGCCCAGGTTCGAGCAAAGGATATCATCGAGTACGTGAAGTGGCAATCTCGAAGGGAGGACCTAGAGGAAATTCATGCTCGGGGTTTTGACTTATCGGTTGAGATTGAGAGTGCCAAGGACTTAAATCTGAGGCAAAAAATTGGTCTATCCCGAAGATGATGAAGATTCTGAAGATTTGGGCGAGCCCGAGGGTGGAGGAGACCTTGAAGGCGATGATGCGGTCCCCGACGGAGACTAGGCCACTTAGGCTCTTTTCAGATATTTTTGGTTTTTGCTTTTTGTATCACTTTTTTGGTTGAGGCCTTTTGGCCTTTGTAAAAATTTGTATCGAGGTCATTTTGGACCTTGTTAAAATCTTTTGATATGTATATAAAGCTTTCTTCCCCTGAGCAATTTTTGAGCTTTTTTCTTTGCTTTGTCATTTATATTTCCAAATATTAAAATGCCTTATCATGAAATAGTTAGATTATGCTCGGAGGTTCGAACAAGCCTTGTCTTCAACATTATTTTATTGTTAAGGCATCATGGGGGTTCGGTGTGACCGAAATTTCCCCCCAAAGTACTTATACTTTTTTTAGATTATATTTTATTGAGGGTAGCCTTTAGAACCAGTTAATCATTTTTAAGGCCTTGCTCTTTTGTTACTGGTCTCGGACGTCTCTGAGCCGTGTTTATATAGTTGATAAGTAGGGATTTTAGCCTATTATTTTCTCTCTTTTACTTGTGTTTTGAGCCAAAAATACGTGAAGATATTTCCGAAAAATAATGTAATATGCTTGTTTGCAGGGATTGTTCAAAATGAACCAAATGAGCCATAATCAACTCATAAAGGAGTCAAAACTTGAACAAAAACCAAGCCTGGGCCAAAAGATAAGAAATATGGACCATGGCAGAATATCCGTGGTCCGCGAAAGAATCGACGTGGTCACGAACTCTATTTCGAGGTCCGCAAAATGAAGAATTAGAGAGATGGATTTTTGGGCTATAACATGAACGCGTACCACATCAAAACAGTGAATCCGCTAAAGTACCGCCGCGGTCGCGATTGGAGTTATGCGAACCGCAGTTGTTAAGGTTCAGAGAGTTCACATTTCAAGATAAAACAAGAAGTGCGGTCCGTGTTAGAATTATGCAACCGCAATGGAAATTATGCAGCTCGAGAAACTCACCTCAACCCATCTAGAATTTAAGAATGCGGATAGTGGTAAGAATTACGCAGCCGCAAAAGAAAGAGTGTGGCCGAGGTAAGAATTACGCGGCTGCGAAACCTCTGTAGGGGTATTTTTATCCGTAAATTTCAGCTTAGTATAAATAGATCTTTTTGATATTTTTAGAAGAAGTTATGTTTTAGCTGAGCACGTGAAACGACTGAACATTCCTCTTTTGAAAATTTTGTACTATATTCATCTTTTAACATTAGATTTTTATCTTTTAATCTAGTAATTCATCTTTTAATATTTATCTTTGATTTCTATTATTTCCATAAGTAGCTAAAAATATAGCTAGGGTTGTGACCTGCGTAGCTAAACCCATAGTTATGTTTATGACCTAACCCTAGTGTGGGTATTTGATAGGTATTGAATTTTAAGGCTTAAATGTGTATGGGTTAGTGATATTTAGCCTAGTTCTTGCTAGAACTATAGAATTAGTGGTTGCAAGCACTGATTCATGCCTTTATGACTTAGTCTCTGCTTGAGAAAGAGGGACTAAGTCTAGGAAAGCTAGTCTAATAAGGAATTGGGGTGAACTCAAGAAATTGATAGCCCTAATTAAAGTGTTAAACCTAGATATAGTAATGCCCGACTTGAGTTAAAATCACTTGAATTGCATGAATACCCATTTGGACTTGAGAAAGCTAGATTTGACAAAATCACTCAAACTACCGAGAGGTATAGAGTGAATACCCGGGTGTGATAGCTATATTACGATCCTAATTAATCATACGATTGACCTAGATTCTTGTTACCCATTAGATATCCACCTAGGTAGAAGACACTACCATAGTCCCTTTAAACCCTTGAAAATAAACAACAAAACATTGTACTCAGTTTCAAATATTGCATGCAATAGAATAGAAGTAGAAGTAGAAATCAAACCAAACATTTGTGGAAGTTTAATTAGATTCAAACCCGCATCTAGATCAGATATAAACCTAATTCCAATTATTAACTTCTTGTGGATTCGATCCGGACCTAGTTGGGTTAAAACTGCATCGATCATCCTCTTTACTCAATAGTAGTGCATCTTGGTCCCAATAGATGGTCGTAGCCTTTTTAGTTCGGGTGTTTCCTATCGTTCTCCCAAGTTATCCGGGCTTGCCTAATATAATAGTCCTCGAGTGGGATGGCCATAGCCTTTAAAATTCTGGCGTTACCTAATAGGTCTTGTTCCCCCGAGCTCTAATTGCTCGAACCGTCCAAGTTTGTTTTTGGATGGTAGTCTCCGATTGAGAGTGATTGTTCTAACTCAAATTAAGGTGGCCCTTGGGCTCGATACCTTTAGGGGATCGGATGTAGGAAATTCGTTGAGAAATGCAAGATAATTTTTAAAAGGACAGGATATTTATCTGCAAAGAAATGACTTCTTTTTATTCTTATGCATAATAATTATACGTGTACATGGTTTGGGCCAAGGCTCGAGCAGTCTATATGGGCACATTTAATTTGACCATTTTTCCCTTACAATAAATCCTATCGATCAAGACCCTTCAATCATGAAGTTTCTTTTCTTGCTAAAGTCGATATCCGAGGGTAATACCCCATAGTATTCGTGGTTGATCATAGAGAGAATACTCAGATATTGATAATGTGATCTTTGACACCGATCATGACTGGCCTTCTATTCTAAGTTAGCATGATTCATTGTTGCCTCGTTAAAAACCTTACCGAAAAACCCATTTGGGACAAAATCAGTTCAAGGGAGAAGAGTGCAACGCATGCTTTCATACCTAAAATATGTACTGCTCCTTATTAGTTACCTGCAAGCGTTAGTTAAAAAACAAGTAAAAAGAAATGAATGGGGTCATACCTTAGCAATAGTATCACTTCAAGTGAGTTATGCTCCAGTTATTCTGTAGTCGTTCACCGTTCATTTTCCCGAGTTTGTACGATCCTTTTCCGGTGACCTTGAGAATTTGGTACAGTCCTTCACAGTTCGGCCCCAACTTTCCTTCGTTCGGGTTTCGGGTGATAAGTATGACCTTCCTTAGTACTAAGACCCTAGTATTAAAGTGTTGAAGGTTGGCCCTTCAACTGTAATATCTCTCCATCCGCTATTTTTGGGTGGCCAACCAGACAAGGGTGGCTTCGCGCCTTTCATCTAATAGCTCCAGGCTCGTACTCATGGAATCGTCATTCGATTCCTTTGTTGCATATCGAATTGATACTTTGTTCTCTGACTTCTAACAATATTAGAGATTCGGACAATGAGAATGGGGCGGCCCTGGTACTGGACTTCAAGGTCGTACGGTATGACTATAGGACTTTAGATAGGATTTCCTTCCATTTTCCTTTGGCGTCGGCAAACCTCTTTTTGATGTTTTGGAGTATGGTTTTGTTGGTCGATTATGCTTTTCCGTTCTCACTAGAGTGATAAGGTGTTGATATGATCCTTTTGATCTTATAATCTTAGAGAAATTTAGTTACTTTGCTGCCGATAAATTTTTTCCCGCTGTCGCACACAATTTTGGAAGGCATTCCGAACTGACATATGATGTGGTACCAAATGAAAATGATGATTTCCTTCTTCCTGACCTTCTCGTATGCATGGGCATCAACCCACTTCAAAAACTAGTCAGTCATAAACAATATAAGTGAGCATTATCGGTTGCTATATAAGGGGGACAATAATATCCATTCCCCACTTCATGAACAACCATGGTGACAAGATCGAATGCAACAGCTCTCCGGGTTGATGTATCATCGAAGAGTGTCTTTGACATTCATCACATTTTTGTATAAACACATTTGCATCCCTTTCCATATCTATCCAATAGTAGACATCTTTGAGTATTTTTTGAACTAGTGATTCGGCACCTGAATGATTTCTGCATGTGCCTTCATAAATTTCCCTCAGAATGTATTTGGAGTCTCATGGTCCTAGACATATTGCTAGTGGACCATCAAAAGTTCTTCTGAAAGAGGTTCCATCTTTGAACAAGCTAAATCGGGCTACCTTCTATTCAGGGCCCTCGATTCATTTAGATTTGAGGGTAGTTTACACGTCCTCAAACATTCTATATATTTATTTCTCCAGTTCTAAGTCAGGCTTGTGGATTTTATCTCGGCGTGGCCCTCTTCCACTACCGACTTCATGAGTTATATGACTGCCCCTAAGTTGAGCTCGTCGTCCTCGACCGATGACCCTAAGTTTGAAAGGGCATCCGCCTTGTCATATTAATCCCGAGATACGTGTTGCAAAGTCCATTACTTGAACCGATATAATGTTACTTGCAGCTTGTCCAGGTACCTTTGCTTTCGTTCTTCTCTGACCTTGAATGTCCCATTAACTTGGTTCACTACGAAGAGGGAATCACACTTAGCTTCGATCACCTCCACCCCCAAGCTTTTGGCTAGTTCGAGACCCGCAATCATGGCCTCATATTGGCCTTGGTTTTAGTCAATTTCATAGTTATAATAGATTGTCTAACTATGTTGCCTATATGCGGCTTCAATAAGATGCCATGTTCTAACCCTTTTGTGTTCGAGGCGTCATCCGTAAAAAGGTTCCGGATTCTCGAAGACATCCCCGAGTTTATCAACAACTCTCTTTTGAACTTGGGTATCAGGGCCGGCGTAAAGTCGGCCGCGAAATCTACCAAAATTTGAGATTTAATGGTTGACTGGGGTCGATATTCAATGTCGTACCCACTGATTTCTACGGCCCATTTGGCCAAATTTCCCGAGAGATCAGGTTTATGCATTATATTTCTTAATGGGTAAGTAGTCACAACATATATAGGATGACACTGAAATTATGGTTTCAGCTTCCTAGAGGCACTTAGCAAGGCGAGTGATAATTTTTCTAGGTGACGGTACCTAGTTTCTGTGTCACTTATAATTCCTGCTAATATAGTAAATTGGAAATTGCGTACTTGCTCTTCCCAGAACAGGACTCCACTTACCTCTATCTCCGATGCTGCCAAGTATATATATAGTTGTTCATCTGTCTTCGATGCGTGAAGCAACAGTGGACTTGATAGATACTGTTTGAGCTCTTTCAAGTCCCGTTGGCACTCTAGGATCCATGAAAAGTTCTTCTTTTTCTTCAGTAGAGAGAAGAATTAGTGGCTCTTATTGGAGGATCTTGAGATTAACCGACTGAGGGACACTATATGTCTGGTTAACCTTTACATTGTCCGCCACTGTGATATCTTCGATATCTTGATCTAGATTCCCTGGTTGGTTACCATAAACCCGAGGAATTTACCCGATTCAACTCCAAATGTACATTTTTCCAGGATCAGCTTCAGATTGTACTTCTTCAATATGCTGAAGGTTTCTTGGAAATGTTTTAAATGGTACTCCGATCGCAATGACTTAACAATATATCATAAATGTAAACCTTCATTGATTTTTCTGTTAGTTCCTCAAAACATCTGGTTTATTAGGCGTTGATAAGTGGTACCGGCATTTTTTAGTCCGAACGACATCATGTTATAACAATATGTGATGTATTTAGTGATGAAGGAGATTTTATCCTGACCATCCAGGTTCATCCATATTTTGTTGTAACTAGAATAGGCGTCGAGAAAACGGAGGATCTCATTGTCGGTCGTGACATCGATCATGCGATCGATGTGGGGTAAAGGAAAAGATTCTTTGGGACACGCTTTATTTAAATCATTATAAATATACACACATTCTTAATTTGTTCCATTTTTAGGGGCTACTACCACGTTTGCTAACCAATCCAAGTATTTAACCTCCCGAATGGACCCTATTTGAAAGAGTTTGGATACCTCATCCTAGATGAAGGCATGTTTGACCTTGGACTAGGGTGTCTTATTCTGCTTGACAAGGTTGGATTTCACGTCCAGGCTTAGCTTGTGAGTGGTTATCTCTGGTGGGATCCCTGTCATATCAATATAGGACCAGTTGAAAAAGTCTATGTTAGATATAAAAAATTTAATAAATTTTTTTCTTAACTTGGGAGTTAACCTCGTGCCTATGTATACCTTTCGATCGGGTAAAGACTCGATCAATATGACTTGTTCCAACTCATCGATCGTTGACTTAATAGCGTCTGAATTATCGGGGACTATAAAAGATCAAGAAACCTCATAATCATTGTCTTCATCAGTCCCTTGCTTATCTGGTAGGGTTGTGGCATGTGTCGATAATTGCTATTTAGCCTCTTACTTTATACCCAAACTTGGTTCCTTTGACGCTGCGAGTGTTGATATCGAAATCACCTCTTCGACTGCAAATATTTCCTTTAAGGTTGGTTGTTCTCCCAAGATTGTTTTAATCCCTCCTAGCATCGGGAACTTCAATACTCAGTGAATGGTCGAGGGTACTACCCTTATGTTTTGGATCCACGGACTCCCCAACAGGGCGTTGTATCTCATGTATCCTTCGATCACATAAAACTTGGCCTCCTGGATGGTCCCGACGGCATTTACTGATAATGTTATATCCCTCTTAGTGGTTTCAAATGACATGTTGAATCCGTTTATAACTCGGACTGTAGGCACGATTTGATCTTGTAGGTCGAGCTGTTCTACGACCCTCGATCGAATGATATTGGCTGAGCTACCTGGATCAATTAACACACGCTTAACGCGAGACCTATTTATGAGTACAGATGATCATTTACCCCACCGATGATCAATTGACCCCACCGATGATCATGTTAATGACGTGTTGAGGTTCTTCTTGTTTGGTCTGTTTATTAGAATCTCTATTTCTGAAATGTTTTTTTGGCTCGATCACTCAAGAGTTCTCGAAGGTGTCCATTTTAAAATAATTGGGCTACCTCCTCCCTCAACCGTCGATAGTTCTCTATTATGTGGCCATGATGTTAGAAAATGCGCTTAACGCTAGAGGGGGTTGAATAGCTTTTAATAAAAATCGCAGGAATAAAAGTCAAGATAAATGCGGAAATAAAATAGTAAGGAGAGAGCACACCAAATTTATACTGGTTCGCCACAAAGCGTGGTTAAGTCCAGTCTCCCGAGAGACTCTCTCGAGTTTCAACTAATCTCTGTTAAGCTTCCGGGTGCTCAACAAATCGCTACAAACTGAGAACTTGAATCACACAAGCCTCAACGACGCTTGCTCGAAGATACCGCACTTCAAGACTTCAAGTGAAGGAATTAATCTTTCCTTCTTACAACAACAAGGGATTAGAACTTCCCTTCAAGTGTATGCAAACACTTAGCACTCAAAAACAAGACTCTCTTACAGAGTGGATATGAGTAAACTTAATACGCTCAAGAACACAACAACTTCTTCAAGAGTTTGGCTCTAAAAAAACTATGAAATATATATATGAAATGAATGTAATGAAAGTATATAAGCTTATTGCAGATATGTATTCAGTTGTTGTGTTTAAATGAGAGGTTTTGAGGTGTATTTATAGCCCTCAAAGACTTAGTGACCGTTGCTTAATTTTTAATCACTGATGGTGATTTTACGCCAGCATAATCGATTATTGTATTTCCATAATCGATTATCTTTTTAACGTTCAAAAAAACTAGACGTTGGATGGCAACGATAACTAGAATAATCGATTATTCTCCATTTGATAATCGATTATTTGACCTCTCTGTAATTTCCAGATCTAGCTGGAAAATAAGGATAATCGATTATCATATAGTGATAATCGATTTTCTTGCTATTATGTGATTTCCAGTTTTAGCTGGAAACACAGGACAATCGATTATTGAAAAGGATAATCGATTATCTGTAGCATAATCAATTATAAAAACGTTTTCCAAGTGTTTAGTTGATGACCATAAATCAAGTGTGCTTTTTATGAAGATAATGATTTGGAAAATGCTTAAGTTATGTCCAGAAGTGAAAACCAATGTCAAAAACCATTTTGGCTAAGATGAAAACGTTAAAAATCATTTTGTTTTGAGTATATCAAATATGTTTGATAAAATGATTCTTTTTTTTGGAGAGAAGCCAAGACTTGAATCTATTGTCGGATCAAGATCACAATGTAAAACGACTCATTTATATCTTCGTTACTTTTCTTGATCTTGTTCTTGTTTCTTTTGTGCTTGGACTTCGACTTTGGTCCGCTAGTTAATCTTGCGTTTCTTGTTTAATGATATGACTTGATATTTGATAATCTTGCTCTTACGTCATTCATCAAACCTACAAGAGCGAACACAACTTAGTTTAATGAAAATGAAAGTGCGTTTCAATAATAACTCACGACGATTTGGCATATGTCAATTTTGCATCCACGTCGGTTTGTCATTTATCAAAACCTACAAAGATGAACACAAATTTTAGTTTTTAACGACTTGAGAGTGTGTTCCAACAATTTCCCCCTTTTTGATAATGGCAAACCGATATGGGGATATGCATAGGTTATTTTAAATAATTGATAATGACAAGCCAAGATAATTTTAACTCATGCCAAATATATATAAAGAGTTTTCATGAGTTCCCCCTCAATTTATGCCAAATATGTTAATGTGCATAGCCCTTTTTTTTTTCTTCCCCCTTTTGACATTAGCAAAAAGAAGATCTTATTGATTAAGGGAAAGAAACATTAAAATACATAATGGAAGCAAAAATATGGACTAAAAATTATTCAAAATGAGGAGCTGTAGTCATCTTCGACATTATCATCTTGTTCGGTGTTCGGTACTTCACTTGACTCTCTCGGAAAGGCGACTTGGGCATAGGGGTAGGTGACGTAGTCAAAATACCCATGAAGCTCATGAGTCAATCTTTGCACGTTTCGTTCCGTGCGAGCGACGTTCCTATCAATGCGAGTCATGGAGGTAGATAAAGATGCAAGTTGCTCCGAAATTGTTTGGAGGGTAGCAGCCGAAGGGGCACGAGGGCAACGTCTTTGAGGAGGAGGAGGAGCCGGTTGATCACCGCTACTATGAAAATAAGTTTCTTGAATTTCCCAATGTTTTGTTCGGTTTTTTCTTGGACCGACATTGGTGTTAATATCTAAGGTTTGAAAAAGAGCTATTATGGTAAGAGCATAGGGGAGTGGCTTATCATCCCTGATGGCATCATGCATGTGGGTCATTACAAACTTGCACCAATTGATGCGAGAACCGTTAATTATTGCATGCATGAGTTTGGCACCCTCATGAGAAAGTGTGGTATGATTGAATTTTCTTGGTTTGAGAACGCAGGTTATGAAATAAAAGATGAGACGATATTCCGGGAGCATTCGAGTAATGGTTGGGCGACGTTGCTCCGGACTTGGAACAAATTATCCAATTCCAATTTGGTGGAAGAGGATTTTGCTCATCAAATAGGGCTCCTTCGTCCCCGGTGTAGAGTGCTATATTTTCGCCATTTCGTGGAAGTTTTGTGAGGATGTGCATGTTTTCCTCATTTAAGAGAATGGGAACTCCATTTACATTTGAAACAAGTTCACCATCGTCATCCTTCCTTAGGTTTGAGTAGAAGGCGCGAATTAGATGTGGGTGAATGTAAGAGAATTGAAGATAGAGGAATTCAATAAGGTGGCTTTGGATTAGTATGTTTCTCGTTGATGAAGGGATGGAATTGCCAAGATATCGAGCGGTTGAGAAACGAGGAGGACGAATCTCTCGATTCTCTCTAAGTATCGAAAGAGTTCGGTGTCACTTTCGAACCACAAAAATGATCCGTCTTTGTAGCAATAAATGGATGGAGGAACGATGGAAGAAGAGGCAACCGGAACGAGCTCTTTTAGAGTTTTTGGCAGCCATATTGATACCACAAGACAAGAACTTGCAAAGAATTATGATTTTTGGGAAGAAAATTTGAGAGAAGATGTTTGGAATGTGAAAGTAATGAGGGGAGATCACTCATTCATAGGTGAGAATGTTTGAAGATCAGATGGTGATTGAAAATCTTGAATTTAATGAGCTCAAACGGTCATAAAATGTTCAGAAGATTTGAATTTGAACCGTTGATAATCGATTATCAAATGCGGATATTCGATTATTTTATTTTGTGCACTAAATTTCGGTAAACAGAAACGCTTGATAATCGATTATCAGTTAAGGATAATCTATTATTTTATTTTTGCACTAAGTCCTGCAAAATAGAAACATATGATAATCGATTATGTTAGCGAGATAATCGATTATTTTCCACCAAAATTAAAAAAAGATGTACAGTGTGACTCAAAAGGGTTCGACTATGTTCCCCCTGACTTTGTGACTATACCTGCAAAAAAAAATTAGGCGCCTCCGACGCTCAAGTCAGTAATAGTTTAAAGAAAATGCAATATTTTATAAGTGCATGTATTAGATCATCGTGGAGTCAAGTATTCCGAGTTCACTACGAATGCGGAAGAATGACTCTTTCTCTAAAGGTTTCGTGAAGATGTCGGCCAACTGATATTTAGTTTCAACAAACTCAATTTCGACATCACCTTTGAGAACGTGATCTCTAATGAAATGATGCCTTATTTCAATGTGTTTCATCCTTGAATGAAGAACAGGGTTCTTCATCAAGCTTATGGCGCTAGTATTATCACATCGAAGAGGGATATGATCAATACTAAGACCATAATCCGAGAGTTGTTGCTTCATCCAAAGGATTTGAGCACAACAACTCCCCGCGGCTATATACTCTGCCTCAGTTGTGGATAACGCAACACTTACTTGTTTCTTACTAAACCATGAAACTATGGAACTACTGAGCAAGTGGCAAGTGCCACTCGTGCTTTTGCGGTCCAATTTGCAACCGCAAAATCAGAGTCCTAATAACCAATAAGTTGGCATGAAGAACCTTTGGGATACCAAAGTCCTACATTCATAGTGCCAACAAGGTATTTCATTATCCGTTTTACCGCAGTTAGGTGTGATTCCTTCGGACATGATTGATATCGAGCACATAAACAAACGCTAAACATAATGTCCGGCCTACTTGCAGTAAGATAAAGAAGGGATCCGATTATACCTCGATACTTCTTTACGTCTACTTCCTTACCTTTTTCGTCCTTGTCAAGATGATCTGATGTGCTCATGGGAGTAGCCATTACTTTGGCGTTGTTCATTTCAAAAAGTTTGAGCAATTCCTTGCAATACTTAGATTGACAAATGAAAGTCCCTTCTTTCATTTGTTTCACTTGCAATCCCAAGAAGAAATTGAGCTCACCCATCATTGACCTTTCGGACTCACTTGTCATTATTTTTGAAAATTCCTTGCACAAAAATTCGTTAGTAGCACCGAAAATAATGTCATCTACGTACACTTGAACCAAGAGGATGTCTTTGTTTTTACCCTTGATAAAGAGTGTTGTATCAACTTTCCCCCTTTTGAACTCATTGTCCAAAAGAAATTTACTCAAGCGTTCGTACCAAGCTCGAGGAGCTTGTTTAAGACCGTAGAGTGCCTTCTTGAGTTTGAAGACATGATTAGGGGACTCAAAGTTTTCGAAACCCGGGGGTTGTTCAACATACACTTCCTCTTTAATAAATCCATTGAGGAAGGCGCTCTTGACATCCATTTGGTATAATTGAAAATTCATAGATGAAGCAAAAGCTAGTAATAACCGAATAGCTTCTAAACGTGCTACCGGTGCATAAGTTTCTTCAAAATCAATACCTTCTTCTTGATTATACCTTTAGCGACAAGCCTAGCTTTTTTGTTACGGAACACCCATTTCGTACCAATTACGGTGTGATTATTGGGTCTTGGCACCAATTCCCAAATGTCATTTCATTTGAATTGGTTAAGCTCCTCTTGCATTGCCAAGGTCCAATGCTCATCCCCAATTGCTTCGGAAATGGTTGAAGGTTCTATTTGAGAAACAAAGGCCATGTGTCCTACAGTGTCCTTAAGAGAGTTTCGAGTACTTACCCCTTGTTCGATGTTGCCAATTACCTTGTCGAGAGGATGGTTTTTAGATGTCCTCCAGGCGTTAGGCATCATCGCTTCTTCCTCATGTGGATGTATCTCTTCCAAGAGTTGTTCCACGACTTCGTCTTGGACTTCCTTTGGGCTCTCCTTTTCCTCATTGTCTTGAAGATTAATCTTGTCCAATGAATCTTCAAGATCATCACAAAAATCCTTTCTTGCCAAGCGAGCATCATTTTCGGAAAACACAACGTGAGGAGACTCCTCGACTGTTAAAGTGCGTTTGTTGAAAACTCTATATGGCTTACTATGCAATGAATATCCAAGAAATATGCCTTCATCAGATTTTGCGTCAAATTTTCCTAAGTTGTCCTTTCCGTTATTATGAATGAAACACTTACAACCAAAGACTCGAAGATGGGAGAGGTTAGGTCTCCTTCCCTTGTAGAGTTCATAGGGTGTTTTCATGAGTATCGGTCTTATGATAGCTCTGTTCAACACATAGCTTGCGGTACTCACGGCATCCGCCCAAAAGTATTTGGGAATCTTTGCCTCATCGAGCATGGTTCTAGCCATCTCTTCGAGACATCGATTTTTCCGTTCCACCACTCCATTTTGGTGTGGTGTACGTGGAGCAGAGAAAGTATGCTCAATGCCTAGTTCGTCACAAAAATCCGTAAAGAGATTTTGATCGAACTCTCCCCCATGATCACTTCTTATGGAAGTGATTGTTGTGTTCTTTTCATTTTGAACGCGTTTAAGGAAGCTTTTAAAAACTTGAAAAGCCTCATTTTTGTGAGTAAGAAATAATGTCCATGTAAATCTAGAGTAGTCATCAACAATAACAAATGCGTAGTAGTTTCCACCAAAGCTTTTAGTTCTTGATGGTCCGAAGAGGTCCATGTGTAAAAGTTGTAAGGGTCTTGTAGTTGAAACCTCATTTTTTGATTTAAAAGAAGTTTTTGCCATTTTTCCTCGTTGACATGAATCACAAATAGAGTCCTTTTCAAATTTTAGATTTGGAAGACCAACTACAAGGTTTTGTGAAACAAATTTATTCAAAAGACTCATATTGACGTGAGCTACTCTACGATGCCATAACCACATATCGTCTTCTTTACTCATAAGACATTTCGCAAAATTTGATGAAGAACTTTCAAGGTTAACCATATAAATATTGTCAATTCTAATACCATGTAGAATGACCTTATTATCACTAAGGCGATTTCCCTTGTCACATAATTGGCTTATGCTCAAGCGATTGCGTTTAAGACCCTTAACTAATAAGATTTTATCAATGGAGGAGGATTCGTCCTTACCAACCGAGCCAATGCCGATTATTTTTCCTTTGTTG
Source organism: Nicotiana benthamiana (assembly GCA_034376525.1). Lineage (NCBI taxonomy): Eukaryota > Viridiplantae > Streptophyta > Magnoliopsida > Solanales > Solanaceae > Nicotiana > Nicotiana benthamiana. The sequence goes on from CM067336.1 coordinate 109,949,509, forward strand.
TTATCTCCAAAGACTACGTTTCCTCCTTTGGTAGGTCTTAGTTGGAGGAATTTGGATGCATCTCCGGTCATGTGCTTGGAGCATCCGCTATCAAGGTACCAAAGTCCACGTGATGCCCTCAAGCATACCTACAAGACAATTTAATGAGTTTTTGGTACCCAAGCTATTTCGGGTCCTTGTGTGTTAGGTGCAAAATGGTGGTGCGATTGACATGTTGTGAGATGCCTATGTCTAGTGAAACAGACAGGAGCTATATGTCCTATTCTATTGCAATAATGGCAAATAACGTTGGGGTTATGCATTCTTCTAGGATGATAATAGTTAGAGGGTCTAAATTCATTTACCCTATTTTTAGAAGTATAATTTTGATGCAATTTTTGAAAATCTTTTCTAGGTGTTCTAAATTGCACAAAATTTCTTCTAGTGCTTATTCTAGGATGTATAGCGATCCTAAGATTATTATTTCTAGGTTGAATATTAACATTGATTTTATTTTGCCTAAGTTGAGCCTTAGGTTGTTTAGGAATGGTTTTCTTTAGACTCATTTTTGAAACCTATACCATGTTTAGTAGATTTCAAATTTACAAGAACATCATTGAGATTTTTGTGAGAGGAATTGAATTTATTCAAGGTGCCTTTAAGATTTTCTACTTCATCTTTTAGAGATTTGCAAGATGTACAACCCTTGTTTGAACTCTCGGGTTTATCGGCGCTTCTTTTGCCATAAAATTTATTTTTCTCTTTTAGCTTCTCATTATCAAGAGTCAATTTCTCCAAATCCTTTTCTTTCAAAGAAAGTTGTTTCTTTAATTCTTTTATGGTTTTGGAAGTGCTAATAAATTCACCATATAATTCATCAAAGGCATCTTGCATATCTTCAAAAGAGAAAGAATTCTTAGAAGAAGTTTCACATACCTCTTCTTGAGTTTCCTCATGTGCCATGAGACATAAGTTGGCAGTTTCATCTTTTTCTCCGTCACGTGATTCATCCCCGGAGTCACCTCCCCAAGTGATGTAGGCTCTTTGTTTCTTGACGAATTTCTTTTCTGTCTTGATATTTGGACAGTTGGGTTTGATATGCCCAACTTCTCCACATCCATAGCACTTGAGTTGTCCTCCTTGCCGCTTTCCTTTTCGTTCATACTCTTTCCGCATGAACTTGTGGAATTTCTTAATAACGAGTCCGAACTCGTTATCTTCATCACTTGATTCCTCATCGTTTTGAGGTTGAGATTACCTCGAAGCCCGTCTATGGTGACATTTGTGATACCGATTGATTCTTGAATAGCGTCGGCTTTGGAACGCCATTCCGGAGTGAGGCTTCGTAGAATTTTCCGGACAAGCTCCTTATCCGTGAATGTCTTTTTGAGAGCATGAAGGTCATTTACGATTTTTGAAAATCGCTCAAACATATCATCTATTTTCTCATTCTCCTTCATATGAAACAACTCATATTCATGGGTTAGGAAATCAATTTTAGCTTCTCGGACTTGGTCCGTACCTTCGTAAGTGATTTCCAGTTTGTCCCACATTTGTTTGGCCGTGGTGCAACATGAGATTTTTCGATTGTCATCGGGATTTACAGCACAATACACCATGTTGATGGCCTTTGCATTATTTTCCACCTTTTTGATGTCGTCCGCATCATATTCGTCTTCCGATTTTGGGACGAGTTTATCTTCAACCCTTTTGGTGGGTAGTTGTTCTCCATTCTTTATAATTTTCCACAATAGAAAATTGTTGATTGGATGCAAATTCTCATCCTCTCCTTCCAATAAGTGTAATTAGTGCCATCAAAGAGTGGTGGCCTTGTGGAGTATTGTCCCTCACCTAATCCTGCATAAACGTTACGAGTAGAAGCCATGGATTGTTTCTCTCAAACTGTTAAGTCTTTCAGAGAGTTAGGCTCTGATACCAATTGTTAGAATATGCGTTAACGCTAGAGGGGGGGGGGGGGTGAATAGCGTTTAATAAAAATCGCAGGAATAAAAATCAAGATAAATGCGGAAATAAAATAGTAAGGAGAGAGCACACCAAATTTATACTGGTTCGCCACAAAGCGTGGTTAAGTCCAGTCTCCCGAGAGACTCTCTCGAGTTTCAACTAATCTCTGTTAAGCTTCCGGGTGCTCAACAAACCGTTACAAACTGAGAACTTGAATCACACAAGCCTCAACGACGCTTGCTCGAAGATACCGCACTTCAAGACTTCAAGTGAAGGAATTAATCTTTCCTTCTTACAACAACAAGGGATTAGAACTTCCCTTCAAGTGTATGCAAATACTTAGCACTCAAAAACAAGACTCTCTTACAGAGTGGATATGAGTAAACTTAATACGCTCAAGAACACAACAACTTCTTCAAGAGTTTGGCTCTTAAAAAACTATGAAATATATATATGAAATGAATGTAATGAAAGTATATAAGCTTATTGCAGATTTGTATTTAGTTGTTATGTTTAAATGAGAGGTTTTGAGGTGTATTTATAGCCCTCAAAGACTTAGTGACCGTTGCTTAATTGTTAATCACTGATGCTGATTTTACGCCAGCATAATCGATTATTGTATTTCCATAATCAATTATCTTTTTAACGTTCAAAAAAACTAGACGTTGGATGGCAACGGTAACTAGAATAATAGATTATTCTCCATTTGATAATCGATTATTTGACCTCTCTGTAATTTCCAGATCTAGCTGGAAAATAAGGATAATCGATTATCATATAGTGATAATCGATTATCTTGCTATTATGTGATTTCCAGTTTTAGCTGGAAACACAGGATAATCGATTATTGAAAAAGGATAATCGATTATCTGTAGCATAATCAATTATAAAAATGTTTTCCAAGTGTTTAGTTGATGACCATAAATCAAGTGTGATTTTTATGAAGATAATGATTTGGAAAATGCTTAAGTTATGTCCAGAAGTGAAAACCAATGTCAAAAACCATTTTGGCTAAGATGAAAACATTAAAAATCATTTTGTTTGAAGTATATCAAATATGTTTGATAAAATGATTCTTTTTTTTTGGAGAGAAGCCAAGACTTGAATCTATTATCGGATCAAGATCACAATGTAAAACGACTCATTTATATCTTCGTTACTTTTCTTGATCTTGTTCTTGTTTCTTTTGTGCTTGGACTTCGACTTTGGTCCGCTAGTTAATCTTGCGTTGCTTGTTTAATGATATGACTTGATATTTGATAATCTTGCTCTTACGTCATTCATCAAACCTACAAGAGCGAACACAACTTAGTTTAATGAAAATGAAAGTGCGTTTCAATAATAACTCACGACGATTTGGCATATGTCAATTTTGCATCCACGTCGGTTTGTCATTTATCAAAACCTACAAAGATGAACACAACTTTTAGTTTTAACGACTTGAGAGTGTGTTCCAACACATGAGTGCCATGATATTTTCCCATCTGGTTAGGATCTTTTTGGGTCGTGTTGGATTGCAGAGGTCGAGGCCATTTTGTGTCCTTGATGCGTCCGATAGCTGATACGATGTAAAAACATCAAAATTAAAGTTATATTTCGATAACCTTGGTGCTTCTTAGGCCCGACAGGACTGTCAAAACCTTCTTGCTCATGAGTCCTCGGTTGTTCTGACATCGATCACTTCTCCTTTCACTTCGCATAAGATTCTGCCTGGATACACTGCTTATTTGATCCCCATTGTAAGGTTGATACAGATCCCCAATCGGCCTTGGTTCACGGTCGATATCTCTCTTGACTCCGTCAACGGTTCTGATAGGATAAATGGATTGTGAAGGGGCCCCGAATTGGTCATCCTCGGCTCCGATTTTTGATTGATACCGGTTATGCACGTCGGCCTAAGTAATAGCCAGAAATTCTATCAGATTTTGCTTTAATTATTGTGAATCCACGAGCTCCGAACATCGAGTCCCTGGGTGAAAGCTTGAATGGACAAATCATTAGCGACCAATGGCAGGTCCATCTGTTCCATTTGAAACTAGGACACGAACTCTGTGAGCATCTCATTATCCTTATGTCTTACTTTGAAGAGGTCCTACTTCCTATTCTTGACCTTGATAGCCCCAGCGTGTGCTTTCACGAAAATTCTGCAAGCATATCAAATGAGTCAATAGAATTTGGGGTAAGTTGTGATACCATATCATAGCTCCCTTTGACAGGGTCTCTCCGAATTTCTTCAACATGACATACTCAATCTCATCATCCTCCAAGTCGTTTCCTTTGATGGCACATATGTGGGAGGTAACATGCTCGTTTGGGTTGATCATTCCGTTATACTTAGGAATCTCGGACATACGAAAGTTTTTAGGGATCAGCTTTGAAGCTGCACTCGGGGGGGGGGGGGGGGGGGGAAAGGTTATTGCTTGAACTTCTTGGAATTCAGGCCTTTTAGTATCGGCGGCACTCCAAGGATTTGGTCGACCCTGGAATTGTATATGTCTACCTTCTTGTCATTTGCCTCGATTTTCTTTTCACTGATTTTATCCGTTTTGTTAGCCATCAAGTATTTTATGACCTCGGGGTTAGTCCCCAACCCGTCTATATTCGACCTCTCTACGACTGGTTCGTTCCTGCGGGCGATTTCCCTGGACAGATCGGGTTCAATTTTGCTCGGTGCGTGGATTTGGTTTTGTAACTGAGTTATCTCTGCTAGTTGAGCTTGTAAAATTTCGAAGATCATCCATAGATTGATCTCGTCTCCTCCATTATTTTGAGTATTATGCACCATCGATTAGGCCCCACATGGATGCTGTTCTCGGGGTCGGTAGGCAGTTTTGTGTCGATAGTCACATGGGAGTTAGCATCTAACAGATCTGCGACTGGAATTCTGATGGGATCAATAGGTGGTACCTCGTTACCGGGCGCTATGTTATTATAGTGAGTACTTCCTTTACATCAACCTCCAAGTTATTACTTTTACAATTGCTAGATTTAGCTATATTGGCACCATAGTACTCTCATAATTGCATAAACATGAATTTTTCTTAATGTATTGCTTATTTTACAAAGAAAATATACATATTAGTTTAACTTTGAGGCATAATAATACGATCCGATCCGATCCAAACTTTAAAATCCAACCCAATCCTATATAATTTGGATCAGATTCGGATTATATTTTCTAGAATCTGAAATTCGAATCCAAAATGTGCTAAATCTGATCCGATCCATGCACAACCCTATACAGAAGAACAATAGCTTACAGAAAGAAAATAGTACTATTATATTGCTTTGGGATGCATGTGACAATGTCCTTTATAAGTAATCTAACTCCCTTTATATAGCAGGGAAGTCCTATATTAGGTACAATTTTATAAAAGGTAAAAGATCTCCTAAGTTGCTGATTTACCGGTTCCTTATCAATACGTGCCGAAATTCTCCCCGTAATATTCGATTGGTCAGGGATACTTCAGCTTTCTGTTGGTTATATTGGCAATGTTTCCTTGAGCTCATTTGTGATCAGGGTCGATTCAGGGATCATGAACTCGATGTTCCAGAGGACTGACATTTTGACCTCGTGTTCTGGTTCCTCGGGGTCGATATTTAATTCTTTACATTCCGAACCTAATCTGTCATGTAATGGATGAGCCCGATTTCGACATATACCATATACCAATAAGAAGATTTTCGGGATTTCACGGAAAGTATATCGCTACAAACACGCCTAACTAATATGGATAAAAATAAGCTAAAATAAGAAGAGCACCGTTTATAACATAAATATTGTGTCAACAAGCACATGAAACGAAACTAAAGTAAGGGATCAAATGTATGCCACCAACACTCCAACGGTATAAAAAAATAAAATACATCATCACGGCTAATTATGTTTTCCATTAATTTGAACTTCATTCGCTTGAGCTTTAAATATGATCATCCCTTAAATGTGGTAGAGGAAATAATAGCGTTAGGAACTTAGGGTAAAGGAAAGGGTATTATAAAATAAGGGTAAAAAAAAATTTAAAAAGTATTTTAAAATTTTTTTTATAAAATTTTTTAAAAAAATAGTGCATCTTATCGGTTTATCGATAAACCGATAAACCGAAAAGGATAGAATTGAAATCGAAATCGATAACTTGATAAGGAAAATTTCGAAATCGAAATCGATAAACCAATATCGATAAATCGATAACAAATAATCGATTAAATTTATCAATAAACCGATTCGAATACACACCCCTATTTACGCCCTCTGGATGAGGCCCGCCTTTTGAAATATTAAAGAATCGATATGCAATGGAGAAACGATTTGCTCCCATTCACGTGTCAGCCTTTTATATCACCCACCTTTCACTCTCTCCACACCCCCTCCCGCAACTCTTTTTTGACTCTTCCCCAAACAGCCCCCCCTAAGGCGTTCTCTTTCCTCTTCCCGTGCCACGTCAGCATTTCTTGTCGCTCATTTGCTTTCCTTCCTTTTCTTTCCGTTCAGTTATTGTAATTTTTGTTTGTTACGGGACGAAAAATAAAAAGTTATATGGACTATATATTAATAGAGTTTTGTTTATGCAAGTATAAAAGTGTAATTTTGAAATACTAGTATGATATGCTAAATGCATCCATTTTGCTGTGTTAACAACATCTATCGCGAATCCTCACCGTTACCAATGCCTCCGCCTCCGCCGCCGCCGCCGGTGGCGGAATCTACTAGTAGATCGGCTGACTTACTGAACCGGTCCTTTAGCGGGAATAATTACAATCATAATAATAATTGGAGCGCGAATAACTCGAATCATCATCATCGTCATCGGAGTTTGACGGAGTCATCATCGTCGTCAACGGCGACGATTTTCACATCTCTATCACGGCCACCGTCTATGAGGGAGGCGATTCAGTTGACGTGCGCCGCCGCTTCCACCGGCGATCAAGTGAAGATCAACGACATCGTCGGGAACGGTATATCGGGAATTTTACACAAGTGGGTGAACTACGGCAAAGGCTGGAGGCCTCGGTGGTTCGTGTTGCAGGATGGAGTTTTATCTTATTACAAGATCCATGGACCGGATAGGATCGTTGTGAATTCGGAGACTGAGAAAGGATCCAAAGTAATTGGCGAAGAATCCCTTCGGAGAATCTCGAGGACGCGGCCGAATAAGAGTACTAATGCTTCTACTTCTCAGGCTCGCCGGAAGCCCGTTGGTGAAGTTCATCTCAAGGTTATACTTCTACTACTTATATATTTCAGTTACCGGTTTTTTCCCATGTTAATGAGTTGTTTCAAAGTGCTTTGTGGAATTCCGATTTTATCGTATGTCCCTAGTGGAATTGAAGTTTAGTTGTTACATGCTGAGGTTTCTGGAAAGAAGGAAATTACAGAAGTGCTTTTTTCACTGTAATTAAATATGTTTTTTAATTACATGATCATCTTTACTCTTATGAGTTTGTTGAAGAAATTGGAGATTCAGTATCCTAACATATATTAGCTGCGAATGCAGAGTTTGCTTGTCATAGGCTCATAGGTTAGAAAAGCTAAGGGAGGGCACTGCTCCTCCTTAAGCTTGTGCTTCAGGGTAACGCAAGGCATGGCCTCATTACTCAATAGTTCTCTCTTGAATGAGTGGTACTAAGCAATAAATAAATTGGCGAAGAGATATATAATTGTTATGGAAAACATTATGAAAGAACTTGTAATTTCTTCTTACATTATAGATATATTTTTATTTTGTTCTTCAATATGCCTTTTTTTAAACTAAAGCTTATGCTTTGACTGTGCTTTGGGATTAAAGTGCCAATAGACCCGGAGTGCTTTTTAAATTCTTCACCTTTGACCACACTAGTGGGGGTGGGAGAAAGAGGCAGCACTACTCCTTTGAAGAAACTTTTTAAAATTTTCAGCACTTTGAAGGATAAAATCTGGATTGTTAAAAGTAACCTCTCACATCCTTAAAAAAACACTCTTCCCCTAAACTCTGCCCCTTATTCCCTTGTACATGGTGTTCATTTTGCTTAGTCTTATGGTGGTGATATTTTCTTTTTTTTTGGTGAATTAGTTCTTTGCTGAATTGTTGTAGATGTGACGCTTTCTCTGAACTGCTAACCTCTTTATTGTGATTACATATCTATTTAACAATTGAGTAGTCTTTGCTAGGTCTCATCTATCCGTGAGAGTAGATCAGATGACAAGAGGTTTTCGATTTTCACTGGAACAAAGAGGCTGCACCTGAGGGCTGAGACTAGAGAGGACAGAATAGCATGGGTGGAAGCATTGCAGGCTGTGAAGGACATGTTTCCCAGATTGTCCAACAGTGAGTTAATGGCTCCAGTGGACAATGTAGCTGTCTCAACAGATAAGTTGAGGCAACTGTTGTTGAAGGAGGGTGTGAGTGAGGCTGCTATTCAGGACAGCGAGCAGATTATGAGAAATGAGTTTGCATCTTTGCAGAATCAACTGACGGTACTTAAGCAGAAGCATTGGCTGCTCATGGACACCTTGAGACAGTTAGAGGTACCTAGCATGACTTGTGGAAAGCATCAGTATTCTTTTTCAGTTGCTTATGTGAACCTGAATGTGAAACCACTTTAGAATCTTCTCAATTGATTGCTCTTTAGGTTGGTGGCTCCTGTCTAACTTACTATTATTCTTGAGATTTTTCAGGAATACCGTGGTAGTACTTGTTTTGTTTGTTATGTTTAGAGTCTTGGATATTTGTATGAATCATATTGATTTTTCTATTTTCAGTGATAAAGTGGCACATATGTTACTCATTTGCATTTAGTGGAAGCTTTAAAAACAAAGGATCTGAGAAGCAAAATTGGGCCTACTTCTCTTTATGTCACCAGATGAATGAGATTTTCATGCTTGTGATGAAGTGACTAGTTTGTGGCTATGTGCCTCCTTTCTTGTTCATGATTGAGTTTGTGATTTGTTTCCTAAAGAAATGAAGATACTGTGTGTCATTTGTTTCTTATTGGTTCCTTCACCTAGAAAAGCCTGATTTATTGTTTTCTCTTTTTAAGACTTCTCAAGGACTCAAGCTTATCACACGTCTCCCATGTATGGAGTCTTTATTACTATTATCGAGTAGAGGCACCAAAAGGGAAACCGGTACACTAAGCTTTCTCTATACGCGTGGTCCGAGGATGCCATACCACTATGGATGTACTCTACACAACCTTCCCTTGCACTTCGGCTGGAAGTTGCTTTTATGGCTTGATTGGGTTCTCACTTGGGCATTGTGGAGGTGGAGGCAACTCTTATGTTGCTTCAAGGCTTCTCTTCTAGTATATGTACCAACAGCAATAGCAGCACTTCAATCCCAAGCAAGTCAGGCTCGAATATCTATTTCTCACTGTCTATATCGCTCCATTTGGTCCCATATCACACCAATATAAAAAAATTAGTTTCTCTAACACTAGAAGTTCTCTATATTTTCTGTTGACACATAAATCTCTCTTTGGAAAAACTAAAAGTTTTCTACTGAACATTGGATTGGAGTAGAGGCATCACGAAATTAAAAAAAAGAAGAAGTTTCGAAAAGATCAAATGGATCTGACTTGGAGGCTAATAGCTGGAGCCATGGAAACATTCCCTTCCAATACATGGTAAGGCTGTGTATAGCAGGTGAATGTATAGTGGTATGCACTGTTGATGCGATGGACATAGCATGTGATGTTTCATTAGATACCAAGCCATTTTGCTTGCGGCATTACGTGGATGTACAGTTTGGCCTTAGCTAGTGTCCTTCATTGGCTTAAAGGAGCTGAATTGAAGCGGATCTCTGATGATGGAGAGAAGGGGAAGGAGGAGGAAGAAGAATGGGAAGTGAAGAAACTTACATGCAGAGCACAACTGCTTGGACCTGGGGAAGAGAGAGAGAAACAATTGATGCGTCTTGTCTTAGGAAGGAGAAAGAGAGTATGACAATCGAAGTGGATGGCCCTTCAGTTCTTGGAAGTGCGGAATTTCTGATTGTTTTATGAATTGGAAACTTTATTAACTTGCATAAGGAGAAAAATAACAGAGTTTTGATGCCTAATTTGATCATATTTCCAACAGAGTCCTCTTTCCTTATTGTCATTTATCGACCCTATCTTCTCTTCTTTTTTTTTTCCTTCTTTCCGTTGTCTTCCCATTTGTGGTGAAATGTCCTGCTTTTGGATATGCTCCCTTGATGCCATATCATTTGTCTTTGTTAAATGGGCACAATTTTTTGGAGTAATATTTGAAATTATAGTCGTTAAGATACATGGGGATCCAAAGTTAAAGGTTAAGTTTCAGTATATGAATTTTTTGAAGATTAAGGAGATGCTATGAATAGTAATACTCTTTTAGTCTTTAATTATCTAACCTTAATTTACCAAGAAAGATAATTAACACTATCAATCAAAAGTCTTGATGGGCATACCAATTTTTTTTATGGTTTCGAACAGAGCTGACAATAGATAACTTGCATTGTATTTCAATATTGGTTGAACAACATGTCTAAAAATACTAAATTAAAAAAATAAAATAATATTAATGTGTACATCTAGAGTAGGAGCCTCATCGTTTACCTACTGGATTTCTGTAATTGTAATGTGAAATACTAGATGAAGAAGCTAGAGGGTTTCATTCAATCGAAGAGTTGGAAACTTTTGGTTTTTAACAAGTTCATTCCCCCCCCCCCCCCAAGAGAAGAAGTATGATAAGATTTTTTCATGTTTTATCATTTCAACGAAAAATTTCAGAACATATTAGTGAAATATAATCAGAAATTAATAACCGAAGTGACACTTAGTTCAGTTACCCATTTTTTCTAAAGGGATGACTAGTATATCTGAACTTAAAAAATTGGAGGAAAATACGAACTTGCTAAGTATTAGACACTTGTTCTGCAAAGGTCCTATTAGTTCCGTTATTGGACGGGTGTGCAGTTGGATATATTCACTTTTAAGGTTGATGCCGGTATTTCTAAAGGTTTTTTTTATTACTATGTCTACCTGCACTTATATGTGTTTTAGACTTCCTCTCATATGGTTTTGATGTTATGGGCATGTTAATGGTCAGTAAACTTATTTGGAATAAACTATAACAATTCTACTTTAGGGATTCTGTTATATGCAATATCTGGAATTAGACACAATGACGTGCTGCGTAGTTGGGGTGTCCTTTCAAATGTTTGATCTGTTCTTGATGTTGGTGCAAACTTCATAAATAAGGAATAGATAAAGAGGTGTAGCTTGCAGACTACTACAATGGTTTTTTGTTCTTCCCAAAGACAAGAAGTCTTTCTTTTTCTATTGTTCTTTCATTGTCTTCTCGGACAGACTTGATTTTGCAATTTTAGACCAACACCTTACGCCCACCCCTCCTGCAGGTTGCTGGTCTTGTCGCTGGATATTTGTTGTGCCCTAGTGAAGTAGTTAAAACTCATTGCCCACTTATTAAATCTGACCTTCGTGGTTTTGATTATTATATTATATCCGACATTGGAGATATTAGCCCAAAACTCTTGAGTTTTCAGGCTTTGTTATTGACCTCCATTTCTCTTGTGGCAAGCAGCATAGAACTTATAGAAGCACCCATGGATGGGATAGCCTTGATACTGTTATTCTGAGCTAGAAAGAAGGGAGATATGTGCCAATGCCCGATAAATGCCAAATATTTACAGTTGTCTTTTTTCTATTTCGATGTAGTGTAGGGTTTTTGGTGGTACCACGTATTTGGTCTAGATAATTCAGTCACGGTGTTGCTTTTCTGTGAACATTCTCTTTCTCTTCCATTTAACATGTGTCAATATGACTTCAGTATATGTAAGATGATTTGCTTCAGCAATTCATCAATTGAAAGATGACAATAACCACTTTACTTGATCAAAAAGAAAAAAGAAAGAAAGATGACAATGACATTATTGGCCAACAGAAAGGCTCGGTATCCTTATGATTTTGTACGACCAGATCTGTTGGGATTTTCCTTCTCTTTGCTGTTTGTGATAAGGTATTGGATCTTTGTTTTGCAGACAGAAAAGGTCGATTTAGAGAATACTGTGGTTGATGAGAGTCAAAGACAGTGGAAAGATGTCGGGCCATCTACTAGATTAAGGCAGGATAAATACAGTGGTATGGCTCGATTTGTTTTTGTCTTCGTTTTTCTTTGTTACATATTGATCCAAATTGTTGCCATTGGTAAAACTGAATCAAGATTGTCATATTTTTGTTTCGTCCCTTATTTTTCAATATTCTACAAGTGCTACTCCATTTGTTCCATTTTATATGACACTCTCTCCTGCTAGTCTGCTCCAAAAGAACGGTAAAATGGAATATTTGGAAACTAATCAACTTCAAATTTTCCATTTTACCGTTAATGACACGCTCTTATCGACATGGAAATGACATGACATGTTTAAGAGCACAAGTTTTAAGTGAACTTTTGGTATGTGTCAAATGTCTTTTCTTTCTTATACTTTGTGCCTAGTCAAACACCGCCATATAAAATGATGCATGGAGAGTCTAAATTTTTTTTTGAAGGGTTTCACATCCGATGTGATTTGGTTTGACTTTCTGCAGATCAAGAGGATCACTGTGGTGTGTTCAGCATGGATACATTTTGTGTTCACCATCTTTATCCTTACCTTTTAATCCTCTTGGATGTTTGTTCCAGAAGCAAGTGCAAGTGAATCGGAGGATGACAATGAAAGAGTTGATGCTGCTGAGGAAGATACTGATGATGAAGAGAATGCCTTTTTTGACACTAGGGATTTTCTTTCATCAAGTTCTTTTAAAAGCAGTGGTTCTGATTTTCGAACATCATCTTTCTCTTCAGACGAGGATGATCTGTATGCATATGCATCTGATGAAAGTGTTGACCCTGTTATTAGATCAGTTGGAACCAAGTTTCCTCATGTCAAGCGTCGTAAGAAATTGCCTAATCCCATTGAGAAAGAGAAAGGAGTCAGTCTGTGGTCGATGATTAAAGACAATATCGGGAAGGATCTCACAAAAGTGTGCCTCCCTGTGTACTTCAATGAACCTCTTTCTTCCTTGCAAAAATCGTTTGAAGACTTGGAGTACTCATACCTTCTTGATCGGGCTTCAGAATGGGGAAGAAGGGTAAGCAAATAAGTTCTCTTCACCATTTGGATAGATTTATTAGAATTGTTTGGACACAGTAATTTGTCCTATATTAGTAAAAGTAATGCATCTTCATCGCGTTAAGATTATTTGGGGATTTTTCTGATGCACAGGATAATCAAGATGTGGTTCCTTTATTACTTTTTACCTTTCCCCATAAATTAGCTGAACTAAACCCAAAGAAGGATAATAGCATAGATATATTTTTGAATTCTCGTTTGCTAAATGCTTGAAATGATTTTTGGCCACGATCTTCTCTCCATGTTGTATGATTTACGTGCCAAATTTTTGTGCCGCCTGTATTGATGGTTTTTGGCACTGGTATTGTTTTGAAGTTTGAAGATACTTTAAATTATTTCCCACACCTGCAATAAAAAAGGAGGAAATAAATCATGGGATTTAGTCAAGAGGGGGAGGAGAAGATTCCCTTGGCCCTCTGTATTCTAGTGCTGCATGTATATGAACCCATAACAATTTTGTAAAGCTTCATATGTTCTTGTTTGCAACTTCTTTGGTATTGCAGTTGAATTCTAGAACTCCTATAGTTCAAGCCTGGTATATAACCACTGGTGTGTACCTGTCTAATTTATATTCTGATTCACATTTGTCATCTATTTGATTTTTCTGTACTCAAAGTGATTGATGGCAAATGACTTTTCTCTCCCCCAAATCACTGGATCTTCTCTTTCTCAATCAGCCTGAACATCTTAGCCTTTTACTTCTGCAAGTATTCAGAAAATATATTATTTTCGCTTCTTATTATAGAACGGAAAGGTGATGGAAGATTCATAAAAACGATCCAACTTTGTTTGGATTGTGTATTTGATTGACTGATATATATATTTAATCTGCTAAGAACCCGTTTCTTCATGTAGTTGAAACAATGAATATAATGTGGCTCGACCTTAGCTTAGGAATAATCTATTCGAACTTCATCTCTCATTGTCCATAGAAGTAGCTGATTTTGCATTTATCTTATGGGGATGACTGCAAATGTATTCTTTGAAAAGCTTAATGGTAAATTTTCCACCTTGCCGCCCGGATCTTCACGATATGCCATTTCTTCCCTCTCTTTTACGGGGTGCCCTGTCTGTTGCTTTTTTTCCATGGATGAACTAAAGTGTACTTTTCGTTTCTGCAAATGCAAATGATCATAACATGGTCACTGGCATGACACATTGGTATCTTCTTAAACTCCCTTCACTCATAGGTGAGCTTACAGACTTTTGCTTTGTTTCCTGGTCTGTTGGCATATGTCTCTGCAGCAACTGAGGTTATGTTTTTATTGGTGTGTTCACACAGCTGTCATGCCATCTGACCTCTGAATTGATGCTTATAATTAAGTCGCTCACTTTCAGTTGTGATGTCTCTGCAGCAAGTACGGTCATGTTTTTATTGGTGTGGTCGTACAGCTGTCATGCCATCTCAACTCTGAATTGATACTTATAATTAAGTCACTCACTTTCAGTTGATTTTTCTGGCAAGACTAATGGTCATCACTTCTTTTCGTCTTTCTTCTTATTCACCATTATGTACAAACTTTTACCAGTTTTCAGGGGTCATTGTCCTCATCCTAATACCTGTAATATGGGGTTGTGCTGTCTACGTTCATTATAATTGGTAAATGTTAAAATAAAGGAAAAGATTCTTCATCATTTTGAGTGCTTTTCCTTCATCAGAAACTTTCAAGTGCTTTTCCATTTTAGTTGCCATTTATTCACATAAGCATTATATGTTAGCCATTTTGCACTATCTGTGCAAGGTTCTGATTTCAATCTTATGTTATTGATAGGGTGACAGCCTGATGAGGATTCTCAATGTAGCAGCATTTGCCGTATCTGCATATGCCTCTACTGAAGGACGGATTTGCAAACCATTCAATCCGTTGTTAGGGGAGACTTATGAGGCTGGCTATCCAGATAAAGGCCTCCGTTTTTTTTCTGAGAACGTGTCATTTTGTTTATATAATCAGTTATCAGTCTCTAATAATTTTTCTCTCTTTGCGGTGTTCTTCTTTAGTTTCTGATTATGGCGGAGACATACATACAGTGGCCATTACGAACTTCCAACCTATCATGGAATTGATGTTTATGGAATCACTGTGTTTCTATTTATGCTTTTCATTTTTCCTGTCTTCGCATGCTTTTGATTTCCTGATGCAACTGTATTCGTGGGGTTCTTTGTGGTAATTAAGAAGTAATTTTTGTCAGTCTCTATTGAGAGGTCTTGAGGAGGAAGTTTGGGAGACTGGTGGAGTTAAATGTGCGTTACTTCCCCAGTAGCTCTTCTTTTTCTGGGTGACATTTTTTTTAATACCTCCCTATTTTGCTCCCATGGTGACTCGAACCCACAACCTCAAGGTTGGAGGTGAAGGATGCTTACGACTTGAGCAATCCTCTCTTGTCGGGTGACAATTAATTGCAAGCAAGAGTCTGTCCCTTGAAATGTTTTCAAGGCTGCTAGACAGCATGTCGCTGATGTCTGATATATTCTCTCCTTGTTTAGGTAAGTCATCATCCTATGATAATAGCATGCCATTGTGAGGGCACAGGATGGAAATTCTGGGGAGATAGTAATTTAAAGAGCAAATTTTGGGGTCGCTCAATTCAGCTTGATCCTGTTGGTATATTGACTCTTGAATTTGATGATGGAGAAATCTTCCAATGGAGCAAGGTATTTGCATGTGGACACTTGGATATTTATTTTATTTAATCATTACATAATGATTAAATTTTGTTATATGTCAAGCTCATCTATAACAGGGGAATAATCTTGTAATAGGTAACTACATCGATATACAATCTGATTTTGGGAAAGCTGTATTGTGATCACTATGGAACAATGCGCATACAAGGGAGTCATAACTACTCTTGTAAGCTGAAATTCAAGGAGCAGTCGATTATAGACCGGAATCCCCACCAGGTTCTTTCCATTCTCAGCATCCTGCATGAAAATGCAAGAAACCTCATCTTTTGATGTTTCCACTCTCTGATGTTTAGCATTAGACTATTATGAACATGCTGTGGATGTATCTTTATGAAAAATGTTCCCTAGCTTGAGGTTATTGTGAACTGGGCTATGCTGCAACAAAGATTAGAGTAAAAGCAACATTTGTCTAGGGTGCAATTCATGTGTGCTCAGAGAGTTAATCTGCTAAAAAGTTGGTTCGTTCAGATTTCCTGCTTTGTTTTTTGGTGCAAAAGATTCCTTGTAATATTCCTTAGGTAATTAAACCCTGTGCTCTTTGAATTGTTAACATTTCATAGAAGAAAGGTCTAGCACAAAGATGCTACGATGTTAACTGATTTAGTAAATTAAATCGGTAGGAGAAAACTGGAAGAGATTCATGTTTAAATGCACAAATTATTTTTTCAAAGCTCTAAAAGCTGAAAGTAATCAATATGCTGTTCACCCGCAGAAGACGGAGAGGAGAAAAATGAGACACCTATGCTAAACGATTCTTCTGTGGCCTGCAAGTCATACTTAAAGGAACTGTAGACAAAGTACTAGGATCCCAGTTGTGCCTCACTGTATCTTTGATGTCTGAAGGGGTTTCTTTGGCAGTTTCTTGAGTTGGCAAATTCTGTGTAATTGACATGAGGGATGTTATCCCTTTTTTTTCTTCTTCTGGAGAGTTGTTTATTGTATTAGTTGGACTGATTTAGCTTCAGACTGAGGATGTTGCTTCTAAATTTTCTTTTTGCAGGTACAGGGAATAGTCCAAGACAGGAGTGGGAAAACAGTAGCTACACTATTTGGGAAGTGGGATGAGAGCATGCACTATGTGAATGGAGATTGTTCCATAGGAAAAGGATTTGATTCTGTCTCTGAGGCTCATTTGCTATGGAAGCGGAGCAAACCTCCCAAAAATCCTACTAGATATAACCTGACACGCTTTGCAATTACAATGAATGAGCTCATCCCCGGACTGAAGGTAGGATATAGATTTGTTTTCTTTGAATGATCACCTTCTTGGGCTGCTACTTTGTTGGCACTGATTGTTACTGATGGATCTGAAAGCCCTATTTATCAGTACCTATAGGTTTTGTTTCTAGGATGCCTGCTGAAATTTCATCCTTAACCCATTGAGCTTCATTGCAATGTACTAGGAAGTTTTCAGGCTTTAATTTAGATAGTTGTGCTGTTAGATTTGTGGCCATAGTAAAGCAGTAGTGATATGAAATTGTGTGTAATCATCTGCACACGTCATCTGCTCTTACCTTAGTAGATAACTTTAACTCTCCACATTCGTTCCGTTCCTGGATGGCATTGGTTTTAATATTACTATATTATAGGACCAGCTGCCACCAACAGATTCTAGACTTAGACCTGATCAAAGGTGCTTGGAGAACGGCGAGTATGACAGGGCCAATTCAGAAAAGTTGAGACTTGAGGAACGGCAGCGACAGGTAACTTTAACAGCCAAAGCTCTTTTGTTCAAAGGTGAAATTCATGAGCCGACTAGGAAATGAGAGGAAATTCTTTTTTCCTTGTTTATTCATTTACTTTTGAGAAGAGAACTGTATTGCAGTTTGTTTCCAGTTTCCTGCCTTGTGCCCATTGTTGCTTCAGATTTCTACCCACTGCATTCTTAATTAATTTTCTAAGAACTCTGAACAAATCCGGCCTCTTTTGTTAATAGATGTTAACTAGATGATTTGCATTTTTTAGCTTAAAACTTCCGTTTAGTCCTGAAAGAGGCGCCATATTCTAGTTGTTGGTTCTAAAAATGTAATAGAATGCGTAAACTAGCAATTGTTGTGTGTCTAGATGAGCAAGTCAAGTTATTGTTACTTATTTGCAGGCTCGGAAAATGCAAGAGAGGGGTTGGAAGCCGCGGTGGTTTGCAAAAGACAAAGGGGGTGATAGTTACCGCTACATTGGTGGTTACTGGGAAGCAAGGGAAAAGGGCAAGTGGGAGGCATGTCCTGATATTTTTGGTCATATCCCGTCTGATCAGATGTAAAGAATGAGCAAGCTCTAGCCATTCCCGGCTTATTATTTCATTTCTTCCAAATAATTTACATCTCATTATACAGTAGTGGAAAAGTTTAATGGAGCTGCAAATTGTCCATGACATACTTGTAAACTACTTTGAATGGCTTCACGTAATAAAGGTTTTATTCTTTTTCTTTTTTCTTTTGCCTCTTCCATTGTCGATTTTCTTTCACATTAATGCTCTTTACATAGAAAATAAGCTGGCTCACAACACAAATCACGACATTAACTTTACAGATTCTGTACATCCGTGCAATACTGGAACCCCATAGCTAAGTCTACGCTTGCTGAATTAGGTCCGTAAAAGTAAATATGTCATCAAATATCTGAATAAAAGAAGTGGTTGGGATAGTAGCTTACCTAACTATTCAATACAAACTTATGAGATAACAATGAAACTTTGAAGTAATAGAGCAACCTCATCCTTGGGACACTACAAAGAAAAAACAGGTTCACTTGATATTCATTAGTCATTGCCAACCAAAAGCAAAAGCTTACAGAAAGCGGGAAAAAAAAACTTAAATGGGTGTTGGAAAAACAAGGAATTTATATCAAATCCAAAAGGCCACAAATGATATTTATTAATGTATTGTGAGAAGAATGAAAGAAACAAGGTACGTAAAATCAGGGATTTGCTTTGAAGTCATACATACTACTCCATATGACAACTAGTAGCACAGAGAGGTTCATTAATGTATACCCTTATGACGTTGAGGTAAAACTAGAAGGGTTTGCAGTGTTTAGTTTAGTCTGTCTTTTTAAGTTTATGAAATCACAGATAAAATGGAGGACTATTATAACTAGGAGAATATCTAGCAAAATCTAATGCAAATTCTATTTAGAACTTAGGGGTGTTAATCGTTCAGTTCGGACCGGTCACTTCATAACATCTGTATCATAAGCACTAATTTTTCTGTTACTTAAATTAGAAAACTTTTCGTAAACTTTCCAATTTCGTATCGGTACGGCACAATTAAGTTTTGGTATTTATTTAAATGTAATGATTAATAGCCCGTTTGGCCAAGCTGCAAAATTCAGCTTATTTTGAGAAGTGTGTTTTTTCAAAAGTACTTTTCTCAGAAGTACTTTTGGTGAGAAGCAATTTGTGTTTGACTAATTAGTTTGAAAAGCGCTTCTGAGCAGCAATTAGTATTTGACCAAACTTAAAAAAACTACTTCTAAGTGAATTTTTCTCAAAAAAGTGCTTTTGGAGAGAAACTAATTTTTTCTGCTTCTCCAAAACTGCTTCTGCTTCTCCTCAAAAGCATTTTTTCCTTCTAAAAGCTTGGCCAAATACCTTATAAGAGTCCCTCATAGAAGTTACAACGCGATAATGCATGTAGTTGTATAGGATTTCGGCAAAACTCTATCGATGATGAATCAAGGAAATATAAAAGATAACTAAAATAGGGATTCGTCCCACTATTAATCTACAACAATGTTTAAAAAAAAAAAAAGACGAGAAATCTAAATCATACTAGACAAAAAATATTCAATATTTTGTGGCTTGCTACTCAAGCTTATTGAAATACCTTGTGACTTGCTACCCAATATGCTAAAACTAATTTAGTTTTGGTAGGAGTAGCAGAATAGGGTTGTGAATTGAGACTTTAGGTATTAATTACTTATTGGTTTGTAATATTTTTTATAATTCTAAGCTCGAAGGAAAAAGATTTAATGCTTTAATATTTTTAAATGTAATATACTAATATATTTATGTTATATAAATTTATTCTATAAGGTTCGATATTTTTTGATTTATTTGATAAATTAAAAAATTATCCTAATTATCGATATAGTTATTAATTAATATGAAAATATATAATTTTATGAAAATAAATCTAATATTCGATTTAATACGGTCTGATCGATTTAGTCAGCTTTTAAAGATGGATTGATACCCACTAATAGAACCCATGTGAGGCCAATAACTTTAGAAAGCGAATACTTAAGAAGATAAACATGCATGAAGACTCTTAAAAATCTTCAATATAACTTTAGGATACAGAACCAATTATGAGCATAAATAATGATATACTCCATTTATTTCTAAGGTTTTCAAAAAAAGACTATCTCAAAATCGAAAGACATACGACCTTAATAAATATGGGGTTATTTAACATGAAAGAATAAGAAGCTTAAAATATATCATACTACATTTGATAAGTAGTGACCAAACACGTTAGAACCAATCATTTAATGGAACAAAAACTAAAGATCATCTATAGTAATCATATCAAATATTACATCCCAACTATGGATTACAAATATGACTAACCCAAAATTTTGAAAGAAAAATTATCAATCTTAAATGTATAAAAAAATAGTATATTTAGATGTCAATTTGGTTTTTATTTTTTATTTCACAAGGTAATCAAATCAAACTCAATATATGTATGGGATCGAATTTGACAGATTACGTCCCCAAGTCAGCACGATCGACCGCTGACTATCTGCGAGTTGTGGTAACGGGACGACTTAAGGACAATAAGAGAAACGACTTCATAATCTCGTCACCCCCCCCCCCCCCCAATATGATGTACTTTAGTTCTGTCTTTTTATACTTAAACGAGGATCCCTACTATATAAAGGGGATCCGAGCTGTGTGAAGAGGAGATCTTTCTGAATAGACAAGTTCCCTTGCTCTCTCATCCCTCTAAGATTTTCTCTCATTTATTGTTGTTGTTAATCCGATCATCAAGCTTATTCTAGGGTTTATTATTTTCGATTACGATTTACCCATTCATTCATTTTGATTGATTTGCTTAAAAAGCGTTTAATCAATTTTGTCAAATAAATTGGCACCGTCTGTGGGGATTTAGGTAATCGAAATCATAGTTCGCACTTAGGATATCAAAAACAACTATCGCTACTCTTCATACTCCATAGAAACTAACAATTGCAGAAAAAGAAACTAGGTTGAAGATGATAGCATTACGTCTCAACCAACCTCATAGGCTCCCTCAATGAAATCGGTAGAGAAAATACCGCAAATATAACACCAAGTAATGTACCAGGAGAGGAGATCTAACCCTCTTCACCCGAAGATCTAATGATCTTGCATGAAACAGGAGCTTCTATGTCTGCTGGAAAAGAAACACCCCCAACAGTCAAAAAGTTGCTAGAGGAATGGTTGACAAGCGCTCTAAGCAACATGCTCGAGAAACCCCCTCAGGGGAATACCGAAGATTCTCCACTGGCAAAGATCGTTGCTGCTACCTATAAACCAAGCGCTGCATGAACGAGCAACACCCGCACCATCTCCAATGCAAGTGATGGTGCACTCGCAACCATCCTTAGGAAATGGAAGAAATAGAGAACGAGAATAAGGTGCTTCGTAACCAAATGAAATAGCACTAGGAAAGGGTTAAAAGATACCCGGCGCCTCTAAGCTACTGCCAAAACATGATGTGGGAAGGTTTATCGAGCAACCGTACACTGAGGAAGTTGCTCCTCACCCAATCCCAAAAACCTTTAAAATGCCACCCTACTTGAAAATATACGACGGGACCACAGATCCGGAAGACCATCTGATCCATTATGTCACCGCCGTAAATGGCAATGACTTATCGAAAGAACAAGTACCGTCCGTATTGCTGATAAAGTTTGATGAAACTTTGACAAGAGGGGCACTAACATGACACCCTCAACAACCAACTCGGTCGATATCAATGTTCGAGGAGATGACGGAAAAATTCGCCACCGCCCATGCAGGAGCAAAGAAGGCCGAAGCTAGGGTCAATGATATCTTTGCCATTAGGCAAGCGTCAGGAGAAGGACGCCGAAAGTTCCTATCCCGATTCAACAGGGTAAGAATGGGACTGTCGAATGTATTAGAAGGAATGGCAGTCATAGCTTTCCAAAATGGGTTGAACAGAAACGGATCAAAAGCGACAAAGAAGCGGCTCAATAGACTCATGAAGTATCCCCCACCACCTGGAAGAGATTCATAATGCCTACTACGACGAAGTAAGAGTAGATGAAGATGGATTTAATGGTCCAACACAACGACTGACATCATTACAATTCGAGGTAAGGAGGGTCGACGTAACGACGGGCGAAGGGAACAACCCCCATGCTTCAACAAAGAAAGGCATCAACCCTATGTTAGAGCTCCCAATCTGCCTCCTCCGAGGCACCTAAATGCTGTGTATGACATGTTTCCCCGCTCCAAAATGAGAGAGTTATTCCCCCTTTATTATCTGCACATAACTTTTATGTTTCTCCGTCAGAATTAGTGTACGCACTAGAGAAACTAGGCACGAAAGTGAAGTGGCCACAAAAAATAAAATTAGACCCAAGTGCAAGGAGGTAGAACATCCTATGCTAATTCCCTCAGAAATAAGGGCATAAGATCGAAGATTGCATAGGCTTACGATAGGATGTGGTCAGAATGCTGAACCAGGGATACCTGAAATAACTGCTCAGTAATAAAGGAAGGGCTTAATTTTCCCGTAGGGCGCGACCAATCCCAAGTACCACCAAAACCAACTTCTCTGGCACACACCATAAAGATGATCATTGGAGGCGACGACGACTCAACGGTCAATAATGCAAAAGTTCACCACCACACACAAGTTGAAGCGTACGATCGCTCACGAAAGGTATGATGACTTCAAGGACAGTATCACATTCGATATGTCTGATACCGTCGATTTGTCTTTCCCTCATTATGATACTTTAGTTTTAACTTTACGCATTGCTGATACTGATGTGAAAAGAATCATTGTAGACAACGGAAGCGGCGCATGTATTATCCACCTGAGAGTTCTCGTGCAAATGAGGCTTGAAGATAAGATAATACCGCGTTGCGTAATACTAACGGGTTTTAACAATGCAGTGGAGTGAACCTCCGTATAAGTATCATTGCTAGTCTTGGTAGGGGGAGTCACGCTGGAAACCCCATTCCACTTTATAAACCAGAAAACGACTTACAATGCTATCATAGGGCGCCCATGGATACATGCCATGCGAGCCTTTCCCTCGAGCTTCTATCAAGTAAAAATTTTCCCACCCCATGGGGAATATTAAGCATTCGAGGCGAACCATGCACCGCCCAAGAATGCTACCGGATCGCTCAACACTGCAGACATACCAAACAATTGAAAGGAGCAAGTGCGGAAGCATAACAATCAGCCATGTTAGGAACTAAAATCAACTCGCCGGCATAGGTTATTAGGGATCCAGATGTTGTGGAAGCTTGTAAAGCGATGATCAAAAGCCTCGACTCGGTCCAGCTGGATGACACCGACAATGCAAAGAAGGCCTATATCGGGCACAACCTTTCCAACCCAAGTAAGTACCACAAATTCTTAACTAACCATGTAGATCTATTTACCTTCTCTTGCTCAGATATGCCGGGAATCCCAAAAGACATGGTCACTAATAAGCTAAATGTTGACTCGCTTTATCCACCCGTGCGGCAGATGAGAAGGAAATGCAACGCTGCATTCAGTGAAGAAGTAGACAAACTGCTAGCCAACGTTCCATCAGAGAATCAAAATACCCCCAATAGTTTGCCAATGTAGTCATGGTTAAAAAAGCAAAACGGGAAATGGAGAATGTGCGTGGACTTCATGGATCTGAACAAGGCATGTCCAAAAGATTCCTTCCCATTACCCCATATCGACCAACTGATCGATGCAACGGCATGGCATGAACTGCTAAGTTCTTGTATGCCTACGATGGCTACAACCAAATCCTAATGGCCGAAGAGGATCAGGAAAAATAGACTTTCGTCACCCACCCAGGGACTTATTGCTATAAAGTGATGCCCTTCGGACTCAAAAATGCGGGAGCCACATACCAAAGGTTGGTCACATAGATTTTCAAGGAACAACTCGGTAAGACAATGGAGGTTTATATTGACGACATGTTAGTGAAATTAGCAAAGAAGGAG
Source organism: Nicotiana benthamiana (assembly GCA_034376525.1). Taxonomy (NCBI): domain Eukaryota; kingdom Viridiplantae; phylum Streptophyta; class Magnoliopsida; order Solanales; family Solanaceae; genus Nicotiana; species Nicotiana benthamiana. Next base: position 109,973,456 of record CM067336.1, read on the forward strand.
GACCCTATCGGTCATTTGAAATAAGCCTTCGAGATACTGAGGCGGTACGGGATGAAATTGAACCAGGAAAATGCGCCTTTGGCGTGGCCTCGGGAAAATTTCTAGGCTTTCTTGTGTCACAACGGGGGATTGAAGTCAACCGGACCAGATCAAAGCCATAGACACAATGCCTGCTGTTCTGAATAGCAAGAAGAATGTACATAAATTGACAGGGCAAATAGCCGCCCTATCAAGGTTCATCTCATGGTCCTCGGACATATTCCACAAGTTCTTCAGTGTACTGAGAAAAGATATGGGTTACAATAGAATGAGGAATTCATCAACGCCCTAAGTTAATTGAAGGCATATCTATCTTAGCCGCCACTACTCGCCAAAGCAGACCCAGGTGAGTGTCTACTAGCGTACCTGGTAGTATCTGAAGTCGCTGTCAGTGTTTTCTTGGTCCGCGAAAACAAAGGTACTTGATCTCCTATTTATTATATCAGCAAAACTAGTAGATGCCAAGATGAGGTACCCACACCTCAAAAAACTAGCTTTGGCGCTGGTCGTAGCTTCACGAAAGCTTCGACCCTATTTCCAATGCCATCCCACGAAAGTAATAACAACCTTCCCCCTAAGGGACACCCTACATAAACCCGAACTCTTGGTTAGGCTCACCAAGTGGGCCATAGAGCTCAGCAAGCATGACATAACATATCATCCAAGAACCGCCATCAAGTCACAGGTACTTGCTGACTTTGTCGCCGACTTCAGTATGGAGATATTACCAGAGATGGAACAAGAGGCCCTCCGCGCCTCTCCCAATACTTACCTTTGGACCCTCTATACTGACGGTACCTTGAATGCCTCGGGATAGGGGCTGGGACTCGCCCTCGAAGTCCCAACGGGTGAGTAAGTCACCATTCCATACGATGCCCCGAGATGACTAACAACAAGTTCGAGTATGAGGCTGTGGTTGCTGGTATGACATTGGCACTCAAGTATAAGGCCCGGCGACTCATCCTCCACTGTGACTCTCAACTCGTCGTAAATCAAGGTGTCATCCTTTTTATATGGGGTCGAATTTGACCGATCACGTCCCCAAGTCAACACGGCCGACCGCTGACTATATGCGAGTTGTGGTAACGGGACGACTTAAATATAATAAGATAAACAACTTCATAGTCTCGTCATCCCTCCCCCCCAATGTGATGTACTTTAGTTATGTCTTTTTAGACTTAAACGAGGATCCCCTACTATATAAAGGGGATTCGAACTGTATAAAAAGGAGATCTTTCTGAATACACAAGTTCTCTTGCTGTTTCATCTCTCTAAGATTTTCTCTCCCTTTTTCGTCATCTACTGTTGTTGCTAATCCGATCATCAAGCTTATTCTAGGATTTATTATTTTCGATTACGATTTACCCCTTCATCTCTTTTGATTGATTTGCTTAAAAAGTGTTTAATAACTTTTTAGTCAAACAATACACACCTATATTTGAATTATCATTTGTTTTAATCTAAATGAACTTATTTTACTAAGCATAGTGTAGCAAAAAATATACATGAAACTTGTACTTTTAAATATATGATATTTGTGTGAGTATAGAATAAAATTGGTTTCAAATATAAAAGAGTTTATAAACCTATTAGTATTACATTGTGGGAGGGGGAGAGGGAAAGGGTGAAAGATGACGAAGTACTAGGCTATTGATGGAATTTGAATCCTACGGCTCAATTGTGAAATACAAAAAATTCTTCAAGTGTTAGCTCTCAATTTCGATAACTTTAGTATTATTCTGTATTTGCTTACCCTTATTTCTATTACTACTTTTTTCTTTTATTATTTTATTATCTCAGATTTATATTACACCATGTTATTTAATTTTTTTCAATTATCATATTCTCCTGTTATTACCATTTTGGTGTTACTTTGTTCTCCCCTCCACCTCCTTTTCTATCCTCTCTTTCTTTCTTTTTCTTCTTTCTCTCCCTCCCCCTCTTCATCATCATCCTCTTCTTTTCACTACTTTTTTGAGATGAAGGTCTATTGAAAACAATCTCTCTACCGTCTTTAGGTAGGAGTAAGATCTGCGTACATACTACCCTCCCAGATCTTAAGTATGAGAATATATGGGTATGTTGTTATTGATATTGCTTCTTTTCTGAGTCTACTGTAAATAGCTACCTTTGGGATGTCGGGATAAATTGTGTATACATTTATGGGATTACATTGGTTTTGTTGTTATTTTTATAGATAAATACTCTATCTGGTCCATAAAATGACATTTGATAATAGGTGAATTTAACTACAACTAGGCCCTAAAGGACCACCTTCTTGTATAGTTTTGAAGGTAAAAGTGATAACAAAATGCTCTGATTAACGCTTTTCATGCTTTGCGGGTTATATATGACAAGAGAAGGCTTTGGAGTACTTTCGGGATCAAATATGGAGAAAAAGAGGCCAATAGTAAAATATCCGCCAAATGAACCACGCGAAGGCAGATCAAGCTAGGCCTGAAGATGAACTGCTGCGGTTCCACCGTAATCGCGGGAGAACCGCGGCAGAGTGCAGTCACGGACAAATGAAGATTCAGAGAAGGGATTTTGGTCGCGGTTCCACCGTAACCGCGGCAAAACCGCGGTAGAGGACAGTCGCAGATAACTGAAGAATTAGAGAGGGTGTTTAGATGCGGTTATGGCGTAATCACGGCAGAGGCGGAAAACTTTAGGGGCTTAAGTGCAAAACACGGGATATTTAGCCCAAACCCCTATTTTAAACACTAGACTTCGTCTAAAGAATGCAGTTGTTTTTAGAGTACTTTGGCAAGAAAAACAAGTGTGAGAGATCACCCAAAATATCATATCTACTTCTTTAATTATTCTCGCATTTTTTATGATGAATATTATTCTAGTTTATTTACCCATAGTTATGAGCAGCTAAATATTTTATCTATTGTTTTGATTGAACCTATTGAGGGATTAACTTCTTGTTTACGTGAATACAGTTTTTCAGTTTTAATTTCTATTTGTAACTACGTGTTTGTTATAGTTAATTGACAGGATCCTCAATTAGTTGTGCCTATTTAGTGTGCATAACTCGGGAAAGAGTGCATATTTAGATGAATGTTGAATAACATCACTCCCAAAGTATAAGAGGGATCTATCACTGAGGGTTTAAAGGCGTGATTAAGGATAACAAAGCCTTTGGTGCAATCTTAAGTGAACCGTTATAAACAAAGCTAGCTAATGTATTTTGGAAGAGTGCATTTAGTAAATTACTATGATTACTCAGGAGAGATTTACAGTAAGAAGAGCGTTCATGATTGATCGAATGTGTTGGTGAATTTGTATGAACATGAACAGAAGAAATTCCATCAATAGGGAAAATCATTACCTTAGCGCTTTCTCATGATTGTCTACAACTTAGCATATTTAGTTTACAACTATTATTTACTGTTAATCTTAGTTGTTAAAAATACCATCGACTGTGATTCTCAACGTTTGGGAATTTGATCCTAAAGAGTTTAGTTGGTTTAAAGATAGTGATTGATAGGTTAATTCTCTATGGATTCGCCTATGGGCATAATATTCAGGTCATACTTGCAACGTCCGTATTGTCCTTTTTATAAGACATAGTTAGGCGTGATCAAATTTTGGCACCATTACCGAGGAATTAGCGGAACTATCAATTACCATTAATAGAAATACAAAAATTCTTAGTGTAGTCAGTTTTCTCTGTACCCAATGTTTCATTGAAATTTTGACGGTTGTTGATTTGGTTACACATGTGTATGCCTAGAAATTCTACGAGGACTGGAGAACTAGTTGAACGACTCTAAGACCCAGAGAAAATATTCCAAATATTGAACCATGCCAACAAAAGACTTCAACAATCCCAACAAACACACAAACTCGAAATTGACATGGTGACATAGACAATGTCAATGGAAATGTCAGAGAAGTGGCACCTCATGATTCTGAGGCTACACTATATGACTAGGCACTACCTACAGCTGACTATCTGTCCACTGCCATTGGTATTCCCGCAATACAAGATGAATCGTTCCAGATCAGGAATAACATGCTGCACTTGTTGCAAAACAAGGGACTCTTTTTTGGGACACAAGTCGAAGATCCTCAGTAGCACTTGAAGAACTTCCTGTCTATCTGCAAAACCCAAAGGCAGCCCAATGTAACTCTGAAAGCAATCAGGCTGTTATTGTTTCCATTCTCAGTGACAGGAGCTGCTCAGGTCTGGCTAAACTCACTCCCCATAAAATCTATAGAAACTTGGGATGGGTTAGTCAAGCACTTTCATACCAAGTTCCACCCGCCCAACAAAACGACTCAACTAATTGATGAGATCGTGAGCTTTAAACAGAGACCAATGGAGACACTGCATGAGACATGGAGTTAGTTTAAAGGAATATTGGTTATATGTCCACACCATGGTATTCCAAATCAGATATTGGGACAATGGTTTTACATGGGACTGTCAGATAGCATGTAGAACATTGTAGATGCCTCAACTAGTGGGGCATTTTTAGCAAAACCTGGAGAGAATGTTAGAGTCTGCTTGAAAAAATGGCATAGAATTTGAGGTGGACGATGAGGAATGCACCGATCACTCTAATGGTGCAGTCAGTGCCTTTTGATCCATCAAATTCCGTAGCTGAAAATGTGGCGACCCTACTGACACAGATGAGCATAGTTACCAAAAAGGTGGAGGAATCAGGGAAGTAACAGCAAGTGCATATTGTAGATACTACCAATGGGGGATTGTGCACATCTTGAATTAGTTAGACAATTGGTAATCCTTGGAATGAAGAACATGATCAACATCACCAGTACCCTGATGATATGAACTATGTATCGAATTATGAAGGACAAAGACAGGGTAATCAGAACTGGGGTCAACAGAATCAGCAACAATACATGCCAGTTTAGCCACAGCTTAACACTGGAAACATGGGCGGTGTGAGACCCCCCAACAATATGGAACCTTATCCAATACCATAGGGGTACAATAATCACAATCAGCAGCACGAGTATCCCCTACCTCAGCAACAACATGGTGGAAGGCAAGAAGATGGATTCGCTAGACCTGAAGTAATGATGCAGCAGGTTATTGGGTCCAATGCAAAAATAAATGAAAGAGTAGATGCACATGATGCATCAATCAAAAATATTGAAGTGCAAATGGGCCATATTTCAATGTCTTTGAATAATCGTTCTCATGGGACACTACCTGCAAACACCCAGATAAATTCAAAAGATCAAGGCCCAAAGCAGTTGATTATGGTAAGTCTACGTAATGGCAGAGACCTGTATGTAGAGCAAGAGAGAGCCAGAGAAACTAGACAGGCTGAGACACTCATACCAGTGCCCATTGAGCTGGATGAGTCAACTAAACTGACAGAGGTGACAGTCCATCCTGCTCAGAAGAAGAGAGCATTCAGCAGGAGACCGAGAAAGCAGTTGAGCCAGTTCAGTAGACAGTAGTTGAGATAGTAGTTGGTAAAGATCAGTCGTAAGTGATTGGGAAGAAGAGACCTCCTGCACATTTTCCTGCAGAGGTTGGCCAAGCATCAAAAGGAGGAGCAATATAAGAAGTTCTTTGAGATGCTTAAGCAAATCGAGGTGAATACACCATTGATCGAAGCTTTAAAAGAGATGCATGGATATGCAAAAATGATGAAGGACTTGATGTCCAATAAGTTTGACTTTCAATACTTGGCTACGGTTATACTTACTCAGACCTGTTGTGCAGTGGTGTCTAGACCAATTGCAGAAAAGCTGTCTGATCCGGGGAGCTTTACAACTCCACGCACTATTGGTAATTTTACCTTAGCAAAGGCACTTTGTTATTTAGGTGCCAACATTAATCTTATGCCTCTGGCTATTTATAAGAGGTTGGGCATTGGGAGAGATAGACCCACCTCCATGTTGTTGCAGCTGGCCGACAGGACCGTGAAATGACCGTCTGGGATCCTAGAAGATGTGCTAATTCAGGTAGTGAAATTTGTGTTCCCTGCAGATTTTGTGATCCTGGATTGCAAAGTGGATGAAGAGATCCCTATAATATTTGGAAGACTATTCCTGGCCACGGGGAGAGCTCTAATTGATTATGAGACTGGGGAGCTCAAGATGAGACTCAATGATGAAGAAATAACATTCAATGTGTAAAAGTCTATGAGGAAACCAAGTGAATTCATCAATTGCTCTCTTATTGATGCCATGGATGTAATTGTATAGTCTGACAATGAGGTGTTGACTATTGAGGACCCCCTTTCTGCATGTTTGATGAACTTGGATGAAGTGAATGGTGAGGATTTGGCGGAATGGGTTTTGGCATTAGAAGGTAGAGTATTCTGGGATAGAAATGTAGAATTTGTGCCCTTGCACTTAGAAAAGAGGAAAACTCCTCCAACCAAGTCATCTATCGAAGAACCACCAAAGCTGGAGTTAAAGCCTTTGCCCGCCCACCTCAGTTTGTTAGATGTGCAATCTCAACAACTCTTATAGGTACTAAGGGAGTGCAAAACTGCCATTGGGTGAACCATGGCAGACATCAAGGGGATCAGCCCCGCCTACTGCATGCACAAGATTCTGCTGGAAGAGGGTCACAAACCTTCCAAGGAACACCAGAGGAGGCTGAACCCAATATGAAGGAAGTGGTGAAGAAGGAGGTAATAAAGTGATTGGATGCGGGAATTATTTTCCCAATCTCTGACAGCAGCTGGGTGAGCCCAGTTTAATATGTTCCTAAAAAGGGTGGCATGACAGTTGTGAAAAATGACAATAATGAATTGATCTCTACAAGAAGCGTCACATGTTGGAGATCTTGCATGGACTATCGGATGTTAAATCTTGCCACCCGAAAAAAACACTTCCCACTTCCCTTCATTGATGAGATTTTGGATAGATTGGCAGGGAGGTCACACTTCTGTTTCCTGGATGTGTACTCAGGGTATAATCAGATCTCCATTGCACCGGAGGACAGAGACAAGACCTCCTTCACCTGCCCGTATGGCATTTATGCCTTTAGATGATGTCTTTCGGCCTATGCAATGCACCTGCCATATTCCAACGGTGCATGATGGCTATAGTCACTGACATGGTAGAGGACATAATGGAGGTATTCATGGATTGACTTCTCAGTAGTGGGGAATTCATTTGATGAGTGCCTGATAAATCTGACGCGTGTGCTGAAACTGTGCATCAAGAGTAACATGGTTCTGAACTAGGAGAAGTGCCATTTCATGGTACAAGAAGGCATAGTCTTGGAGCACCAGGTGTCGAGCAAATAAATTGAGGTGGATCGTGCAAAAGTGGATCTAATAGCAAAGCTACTTCCCCCAACTTCAGTCAAGGAAATCAGAAGCTTCCTTGGGCATGTCGGTTTCTACCGGAGGTTCATAAAAGGCTTCTCCAAAATTTCCAACCCTCTTTGTAAGTTGTTTGAAAGAGATCATCCTTTTTTGTTTTCTGATGATTGAAGTGTAGAGTTTGAGGAGTTGAAAAATAGACTGGTCACAACACCCATCATTGTTGCCCCCAAATAGGAACAACCATTCAAACTAATGTGTGCTGCCAGTGACTACATAGTGGGGGAAGTGCTGGGACAGCAGGAAGACCAGCTGATGTAGCCAATCTACTATGCTAGTCGAATGCTGAGTGGAGCCGAGCTTAACTACCCTGTGACTGAGAAGGAAATTTTGGCTGTGGTGTTCGCGTTTGACAAGTTCCAATCCTACCTGATTGGGTCCAAGGTAATTGTATATATTGACCATGCAGCTCTCAGGTACTTAATCAAAAAGAAAGAATCTAAGCCACACCTGATTCGTTAAGCATTGCTACTGCATGAATTCGATCTTGAAATTCGTGACCGTAAGGGCACAGAGAATCAAGTTGTCGATCATCTATCATGACTTGAGGGAGATGAAAATGCGGTTGAGGTTGAGGAAATTCTTGAAACTTTTCCAGACGAGCAGCTGCTCACCACCACTCTTCAGGAAGTGCCATAGTATGCAGACTTTGCTAATTACCTGGCCAGTGGTATAGATCCTCACCACCTTTCATCGGTCCAGAGGAAAAATTTTTATCGTGATAGTTGCTTATATTACTGGGATGAGCCTTATATATTTAGAATATTCCATGATGATATGATCTGGAGATACGTCTCCGAGATAGAGTAATCTTCTATTTTTCAGGCTAGTCACGCGTCGGTGTACGGTGATACTTTGGAGGGGTCAGACGAGCGACAAAGGTGCTAGAGGTTGGATTCTACTGGCCAATAATATTTAAATATATGCACTTATATGTGAAGGGCTGTAATGAATGTCAACGGACGGGAACATTTCCCGATGCCACGAGATGCCCATGATCCCAATTCAATAGGTGGAAGTGTTTGAAGTCTGGGGGATTGACTTCACGTGACCCTTCGTCAGCTCTTATGGCAATAAGTACATTCTTTTTGATGTAGACTATGTGTCTAAATGGGTAGAAGGTGCAGCGTTGCCCACCAACGATGCAAAAGTGGTGGTGGGTTTTTTTTTTGAAGAAAATATTCACCCGCTTTGGGACACTGAGAGCAATTATCAGTGATGGAGGCACTCATTTCTGCAATAGAGCCTTTGAAAAGTTGCTTGCTAAGTACGATGTGCGCCACAAGGTGGCTACTCCTTACCACCTGCAGACTAGTAGACAAGTTGAGGTGCCCAACAGAGGAATCAAGAGTATATTAACCAAAACTGTAAATGCCACAAGAACTGATTGGGCGAGCAAGCTAGATGATGCACTTTGGGCTTATAGAACTACTTTCAAAACACCAATTGGTATGTAACCATACAAGTTGGTATCTGGGAAGGCCTACCACCTGCTAGTGGAACTTGAGCGTAAAGCGTGGTGGGGCGTTGAAATTGCTGAAGTTAGACATGGAAGCTACGGGCACATCAAGAATCACTTAATTGCATGAGCTCAATGAGCTCAGATATCTTTCTTCGAGATCACAAAGTTGTATTAGGAGAGAATGAAGAGGCTGCACGACCAGAACATTATTGAGTGGAATTTCAAACCCGGGGACATGGTATTGCTCTACAACTCAAGACTACGTCTATTCCCAGGTAAGCTTAAGTCACGATGGTCTGGACCATTTCGAGTAGTTGAAGTTTTTCCTTCAAGGGCTGTCGAGATTGACACAGAGAATGAATCTCGTACATTTAGAGTCAATGGTCAAAGATTGAAGCCATATGTGGGCATGAGAGAGCCAAAGGAAGTGTCTGAGCTGCACCTAATTGAACCACAGAGGTCGAACGAGCCTTAAATGCGCTCATCTGCATCGTGTCGCGACGTTAAATCAGGCGCTGCGTGTGAGTCAACCCACGACATTGTTGTAAGTTTAACACATTATAAAATAAAAATAATAATAAAAAAAAGATTCAAAAAAACGCCCAGACCGCGGTACCACCATAACCGCGGTCAAACCGCGGTAAGAGACCCTATCTGAACACAGTTCACCGCGTTTGCACCGTAACCGTGGTTAAATCACGATGAGAGACCCTCTCTAAACCTGGTCTACCGCAGTTCCACCCTAACCGCGGTAGAACCGCGGCAGACTAAGACGAGCCCAGGTATGCAGAAAGTTTTTTTCCCCCTTTTTAACTAACCCAGCCCCTACCTACCCCCAAACCCTCCCTTTTCCTCTCAGCAGAACCAACGCCCCCACCCCCAAAACCCTCTCAACTTCTTTTCTCTTCTTTTTCTCTCAAATCTCTTCCCCCATCAAACCTCCATTGTTGTCTTCTCCAACTCTCCATCTCCACTACCCACTCTTTCCATCCTTCACCCAAATAATTTTTTTTCTTCTTCTTTGTCTAATTCTTCCTCTAATTTAGTGTAATATAGTCTAAACTAGTTTAAATTATACCCTAGGTAGTGTAGTGTACAATTTTTATTTTATTTATTTTCTTTTCTGCTTTTTTGTCATTGTATTTTCTTCTTGTAGACTTGCTTGATGTTTAAATGGGTGGGGTTTCATGGTGCTTCAATTGTGGGGGAGTTTGGTATTTTTGGAGGCATAGAAATAATTATTGTGGTGAAGTTTGGGGGAAGGACCTATTTGGCCGAAAATTGGGGTTTGTTGTGATATTTTGGGGGTATTTTGTGCCCCCGTTAGGTTGTGGTGGTGTAGTGTTAGGCGTGAACCACTTGAGGAAGCTTTTGTGGGGCGTTGTGTGCCGAATATTGTAAGTTAGTACCGTTGTGAGGGCCATTGTGGAGGTTGTTAACCTTAGACACCCTGCTAGTTGGGTACTTGGCATAGTTTGAAAACAAGAAATAAATGGGGGATACTGTTTGGTGCCATCGGGTGTCGAAGTCTGAGTACCCATCCGACTGGCCCTAGTTAGGATGAATTTGATGGTTCTCCTAAATTTTTTGCAGGTAATATGGCTCATAAATAGCGAAAGATCTCGTCAGGCACTTCCCAAGTGCCACAATATGATGCCACCAGGTTCGAGTCACCAGAGGCAGAGGACCAATTTCATGCTAAGGCCACCATAAACTTTATCCATGAGATTCATGTAGACAGGTCATCCCTCCGTTCGGAAAAAGAAGGGATGTCTGAGGAAATTCGGCGGAGGGAGAAGGAGTTCTTATTTGATGAACCTGAGGCGATAAATGTGATGATAGTAAAGGAGTTCTATGAGAACTGCCCAGAACATAATTTGTGAGATGTGATGGTGCGGGGCAGGGTGGTAAATGCCTCAATTGCAACGATTCGCCAGGTTTTGAGGCTGCCCCAGTTCACTGTTTCCATTGACTATTATCACGGCGCACAAGGGGTCACTTGGCAGACTATGACGGATGTACTCTGCGTAAGGGGTCAACCAATCTGGCTACAGGACAATATTACCCTTCACTCCAAGTCATTTCACATTTGGATAAATGTTGGTTCACTATCATTTGCAGTCGGTTCTTACCCACAGATAACACGACGGAGGTGAACTACTTGAGGGCTCTATTGATGGGGTGCTTCATCACCAAGAAGGATTTTGATGTGGCGAGAATTATTGGAGATGAATTGGTCCTTCGGTCGGCGTTGCTATCCAAGGGTTTCTACTTCCCCTCACTAGTGGTGAGGTTGTGTTTGCTGAAAACCAGTCCTACAGATGGAGCCTTGCCCGCTAAAGCACCATTCAGAGCTTCAGGCACCGGAGTGGTCCGAGATGCACCCGTCACCATTCATATTGATGATGAGTATGACGCCCCAGCACCATCCAGGAGATCGTATGACGGAGCCAGACCCTCTCAATGACCCTATACTTGGGCAAGATTTTCCATATCACAGTTCACCCGGCCTATGCTGTGGTCTGTAGAGGAAGAGGTAGCACATCTTCGCACCTTAGTGGATGGCCTACATGTGCGTATGGATGCCATGTCTCAGTGGCATGCCAGGTCTGAGAGCTGGATGATGGCGTGGTTTCGTGCTTTGGGGAGAGCTTGTCATGTGGACCCCAACACCGTCTCCGACTCCGATTGATGCTCAGGGAAGTCTTCTTACCCTTATGTTCTTTATTTCTGATATGACATAGGGACATGCCATAGTTTTTTGTGTGGGGCGGGAGACTTGCTTCGGTAGTGTACATAAACATGGAGCATGTTATAATGTTGTAAATGTGTTATTGTGTATAACTAATTGTTCTCACCTTAGAAGTAACTGACTTGGCCCAACGACGGATACTTGTCGACAGGTATCTTGAGGGTCAAAGTCGAAAAAACACTAAAAAACATTGTAGGGTACTCTTCCTGAGGATAGACCACTTGGAAAGTAATCTTGAGGGAAGTAATCCATTAAGTTTTTCATTTTATTTTATTTTTCCTTTTTAGGTAGTGTAGTAATTTTCCCTTGGTTTTTCTTTTGACCGCGGTTCTTTTCCAAGAGATTTTCTTGAACCGGGTTAGGTAGATTTTCCTTTTATAGTTTTAGGACCCTTAGGACTCTCTTGAACCAAGACGGGTGAAGTCAAGAATGCAACCCTTAATGTTCACACCTGTAAATAACTAAAGCAAACTTGAGGGTGCGACATCTAGGCTTGTTTGTAGACTCATACTTTGATACCTTAATTTTGCACATCTTGTCTTACTTGAATGCTCATGTAAGTGTGTTGACAAACTGATTCGGAATGAGTTACATACCGAGTGTGTGTGAGATAATATTTGTATTCTGTGCTTGCATGCGATACCTAGAACTTGCCCTGTGTGTTTGCAAAGCAAATAGAAGTTTTTTGGTTTTAGAGATGATTGAGGCATTTCTTTATGTAGGCTGTATGATTGTGAATCCACCAGTGCATATTACCATAGTTAACCCATTCGAGCCTGATGCCTATTATTTAATAACCTTATCATAACCTACATCCATGTGTTTGAAATAGTTTGATTGTTTGAACCCATACCTCCTAGAAGCACTTGAATTATTAAAGAGCATATAAATGGTAGTGGAGTAGAAAAAGGGAATCAGAAAAATTACTTGAATGGTGAAATGGCTACTAAAAAAGGGGAAGAAAACAAAACAAAACAAAAAGAAAAAAAGAGAAAAAAAGGGCCAGTTGCACCGAAAGAAAAGTGGGGGTCACCTATAAAACAAATATGGAGGAATGATTGGGCTGAACATGAAAATTGGAATAAAAAAAATTTTGTATTAAAAGTGCTTAGGGAGGTTAGTCATTATATCTAAATATATCCTTCCCGTCCCTTAGCCTACATTACAACCAAATAAAGACCTTTTGATCTTGGACTGAACAACTCGACTAGTAGAGTATTACACTAGGGGCAAGCTTATGGTGTATCTATGTGGCATGTGAATGTTCTTTGCTGAGAGTGAGTGAATTTTGCCTATTTATGGTTCCTAGTTGCTTGAATTTTATGTGTGTGGAACTTCTCTCAGAATTGTGATGTGAGGGCATGTGACTCAGGAAGAAAAAATGAGTTTTCACCTCTGTTTAGAGTAACTAGAGTAAGCACGAGTATGTCATGGCGTTAGAGTATGCATCTAAGGTATGACTGTTGCACTGTTTAGGTTGTTCCTGCATAATGGAGGGTGTGGCATAAATTTGGGCTAATGCATATAACGGTTAGGCCTAGAAGTGTGGTTTAACTTGTTTGAGGACGAGCAAAGGTTTAAGTGTGGGGTGTTGATAATAGGTGAATTTAACTATAATTAGGCCCTAAAGAACCACCATCTTGTATAGTTTTGATGGTAAAAGTGATAACAAAATGCTCTGATTAGCGCTTTTCATGCTTTGCAGGTTATATATGACAAGAGAAGGCGATGAAGTACTTTTGGGATCAAATATGGAGAAAAATAATCCAATCGTAAAATATCCGCCAAGTAAACCACGCGAAGGCAGCTCAAGCTAGGCCTGGAGATGAACTGTCGCGGTCCCACCGTAACCGTGGTAGAACCGCGGCAGAGTGCAATCGCGGACAAATGAAGATTCAGAGAAGGGGTTTGGCCGCATTTTCACCGTAACCGCGGTATAGGGCAGTCGCAGATAACTGAAGAATCAGAGAGGGTGTTTGGCCGCTGTTCTGGCGTAACCGCGGCAGAGACGGAAAACTTCACGGACTTAAGTGCAAAACATGGGATTTTTAACCCAACACCTTATTTTAAACACTAAACTTCGCCTAAAAAGGGTATGTATTATATTAGAGAGTACTTTGACAAGAAAAATATATGTGAGAGATCACCCAAAACATCATATCTACTTCTTCTTTAATTTTTCTCACAATTTTCATGATGAATATTATTCTAGTTTATTTACCCATAGTTATGAGTAGCTAAATCTTTTGTCTATGATTTTGATGGAACTTATTTAGGGATGAACTTCTGGTTTATGTGAATACAGTTTGCCAGTTTTAATTTTTATTTATTCAACTACGTGTTTGTTGTAGATAATTGACATGATCCTTAGTTAGTTGTGCATATTTAGTGTGCGTAACTCGGAAAGAGTACATATTTAGGTAAATATTGAACAACACCACTCCCAAAGTATAATAGGGATCTATAACTGCGGGTTTAAAGGCGAGATTAGGGATAACAAAGCCGTTGGTGCAATCTTAAGTGAACTGCGATAAACAAAGCTAGGTAGAGTATCTCATGAGAGTGCATTTAGTAAATTACTGTAATTATTCGGGAGAGATTTACAGTAAGAAGAGCGTTCATGATTGATAAAATGTGTTGGTGAATTTGTATGAAACATAAACAGGAGGAATTCCATCAATAGAGGAAATCATTACCTTAGCGATTTCTCATTATTGTTTACAACTTAGCATATTTAGCTTATCGCTATTATTTACTGTTAATCTTAGTTGTTAAAAACACCATCAATTGTGATTCACAATGTTTGGAAATTTGATTCTAAAGAGTTTAGTAGGTCTAAAGATAGTGATTGATAGGTTAATTCTCTATAGATTCGACTTTTGGCGTAATACTCATATTATATTTGCAATGTCCGCAATATCCTTTTTATAAGGTATAATTGGACGTGATCAATATTTATTTTGGATCAAAATAAAAAGATAAAAAATTATTTATTATGGGTTAACAGAGAATACAAATCTTCATGGGTGGAGTACGCTTGGGGCCACTAACCGTAAGTCAACAATGGAGTTGGATTGTTTAAGGTTCCAACAGCTATTCAACGTCATTGATAGTCAAGCCTATTCTCCGTAACGTGCGCGTGGCACGACACCTCTACTACTGCCGCGTGGAAGAAGGTGATCTTCAATCCCTTTGGACGGCCGAAGGGAACAGGTGGCGCCGAAGAATTGGTTAAAACCGTTTAGTGGGTTCCACAAATAGCCAAAACACAGGGCTTGTGGACCTTACAGACCTTTAGAGGCGCCAACTCAGCAGTCAACATCGTCACACTGGAATCTGTTTGGCCCAACTATTATTTTATGTTAATTAATCCTGTTAGGTGTATTTACTTCTGTTTAGTACCAATTAAAAGCACAGACATCTAATTAACTTTGCATTTATTTGTTAAAAACTGAACGTTTCATTTTTAAGGAGAATATATCGTGACCCTGATTTTCCATCCTCATAAGTTGTGATGGTGCCAACTGAAAGAAGCTAGGCAAACCGACTTAACTCCTATTTTCAGCACATAATAATAATATAAAACCTTGTTCCTTTAAAACAATAATGCGGAAGCCTTAATATGTAAAGAAGACTGAGTAAAATGCAGAATTTTAACACAACACTACCCAAAACCTGATGTCACATTTATCAGGAACATCTAAGAGTGTTCAAAATACAGTGTTCTTAAATAAAATAACAATGTTTGTCCCGGAATACAATGGGATAACAACTAAAACAAGATAAGGGATACGTCGGGCACGCGGACGCCTGCAGGGCTACCTCGTTATCTTGCTTTGGACTGAAGTCGGCTCCCAATCAACTACTGATGCTGTCCAAAAGCTGCTCTGGCTCAGTAATCTGTGCAAAAAGATGCACAGGATATAGCATCAGCACAACCGACCCCATATGCTGGTAAGTGCCTAGCCTAACATCGACGAAGTAGTGATGATGCTAGACCATGTTACCAGATAAACCTTTGCAGTTATGAAAATATACATATTGCGGAAAAGTAGACAAGATACAAGCAATTTATAAAAGGAGGGGGAACATGATGGGGAAGGCAATAGTTATAAACAAGGAGTCTAATTAAAGATAGAACAACCAACAGAACTCAAATCCGAAAAATAACACATTTAATCCATAATTTGTTGCGGCGCGTAACCCGACCCAATCACTCAATAACACTGTTGCGGCGTGCAACCCGTTTTACATATTTATGGTATTGTTGCAGCGTGCAAACCGATCCTTTCCATTCAGTTTTGTTGCGGCGTGCAACCCGATCCACATTTACCATTGTTGCAGCGTGCAACCTCCATATGTATGTAACAAAACTTTACCCAGGCAACAGCCACAAATAAGGGGTAAGAGAAGAATAACCAGTGAAGAAATCTAGGTAAGGGAACATAACAACACAACTAAATCCCGGCAAGGAAACATAACAACACAACTAGATCCCAGCAAGGGAGTAAAACACCAAACCAATAAAACTTTCTGGAAATTATCAAATAAGCATGGAAGAATCACAACAACTTAGGGTAAATCACAATATAAGGACTCACGGTGATGCTTGACACCAGTGCATAGATAATCGCCATACTGCTTATACACCGTACTCGACAAATAGCAATTAGCAATTAAGACTCTATTCTTATTCCCTCAAGCCAAAGTTAGACCAAACACTTACCTCGAATGCTCCAAACTAAACTGAAGCCTCTGGTATAGATTTACCCCTTTAATTCACCAGAAAATCTCTCAAATCTAGTAACAAATTACTTGACTGTGTCAACAAATACTAATTGAATCAATTTGAATGCATAAAAATAAGTTTTCTAAAGTTTTGCTCAAAAGTTCCCAAAACGCCATAGGCCCACGTGGTCAAAATCCGAGGTTCAAACTAAAACCCGGTTACCCATTACCCCACGAGTTAATATCTATGATTTGTTTTGAAATTAGACCTCAAATTGAGGTCCAAATCTCCAATTTTTAGAAAACCTAGATTCTACCCAAAATTTTCATTTTCACCCATGAAAATTCTTTGTTTTAAGATGAAAACATGTTTAATGATGTTAGAGATTGAAAAATTAAGTAAAAGTTGACTTACAAATGATTTGGACAAGATAGAGTTCTTGGAAAATCACCTATGGAATTTGGGTTTTGAAAGAATGAAGAAATGAGGTTTAAAATTCGACTAAGTATGGAAGTGCTGGGCTACAGGTATTGAAATTGCGAACTGGGGTTCGCACAACCCTGCTAAGTTGGGAATTGCGAAGTAAGGTTCGCATTTGCGAACACTGTACAAAATTTGGGACTTCGCATTTACGGTCGAAAAAGTCGCATTTGCAACGGAACAGATTTCGCATTTGCGAACAATTTCGTCGCATTTGCGACCCAAGCAGGATCCTCCCTTTATCGCATATGTGATGGGGGATGCAGATTTGCGAGAAATCTTTTGCAAATGCGAAAATACCAGACCCGACCTGCAACATTTTTTTCAAAGTTCAAAAATGCAACTCGTGGCCTATCCAAAATTCACCCGAGCCATGGGGGCTCCACAACGTATATACAACCTCAAAAAATATCCTACAGACTTACTCGTTCGATTAAATCTCCAAAATAATATCATCTACATAGAATCAAGCCTCAAATCACATGATTTTTTCCAACTTTTCATAAAACATAAATTTTCCATTTTTAAGCCTGAAACACGTCAAATGACGTCCATTTTCAACCAAACTTTACTGAAAGCGCTTAAATCACATATAAAACTTGTACCGGACATCGGAACTAAAATACGAGCCCGATACCCTAGTATTATGATCCATTTTCTTTTCCAATTCCTTAATTAATATTAGAAAATAATTTCACACGAAAAATTATTTCTCGGGCTTGAGACCTCGGAATTGGATTCCGGGCATGCCTCCGAGTCCCATATCTACGGACCCTCCGGGACCGTCAAATCATGGGTCTGAGTCCATTTACCTAAAGTATTAACCAAAGTCAATTTTACTCATATTAATATCAAAATTTATTGTTTTTCACACAAAATTCATATTTAAGCTTTCCGGCTACGCTTCCGGACTATGCACGTAAATCGAGAAAATCCTAAACAAGGTTTTCAAGGCCTCGGAGACACATAATAGATAAGAACACAAGTGATGACCCTTTGGGTCGTCATAGAATACTACTCTAATTTCAAGTACTATCTCTATTCCCAATTTATGTTCAAGATTCAGAGTGCAACTCAGATATTTGTTTTAGAACTTAAAACTGCATTTATATATTTGAAAAATACATAAAATTTTGTATAAGTCAATATAGTTAATAATTAAAAATATTCAGAAAAAGTTTGGAAAAAAAATTAATTAAACAAAAAATTATTTGATTCCCCAAATAGTAATTTTCTCTTGAGTAGTAGCCATATTAGCCATATTAGAAGAAAGTTTTACTAGTGCAATTTATATATTCGTTTTACTTGGTGTAAGCATAGTGGTTAGACAAAATTGAATTAGTTGACTCCGAGCCTTATAAAATCTTTTAATTATGTTTTTTCCTTTGAGTTTTTTTTTTTCCGTTACAGAACGTATAGTTTATATATTAACTACTCGTTACAAAATGTGATCGTCTTAAATAATATTTGTTCAAACATACTTAAAATTTGAAACATTGAGAATTCTAGACATTTGATCCTTTCGTCCAAGAAAATCGCATGCATTTATCACTTTTAATACATCTCATAATTTGAGCCATGCATGCATCTTAAAGGAAAATCAAGAATAATCAAAATGTTGTGGTTTTTTTATAATATGCATCTAGATCAACCTTTGGACCTTATTGATCGTATCACGTGTTGTGATTAGTTTTTATTTAGAAAATGAAAATTTAAATAGCAGAGAATCCAATATGTGTGAAACACGTAGTACAACAACAACAACCCAGTATAATCCCACTTAGTGGGGTCTGGGAATGGTAGTATGTACGCAGACCTTACCCCTACCCTTGGGTAGAGAGGCTGTTTCCAAATAGACCCCCGCCATCCTTCCCTCCAAGAACTTCCCACATTGCTCTTGGGAAGACTCGAACTCACAACCTCTCGGTTGGAAGTAGAGGTTGCTTACCATTAGAGCAACCCCTCTTGTAATGATATTCCTAATAAATATTATTAATGAAGGTATTGTTGGATATTTGTGATAGTTTCTAGAACTTATAAGTCATATTTTATATTTTGTCAAAAAAAAAATATATTTTGAAAACTGATGTCCAAATACATTTTCATCTTCAAATCAAATTTTACCCAAATCAAAATTTTCAAAATAAATTTAAAAATTTATGACCAGACGCTAACTAAGATAATGTAAATAGGTTGGTTAGTTCTTAACTATATTAGGTCGAAAGAGACGATGTAGGCTGATTTTTCGATTGGCGCAATAACTTCGATGGTGGTCATAGTTTTAGTTGTCAAGAGGTGGCTACTAGTCATGTTAAATTAGTTTGTTTAGCATTTTCTGGTACAAGCTCTTGTATGGGTCCAAATTTGACCGAACCCGATCTACAACGAGCACGACAAGCAACCGGATATCTCCGGATCGATGCCCCAAGAGATACGACCTTGGGGCAAAGGAAGAGACAGTACGACTGCTGCAGTAGAGTAAGTCTCTTAAGGGACAATAAGAATATTCTGTAAAACATTCTTTATATTTTTGTTTTTACAACTAAGAGGGGTTCTTCTCTAGTATATAAGAGGATCGAAAATCTTGTAATGGGGAGACTGGGAAAAACTTATCTACATTGAATGAAAAAAAAACCTTGAAACTTTCTTCTTTCTGCAACTGTCATTCTAGAGTTTATTATCTTCAACTATGATTTACCTTTTCATTTTTGATTGATTTGTTCAAATAGATTTTAATATCTTTTGATTCAAATAATTTGGCGCCGTCTATGAGGATTTCTATAGCTGAAATCATAGTTCTCATCTAGGTTCTTGAAACTGACAATTACTTTTCTTCAAACCTCATAAAAGCCAAAAATGGTGGGAAAGGAAGCAAGGTTGAACGCGATAGCAGGTGTCTCAAATAATCTCCTGAACTCCTTCAATGAAGCCGGTAGAGAATACACTGAGAATGCAACACCAAGAGCTATACCGAAGAGGGGGCTCTCACCTCTTTCACATGGGGATCTAACGATCTTGTGCGAAAGGGGAGCCTCAACGTCCATGGTGGGGGAAGCACCACCAGTAGTCAGAAAGCTGCTAGAAGAACGGTTGACAAGTGCTTTGAGCAACATGCTCGAGAAACCTCCTCAAGGAGATGTCGAAGACTTTCCATCTACAGAAATCGCAGCTACCACCAAATGAGTCGAGCTTAACACGAACGGGTAACACCCGCTGTTACTGATGCAGGTGATGATGTGCTCATGGCCATCTTAAAGAAAATGGAAGAGATGGAAAATGAGAACAAAACACTTTGTGACCAAATAAAGGAGAATCGGGAGAGGGTTGACAAAATACCAGGTGCCCCGAAGCCGATTCGTTGAGAAGCCATACAACGAAGGGGTTGCTCCTCATCCTATTCCAGAAACCTTGAAGATCCGCCATACTTGAAAATATACAACAGGAACACGGACCCGGAGGATCACCTAATCTGTTATGTTAATGCGGTAAAAGGAAACGATCTATCAAAGGAACATGTACCATCTGTGCTGCTAAAAACGTTCGGTGAGACCTTGACAGGGGGAGCATTGACATGGCATTCTCAGCTACCCGTGCGATGAATATCGACATTCGAAGAGATGGTGGATAAATTCGCCACCGCTCATAAAGAGGTGAAGAAAGCTAAAGCTAGGGTCAATGATATTTTTGCCGTTAGACAAACTACGGGCGATAGACTTCGAGAATTCCTGGCTGATTCAATAGAGTAAGGATGAGCCTACTGAAAGTGTCAGAAGGGAGGGCAGTAGGTGCCTTTCAAAATGGGTTAAACAAGAATGAATTTGTTAGAAATAACGCTCTACGCTAGAGGGGGGGTGAATAGCGTTTTAATGAAATTTAGCGTTTTCTTGCGGAATTTAAAATTTTACAGGAAGTAAATAAGTGCAATAAAAATAACTTACACAAGGATATATCCTGGTTGGCCACAACAGTGGTTAGTCCAGTCCCCGAGAGACTCTCTCGAGATTTTCTACTAACTTGTTAAGCTTACGGGTGCTTAACAAACCTTTACAGTTGCTCGGAGATACAATCTCAAAGACTTCACTTGCTCGGAGGTTCCTCACCTCAAAGACTTCACTTGCTCGGAGGTTCCTCACCTCAAAGACTTCACTTGCTCGGAGGTTCCTCACCTCAAAGACTTCACTTGCTCGGGGATACAATCCCAAAGACTTCACTTGCTCGGGGATACAATCCCAAAGACTTCACTTGCTCGGGGATACAATCCCAAAGACTTCACTTGCTCGGGGATACAATCCCAAAGACTTCAACAGAGGAAGCACAAGTTCCTCAACACAAGAGAATCAAAATTCTCTTACAAGTATTTGAAATACTTGAACACTCACTTAACAAAGGTACTCCTTGATGAGTAGATATGAGTAAAATAATACGCTCAAGATCACAACAACTTTGAACAATAATATGGCTCTCAAAAGCTTTATGAAATGAGTAGAAAATGATGAACAATTGAATGAAAGCTTAAAGCAATGTAATGATCAGTTAGTGTATGTTGTTGTGTTTAAAACACTGAGTTGAAGCTGTATTTATAGGTGCAAAACTTGGTCTTACCGTTGTCTAATTGCCAATTAAGAATTGCTGAATTTACTCAGTGATAATCGATTGTCAAGATCGAACAATCGATTATCTGCCAGTCAGATCAAAAATCAATCCCAGATTTAACGCTTCACAATCGATTATACATAATCTATAATCGATTACTGGCAAAATTCAAAAATAGATAATCGATTACATCAAATCCATAATCGATTATATTGGCAACGTTCTAAAAATCATTTCCGGATTTTAAGCAAAACATCGATTATATAAAATCTATAATCGATTACTTTGAGGTATTTGAAAATCATTTGACAACGGTCAGCTTCAACAATCGATTGTCCTTTGCAACAATCGATTATTTGTTATTTTCTGAAAATCATGAAACTTACTGTCTCAGTGATAATCGATTATTTGAAGCCATAATCGATTACTTGTTATTTTCTGAAAATCATGAAACTTACTGTCTCAGTGATAATCGATTATTCAAAGACATAATCGATTACTTAATTAAATTTAAAATCACTGAAAGACATTGTCTCAACATAATCGATCACCATTAGTTCATAATCGATTATTTTGAGTATTGAAAAACTTTACCTCAACAACAATCGATTGGCATTTGATCACAATCGATTATCATGCTGATTTGGAAAAACCTGATGTTCACTGTCTTACTCACAATCGATTACCATTAATTCATAATCGATTGTCATGCAGTCTTGGCTCAGAAACAATCAATTATCATAAGTACATAATCGATTATTTTAGCCCAGATTTTTGAGGCATGTTTAGAAAACATTTTGTCTAATGTAAATATGCATCATTTGAAATCATTTGATACAGAAATAAGTATGCATGATTTTGGAAAATAGTTTTATGAGAGAAGCCATGTTATGGAGTCAAGTTATAGGATCAAGATCACATTTAAGAATAACTCAATAATAACAATTAAAAACAACGTCTTGAGCTTCAATCTCAACATTTGTGCTCTTGTACTTGAACTCCGTCATATATCAATTTGTGCTTTGTTTGTCATTCATCAAAACCTACAAAAGAATACACGTTTAGTATATCGCATTGAGAACGTGTTTCCAACAATTTCCCCCTTTTTGATAATGGCAAACATTAAGCGGGATATGCAATTTTGACAAATAATATTGACGATTCAAGACAAGTAACAAGTATGCATATTTGTTCTTGTTCCCCCTTAATTTAAGAATTCCCCCTCAATTTAAGCTTATAAGCATTTAAGCAATGTAGAGGTAGAGGTAGTACATACCCGTTATCCCTATCTTCCCCCTTTTGCCATTAGCAAAAAAATAGTAAGGAAAGATACACAAAGACGAAATAAAACAAAGTTTATTTATTGAAAATTAACGGGGTGACAATCGATTATTGATACGGGATAATCGATTATATGTCCGATGATTTGCGGTTTGCCCAAATAAAATCTTCTTTTTCTGTAGGGCGATACCTGCAAAAAGAAGTTAGACGCCTCCGATGCTCAAGTCAGAAAGTGTAGGAGAAGAAATGCAATGCATGACTTAGATCAATGTGGAGTCAAGGATCCCGAGTTCATTTCGAATTCGGAAGAAGGACTCTTTATCCAAAGGCTTTGTAAAGATGTCTGCCAATTGGCTTTTAGTTTCAACAAATTCAATTTCGACATCGCCTTTGAGAACGTGATCTCTAATAAAATGATGTCTAACTTCAATGTGTTTAGTTCGCGAATGAAGAACGGGGTTCTTTGTCAAGCATATGGCACTAGTGTTATCACATCTAAGAGGAATGTGATCAAGTCTTAGGCCATAGTCCAAGAGTTGTTGTTTCATCCATAGGATTTGAGCGCAACAACTCCCCGCGGCTACATATTCAGCCTCGGTTGTGGACAACGCAACACTTACTTGTTTCTTGCTAAACCAAGAAACGAGAGAGCTACCGAGCAAATGGCAAGTGCCACTAGTGCTCTTGCGGTCCAATTTGCATCCAGCAAAATCAGAATCGGTATAGCCAATGAGTTGGCATGAAGAGCCTTTGGGGTACCATAGACCCACATTTGAGGTACCAACAAGATACCGAAAAATTCGTTTTACCGCCGAAAGGTGAGACTCCTTAGGACATGATTGATAACGGGCGCATAAGCACACGCTAAACATGATGTCCGGACGACTAGCAGTAAGATAAAGTAGAGAGCCAATCATACCTCGATACTTTTTGGTGTCGACTTCCTTACCTTTTTCATCTTTGTCTAGGTGATCGGATGTGCTCATGGGAGTTGCCATTTCTTTTGCATTGTTCATATCAAAGCGTTTAAGCAATTCTTTGCAATATTTGGCTTGGCAAATGAATGTACCTTCCTTCATTTGTTTTACTTGTAGTCCCAAAAAGAAGGTTAATTCGCCCATCATAGACATCTCAAATTCGCTAGTCATTAGATTGGAAAATTCCTTGCATAAAGCATTGTTAGTGGCACCAAATATAATGTCATCTACATAAATTTGAACTAATAAAATAGCATTGTTTTTGTGTTTGACAAAGAGAGTTGTGTCAACTTTTCCCCTAATGAAATCATTTTTCAAAAGAAATTTACTCAACCTATCATACCAAGCTCGGGGAGCTTGTTTTAAACCATAGAGAGCCTTTTTGAGTTTGAAAACATGATCGGGAAATTTAAAGTTTTCAAAACCAGGGGGTTGTTTGACATAAACTTCTTCTTCAATAAAACCATTTAAAAACGCACTTTTCACATCCATTTGATATAAGACAAAATTCATAGAGGAAGCGAAAGCAAGCAATAAGCGAATAGCTTCTAATCTAGCTACTGGAGCATAAGTCTCCTCATAATCAATACCTTCTTCTTGATTGTAGCCTTGAGCCACAAGCCTAGCTTTGTTTCTAGTGATTATACCATTTTCATCTAGTTTGTTGCGAAAAACCCATTTCGTACCAATTATGGTATGATCTTCGGGTCTTGGCACCAAATCCCAAACGTCATTTCGTTCGAATTGTTTAAGCTCCTCTTGCATTGCCAAGGTCCAAAATTCATCCCCAATTGCTTCAGAGATGGTTTTGGGTTCAATTTGCGAAACAAAAGCAGTAAGTTCTAAGGTGTTTTTAAGGGAGTTTCGAGTACTTACCTTTCCTCCAACATCGCCGATTACTTGATCAAGAGGGTGATCTTTGATCGTCCTCCATTCCATTTGTTCTTTTGTTTCACTTTCCAATTGTGGAGCTTCTTCCGTTGATTGTTCTATAATTCCATCATTGTTTTCCTTTGGCAGTTCTTCATGTATTTTGTTTTTCAAATTACTCAAGATATCTGCAAGATCAAAACCACAATCCTTTCTCGCCAAGCGAGCATTATCTTCGGAAAACACAACATGTGGGGATTCCTCCACAATTTGGGTTCTTTTGTTAAAGACCCTATATGCTTTACTACGTGAGGAATAACCAATGAAAATAGCTTCATCCGATTTTGCATCAAATTTACCTAATTGGTCTTTGCCGTTATTATGAACAAAACATTTACAACCAAAGACACGTAAGTGGGAAATATTGGGTTTTCTACCCTTATACAGTTCATATGGGGTTTTCAAGAGTATTGGTCGAATTGCTACTCTATTTAAAACATAGCAAGCGGTACTCACGGCGTCCGCCCAAAAATGTTTGGGAATCTTAGCTTCGTCGAGCATGGTTCTTGCCATCTCTTCGAGACACCTATTTTTCCTTTCCACCACCCCATTTTGTTGTGGTGTACGTGGAGCGGAAAAGGTATGCTCGATTCCGAGTTCGTCACAAAAATCCGCAAAGAGATTGTGATCAAACTCTCCCCCATGATCACTTCTAATTGAAGTGACGGTAGATTCCTTTTCGTTTTGAACACGTTTAAGAAAATACTTGAAATTTTGAAAAGCATCGCTTTTATTTGCAAGAAATAACGTCCATGTAAATCTAGAAAAGTCATCAACAATTACAAAAGCATATTTATTTCTTCCTAGACTTTCAATACGAGAAGGTCCAAATAAATCCATATGAAGTAATTGTAAAGGTCTAGAAGTTGAAACAATATTTTTGGATTTATAAGATGCTTTGGTTTGCTTCCCTTTTTGACACGAATCACACATAGAATCATTTTCAAACTTTAAATTAGGAAGACCAACTACTAAGTTTTGAGAAAGCAATTTATTTAAAAGATGCATGTTCATGTGTGCTAATCTACGATGCCACAACCAAGTATTATCCTCTTTGCTCATTAAGCAATCAACATATTCGGGAGAGGAGTTTGCAAGATCAACCATATAGATATTATCAACTCTAAAACCACGCAGTATGATCTTGAAGTCACTACGTCTAAACACAAGACATTCATCCGAATCAAATAGAGCAAGATTTCCCTTGTCACATAATTGGCTTATGCTCAAGAGATTATGCTTTAATCCTTTCACAAGCAATATATGTTTAATAGAGGAGTTTTCGTCCTTACCAACCGATCCGATGCCGATTATTTTTCCTTTATTGTTGTCGCCGAAAATGACGTTTCCTCCTTCTTTGTGCTCTAGTTGAAGGAATTTGGATTCATCTCCCGTCATATGTTTGGAGCATCCACTATCAAGGTACCATAGTACACTTGATCCCTTCAAGCACACCTACAAAACAATTTAATATTCTTTAGGTACCCATGCCATCTTGGGTCCTTGGGGGTTAGACAAATAATGATTATAGTCATACGAGAAGTCTCTATGCTTTGCGAAACACATCGGTGCAATGTGACCTATACGATTGCAGTAATGACATGTTGCGTTCGGATTGTGCATGTGTATAGGTGGAGCAAAATACGTTCTGGGTGATCTATAGTCATTCCTAGATGCGTTGAAATTTCTAGAATCATTTCTAGGGTGATTTATCCTAGATTCGTTAACAGACATCCTAGAATTCTTTCTAGGTGATCTAAAGTGGTTAATTCTAGACTCATTGTACCAATTTCTAGAATTGTATCTAGGTGTTCTAGAATTATTAGCCCTAGACTTGTTTTCATACATCCTAGCGTAGTGTCTAGGTGGTCTAAAGGAATTTGTCCTAGACTCGTTTACAGTCCTAGAGTTATTTCTAGGTGGAGCAGTAAAATTCCTAATGTGATTTTTGCTTTTATGCCGTTGATTATTCTTAGGCGTTTCCTTTTCCTCAACAGTCTTAGGAACGTTTACACTAAGTGATTCTAAAGTTTTCCTAAGTTCTGCGGTTTCTAACTTCAAAGAGTCACAGGAAGTACAAGTAGAGCATTTATCAATATAAGAAGCTTCATGCATAGTCTTAATGACTTGTCTAAGTTCTACACTATCATTTTGCAAAAACTGATTTTCTTTTACAAGATTCTCGTTATCAAGAGACAGATTTTCACAAGCTTTTTGTTTTAAAGAAAGTTGATTTTTGAACTCTTTTTCTTTCAATAAGAGACGTTCTTCAAAATCTTTTTCTTTTAAAGAGAGATTTTTCTGAAAATCTAATTCTTGCTGGGAAAGTGATTTCTTCAAATCTCTAATCATTTTGACAGCATTACCAAATTCACCATACAAATCTTCATATGCATTTTGTAATTCTTTGAACGAGTGAGAATTAGAGATACTTACCTCTTCTTCGTTGTTTCCTTTGTCGGCCATCAGACATCTGATATTTGATTCATCATTTGAGCATTTTTCCACTTGAGATGTTCTTTCATGAATTTCTTCAAGCTTATCCCACATTTCCTTAGCAGTTTTGTAGTGGGAGATTTTTCGCCAGATTTCCTGGTTCAAGGATTTATACAACATATTTATCGCATTAGTGTTATATTCACTTACCTTGGCTTTCCCAACTTTTGTCGTCATTTGATTTCCATGCTTGATGATTTGCCATAGATAGAGGTCGTTTGCTATCGTAAAAACTCTCATTCGTTCTTTCCAAACTGAGTAGTTGTTTTCACCCAATTTTGGAGGCGACGTGTCACATTCACCTTCACCTATTCCTGCAAAAAAATCTAGAGTAGAAGCCATGGATGGTTCTCTCAAACTGTTAAGTTTTTCAGAGAGTTGGGCTCTGATACCAATTGTTAGAAATAACGCTCTACGCTAGAGGGGGGGTGAATAGCGTTTTAATGAAATTTAGCGTTTTCTTGCGGAATTTAAAATTTTACAGGAAGTAAATAAGTGCAATAAAAATAACTTACACAAGGATATATCCTGGTTGGCCACAATAGTGGTTAGTCCAGTCCCCGAGAGACTCTCTCGAGATTTTCTACTAACTTGTTAAGCTTACGGGTGCTTAACAAACCTTTACAGTTGCTCGGAGATACAATCTCAAAGACTTCACTTGCTCGGAGGTTCCTCACCTCAAAGACTTCACTTGCTCGGAGGTTCCTCACCTCAAAGACTTCACTTGCTCGGAGGTTCCTCACCTCAAAGACTTCACTTGCTCGGGGATACAATCCCAAAGACTTCACTTGCTCGGGGATACAATCCCAAGGACTTCACTTGCTCGGGGATACAATCCCAAAGACTTCACTTGCTCGGGGATACAATCCCAAAGACTTCAACAGAGGAAGCACAAGTTCCTCAACACAAGAGAATCAAAATTCTCTTACAAGTATTTGAAATACTTGAACACTCACTTAACAAAGGTACTCCTTGATGAGTAGATATGAGTAAAATAATACGCTCAAGATCACAACAACTTTAAACAATAATATGGCTCTCAAAAGCTTTATGAAATGAGTAGAAAATGATGAACAATTGAATGAAAGCTTAAAGCAATGTAATGATCAGTTAGTGTATGTTGTTGTGTTTAAAACACTGAGTTGAAGCTGTATTTATAGGTGCAAAACTTGGTCTTACCGTTGTCTAATTGCCAATTAAGAATTGCTGAATTTACTCAGTGATAATCGATTGTCAAGACCGAACAATCGATTATCTGCCAGTCAGATCAAAAATCAATCCCAGATTTAACGCTTCACAATCGATTATACATAATCTATAATCGATTACTGGCAAAATTCAAAAACAGATAATCGATTACACCAAATCCATAATCGATTATATTGGCAACGTTCTAAAAATCATTTCCGGATTTTAAGCAAAACATCGATTATATAAAATCTATAATCGATTACTTTGAGGTATTTGAAAATCATTTGACAACGGTCAGCTTCAACAATCGATTGTCCTTTGCAACAATCGATTATTTGTTATTTTCTGAAAATCATGAAACTTACTGTCTCAGTGATAATCGATTATTTGAAGCCATAATCGATTACTTGTTATTTTCTGAAAATTATGAAACTTCCTGTCTCAGTGATAATCGATTATTCAAAGACATAATCGATTACTTAATTAAATTTAAAATCACTGAAAGACATTGTCTCAACATAATCGATCACCATTAGTTCATAATCGATTATTTAACTTTACCTCAACAACAATCGATTGGCATTTGATCACAATCGATTATCATGCAGATTTGGAAAAACCTGATGTTCACTGTCTTACTCACAATCGATTACCATTAATTCATAATCGATTGTCATGCAGTCTTGGCTCAGAAACAATCAATTATCATAAGTACATAATCGATTATTTTAGCCCAGATTTTTGAGGCATGTTTAGAAAACATTTTGTCTAATGTAAATATGCATCATTTGAAATCATTTGATACAGAAATAAGTATGCATGATTTTGGAAAATAGTTTTATGAGAGAAGCCATGTTATGGAGTCAAGTTATAGGATCAAGATCACATTTAAGAATAACTCAATAATAACAATTAAAAACAACGTCTTGAGCTTCAATCTCAACATTTGTGCTCTTGTACTTGAACTCCGTCATATATCAATTTGTGCTTTGTTTGTCATTCATCAAAACCTACAAAAGAATACACGTTTAGTATATCGCATTGAGAACGTGTTTCCAACAGAATTAAAGGCTTTTAAAAAACTGCTTTGTAGACTCATGAAGTACCCCCCTCCCACCACCACCACCACCACCACTACATGGGAAGATATCCACAACGCCTATTGTGCCAATATATGGGTAGTTGAGGACGATTTGAATGACCTGATTCAGCAATTAACATCAGTTCAGACAGAGGTAAGGAGAGATCGACGTAACAATGGGCGAAGAGATCAACCACCACATTTCAATTGAGAAAGGCATCAGCCCTATGTCCGAACATCCAACTCAAAACACGATGAGGTTCTAATTCTACAAAATATTCGAAAAAACATCCCAATGTCCAAGGCCATCGACGACAATTTAAGTTTGGCCTCAGTCAAAACCACGAGTGGATTCTAATTCGACGACAGTTTGAAGCAACATCCCAATGGCCAAGGCCAACGAAAAAAATTTAAGTTTGACCCCAGTCAAGCCATGACGAGATTCTAGTTCGACGACTGTTCGAAGAAACATTCTAATGGCCAAAGCCATCAATGACAATTTAAGTTCGACCTTAGTCGAACCATGACGGGATTCTACTTCGACAGCAGTTCGAAACAACATCCCAATGGCCAAGGCCATCAATGACAATTTTAATTCGACCTCAGTCAAACTACAACGGGATTCTACTTTTATGACACTTCGAATCAACATCCCAATGGCCAAGGCCATCGACGACAATTTAAGTTCGACCTCACTAGAACCACAACGGGATACTAATTCGATGACAGTTCAAAGCAACATCCCAATGGCCAAGGCCATCGACGATAATTTAAGTTCGACCTCAGTCGAACCACGATGAGATTCTACTTCGACGACAGTTCGAAGCAACATCCAAATGTCCAAGGCCAGCGATGACAATTTAAATTCGACCTCAATCGAACCATGACGGGATTCTACTTCGATGACAGTTCGAAAAAATATCCCAATGGCCAAGGCCATCGACGACAATTTACCTTCGACCTTATTTGGACCACGACGGGATTCTACTTCGATGATAGTTCGAAGCAAATCCCAATGGCCAAGCCCATCGACCACAATTTAAGTTTGACCTCGCTCAAACTACGACAGGACTCCCTTTCGGCAACAGTCAAAGCGATACCCCAATAGCCAAAGGCAGAAATATCATGTGCGATAAATGCAAAGAAAAAAAACATACCGAAAAACAAGCCAACGAAAGTAAAATTTACACTACAGCAAAATATCATTTATATTTGCCCCTACAAACAGGCCCAAGTATGACCCGTGTAGAAATTTCGAAT
This sequence comes from Nicotiana benthamiana, assembly GCA_034376525.1. NCBI lineage: Eukaryota > Viridiplantae > Streptophyta > Magnoliopsida > Solanales > Solanaceae > Nicotiana > Nicotiana benthamiana. The sequence continues at coordinate 110,004,058 of CM067336.1, forward strand.
CAAAAGTAAATACAAACCAAGACTACACATCATCCCCAGCGGGGTAAGCATCTTCATACCACGAATCTGAAGTAAGGTGATTCGCATCATCGGAATTGACACCCTCCCCGTAAGGTGTGAGGGGGTCGTATCCGCATGACTCACGAGCTGCACGAGCTTCGGTGTGCACATCCTGAACCTCTGACTCTATAGCCCTGCTTCGGTGTGAAAAGCCTTATACACATCAATCCGAGCCTCCGCATGAATCCTCAACTCGTACAAACGATGGGGCACGCCTGGATCAGGTGAGGCAGGAGACATAGAAGGCTGAGAATGTCGACTTGCCTCCTCCGCCCTCAGTGTCACGGCCCTAGTTTACCAACCGTGAACATGTCATGACGTCACCTAGTCCCCATGACCAGGTAAGGCTAACATTGCAGAAAAATATAATAATTGCGGGAAGTAAAAAATACCAAATTAAATATCAAAAGGAAATTATACCGGATGTCGCTTGGCATATACAACTCAATATCACAAGACAAAACAAATCCCAAAACTCAAAACTCATGGGCAATATAGGCTATTGATATGTATACCAAAGGCTCTAAACACTAGAATGTTTAACAACATAAAGATAAGAAGGCTAAGTACTACAAATATAGTAAAGAGGGAAACTCGTCGTACTGGGAACACAACAGATTTACCTCGAAGTCTTTGCAGTCCTCCTGCCTCACTGATAGTGCGCCTGAGAAGAGGTACCTGGATCTGCACATAAAAAACATGCGCAGAAGAGGCATGAGTACACCACAGTGGTACTCAGTAAATTCCAAGCCTAACCTCGGTCGAGTAGTGACGAGGAAGGTCAGGGCCCTACTGAGATAAACATAATAATAGAAATGTGCAGTATGAAAATAGGCTAGATAATGGGAACAGTAGTGAAATAAGACAAAATCTACAGGTCAACAACAAATAATCGAAATAAGAAATAAACATAGAGAAATACAACTCAGTATCAGTGATGCCCCGAGGATCTCCCAAGATACGTCCTGTAGTCCTTTATCAACTGTCCTTTGGATCTTCCGAGATACCGTCCCGTAGTCCATCTCATAAGTATATCCCGTAGTCCAACTCATACGTGCAGGGGATCTGTCGGGCATCTAACCCGTAGTCCCAAAGTAAATGTGTAGGGGGATCTTCGGGAATCGAACCCGCAAACCCAAAGTAAACAAGCAAGGGGAGAACCCGGAATCCCACATCCGTAGTCCCAAATATAAATGCGCAACCACAGCCAAAGAATAATTGAAAAACAGAATTAAACACCAAGGAAACAAGGAATCTAGCGTAACATGCTTCATGTAGTGCAACAAGGCAATTTAGGCAATTAAACTAATTAAGTTAACAATCATGCTTTTTCTAGGCTATGACAGGTTATATGACAAATAACAAAACAAGTAAGGAAGAAATAACAACTTGATCATTTAAGTAAAAATCGGGTGTTAAACAATTAGCACAAGAGTGCGCTCGTCACCTCATGTACAAGGCACTCAATCATCAAATAACAAGTCCTAAGGGGAGAAAGTCCCCCACACAAAGTTAGACAAGCCACTTACCTTGAACCGATACAAAGCCAACTAAGGAACCACGCCTTTGCCACGAGTATCCGACTTCGAATGGACCAAATTTATTCAATTTAATTACATAACATAAATAACATCGCAAGCAACCGATTTCATTATTAAAATTAAAGCTAAGACGCGAAAATAGGTAAAATAACCAAAATGCCCCTCAGACTGACGTCTTGGAATCAAATAATTTTTATGTTTCAGAACCCTCGTACTCTCACGAGTCTAACCATATAAAAATCTCCCAAATCAGATGTCAATGCCCATCAAAACTCAATAGTTTAGCCAATGAAGTTTTACCTAAATTATCCAATTTTTGATCCTCAATTCTAGTTTTAAGGTGTAATTGTTAACTATATAATGATAAAATATAACTAGAAGGGATCAAAGCAATACTACCCAATGATCTTCTCTTCAAAACCCACTCAAAATCGCTTTTACCCGAGCTGTCAAGTGATTTTTCTAACTTTGAAACTCAACCCTCGAATTCTTTTATTTCAGACCAGATGTTTCCGCTTTTGTGCTCCCATGTCTGTGGACCAAGTATCGCTTCTGCGGCTCCCACTTAAAAGAGCCATTTTCGTTTCTACGGATCCTTGCATCTCAAAAGTGATTTCGCCTCTGCGGAATCCTTGCCACTTCTATGGTTCCTGACCATATGCCCAACTTCGCTTCTACGGTTCCTAAGCCGTTGAAGCGCAAATACAAGAATAGTGAAATATCAGTTGCTGCAACGCTTCAAATTTTCTCCATTAACCACCCAAAATCATCTCGAGGCCCTAGAGGCCTCAATCCAAAAGCACCAATAACCCTTAATACCTTATTCAAACTTGTACCAATCCTTAAAACACTTAAAACAACACCAAAAACTCGATTATATCGATGATTCAAGCCTAAGAACTTCTAATTTCTTCCAAATATGCTTTTGATAAAGAAAACTATCAAAAACGCGTCCGAATGACTTGAAATTTTTCACGCACATCCCAAATGATATGACGGTGCTACAACAACTTCCGAAATTCCATTCCGACCCTCAGATCAAAAACTCGCTATTGGATCGGAAATTCCATAAAGACAACCTTCGGCATTTCAAGCCTAAATGAGTTACGGGCACCTAAAATACTCTCCGAACACGCTCCCAGCCTCTAAAACACCTAACGCAGCTAATGGAACCATCAATTTCCATTCCGAGGTCGTCTTCACACTGTTCCGACTATGGACCACTTTCCAACACTTAAGCTCTCATTTAGGGACTAAGTGTCCCAAAACACTCTGAATCCTAATATTGAACGTCCCAGCAAGACAAAATGGAAGAAATAAACTTAGGGAAAGTAGTAAATGTGGAATCGGGGCGTAAATCCCAAAAACGACTATCCGGGTCGTTACACTCATCGAGGCCATTTGTCCCTTCAATGCAGCCAAATCTACCTCCCGCTCCTTGACACGCCCTTCAAGCCCTGCAACTTGACGACCAGAGGCTTCCCTCTCCCCAGTCTGTTCCAACCTGGAAATACGGAGGTCATCCTCTAAGATACCGATTTAGAAATAGTTGTCGGTAGCTTTTGGCGCCGACGTTCAGCTCGCCCTTGAGCCCCTAAGTCTCCACACCTTAGCACTTAACTCGGTGGTCAAATCGGCCACCTTCAGCTGTAAGTCGGCATTCTCAGTCATCACCCCATTGCTCAATTTGAGCTCGTCCTCCTTCGCCTTAAGTGAGGCCTTCAGTTCACTATTACGGGCGACCGCCTTCACAAGCTCCTCATCCCTTTCCTTCAACTCCTGTATCCTCCGCTCCAATTGGTCCTCCCGCCGCTTGAGCCCCTTAGGAAAAACCTGGAACTCAGGATCCTGATGATAGATGTTGGACATTGCCCGATGCTTACCACGATACTGCTGATACTTGGACGACATCTTCTCGTAAAGGCCCATCCTTTTTTCTTTCATGTCGCTCTCTCTCCACCGCTAGGATGAGGGTCTGGCAAAAAAGAAGGGCAGAAGTTAGAAACAAAATGCAAAATGACGATTATCACACTAATCCAATGACAAAAAGAGAAGGAAATCCACCTACCTGCAAGGCCATACCAGCGACCTTTTGAGACAACTCCATGTCGTTCATTGCTCCAAGCATCTCGCTTTTAGGAGCGGTACATAGAAAAGTGAGGGCCGACGCACCTACTCACTGTTCAGCAACAAGTTATAGTTCCCCAAAACTACCACATGATGGTCGGGCCCGTCCATCCGAACCTTAACATGGGTATGGCGACCCACAGATTTATTAACATCCTCTGGGTCGATATCCGAACTCGAACTGTCATCCTCAACACGAGGACCTCCGATATGAGACGATGCACCACCCTCAGCGGAGTGTATCGAGCCCCGGTCCAACTCCCTCCACATAAAATGGCATTGACCATAAATATGGGCACCGGGGCTGTCCAGGACGCCTTACTGCCGTTGGCATCTATAGACACGCCCTTCCCCAGTTCCGGCCTCCTTATTTTTTTTTCCAACGACTCGTCCCGGTTAGAAGATTCATCTAAAGGATGTGAGGCCGGTACCGAAGAAGCCTCTTCCCTCGTGGCCACAACTCAAGATGAATCCCCCAATTGAATAGGTTGAGGAGGACCTCTCGAACAGATTCACTCAAGATAAATCGTGTGTCTACAGTAGCAACGGCTTGTCTAAAGCCAAGAACCGGTGCCCTCCGCCTAGAAGCACCCCGACCTGTCATCACAAAGGGTTGTACTATCAAGCAAGGTTGCATGGCCAACGAAGCAGCAAGACATTTACCTGAGAAAACTCTAGGGCCATAACATTGCACGAAGGCCGGCCAAGTCCGAGTTTCTGTCGCATGAGGTAGCAGACGGGCTACCCAATCCTTCATTCCTGTAATGGGGCGAGGCGGATGGCCCATAGCTGCAAAACAGAGAGTAGGTAAAAGTTATAGTAATTACAGAAGAGAGGGGAACATAAGGAATGACAGCACTTACGAGTTTCGTTCCATCGCGCCGGTAATCTGGTGGAGTCAGAAACGACGTGTTCGTTCTTGACGAAGAAGTACTTGTGCCAAAATTTACGGCTAGCCGAGTAATCCGTTCCGACCACCATCCCTTTCGTACCATGGAGCCTTAAATTCACCATGGTACCCCTGAGGAAGCCAAACGTGAACAAGTGCAAATAGTGATGGACAGAGATGCTGCACTCCGGCAACTCTACATACCTAGTCAATAACATAAGCACCTTGAGCGTATACGGTGAAAGTTGTGCTAGGTAAACCTGGTAAAATCTATAGAATTCATGTACCAAAGGGAAGAGAAGAAGGGTGTAGCCGATCATGAAAGGATACTCATAAAATGCACAGTATGCAGGTCTATGGATGTCAACATAATCTCTCCCGCTGGAACCATTTCTACATGAGCAGGGATGCCATACTTAATACGGAGGGCATCAAGATGAACCTGCTCTTTCTTAGAAAATACGGGGTTCGGATAGGAGGTGAATCTTTGAGGAAGTCACTCCAGGACAAGGGATGCCTCGATAGTAATTACTCCACCGTAAGAGGGCTGTCACTCTCTTCTACCACCACATCTCTGCTGTCGGAAGGAGGCACCATGGATGATGGGTGGCTTCAGGAACTTCATCGCCAGAATGATGATAACTCGACATAATTGCGTTTCAATAAGTAAAAGCACAAAGGGAGTGAGAAAGAAGAAACTTTTGGTGAAGAATGGAAACAGAAACAATAGGATATAAGAACAAATGAAGAATACTTAGAGGTTATAAATAGAGAAATATTTAAAGTTTTTCAAAAAATCAACCCCTTCACCTATTTACAGGGGTGGGTGATTTCAGAATAAAGGCGGCAGGCCTGAAATCAACGCAAGAATAGAAGCGCCAAACTGTTAGTCACTGCTTCGAAAACTTGCATAATGATAACGCACATAAAGCTGAGGTCACTTCCTAGTAGCGTGCACTCCTCGGTGCTTTGCTTATGATGACCATCATCTGTTAGCCACGTCGTAGCATTTTAACGGGTCAAGTTTCTCCCAAAGATGGCACTGTATTGGCGATGTCTAGGTCAGTCAACTGCTTACTGTATTGGCGTTCTTGCATACATACCTTTTTTTGGAACTTCTGCGACACACTTGTTCTGCCGCTTATTTCTGTGCTTCCAGTCTCTTCTGTTATTTGGTTCACGAGCACCAAGAGTATTTTCTCAGTTCCTCTGATTAATCCTTTTCGGTTATTCTTTGTTTACTTTCTTGGGCATCTACACCCCCCCCCCCCCCCCCCAAAAAAAAAGAATAGAGAGGAAGAAGAAGAAATTTGGTTAGATCTGCGTGTTACATAATTTCATTGGTGACATCCTCGCTTTCTGCAACTTTAAGGATGATATGTAAATTGCAGCAGACACATGTAGTTGACAAATCCTCTATTGTATATTCCTTCTACTTTTACTTAGCTGTGTGACATGCTCGGCCAATGTGAATCAACAACTCATATTTTAGGTAGTTATGACTCTGCAATGAAGATTATTCACTGGCCAATCAAAATCATGCACTTTAATCCCTGCCTCTTAAAGTGTGCGAAACTTTATCACCTTTTCACTCTGTGGCCTTAACATACACATACACTTGTCAAATTAGACTAAATCAGAACATTTCAACATTCATGGCGTAGCTTGATTGACTTCTTTTGAATGTCATGTCCTTTTTTTTTTCTTGGCACTTTGTACATGAGCATTATTAGAATGGATTCTGTTGAAAGGGTAATGGCTTTATTTATTCTCTTTTGTAGGTGGAGTAGATCAAGAAATGGAAAATAAAGGCGATGAAAATCTAAACATTACTTAAGATGAATTTTGAATTGTTATAGATGAATGTTCTAGGAATGGTTGTGTTGTCAATATTTTGAAATTTATTCTCCTTAAATGTATTAAATTTGTGCAGTTGGGGTAGAACCTTTTACTTTATTGATATTATAAGCTTGTTGGATAATATGTTATGATTTATATTTTACTATTTTATTACTTATTATATGTAAATGTTTATTTACTGCAGGAGCTCTATTTTTGTTTCAATTAAACTGTTACAATAGCCTATCAGAACCGTTGCGACTGACGACTCTACAGCAACGATGATGCAACCTATAGGTCTATTGGCACACGGGCCGATGGAACGGGCTCTAAACCGTTCCAATATCTCTATGGCAACGGTTTAACTGTCTATTGAAAAGGTTTTTCATGCGTTACCGTAGACTAAATTTTCAGTAGTGAACCAACATTTGCTTGATAGCTACCATTTGTCCTAGCTACTCACTGCTAGGGATTAGTGCCAAGCAAATATCTCTAGCTATATTAGCAACGGATAACATATTTTCCTAGCTAAAAAGAAATTAGCTAAGAATTTTAATAAGTTAGCTAGGATTTTGGTTTCTAGCTAATGGCCTGTTCTCTTATAGTGATATATATATATAGAGAGAGGGGTCAAGCTTGCTCATCAGCTAGTTCTCCTTCAATTTAGGACTGCATGGTCAAGGTTGTGGTAATTCTTATTATCCATCACTTTGGTCCATGAGCTACACCGATTTTTGCATACCACATAGGTGGAATAATAACGCCTCTGATGATCTTTTAATCGTTTTAATTAATCTTTCTCTTAAATTTTACTAGTGTTTACACATAAGATGATATGATAATTTAATTCAATGAAAATTTGGAAATAATGCTTCTACTCGCTTCTATGAAATGAAAAGTGTAATTCTCCGGATCCAACTATACCTCCTAAAAAACCTGAGATTTTCTCCCAATCAAAATAAATGCAGGAAAAAAAGGAAAATTTTCACATTAGAACAATTGAGTTCCATACTTTTTAATTTTATAATCTATATTTCAATTTACAATCAACTAGCCTAAAAATAATAGGTTAAGATTTAGCATCCAACTTCAATAGGTTCTCAAAATTAATATTTAATTTTAAAAAAATATTTCTCAAGCTTTTAAATTAATTTTCGAATCAGTAACTATGACTCAAATATTAATTCAACAAACTAAATTTATTTGGGTGGTGAAAATTAAATTTTAACAAGCTTAAATATGTGGGTTTAAATTTCGAATTTAATTTTGTGAGAAATTTGGAGTGGGTATTATTTAGACTTGTTAGAAATAATATAAGTATATAAAATTTGAAGTCATTTAATGGATATTTGGACTGGTTTTGAACAAGAATTGCAATTGAAAATCGTGGAAGAAGTTCGTCTACAGGCACTTGTATAAAGGTATATAAAAGTGTATAATAGTGTATAAGATGTGTTTCTACACTCATATGCACTATTATATAAGATTATACATAATTATATAAAAAACGACTTCGTCTTCTTTCTTGCGTCTTTTTTGAAATTTAAATCAAATCTAGCTCAAATCATTTCAAATTTAAATTGTGAACTCCTTTTGATAACTTCAATCAATTAGAACAACACCCAATCTAAACAACTAACAAATTCAAAAAAATCCATTTTAAAAAGCAAAGCTTTGAATGGTCTTCAATGGTGGACTTCCATTTTTTAATTTTCTTACATTGTAAGAATGTGACACAAGAGGAGAGGCAGAAAATACACGATCCCTTAGCTTGAAGAATATATAGAAGATGTGAGAAGAAGTTAGAATGAAAGCGATGGTTGTGAGAACAAAGAATTAACTCTATAGCTTTTAGAAGCAATGGTTTTAAAAACATAAGCCATTTTTGTTATGGCGTGAAGTTATGTGTATTTTCTTGTAATTCTTTCGAACAAAAGTAGTAACTTTGCAAGAAAACACCAACTTTGCTACCTAGACTTGTACGAAATAATCGATAGAAAAGCAAACTCAAAGCGTCATTTAGACAAGTAAAGGAAAATTAAACTAATTAATAAAGTAAAAAATGAGTTTTGTCCTCTAACCCCTAAAATACAGTTTTCTCTTTAGGCAGATGTGAAGTTAATTTTATATCAAGTGATGCATTTCTAAATTTAAGAAAAAGAAAAAGATATAGAAAAGTAATAGTACTACATTTTTCTAATATTCAGAACTCTTGAGGTTCGAAATTTTGCGATAACTACCTACTGTCCTTTGGACTTGTTAAAATATTGACCAGAAAGGTGAATACATAGGAACACCATAGTTTCATCTTTCTCCGTAATGTGCGCGTGAAATGATAGCCTTGTCTTACTACAGAGTCAGATTCGTCTCCATTCTAAGAGGGGACATGTGCCATGTCATTAATCCATACATTAATAACGACATTTTAATCCACCCATTTAAATACATAGATATCATGTTATTACGATTAGTTTCATACAAATACTCACTACGTGTAAGTTTTTACCAATTACACCCCCATACTCCAACTCAACTTTCTCTAGCTCGTCACCTTTTTTATTTTTTTTCCTTCTTAGGTTTATAAACTAATTTTGTTCAAAAAAGTTAAAAGCGTTGACAATAATCACGTTTACATTATATTGTGAAAACCAAACACTTTCGTCAGTGAGGACAATTATTCATAATAACAGAGATACAGAATTAACATTTATTCTTGTGGGATGTATGGCCTCCAACTTTAAAATAAAAAATCTCAGTGCTGTAACTTGAGGCAGACGTTCGGAAAAATAAAAATGAGGCTAACGTCATCAACAGAAATCAAAGAATACACGATGTTCTAATATTTATTTGATAGAGATTTAGGATTATCTCTCTGGTCCATCTTGTTGATTACACGTGTTGAGTTTAATATTAACTGGAAAATGTTTTTAAACTCTTTGGTCTCCGCAACGTTCAAATGATTACCCTTGCTTCTCAAGAGAATCCAATTATACCTAAGCACGTAATGATACTTTCGAATAAATAGAGCTCGGTCGATTATAAATATTATGTGAATGGGGTGATTATTAGTTCTAAAATATATTACGTTGAAAGAGACAAATGTTTAGCTGATTTTTCTATGGTGCAATAGTATCGGTGGTTGGTCAAAGCTTTAGTTGTCAAGAGCTAGCAATCTTGTTAATTAAACAATTTTGTTTTGTTTTGTTTTTCCTAACAAAGTAAAATACTCATTAATAATAAGCTCTCTTGGTAATCCTCCCAATTAGCCACGTAAGTTTGAGATGGCATGAAGTAATAATCTACAACGACTTGGGTGGTCGTTTTGAGTAGTTTAGCCCTATTCCCCTATTTATTGCATTTTTTATATCAAATTTTGGTTTTGTGACTTGCCGGGTGTTTGCTTTTGGTTTCGGATGAGTTTCGCAGTGAAATGAGACACTTAGCCACTAAGTTGGAGATTTAAGTTGAAAGAGTTGACCGAAGCTTGACGTTGGTGTAGACCAAAATAGAGTTTTGACGGTTCCAAAAATTCAGTACGGTGATTTTGGACTTAGGAGCGTGTCTGGATATTGATTTGGAGGTATGTAGGTCATTTCAGCTTGAATTGGCGAAAGTTAGAAAGTTGAAGGATTGGAAGGCTGAGAGGTTTGACCGCAAGTTGACTTTATTAATATCGGAGTCGGATTCCAGTTCTGGAAGCTGAAATAGGTCCTTTATGTTATTTATGACTTGTGTGCAAAATTTGAGGTCAATCGGAGTTGTTTTGTATGAACCAGTGTAAGTTTTGGAAGTCGAATGTTTATAGTTTCGATAGGCTTGAATTGGGTTGCGTTTCGTATGTTGTTTGATGTTATTTTTGACCCCGAGTACGTCCATTATGTCTTTTGAAACTTGTTGGTATATTCGGACGAGGCCCCGGGCGTGAATCTGATTGAAATTGGAATAGTTTTGGACTTAGTAATTGTTGAAGTTGTTGTTATTATCGTGTCAACGCACCTGCAGTGGGGTTGGTCGCAAGTGCGAGGTTGCTCATCGCATAAGCAGAGAGAACCATCCCAGGGCAAGTGCGAGGTTGCTCATCGCATAAGCAGAGAGGATCATCCCAGGGCAAGGTTGTAGGTGCGGACACCTGGGCACAGAAGCACATCCACAAGCATGACATTTCTTCCGCATAAGCGGACCTGGAAGGATTTGTGAAAGATTGCAGGTGCGGTTGAATCTCAGCAAAAGCGGACTCGCAGAAGCAAGCAGCCGTCTGCAGAAGCGAAGGGAGATGGGCCGCGCCTACGATGGAAATTCCGCAGTGCAGAGCCGCAGAAACGGCTTTTAGCCCGCAATAGCAAAAATCGCTAGGTAAAAATAGTGAGTTCGAGGGTTTGTCATTCATTCTTCATGATTTAACCTAGAGAGCTCGGTTTGCGGCGATATTTTGAGTGATTTTCATGAAAATAATCAGGGTAAGTGATTCTAACTCGGATGTGGCTATTATACATGATTCCATTATTACTTTTGTCATTTAATTAGTGATTTGAGTTGGAAAAATCGGAAAAATTTGTGAAACTTCATAGACCGAATTTTGGGGATTTGAAAAGCGATTTAATATCGAATTTGAATAACTTTAGTATGGTTTGACTTGTTGTCGAATGAATATTCGAATTTTATAAGTTTGATCGGGTTCCGAGACGCGGGCCTGGGGTTGAATTTTTGAGTTGGCTTTTTGTTTCTCTTTAAAGATTTTAACTTTGTTATTCGAAATAGTATCCTATGGTTTGTGTTTATGGTATAAAGTTATCTTGTCTAGATTCGAGTCGTTCGGAGTTGGATAATTGCGAAAAAGACTTACTAGTGAATTGAGTTAGTGTATTTTGAGATAGTTCCATTAGCCCCGTTAGGTGATTTCAGGGTTGGGAGCGTGATCGGAATGTATTTTGGAAGTCCGTAGCTCATTTAGGCTTGAAATGTCGAAGTTTGAATTTTTGAAGTTTCCGGTCCGATGGTGGCTTTTTGATCCGAGGGTCGGAATAGAATTCCGGAAGTTGCAGTAGCTCTGTCATCTCATTTGGGATGTGTGTGTAAAATTTCAGGTCATTCAGACATGTTTTGTTTAGGTGTTTTTTATCAAAAGCGTATTTAGATGAAATTTGAAGTTTTTAGGTCTCAAATCCCTGTTTAATTCGAGTATACGGCGTTGTTTTAGGTGGTTTAAGGATTGGTGCAAGTTTGAATGATGTTATAAGATATGTTCATGGGTTTGGTTGAGGTCCCGGGGGTTTCGGGTGTGTTTCGGATGCTCAATGGAGCATTTTGGAGTTTGAAAAGCTGCTGCAAATCTTCAGCAGTTGCAGGCTTCACTTTCTTTTTCGCGTTCGCGGCACTTTAATCGCATTCGCGTAGCCCTGAGTTTATTCCTCTTCGTGTTCGCTTTCGCGTTCGCGTAGTGTAATCTGGGGGTGGACCAATCCCTTCACGTTCGCAACCAGCATCCCCACGTTCATGATGCTTGGCATTTTTCCTCCTTCGTGTGCGCATCAACCTCGTCACATTCGCATAGTTCTACCGGGCTCTGAGGGCTGAGCCCATTTTCTTCAACGCATTCACGTCCCATTCGTCACGTTCGCGAAACTTCGTGATCCCCTTTCTTCGCGTTCGCATTCTCCCCCTCGCGATCGCGATGGGCATTTTTCGCAACTCTTATTTTTTCTTCTCCGCGAAAGCGAGTTCACCTCCGCGTTGGCGATGCATTAAATCTGGATAGTTTTAGAATTTCAAAAATGAGGGTTAGTTATTTTTATCAAAACACAAGCTTGGAAGCTCGGATTTAGGGGAAATTTCGAGGGATTTTCGAGGGCAACGATTGGGTAATGATTCTCTACTCTCTTATGCTTAAAACTCATTAATCTAATCATCATTTGATTTTGGATTTTTGAATGAAAAATGGTGGAAACTTCATAGACCAAACTATTGAGTTTTGAGTGGCTATTCGACCTCCGATTTGAGATATTTCTATATGGTTAGACTCGTGAGAGTATGAGAGTTCTAAAAATGTAAAAATTATCAAATTCCCAAACGTTGCCCTGGGGGGTATTTTTGTTATTTTACCTAATTTCGCGTCTTATTTTTGAATTAAATAGTAAAATCAGTTGCTTAGATGTTATTTATGATATGCAATTGAATTGAATGGATTTGGACCATTTAGAGTCGGGATACTCATGGCAAAAGTGTGATTTTGAGTTGATTTTGGAGATGGTTCTAGGTAAGTGGCTTGTCTAACCTTGTGTGGGGGATCTTTTCCCTTAGGATATGATATTTGGTAATTAAGTGCGTTGTACGTGAGGTGACGAACACGTACTTGAGCTCCTTGTTGAAAATTCAATTTTTTCTTAAGATATTGAGACCGAGATCTTTCGTATTTGCTTTATTTTATTTGCAATTGTAACCTGTGTTAGATTAGACAAGCACATTTAGTTGATTTAACTGGCCTATTTGCTTAAGTTGCCTTGAGTGTATTACGTGAAGCATGTTAGGCTAGTATTACTTGTTTCTTGTCTTTTTTTACGTTATTTCTGAATATCTTCTGGTTGTGGTTGCGCATTTATATTAGGACTACGGATGTGGTATTTCGTTAGCTCCCCCTTTGTTTGTTTACTTTGGGACTACGGATTAGATTCCCAGTAGACCCTTCTACACTTTACTTTGGGACTACGGGGTTAGATTCCTGATAGATCCCCCTGCACATTGATAGTTGGACTACGGGACGGTATCCCGAAAGCTCCTCGAAAAGTTGAGGGAAAGGACTACAGGACGGTATCTTGGGAGGTTCTCATTTGGTATCTTGGTATTGAGCTATACATTTCTGTGTTTACTCTGTTCATCGCTTATTTGTTGTTGCCTTGTAAATTCTGTCTTATTTCACTGTTGGTTCACATTATTTCCATCTGTTTTCATACTGTACATTCTTATTATATTGTTTAACCTCATTAGGGCCCTAACCTTACTCATCACTACCCGACGAGGTTAGGCTTGGCACTTATTGAATACTGTTATGTTGTACTCACGCCTCTTCTGCGCATGTTTTTCATGTGCAGATCCAGGTACCTCCACTCAGACGCACTATCCCCGAGGCGGAGACATCTGTCGCGTCTGTAGACCAGGAGTCTCTATCTTATTCCAACATTTAGCATTGGTAGATCATTTTTAAGATAGATAAGGTAAGTGTTGTGATGGCACCCAGTCTCTATGATTAGATAAGCCTAGCATACATGAAGAAGTTACCTAAAATAGTAATAAAACTTTTAATTTATCAATAGCTATCATAAAAAGGATTCCGCAATATAAGTGAACATAACATTCAAAATTTGGCGATACCGAGTCACAAGCTCTACATGAGTATACTTAATATCCCATTAAAACAATAAAATCTATATTAAAAAAAAGGAGAATGAAATAGAAACTACACATATAGAGGATGACTCTGAGGCCTGCAAACGCCGACAAGTATACCTTGAAGTCTCTGATCCACACTCGACTCACTGATGCCTAGGTTGGTATGAAGTACCTGGATCTGCACAAAAAGTTATTCAGAAGCATAGTATGAGTACACCACAATGGTACCCACTAAGAATCAAGCCTAACCTCGATAGAGTAGTGATGAGGTCGGGTTAAGACACCTACTAAAATAAATAAAGAAACTGAACACGAATAGTATAGTATGATAATGAAAACAATGAAAATAATACAAGCAAGAGATATAACAAGAATAGCTACACTGAGACTAAGGCAATTGAGACATCACGAAAGAAACACATAATAAGAATGCCAAGGAAATGATGCAAACAAAAAACAAGTGATGTAAATGAAAGGTATAAACAAGAATCACTACCGAGGTACCGCATCGTAGTCTCGTTTCTCAAATTAAATCACAATCTTTCCTTATACCACCACGAGAGCCTTGCATTTAGTTTTAAAAATTATTCGAAATAGCTACCCTCATTTTAGCGCACCTTATCACACCGAGTGGCTTCAAGTAGATTCACTACTAGCAACATGCGTATCAAGCTCACCTTATCTTTGTCACGACCCCAGTTTGCCCTCCGTGAATATGCCGTGATGCCACCTAGTCCTTACGACTTGGTAAGCCTGACAATGCGGAAATTAAATAACTTGCGGAAGTAAAGAACTTAAAATCAACAACTAAGGAAAATGTTTTGTATATAAGTGTCGTGCGATATATACAACTCAACATCAAAAACCTAATACAATATCCCAAAATCTGGAAACTAACGAACAACACATACTAATAAAAACATAATATACTGCTCTAACTTCAGAATGTGTAACTGAAAGAAAAGGTCTATGTTTGACATTTTATGATACTTTAATTTGAAGTATATTTAATCTGTGTTGTAACAATGTATGGGTGTAAATGTGCTTCATATTTTTTTAGAGGATTTTGAAATTGTAAGATAAGATCAAAGTAATTTTGATTTCTTTGAATTGAACCAACATCTTTGGATGCGTATTCGACTCGTTCATATTTTAGATCATGAATATTTAGTATTTTTTATTTATTTTTTTGAATTAGGGTTACTTTTTTTCGAAATTGATAAGTATTCCTCTTTATCTTCTGCAAAAAGGCTATAATTATCACTTATAATTAAAAGACGTTGGAAGAAACGAGATTCCTCTATTGCATGTCGTATTTTTCATTACTTGATGGAAAGAGTGTGATTCTACTATTAAAACGTGTCATGATTTCATTATAAAAAGAACTATGATCTTTTCTGCATCAAGTTATCTCTGGACCACAAACTTCGTATCAAGGAAATTAAGCAAAATAAAAATAAAAATTGAGAATAGTTAATGTTACATTCGCTGAAGGATCTCAATCCAAAGAGCGAATCACTGATACTTTTCTTTTAGATCAGATTCAAGACTTGATAGATTTCTCTTGAAATTAATGAATTGGGATTTTGATTCAATCGTCTGATATATCGACTTGAACTTGCATTGTGTCTCATGAATATTTTGATAATCACATCAGACAATAATCTTGTTTTGAAGTTGGCTCCCCCCCCCCCCCCCCCACTCCCCCCTCCCACACACACAAAAAGAAAACTAATCCAATGTTATTTACCCGAGAAACTGATTTGAGCAAATATTCTACCAGAAGGATTGGGTTCACCTTCTAGATATAAAGTTAGCATTGACAATTAGAGTCATTTATTATTTGAGTTTTCACTGTGATATAACCAACAAATAATTTAGCATTAATTATGAGTGGGTACACATTCTTGAAGAATGGATAGCTGGAAATATATAGTACAAATTAAAGGCACATTATTTTGTATTATGGCCATCATAGATCTGACACTACGTACTATTAATTATCTAGGGTCATTGCTCATTTAGAATTTATTATTTTTCCTCCCCGCTATTTAAGTGGAAATGGACTTGTCTACTCAAACATTTTAATATTTATGGTTGGATTGGTCTTCTTGGTTTCTTAAAACTTGGCTATATTTCCACCATAAACCAGACCTTGCTTTTCTAAACCTTATACTCCTAACACTTAACGATAACAGCCAATTAAAAAATAATTGTATTTATTAATATTGATCAGTGACCTAGATTAAATAATAACTAATTATGACAAGCTAAATTATATTGATAATATAAAAGGAATCACTATATTATCAGTCTATATATTTTAAATCTTAATATAAATATATAGGTAGAAAATTATGACATATATATATATATATATATATATATATATATATATATATATATATATATATATATATATATATATATATATATATATATATATATATATATATATATATATATATATATATATATATATATATATATATATAGATATATATATATATATATATATATATATATGTTTGCAGGGGTTAAATATGTGAATTTGATAAGATCAATATATTAGATACGGTTATGAGTAAACATATGAATCGTTATTTAAGTAATATTTTCTGCTTGTAATATGTTGAGAAACAGCAATTATTCATAGTCTTTGTTTAGACGTACTTACGAAAAGCTTATAAATAAAAAGATCGACGATATTATGAACTTAATGATTTAATTAAACTCACGTTCGTTTGACTTGATATAATTTGATTATGGTGTAGTAACAGCGTAACATTCATATTGCATTATTCATGGAAAATCCCCTATAAAATTGTAGTTATCATTCATTTTAGTAAACAACAAACTTGAGTGTTTTCCACGTATATGCATGCACACGAGTACGTATACACACGTATTTGTGTATATTTGTCAAATATATAATTGTCACTTCCATATTTTGAGCAATCATGGAGATCAACAAGGTACCAACGTAACATAACTTTGATGCTTTTGTCATGGCTGCCTCAGTTATTATCCTGTTCTATGTTTGTGCCTGTCTGTGAACCTCATAAAATTGACAGAAAAATGTATATATTTATTTATAACATCGTCCAACTAGAAGGAGCCAGTTAGATATTTGCATATCTTAGATGGCTTAATACTAATCCCTTACCCTTCAATTAATTTTGTTACACAAAAATCAGACACATCGTTTTGGACCTTCATGAATTGATAAAAGGTTTTGGGATTATTATTTTTATCTGATGAGAAATTCAATCGAAATTGTTCAATGCATAGAAACCATTATATATCTTTTTGTTGAACATAGAGAAAAATAATTTGTAGCTTTAATATGAAAAATATACACTCAAGCAAAGAGTCATTGATTGAAAGACGTCCCCTGGAGAGTTTTTTGACTCAAGCAAAGAGCCAACACTCAAACAAGCTCGTTATGGTTTATGACCTAGGGGTGTTTATCGGGCGGATTGGGCGGTTTTTTCTCTTAATGGTTTGGCTTAACGGTTATCGGCTTTTAAATGTATTAGTCCGTTAGCCACCCGATAAGATATCGGGCGGATTGGTATCGGGTTAGCTCTTATAGGGCGGTTATTGGGCGGCTTATCGGCCTAACATACATGTTTACTAGAATTTGATAGATCTCTTCGGGCAATTATAGATCAAACACCTATTCCAGTATACCTTCATATGAGCTAGCTTGTTAATGTCTTTTTAGGGCATTCATTTTATCCCTGAGGTAGTATAGCTTTGCCCTCCTCACTTTTTTCTTGTCCAGCACCTTCATCTCCTTTATGTTGGGAGAGTACATGCAAATCAACTAGATTTCGAGATTAAAAATGCTTAGAAGTAGAAATAAACTTTTGTTAATCATTTTAAAGGGTTTTAGTTTTTTTATATTTAATATATATAAATAAAAATAAATTATATATATATATATATATATATATATCATATTTATATTCTTAACGGGTTAACGGATTAACCGTTAAGAAAATTGAATAATCCATCCCCAAACCGATAAGCCGTTAATAAAAAAATTCAATCCGTTCCCCGTCCGTTAAGCCGTTACCAATAAGCCGTTAAGCTTCGGTTTGGATCGGTTTTCGGTTTCGGATCGGTTTTGAACACCCCTATTATGAACAAGGCAAAGAAGATAAAAGAGAGAAGACTTTGGATATGCTGATGGGTGGTGCCAAAGTGGTTGAAAGAAAACTGTTATCTATTCATATTATCCACTAAAAAATGGGCTGCATATGAATTTTAAAAAAATGGGTCAAATACGAATAAGAATCATATTATCTATTTACAAAATTGATAATTAATGAGTTTAACTTTTATATTTGTAAAGGATCAAATTAGGTGGTTTCTCAAGCGAAAATTCTTCCAAAAGTGATTATATTTAAGAAACCATGAATAATATGAATTCATCGATTAATTCTTTTTTATCCATATTAAATAGGAATCGGATCGGATAATTTATCAGTTTTTTAAATTACTCGCTTCCGACCCGAATCCGCTTGTTTGCTATCCTGGTGGTGATATATATAACTATCTGTTGAATTACAAATGTTTATCAATTACACCATTAGAGACCTTACTAGGACACTCACTCACACTCTCTCGCTTGTTGTTGACAAATGGTATAAGGTTAGAGCATACTAATTATTGTGCAACATTATATTCTAGAGGCCTAAAGTCGATGGACAGAGGATTTGCTCCGATAGTAGTTAGGCTTCTGAGCACGATGAAGGATGAACATTGTTGGGCAATGGCAGTCTCTTCTAAAAACTTCTAGTGTGACCGTCATATAAAGTAATAAATTATTTATTTTATCTCTTAAAAGAAATAATATACTAGATGATATTATGTAGTTATATATATATATGATAATTTCTTTTATGGAAAGAAATTATTTTTATTAAGAGTTTCTAGGGCAATTATAGTTTATGAAAAAGTCCCCAGAGCTAAAATATTTGCATAAGAGTCTCTAACCTACATATAAATATGCATATGAGTATTAACGGTGATTCTCTACCACGCTTGAACAATAATAGCTGAAGATACGTTTCTTGTTTAATTTCAATTGCGATCGCTCTCTGTATGCGTTTAAATCCTATATGGAGCACATTGTCCATGTCGTCCATGGCCATGCTTCGAATCAAATTTGGTAACTGAGTTTTGTAAACGTGGATGCTACACTGTAACCTTATATTAACATGCTTTAACCAGTCCCATAAAAAAATACTTGGGATAATGAGATTATGCTCAAAAGTGATGATAATGATGGTGATCAAAAATTGGAAAAATGACCAATTGGGGTAATTACCTTTCATATTGGACAACACACTTGTTCTTAGAGAGGGGGTACAACCGTACAAGTAGGACCCAAACAACTCAAAGAAACAAGGAAGGGACAAATTAGTTCCCCATAGCCCCTTATAGGTGGTAGGTCCATTTATTGTTGCCTTTCTGTGATTCATGATGCACCACCATTCCCAATGCTTATTGTGGTATTAATTACTACAATTGCTTAAGAAGAAAAAGAAAGAAAAATGATCACAAAACTACAGAAAAAAAGTTAAATTGAAAGCAATCTGCACCAAATGGTCTTCTCATATTTAAATTTCAACGTTTTACTCAAAAATATATGGTAAAAAGAAATAACAGTAATATCGCTTTACTAAGAAACGCTAAAATATTCCATGAGTTTTTTACCGCACGAATGCAAGTTAGATAAGTTTGTGGACTACAAAGTACAAACATTGAATGGTTAAACAAAAAATAAAAAATTCAAGTCACTTCAGAAAAATACCCAAATCTAGGAAATTTTCATTTTAAGTATTCTCTCTAAAATTATATCTTCTGATTAAGTAGCAAGCAGTATGATATTGTGATGACACAAAAGGTTACCTTATGTTTTAGAACTCGATTTTGTATTTTGAGGTCTTCAAAACTTCATTTTATTTTTTTTGATTTGCGTGTGCAGACTAGGCGTGCTTCCGAAAAGCTTTTATGTTGAAAGCTAATGAAAATAATAATTTCTTCCTTTAAAAGCTGATTTAGTTGACTTCAATAAATGCTTTTAGTAAACGAACCAGGACTCGTATTTTAACAGTCCCGATGGATTCTTATCGATATATGGGACCTAGGCGAATGCCTGCAATCATATTCCGAGGTCCCCAGCTCGAGATATTGAATTTTTTACGAAAATTGAAAGACTCAAAATTAAATAGTTTTAGGAATTTGGTTAATATTTGATCTTATTGGTATTGGGCCCTTTTTGGTACCGGACACCGTTATAGGTTCAAAATAATATTTATACCTTATCTGTAAAATTTGGTGAGAAACGAAACTGATTTGATGTGATTCGGACGACCGTTTGAAAATAGGAAATTCAAAATGTTCTTAAGAATATCATATGATTTGTGCTAAATTCGTAGTTCTAGGTGTTATTTTGATAATTTGATCGCACAAGCAAGTTCGTGTGATATTTTAAGACTTGTGTGCATGTTTGGTTTGGAGCCTCAAGGGCTCAGATGAGTTTTAGAGTGATTTGAACTTAGTAATTTGCCGGTATGCTTCAGGTCTGCAGACTTCGCATTTGCGAGCACTAGGCAGGGAGGGACAACTTCACAATTGCCAAGCTTTGATCGCAATTGTGATACTGGTAGTTTGCATTTGCGAACCAGGGGTCGTACTTGCAACAATAGCAGGCCCAGGTAGATCTTCGCATTTGCGAAGAGAAGTTCGCATTTGCGGGGGTCGAATTTGCGAACTCCAAATTGCAAATGCGATATCTGCAGCTGAACAAATAGTTGGAAAATGGGATTTTTCATTCATTCTTCAATTTTTCAAAACCTAAAACATAAGAGGTGATTTTCCAAAGACGTTTCCTTCCCCAAATCATAAGTAAGTGATTCTTAACTAGCTTCTTTCAATCTTTCACCTCTTTTTACAAGATTTCAAAATAAAACCTAGGGAAAAGAGTCAGAACTGCTCCTAACGTATTGACTCCAGGTTAAAAATTTTCTCCGTTAACCTATTTTGAAGAAAATGCCCCTACCATTAAAAATGTGGCATATTTGTGCCCCTAAGTGTAACAACTGAATGTACTTATATTTAAAACGGTAGGGGCATTTTTTTCAAAATAGGTTAACGGTAGGGGCATTTTTAAACTAGAATCAATACATTAGCGACACAAATATGCCAGAACTTTAATGGTAGGGGCATTTTTTTCAAAATAGGTTAACGGAAGGCATTTTTAAACTGATGTCAATACGTTAGGGGCAGTTCTGACCCTTTTCCGTAAAATCTAAGATTTTCATGGTGAAATTGGGGGGTTTTGGGTAGAAACTAGGGATTTGATAAATTGGGGATTTAGACCTCAAATTGATGTTGGATTCCAAAACTAATTACATATTCGGGCTCGGGATGAATGGGTGAATGGATTTTGGTCCGAATTTCGAGTTTTGACCAAGTGGGCCATGGTCGGTTTTTCACTTTTGGGGGAAAATATTGAAAACCCTAAATTTATGTATTGAAATCGATTCCTTTAGCAATATTTGATGTTATTAAGTTAGTTATGGCTAGATATGAGTGGTTTGGAGGTGGAATCTAGAGGAAAAGCGATAATTGAGCAGTGATTGCCTGCGGATTGAAGTAAATATTGTGTCTAACTTTTACTAGAGGAATTAGAAATTCTTGACTTAATTGCTATGTGAAAATCCATGTGAGTGGCGTATAAGTGAGGTTATGAGTACCTATGAGACGCCGATTTATCTATTTAGCATGTTTTCTAATGTCGTCCAAATCCACCGCTCAATAGCAATATGTACGGTCGATTGCAATATAATTTACCCAACTAAGAGTCGGGGTCGAATCCACAGGGACAATGTGTAGGCGACTAAGGAATGTAGGGGAATTATCGCTTATGGTGCAAAGCCAAATGGCTTAAAGAAATATTTTTTGTATTTATATTGATTTAATTGCGAAAATATAAACTATTCTAGAAAGCAAGTAAATGATCAATGACTACAAGTATGAATGCATCGGGAACTACACATCAAGTAACGATGCAATGTATTTTTATATCCCTTCCAATAATGGTCACAAAAGGTATACTTAGTTTTTTCTATCAATCGTGAACTCTCTACTTATCATAAATCTCTCTCGAGTAATTATAATAATTTACTAGACGCACTCTCTCGAGCTACACTAGCTAGATTCTCATAACGGTTCACTAAGATTGCACCCGAGGTATCGCTATCTCTAATCCAACCTCTAAACCCTTGGTTATGACTCTCGTCTATACACCGGGAGTGATGTTGTTCAACAACTACCTAAATGTGCACTCTCTCCCGAGTAGATACACACAAAATAGGCATGGTTAATTGAAATCTTTTTCAATTAACTGAATACTTATGTAGTTGAACAAATAAAGATTCAACAAGCAAAACATATTTTAACAATACAAGAACTTCAATAAATCCACACTTTAATTATAAATATTCGCATATATCTTCCAAGCCAAATATGTCTACTATAAGCACGAAATCATGACTTTGATTGGTACCAACAATTACTCCAAAGCATATGAATTATTGAGCACTCCACATAAACTTAATTATAATTCAAGTGCTCAAACACTAATGCAAATCAAAGTAGCAATCAAGTCATGACACTAAAGCTACAAAATTTGCCTCTATATCACAATCAACTTTCTTTGGTCATTGTTATCAATTGAGAATGGGATTAAATTCACAACTAAATTCCCATGTGCCCTTACATTCAAGAGAGGATCCCACACCCATAAACCTCAATTTAAATAAAAAATGGGATATCAAATGGAAAGAATTATCTCGCTCTCAAAAAGAAGTTCAAATGCATACAAATAGTACCATAGACTTGCCCTTTATGTATTTCTCCACTAATGTAAACAACTTGGTCCAAAATCAACTAGGACTTAAAGGGTTGTAGTTTAGGTAATTGGTTAAGGTAAGGCACAATTTTTGTTAAACTGACTCAAAACTTTCCCAAGCACTACAACATTTTCAATTTAAGTACACTTCCTTCAATGATATTTTTCACCATTTTTTTCATTTTTCATACCACACCTAGTCTTCCTTTTATTCACATCTTTTATCAACAAATATTATATACACATTTTTTTATATACCTTTTACTTTTTCAAACAAATTCCTTATCACAACATTCCCAACTTTCACCCCCAAACTTAGGCTTTTAGCCTACATAAACATTTTCAAGGAAGTAGGATGATAAAAGATATATAATTTAAGAACAAAGAATTGAAACATGTAACATGGTAGCCAAAGAATAAGGTTCAAGGCTCAAAATTGTTTGACTAGGGAAAATATTTAATGGTAGGAATTTGTTTTAGGCATACTAGCGGTCCAATGAAGGCCTAATATCCTTTTTCAAACCAAGTTAGTCTATAATTTTGCCTCAAAGCACATTCCGGGCAAGTTCTAAACCACAAGTACTGCAAAAGAACTAATAAATACATCTCACCGCACATGGCACATGAAAACTCAAATGGAATACAAATCGACATTCTAATTAACACAAATGACTCGAGGAGGTTATATAGCATAAAGGAAGCTATTTAGTGAATCAAAGAGCCAAAAATTGAATCTAAAAGGTCATGACATTTTTACTTTAATTATTTTCTTTTTCAACAACCAAAAACTCATATGCCAAGGTTTAACTATATTGGTACTAAGCAAGCCACAACTTAGACAATGGTCAAAAATCCCAAACTCAACTCAACTCATTTATTTTAACAAAAACTAAATCTAACTACAAGACTAATTCCTTTAAGAAAGCTATCCATCATCGGAAAAAGGCGATAACAACAAAATAGAGAAAATCAAAATTATCTACAATTACCCGGTTCAAAAAGAAAATTGGCATCCTTGGAAAAAGAACCGTGGTATAAAGAAAACCAAGGATATCTCTACTAATATAAAACATACTAAATATATAAAATAAGAAAAAAAATTATTTAAGATACTAGTAATAAATAAAATTAAGAAGTTAATGCCACACATCACACAAAATAAAATAAAACAACACAACTACAATATTATACTATCTGCCATAAACCACAGTTATACAAGAAGCCACCCCCAACAAAAGATATTGCATTGTCCCCAATGCAAATAAATATGAAAGAATAAAATGGTGGAAAGTGCTCCCTGGATACTGCATCACTCAGAGTCGGATGTGGTAGGAAACTTTAGCTCAGCATCTCCATCATCATCATTAGAAGAATCTTGTGAACCACATAGTGAGCTTAGCTTATGCATCATCCTCGACAAGAACTTGCTTTTATTCTTCTCGTGCTCTTTGAATTTCACTTGTCGTCTTTCAATCTTTCCTTGTCTCCTACTCAAGTCTTCCAACTTGGTCTTGATTCCCTTTTGCTCTTGCACTACGTCATCCAAGGTCGGTGTCTTTTTGCTCGATGAACCCGACCTAGTCGAAGTGCCCTCACCGGATGGACCTGAGGGAAGACCTGCAATAAGCTGTCATATGTGGGTGGCAACACCATATATCTGATGGGAAATGTGGCGCATGGTGTGAGGGACTGACAGGAGTGGTCCCATGGGTCATGTGATGGGTCTTGAGATCCTGCTGTAGCTGTGGGGTTATGTCCGGATCCCTTGGCCGAACTATCAAACTGCCCAAATGAAGGAAATAACACATCAATCCTTCGCTTCTTCTTCTTGCCAGATGCCCCTAGGTGAAGCAATGGATAAATTGCTATGGCAATGTCCTTCTCAACATCATTGGGGTCTGTAGGCACATCAGCAACATATCACAATTGAGTGATCAATGAAGGGAAGAATAAGCTTCTAGTCCTTCCATTGAAAGCTTTCTCTATTTCATTCACAATGTGCTGGCCCACATTTACAGGCAAGCCATCCAGAATAGCAGCAATTATCAATGCCTTTCTAGGCGTCACTTCAGTCTCGTTTCTTGATGGCACAACCCTTGCACAGATAATGGATATCCAAGTATTGGCTTCTCCCGTGAAATCATGCGAATCAACCCCTTTGTGAACTCTTACCCAAGTCGGTTGCACCCTGTTGTGAAGTTTTTCTACCAGCCATTTTGTTCCCCTCTCTCTTCCGATAGCTTGGTACACCTCATCATCAACATTTGGAATCTCATAATGTGCATTTATCACTTCAGGGTCAAAGTTAACCCGCTTGCCTCCGACAATAGTGAATACCTCCCCCCGGAAATCAATCCTCAAGGCATTTGCGTAAAATTCGTGAACTATTATGTAGTTCGCCATGATTAGATCAGGAGCAAAGCATATCCATCCACTGTTGTTCAGTCGTTGAAAAAAATTCTGGCATTTTGTCGTCAACAGTGTCCAAACGGACGCCCCTTTCTTTGACAGTGCTCTTTGACATGAGCTTGTCGTAATTCCTTTCACACTCAGTTGCCATGAATCTCGTTGCATCAAAATACTCTTCATTCGGATCTGGGAGGGCATATTGTTGGACATTTTCATACTCTTCCGAGGCCATTTTATGTAAAACGTACCTACAAATGGAGACCAATTGTTAAATGCTTGAACAAGTACTTTATACACATTATTATGATGCAACTAGGCCAAAGAAAAAATTCAGAAAGCGTTTGGACGAGAATCTGCGAACATACTGTTTTTCACTGTTGGGCGATAATGCTATGCGATCGCATTGCACTGTTGTGATCGCATAGAACAATTTTGAACTTCTGTATTCCAGTGTTATGCGATCGCATTGCACTGTTGCGATGGCATATAGTATCTTTAGGCTATAATTTTTGAGTGTTATGCGATCGCACTGCACCTATTCGATCGCATAGTGCAATTCCTTTCTGCCCAGAATTTTATTTTCATTTGCACATTTTTAGAAACACCTTAAGGCCATCAATTTTCCATGTCCATTTTCAAATAATTTTCCACAGATTTACACCCAAAATTTTCAACAATTTAACCCAGACTCTCTCAACCAACAATACCCAGCAAGCAGACAAATATTTACGTTATTTTTAACTAAAGAATCTAACATTCTAACCCTAAACATGAAGTTGAGAGAAAGAAGAAGAAACATAAGTTGATTTTATACCTTAAGAATACCAAGAATGCAATTTGAAAAGAGTAGAGTTTAGAGAAGACATACCTTGAGAGTGGAGATTAAAAATTGCTAAGAGAATTGAAGAAGTGAAAATTTAAAATTTTTGGGGTCTTAGCAGAATAGCCGAATCGGATCCCAATGATAGGAAGGAACGGCAGAATTAGAAAAGTGCCATCCATTATGAAACCATGTCAAGTGTCAACGTTCAAAGAGGATAATATTCTTTCATGAAAAAAAAATATTATTTCTTTTCATTTAATTTGTGGTATTCGAGTAAAAACAGGTGTACATGAAGACAATTATTGTTAAGAATCAGAGACCCACCAAATTCATTTTCTCTTAATATTTCATAACAAGAATTGCTACTCAATATATCGAAAAAAGTCATCCTATTTTATTATTTACAGGATTAAAAGTAATTAGATTTGTTCAAAGCTTTTTTCTAATATTTTGTCCAATTACATATTTGGAAGAAGCATTAAAACTTATAGCTTTAACATTTAATTGTCAGATTTTAGAAATTTCTCAGAAAACAATCTTCTTTGATCCTGTAACCACCAAAATGTAATTGAACAAACCATTTGAATTGTAAAAAATAAAGACAACAATAGTGAAAATCACAACAATAACTATCCAGTATAGTCCCACAAGGTGAGGTCTGAGAAGCGTAATATGTAGACAGGCCTTATCTCTATCCGAAAGGACAGAGAGGTTGTTTCAAATCGACCCTCAGCTCAGGGAAGGAAGGGAAAACAAAAATAAAAACAAAAATAAAAGAGCATTAGTAACTCCAGCAGAAATCGCGTAAATAGTTATCTAAATTCAATAGTATAAAATAATAATTACTATAAATAACTACCATAAGGGGAAAAATTCT
Organism: Nicotiana benthamiana; assembly: GCA_034376525.1. NCBI lineage: Eukaryota > Viridiplantae > Streptophyta > Magnoliopsida > Solanales > Solanaceae > Nicotiana > Nicotiana benthamiana. The sequence goes on from CM067336.1 coordinate 110,030,935, forward strand.
GGACTACAAATCTTAAAAATTTAAAAGTGAAGTGCATATATACGTATATATGTATTTGTCACGTTACATGTACAATGCAAACTAATATTTTAAAAGTAAAATGCGGTAAAATTCTGTTTTCTTTTATTCGGTTTTTCTAAGTTTAGTTTGGTGAAACATTTTGCCCACTCAAATACTTATAGTTGTTGAGCTATCATTAGCACATTATTTTCCCACCAATTTAGCGGTGATAATTGTTATGGTTGCTGTGATGTTGTAGCTGGACTGTATTAGATGAAAATGTTATTCATTAACCTATTTTAGCAAAAAACTGTACGGATAATATGTGGAAACTTTTCAATATATTGTCATCACGAGGACATGGACCAGTGAAATAAAAAGAGGAACTTTCATAAACCACTATTGCTATCATATATATAATTATTTCATATAGTTATTATTCAGTTATTATAATACTGTATTTATTATATTTGTGTTGCTATATTCATGAATATAGTAGCAAAAAATATCTAAAAATAAGGGCAATCCAACTTTATGTGCATGTATTCTATTCAAATGTATTCGCGCCATGTATTCATGAATACAACAACCAAAAGCATCTAAAATCAGGGCAATCCAACAGTACGTGCATGTATTCGCATGTATTTGCGCTGCTGTATTCATGAATACTTCAGAAAAAATACCTAAAAATCAGGGCAGTCCAGCTGCACGCATATGTATTCATATATATTTGCATAATGTATTCATGATATAACAGCAAAAAGTGCCTAAAATCAGGATAGTCCAGCTGTACGTGCACATGTATTCGTGCTGCTGTATTCATGGATACAATTGTAAAAAGTGTCTAAAATCACAGCAGATCCACTGTACGGGCATGCATTCATATGTATTCGCACCATGTATTTATGAGTTCAGTAACGACAATCACCTTAAAATATTTATGTCCAGCTGTCTAAGAGAGAGTAAAAACATAAATAGCGTATTTCATGCATTTATGGTAGTATATTCCATAAATACTTATTTTACTATAAAATATAAAAGGTAATTATAGAACATAATATTTTAAAATAATTTGGTTTATAATAAATATGGTATATACCTTTGTAACAGGAGGTAAAATTTTCAATAAAAACCATATCTTATTAAAATATAACTAATAATCTCACATCCTAAATAGAAAAAAACATATTTAATTTCTGAGTAATGTTTTTAAGTGTATATTATTTATCTCCTCTTAGATCCTTTTTTTACCGTTTAAATTTGGAAACGTTTAGACCTTTTAAACATAATATTTATTTAACACTAAAAATGCTAATAAATAAATATTTAAAGAAAACAAAATATTCAACTTTATTATAAAAGCATGGGGTTTATCACAGTTAGGTGTCGGTAATGAAGCTTTGCCAAATGGCCTAAAGCTGTCATCATATTAATTAGGTTCGAATGTCGTTGAAAGTGTCGTCATTGTGATTTTTTTTGGGTGGAATTATATTTGATTCTTGTTATTTATTATTCTTAAGATTTGAAATTATTTCATTCATGCACATTACTTTTTATTCAAAAGAAAAAAAATTCAGTTAGCTAATCTCTCTGATCCAAAATAAGTGATTTTTTGTCTTTTTCTTGTGGTCTAAAATAAGTCTTTTTTTTAGATTTAAAAAGTGAATTAATTATTTTTTTCATACATTGTTCTTGGAGTAAATAATATTAAAATATATGTTAGAAGTATTTATATGAGATAATAAAATTTAATATGATTAATTCTATTACTAATTAATATTAAAAAATAAATTTTTTAATTTATGTAAAAAAATAAAAAAAATACTTATTTTGAACTAGAAGGAATAATTATCAATAGGTAGAAGAAACCGGTTCGGTTCTTGTGGCAAATTAAAGTTGTTCTAGAAAAATGGGCCGCAATGTCTTTTAAAGGGATTTTTGGGCAACAGAATCGTCTTCCAGTACTAGTAATGGTAGAAACTTAATTAACATGAAATGACAAGGTCATTTTAGTCAATTCATTGGACCTTTTGCGTTACCCAGGCGATGCCATGAAACAACGAACCAGATGAGTAACTAGATTCTCCTGTTGGGTAAGAAGAATTGATGGCATCCCTAACTAAATATTCTGATCCCTAAAATTAAAGGGCATATCCCTCATTTTAACTTTTTATTTTAATTTTCTCATGCGGTATTCTGTATTTATTTTGAAACGTCGATTAATTTAAATCTAAGCAATTTAAGACCATTTTCTATTAATTTTATTTTTCATTTTCAGGTCCCGAATAAAACCTTATTTATCACTTCACTCTCGATATTTTGTCATAATAATTTTATTCAGTCATTGTTGTTGACATTTCGTACATTATATCCATTTTATACTACTAATATTTTACCATTATACAGCCTACAATTATAGGGTCACTACTTTATCTGAACTAGCCTAATCAAACTAATGAGAAAATAGGCTCATAATCCTGCTGCATTTTCTCTCACTTGTTCCTTAGGGAAATGAAAAAGGAAGAGAAAAGGTAAAATCCCAAGGCAGTTTGTGATTTTCCTGTGTACATTTGAACATCACGATGTTTTACATACTACATGTAGTACTTTTTCTTTTTCGTTTGCGAGAAAGTGAAGGTCTTGGAGGGAAGGATGCCGGAGATCTATTTGAAAACAACTTCTCTATTACAAGACAGAGGTAAGGTCTGCGTACATACTATTCTCCTCAGACCTCACTAAATGAAATTATACTGGGTTGTTGTTGTTGTTTGCGAGAAAGTGAAATTACTATATTCCTAATATAGTTTCCTCTTTAAGCTAAAGAATTCTGTATTATTACTAAATGAAAGCAATGGGAGTATGGGACACTTATTTTTTATCAAGCTTCTGCAATTATTTTTGGAATTAAGAAAGGTGTAATACTAGAGAAGAAAATATTTGGATTAGAAAATCAGGCTCACATTTCCTTGAATAATATTGTTTTGACCATATATGATTCTTTATATATCAAGTTTGGGAATTTTAGCTTAGGAAAAAAAACTGATTTGATTAGATAATTTAGGTTAAAACAAGATTTGATTTCGAAAGTGCATATCATTTGAATAAGGCAATACCAACAACCAACAGTTGTTTGCCTTGGTTTTCCTGATCTGGAAATATACACAGGGATCCCGTGTAGATTTAGAAGTACAAGGCCGAGATTTGTTAATAAAATGATGGAGGGAATTTTCTACCGGGAAAAAAGGCAGGCGGGTGTATTAATATTTTACTATGTACGGGATTTGGGAAAGGGATTTTTACATATATATTCTATATAGCAAATCTTATAACCACTCATATTTAAGGTTTGCATTTATTACACTTAAGTATCACCTTTTAATTTATGTATCAAAATTTATATTTAAGGTATAAGGATCTACTTATTAATTATAGGCTTGATTTGTCGAACAAAATCTTTTCATATTTTTGGGAATATTTCAGAAATCTTCCCTCACGTTTTGCCAATATTATGATTTATGGTACCTCCCCTATTCTAACTTCTTTGTAACAGCTATTTCATTATATTTATGATTAATAGAAAAAAATAGCATATCTGTACTGATTTGCCCTCCCTAAGATTATGCTCTTTTGATTTATCAATATCTTCTTTAAGTAAGTAAATTCCTACAAAAACGTGAAGGAATTTCATCTGTCATTTTAACAAAACAGTGTTCTCTGATTTCTATGGTTTAATTCCATCCTCCATTGTCATCCTCCATTGTCGAAGGTTGCCATTGTTTCAGATCGAGAGTTTCATCCGCCATATTTTCAGTCCTATGGTTGCATCAAAGCCCCAAACCCTCTACAAAAATCATTTTCTCTCTCTCACTGCTTCAATTTCATCCGTCATTTCCGAATCCTCTTCAAAGTTTTCTCAAGAAAACACAGTTTCAGTCACTAAAATCGTATCCTTTTCAAATAAATTATTTGTGTACTTGACTACAATTACCTACATTTGCATATGACTACACAAACTGCACTACATATAACTACAATTGCATAACTACAAATTGTTGGAAGTCCAATGCTACAGACTACTGTTGCAGTACATTTGCGTTGTTGTGTTTTCGGATAAAACTTCTTATCTTGAACAATGAAGAATCATAAATTGACGTTGTATAGAAATGTCATTTGCAGTTTTCAGCTACTCATACCATCCAGTCGATACAAAAATATACATTATTCAGACATATTTATTAAATACTACAATTAACTACAACTGACTACAATTAACTACAAAGTTCATATAACTACAAAATTTGTAATTAATTGCTTAGGCTTCATGAATAGGAACTACAAAGTTTTGTCTTTATCTACAAAGTTTTGTCTTTATCTATTATGTTTAGAACACATTTTGGAAATCACTTACAGTACATTATAACTACAATCTGCCAACAGTTTACATTACTCAAATATATGAGTAAACTTCTTTATTATCGTCAAAACGTAGAACAGTTACACAATAACCTTAACTACATTTTAAAAACACACCGGAAACACTGCATATAACCTTAACTACATTTGACTACATTTTAAAAACACACTGGAAACACTGCATATAACCTTAACTACATTTACCTACATTTGACTACATTTTAAAAACACACTGGAAACACTGCATATAACCTTAACTACATTTATCCACATTTGACTACATTTTAAAAACACACTGGAAACACTGCATATAACCTTAACTACATTTACCTACATTTGTCTACATTTTAAAAACACACTGAAAACACTGCATATAACCTTAACTACATTTACCCACATTTGACTACATTTTAAAAATACACTGGATACGAACCTAAGTTTTTATTCTCTTTTTTCGTTTCCATATATACACAAACTCCCATATCGTTCCTAATCTGCAACGGAGGACAATTACCATTCACAATGTATTTTATTTCTACAATTGTATCCGATGTATCAATCGATAATTGTTCTGCAATTGTAGACTAGAGAATTCCGTAGCTTGCATTATCATCAACCAAAATGGCATCAACTTCAAAATCTCGGAATATGCCATAGTTATCCCAATAACCATTACATTTAAGCATTATCGGAATTTTTGACATTGTAGAATCTCCGCACTGATTGACTATCACGGTGTCAATTATGATTTTCAGTATTTGATGTAGAAAAATGAAAGTTTTTCGAAACTGGCAATCACAAAAGAACTACAATATATGAGATTTTCGAACCTGGCTATCACTGAATAACTACAAAATCTGATTTTCAATTGAGGAATGAGAGTATGATTTCGGTTCAGTTTAGAGGAGAGATTCGATTAGGAGCATTTAAGATTTTACCTTAACTGATTTAGCATTTATTTGGTACAAAATAAAAGATTAGTTAGGAGCCATAAATACAGGCGTTATTTTAGGCTACAAATTATTTAACATAGATTTAAGCCTTAATAAATGGTGTTATTTTAGGGTGCAACATCAGCAAGATTTCGTTTGGTACATATTTTGTAACAAAAACATGGGATATGAGGGTAATAACCAAACAAGGTACACTAATGGTAATAAGGTTTGTTATATGTGATGTATAGGTAAAAATCCCTTTGGGAAAAGCCTGATCATAAGGTCTGTCATACGTATTATTACTATCTATTTTTGAAGGAGAATATTTTCATGACTCGCCTGCTCACATGACGTCATAACTTTACTAATTATGTCAATGATATAATATTTTTTTCTTACAATGGGATGTCATTTCCAATTCGAAATATAAATTATACTCTAGGAAGCTTGTGTAGAATAATTACAAATTGGATTTAAGTTTTAATCTATTACTATAATCGATTTTTTACATTACCCTGGGTTACTAACTAGTACTTATTATTAAATAGTATTACTTGTAAATATATTTTAAATGATCCAATTATATAAATAATTTTTAATACTATTAGTGCATACAGATTAAACTCTTTCTAATTTCTATAACCTTTTCTTCAGTATTAAATGTATCAACTGTGCTCTGGCTTTTAAACTTTTTACTACTTTGAGATAGATAATTTTTTTTGTGTGTATTTCTGTAAAGAAATTCTTAAGAAAACAACAAATTTCATTAATGAAAATAAATCAAATTAGTTGGACAGATGAAGCATTTAAGTTCACTAGGGAGTAGTGTGTGGAAAGTGTAATTTATTATAAATACACTTCTATTTAAGATGAATGTCTTTAATTAGAGAGATTCTAGAGTTCTATTCTTGGTAGATAAATCATCCTCCTCCCTATAAATAGAGGTGCCCTCTACCATTATAAATAACCCCAAGTATTAATAAGAATACTTCTCTCTACTCTTCTCTCTATTTGCTCTTGTTCTTGAGTTATTGTTTTTGTCTTTATATTATTTCATAACACGTTATCAGCACGAGACTCTACCGTCTCAAGAACCATTCTCGAGAAATCTAAGGTATTTCCCTCTTCCTAATTTAATTTTCGATTATGTCTGACATTACGAAAAGAAAGTTCGTTGCCCTTGAAATTTCGGGCAAGAACTATATGACATGGGTGTTGGATGCTGAAATCCACTTAGATGCTATGGGTCTCGGAGACACCATCAAAGATAGAGAAAAAGCATCCACCCAAGAATGTGCGAAGGCCTTGATTTTCTTGCGCCACCACCTTGATGAAGGTTTGAAGATTGAATATCTCACCGTCAAGGATCCACTCGTCTTGTGGAACGGCTTAAAGGAGAGATATGACAACCTGAAGTTGGTCACTCTGCCACAAGCACGATATGATTGGGCTCATCTGAGGCTCCAGGATTTAAGTCCGTTTCTGAATATAATTCTGCAATGTTCAGAATTACTTCTAAATTGAAGCTATGCGGGGATAATATCTCCGATTATGATATGCTTGAGAAAACGTTTACAACGTTTCATGCCTCCAATATAGTACTGCAACAACAGTACAGAGAGAAAGGCTTTACAAAGTACTCTGAACTGATTTCTCTTCTACTAGTGGCTGAGCGAAATAATGACCTGCTCATGAGAAATCATGAAAATCGACCCACTGGGTCTACACCACTGCCTGAAGCAGATAAGGTGCACTCTCATTATGCCAAACATGAAAAGGACCATGGTCATGGTCGTAAACGGGGTCATAGCCAGGGACGTAGACAAGGAAGAAATTCCAATGAAGTCCGTCACCCCCCGAAGAGAGATAACCGCCGAAAGCAGAAACGGGGTCATGAAGATCCTAAGGAAAATAGTTCAGAAACAATATGTTATCGTTGCGGTCGGAAAGGGCACTGGTCAAAGACTTGCCGTATACCAAGACACTTGGTTGACCTTTATCAAGCATCTCGAAAGAGAAAAGGCCCTGAAACAAATTTTGTCTATGACGACAATGAGGACATCACCCACCTGGATGTGGCAGACTTCTTTGAGCAACCCGATGGAAAAATAGACCACCTAATCGGCGATGGATCCGTGATGAAAGAAGATGGAGTTATTTGATTTTGTTCTACTTATTTGTATTAGTTAGTGAATAAACTAATAGTCATTAGTATTAGCTCGTATTAGTTAATTCATGATGCAATGTTAGCAGTAGTTCTTTAGAATATCTTCAATATGCTCAAATATCAATAAAACTTTTATTTTCCAGTGGGGGTAATCGACTAGCCTGAAAAACTAGTCGATTATCAACTATTTTCGCATTAAAGTTGAAAAACAATTGATCAACAATCGATTGTCGTTGACTAACAATCGATTGTCGTTAGACAGTGTAATCTGGAATTTTTCAAAAATCATCCACAATCGATTGTCTATGCATAACAATCGATTGTCTTGAAACAGTGAGGTCTGGAATTTTTCAAAAATCATCCACAATCGATTGTCTATGCATAACAATCGATTGTCTTGAAACAGTGAGGTCTGGAATTTTTCAAAAATCATCCACAATCGATTGTCTTTGTCTAACAATCGATTGTCTTGAAACAGTGAGGCCTGGAATTTTTCAAAAATCATCAATAATCGATTGTTTGTAAGTAACAATCGATTATCTGAAGAAAACGTTTAAACTGAAATTTTCAAACTGCAAAGTAATGGATAACATATCTGATTTTGTTAGTCAACTGTTAGCAGCAGATTTTGAAAATATTATGTGACACAAAAGAATTGAACTTATTTATTCATATGTTCGTGTATTTCTTTTATATGTCAAACCATGGGAAGTAAATTGATTGAAGGCTCCGGAAGAGCAACTGTAAATCTGCCCAAAGGCATGACGTTTATCTTAGAGAATGCAATATTCTCCTCCAAGTCTAAGAAGAACTTGTTGAGTTTTAATGATATCAATCGCAATGTTCTCCTCCAAGTCTAAAAGAAACTTGTTGAGTTCTAAAGATATCATTCAAAATGGATATCATATTGAGACAATGGATGAAGATAATCTTGAATATCTCGTCATCACAAAGAATGTCTCCGGCCAAAAGAGGGTTATTGAGAAATTCCCGTCTTTATCTTGTGGCCTGTATTGGACAAGAATTAGTGCAATTGAGGCACATTCAACAGTAAACCAAAGGGTTACTGATTCCAATACCTTTGTACTTTGGCATGATCGATTGGGACATCCAGGATCGGTCATGATGAGACGGATTATAGAAAGCTCCTATGGGCATCCGTTAAAGAATTTCAAAATTCTTTCGAATAATGAATATCCTTGCACTTCGTGTTATCAAGGCAAGTTGATTATCAGGCCATCACCAACAAAGGTTGGGACTGAGTCACCCACGTTTCTGGAACGTATACAAGGGGACATTTGTGGACCTATTCACCCACCTAGTGGGTCGTTTAGGTATTTCATGGTCTTGATAGACGCATCCTGTAGATGGTCTCATGTGTGCATGTTGTCATCACGCAACCTTGCGTTTGCGAAATTAATGGCACAAATAATTCGACTACGAGCACAATTTCAAGATAATCCAATCAAGTCCATTAGACTGGATAATGCTGCTGAGTTTACATCCCAAGCATTTAATGATTATTGCTTATCAATCGGGATAAAAGGTGAACATTCTGTAGCTCATGTTCACACTCAAAACGGTCTTGCAGAATCGTTAATTAAACGCCTACAATTGATTGCAAGGCCATTACTTATGAGAACGAGGCTGCCCACTTCGGTATGGGGTCACGCCATCTTACATGCAGCAATGCTAATTCGTCTCAGACCGACGAATTACCACAAGTATTCCCCGTTGCAATTGGTTTTGGGTCATGAACCCAATATATCCCATTTAAGGATTTTTGGATGCGCAGTATATGAGCCTATTGCACCGCCATCCCGCACCAAAATGGGTCCGCAAAGAAGGTTAGGAATATATGTTGGGTTTGAATCGCCCTCCATCATTCGCTACCTCGAAACATTGACAGGCGACTTGTTTACTGCACGATTTGCAGACTGTCGATTTGATGAGACACTTTTTCCAAAATTAGGGGGAGAAGTTGGTGAAACCAAACGGGAAATTTTGTGGAAAAATGCATCATTATCTCATCTTGATCCACATACCTCTATTTGTGAAAGAGAGGTACAAAAGATTATCCATTTGCAAAGAATAGCAAATCAAATGCCTGACGTATTTACGGACTTGAAAAGGATAACGAAATCCCACATTCCCGCGGAAAATGTTCCAATCCGTATTGATGTCCCTGTTGGACAATCATCTAGTGTCATAACCAATGAGTCGAATGCACGCCTGAAGCGTGGCAGACCATTAGGTTCCAAAGATCGAAATCCTAGAAAGAGGAAAAAGAACGATCAAAATGACACCACGAAAGAATCTCATGATTTAACAAATTCTGAGGTTCATGAAGAATCCATTGAGCCCGAGACTCTGGAAAATACGGAACTATCCCTAAATCCAATTAATATTGAGGCAAATATTAATCGAGTAGATATTGTGGTGGATAATGCCTTTGCTTATAATGTAGCATCTAGCATTATGCAAGAATGTGAGGATCTCGAACCTCAATCTGTTGAAGAATGTCGAAAAAGACAGGATTGGCCAAAGTGGCAAGAAGCAATTCAATCGGAATTGAATTCGCTGGCAAAACGTGAAGTTTTTGGCCCTATAGTTGAAACACCTAATGGTGTTAAGCATGTCGGCTATAAATGGGTCTTTGTACGCAAAAGAAATGAGAAAAACGAGGTACAAAGATATAAGGCACGCCTTGTTGCACAAGGTTTTTCTCAAAGGCCTGGTGTCGATTATGAAGAGACATATTCGCCTGTAATGGATGCGATAACCTTTCGTTATCTCATAAGTTTTGTTGTCCATGAAAAGCTTGACATGCACTTAATGGATGTAGTTACTGCCTATCTTTATGGCTCACTTGATAATGAGATATACATGAAAATTCCCGATGGACTCAAGGTGCCAAACGCGCACAACTCAAAATCTCGGGAAATGTTCTCAATTAAATTGCAAAGGTCCTTGTATGGTCTAAAGCAATCTGGACGAATGTGGTATAATCGTCTTAGTGAGTACTTGTTAAAAGAAGGCTATATAAATGACGCCATTTGCCCGTGTGTTTTTATAAAGAAAACAACATCGGAATTTGTTGTACTTGCCGCATATGTTGATGACATAAACCTTATTGGAACCACTAAAGAACTCCAAAAGGCAATTGATTATCTAAAGGATGAATTCGAGATGAAAGATCTCGGAAAGACTAAACTATGTCTTGGTTTGCAAATTGAATATTTGGCAAATGGAATTTTTGTTCATCAATCTACCTATACAGAAAAGGTATTGAAACGGTTTTACATGGATGAAGCACATCCTTTAAGTACACCGATGGTTGTTCGATCACTTGATGTGAACAAAGATCCATTCCGACCACAAGAAAGGAATGAAGAGCTACTTGGTCCTGAAGTACCATATCTTAGCGCAATTGGCGCACTAATGTATCTTGCAAATACTACAAGACCTGACATATCATTTTCAGTTAATGTCTTAGCAAGATTTAGCTCGGCTCCTACGAGGAGACATTGGAATGGGATCAAACACATATTGCGGTACCTAAAGGGAACTATCGATATGGGCTTATTTTATGGCAAGAATTGCAGCCCGGATCTTGTTGGTTATGCTGATGCTGGATATTTGTCCGACCCACACAAGGCTCGATCTCAAACGGGTTATGTGTTTACCTGTGGAGAAACCGCCATATCTTGGCGATCGACTAAGCAATCAATTGTGGCTACTTCATCTAATCATGCCGAGATAATTGCTATTCATGAAGCAAGTCGGGAGTGTGTGTGGTTAAGGTCGATAATACATCATATCCAAGACAAATGTGGTTTGAAGTGTGATAAACTACCCACAACTTTGTATGAAGACAATGCAGCATGTATAGCTCAATTGAATGGAGGATTCATAAAAGGAGATAGAACGAAGCATATTTCACCAAAGTTATTCTTCACACATGATCTTCAAAAGAATGGTGATATCAATGTTCAACAGATTCGTTCAAGCGACAATATGGCTGATTTGTTCACAAAATCTCTACCAAAGTCAACCTTCAAGAAGCTAGCACAAGATCGGGATGCGAAGACTTAAGGACATAAATTGATGTTCTTATCAGGGGGAGTTAAGGCGCGTTGCACTCTTTTTCCCTTACAAGGTTTTGTCCCACCGGGTTTTCCTTGCAAGGTTTTTAACGAGGCAACCAATAGGCGCATATTCAAACATGTGTACTCTTTTTCCTTACTTTAATTTTTCCCATTGGGTTTTGTTTTAAGGTTTTAACGAGGCGCATCATTGAATAGACATTCAAGGGGGAATGTTATAAATACACTTCTATTTAAGGTGAATGTCTTTAATTAGAGAGATTCTAGAGTTCTATTCTTGGTAGATAAATCATCCTCCTCCCTATAAATAGAGGTGTCCTCTATCATTGTAAATAACCCCAAGTATTAATAAGAATACTTCTCTCTACTCTTCTCTCTATTTGCTCTTGTTCTTGAGTTATTGTTCTTGTCTTTATATTATTTCATAACATAATTGACATTTTTGTTCAATTAACCAAAACTAAAAGCAAACCTCCCCCCAACACCACCCCACCCCTCCCTCCCCCCACAGTTCACATTTCCTTGGGGCACCGTGTCCACTTCTCTTTCTTAATTTTCCCCCTCTCTCTACTTTATTATTATTATTATTATTATTATTATTATTTTATTATTATTATTTTATTATTATTAGTAGTAGTGTAGTATTTTAATTTTAATAATATTTCTTTTCCATTTATTTCCCCGTACATCTTAGTTTCTCTCTCTCTTTCTTGTGATTCCCACAAAACTCCTGTTTGTTATTCATTCGTTTTCTCAGTTCTTACATTACTCTTTCCTAAACAGCAAAGCAAAGCCAATCGTGCCTCCCTCTCTCTTTCTATCTATCATCTTTCCCTCTATACTAGAGAGAGAAAAAAATCTAAAATAATATACATATTCACTGACGGATATTGCAAAGAGGAAGTAATAGACGTCGCTGGAGATGCTCCGGCAAATCCATTTCCGGCAATAGTTCAAACCGAGTTGCGGTATTAGAACACCATTTTTGACATTATTGAGGAAAAAGGTGAAATGCCTGAAACTTTGATATTATCGAAAATTTCTAAGCAAGTAGATGAGGAGGAAAAAGAGAAGATGCTAGGAACCACTACAGCGACAACACCTAGGTCAGTTATCATCATTCCGCGAAGCAAATCCCAAGCAGCATCCCGGAGAGTCATTCCTACGGATAGTGCAACCACTACAGCATTTGGTACAACCAGTACTAGCACTACTACAACCTCAAACGCAGTAGAAAAGCACCTTCCTAACGGGGATCTGTACATAGGTAACTTCTCCGGCAGTTCACCTCATGGATCCGGCAAGTATTTATGGAAAGATGGGTGTATGTACGAAGGGGAGTGGAAAAGAGGCAAAGCATCCGGAAAAGGAAAGTTCTCGTGGCCATCTGGAGCTACATTCGAAGGCGAATTCAAGTCGGGTCGGATGGAGGGTTCCGGTACGTTTATCGGATCCGACGGGGATATGTATAAAGGTTCATGGTCCGCGGATCGAAAACATGGCTACGGCCAAAAACACTGCAGTAATGGGGATTATTATGAAGGGCACTGGAAGAGGAATTTACAAGATGGACAAGGGAGATATGTTTGGAAAAATGGTAACGAGTATGTTGGTGAATGGAAAAATGGGGATATTCATGGTAGAGGTGTTTTAATCTGGGCAAATGGGAATAGGTATGATGGGAATTGGGAAAGTGGTGTTCCTAAAGGTCATGGGGTTTTCACTTGGCCTGATGGGAGTTGCTATATTGGGTGTTGGACCAAGAATCAGCAACAGCATGGGCAAATTCTTAATGGTACTTTTTATCCTGCTAACAACAATAAAACTAGTACTAATAATAGTACTGATTTCAGTGTTAAAGAGGATGCTTTTTTGGGGGGATTTTTTGGGCATAAGTTAGCAGCACCTTTAATGGAAACCGAAGATTGTGGTGGTGGGGTTGTAGTGATGAATATGGGGAAGAAAAGGTCATCAGTAGATGGAGCAAGGGGAAGCATGACAGAAAGAAATTTTCCAAGGATTTGCATTTGGGAATCTGATGGTGAAGCTGGTGATATTACTTGTGATATTATTGATAATGTAGAGGCCTCCATGATTTACAGAGATCGCTTTGGGTTCGATCGAGATGGACTTAAGCAGTTTAGGAGGAATCCTTGTTGCTTTAGCAGAGAAGAAAAGAAGCCAGGACAGACTATATCCAAAGGGCATAAGAATTATGATTTGATGCTCAATCTCCAGTTGGGCATTAGGTAATATTAATTAGAATGTAGTTGTGGATTGCCAGTATATTGGATGTTGTTCTATTTCAGTTTGTTCTTTTCTTGATTACAAAATTCTTGCGTAGCTGAATCCATGGTGGTTTTTACAGGTATTCAGTTGGGAAGCATGCTTCAATATTGCGGGATCTTAAAACTAGTGATTTTGATCCTAATGAGAAGTTCTGGACTAGGTTTGCTCCGGAAGGGTCCAAGATTACACCCCCTCATCAATCTACTGATTTCCGCTGGAAGGATTATTGCCCGGTGGTGTTTAGGTATTCATTTCTTGAAATATGTAAATTATTAGTTGTAGTTTGATATTGTATAACTTTGAACTTTGTTAAAAGCCATGAAAGGCTCTAAAGTTGTTGGTTGGTTGTTGAATTATACAGACATTTGAGGGAACTATTCCAGGTGGATCCTGCAGATTACATGTTAGCAATATGTGGAAATGATGCCCTAAGAGAGCTTTCTTCTCCGGGGAAGAGTGGAAGCTTCTTTTATTTGACTCAGGATGATAGATTTATGATCAAAACAGTGAAAAAATCAGAAGTCAAGGTTCGTTGCCTACCTCTTTGACTTCCACTTGAATTGATAAATTTCGTGAAACAAGTCTGTCAAACTGTGGTTAGTTATCTGTATATTTCATTCTAATTTCTAATTGTTTTTGGCTTAGGTATGTGAAATATTTGTCTCTGTTAAACAATGATGATGACATACTCAATTTTCTAATGGGTTTGAATTTTGCAATCTTTATTCAGGTGCTTATTAAGATGCTTCCAAGTTACTATCAACATGTTTGTCGTTATGAAAATACACTTGTCACAAAATTCTATGGTGTCCATTGCGTCAAACCAGTTGGCGGTGTCAAGGTATGTCCGTCACAATTGAAATTAACTTTAGACTCTTTGTTCATGTCTGATATTGTATACTTCAATTGGGTGCAGACACGGTTCATTGTAATGGGCAACATGTTCTGCTCAGAATATCGTATTCACAGACGCTTTGACCTGAAGGGATCCTCACATGGCCGCACAACAGATAAACCAGAAGGAGAAATTGATGAAACCACTACCCTTAAGGACCTTGATCTGAACTATGTGTTCCGTCTCCAGCGGAACTGGTACGAGGACCTGATCAAGTAAGTATGGGAATGCTGTTGTCACAAAATTTATTCGATCATTCTGTACTTCCATGACTCAATTGGTTTAACTTCGTCGCAGACAAATCGATTGCGATTGTGAATTTTTGGAAGCTGAGCGAATCATGGACTACAGTCTCTTGGTTGGTCTTCACTTCCGAGATGATAATACGGGTGACAAGATGGGTTTGTCACCATTCCTCTTGCGTACTGGTAGGTTACACATTTGTAAGAGATTTATTCTAAAGCTGGTATAGTAATGTGGGGTCCAGAACAACAATAAGAGGAATCTCTGCTTGCTTTTCAGGAAAGAATGATTCGTACCAAAATGAGAAGTTCATGCGTGGTTGTCGTTTCCTCGAAGCTGAGCTACAAGACATGGATAGAGTTCTTGCTGGCCGGTAAGGTCCCTCGGGCTGCTGTTAATTAGCCATTGGCCTGGAATTTACTTTTGTTCTATGGCGTTACTTGAAATCTCGATATGATGGAGATACTTTATTGTTTTTTTTTCCGATTCGCAAATCCTTGGTGACTTCCGCATTTTTTTGAGGCTTACAATAAATGTAGAACTAAAAAGATTGCAGAGAAATAGCACGTTAAGACCTTCCTACCAGACACTTTGAAGGAAAATAGTTGTCCATTGCTCTATTAACGTCTGTGCTTGTATTTGTGCCATTAGGGGCTATATTGATGCTAGTTCTTCTGTCACTAAGTAGTCTTTGGATTGTGATGATTCTCCATGAATTTGAGACTGGTAGTTGGTATTAGTGAGAGTTTGCTTGGTTTGTTGCTGCAACATTTTGGAGGGAGTTTAGTAGAGAACATTTGTGAATTGAACAACTGGACCAAGGTGTTATGTGAACCCTGGATAAGAAGCATGTCTTACTATATTATATTGCTCTTGCTATAACTGCCCCCAAGTTGTAAACTTTAATTACTACAGTGTTTTTCGGGCAGAATTGAAACTCGCTACTGATTTTAATGTGGAAAACAATTTCTTAAGAACCACTTGTGATTCCACAATATAAGATTTTCAGCCATGATGACACTGTTTCATAATAAGAGTAAAAAGCTTGTTAATATACATTGCTTTGTCCATGTTGCCCTAATACATTGCTTTGTCCATGTTGCCCTAATACATTGCTTTGTCCATGTTGCCCTAATACATGTGGGTATTTAAGATTTGTTTTGTTTCTCAAACCATTCCTGATTTTGAAGTTACTTGTATCTTTACAGGAAGCCCTTAATTAAGTTGGGCGCTAACATGCCTGCAAGAGCAGAGCGGGTGGCACGAAGGAGTGATTTTGATCAGTATACACCCGGTGGGTTCTGTAATATGCCTCCTTCACGTGGGGAAGTCTACGAAGTAGTCCTGTACTTCGGAATCATTGACATCCTGCAGGATTATGATATTAGCAAGAAGCTCGAGCATGCTTACAAATCCTTGCAAGCTGATCCAACATCAATCTCAGCTGTAGATCCAAAACTCTACTCGAAGAGGTTTCGGAATTTCATCGGCAGAATTTTTGTCGAAGACAGGTGATAGGGCAAGAGAATGAAAAAATCAACAGCTAACAAAAAGTCTGTTCAATTATAAAGATTCTTCAATGAATCTGGAATCCCAAGCACATTGCCTGGAATGGTTGGGCGGCAGCTGCTTCCGGTGTTCATAATCGAAAAAAATATTGGCTCCGGCAGTCATGGTCGAAGACATTTTTTGGCTCGGATATACTATCCATGCGCGGTGCTTGGTGGGGTTAGTGGCTGAATTTTATGGATCAGCCACTGGTTGAGCGTAAGTTCTTTGTACATTCCATGGGGGTGGGTAAGAAGGTAATATGAGTTATTTTTTGTTTTAGGTGACCAACGAATGTGAAGATTTGAAAGACATAGGGAACTGAGCAAGTTTCTCAGTGAGATTCAAAAAAGATTGGAGTGATGGAGGAAAGGACTTTTAAATAATCAAAAGTGTACAGCATATAGGAAGGATGAGGAGGTTGAATAGATTATGAAAAAAGAAAATACTATATATATATATTTGTGTGAATGTCTAAATTCTTGTTATTTATGATGTTTATAGTAAAGTGACTGCATGGAAGAAGTATGTCTCTGTCATCTCTGCTGCTGGGGTCGGCGGGGGATTGGTGTGATTTTGGTTGCTTTTCTTTTGATAGCAGTGAAAGAAAGAAAAAGGCATTGCATTGGGGACAGATGAAGAGAGTTTTTGTATACTGAGAGTAACATGAAAAGGGGAGAAAGCAGAGACTAAAGATGCGCTGGCTGGTCCTAACACTTTTGTTTTACTGCCCTTTTACTGTGTTGGAGTTGGCGTGGGTTTGTTGAATTTGTCCCTCTTTTGCTCATAGAGCTAGTTTACGATAAATGGGGTTGTCCTTTCTGCACCATTTGTTTGGTCGTGTTATAACCGGAAAAGAATTTGTATGTTTTCTAGTCCTTGTCATTTATGATTATATAGAGTAAATATGAAAGTGAACATATATATATATATATATATATATATATATATATATATATATATATATATATATATATCCCGATTTTAATCAAGTGGGTTCTTTGAGGAGATAACTAGTTCAGTAGTGAGTTTTCGGTAAAATAATTGAGGTGTTCTTAAGTTTAAGAAAAAATAAATACTGGTTGTTTTTAATTGAGGTGTTCTTAAGTTCTTAAGTGAATAGAAATGTCGGTTGTTTTTTCTCTTCTTTTGAAGACTGGAGCAGTCGTTAAAGCATAATGCTGAATATGCCAGAGAGATTTGACTCAAATTGTGGTCTCAGGCTTAAAAACCCACAAGCAAAACAGCAATAAAGTTACAGTTGTTACTGTAATTCCAAAGAGGAGGGCTACTTTGTCAATTCAATGTCCTTTGGCCTTTGCTGGGAATTTGTGTAGGAGTCAAAGTCAGTGGGCTGTCGACGAGGTGAACAGGGCCCCAGTTTCTTCTTTTCACTGTGGTTTCTTCCTTTTGACCTAGTTCTTTTTTATTCTTACTTTAATAGTAGTAGGATTTTGCTGTGTCTGTTAGCTCAGATCGTAAGCATGGGTCTGTCTCACTCTGTACGGGATTCTGTTATCAACCCATCATAGTAATATTTTACAGTTAAGGGTGTCCTTTATTTTTTTATTAGAGATGTTATGAAATAATATAAGAACAAGAACAATAATACAAGAACAAGAATAATAGAGAGAAAAGTAGAGAGAGGAGTATTCTTAGCCACCAAGAAGTAAACCCTAGAATGTCTCTAAATATGGACATTCACCTAAAATAGAATATTTTATAACACTCCCCCTTGAATGTCTATTCAATAATGTGCCTCGTTAAAACCTTAACTAAAACAAAACCCAATGGGAAAAAATTAAAGAAAAGGAAAAAGAGTACACATGTTTGAATATGCGCCTATTGGTTACCTCGTTAAAAACCTTGCAAGGAAAACCCATTGGGACAAAACCTTGTAAGGGAAAAAGAGTGCAACGCGCATTAACTCCCCCTGAAAAGAGCGTCAATTCATATCCTTGAGTCTTCGCATTCCGATCTTGTGAACCAGCTTCTTGAAGGTTGACGTTGGTAGAGATTTTGTGAACAAATCAGCCATATTATCGCTTGAACGAATCTGTTGCACATTGATATCACCATTCTTTTGAAGATCATGTGTGAAAAATAACTTTGGTGAAATATGCTTTGTTCTATCTCCTTTTATGAATCCTCCCTTCAATTGAGCTATACATGCTGCATTGTCTTCATACAAAGTCGTGGGTAGTTTGTTACACTTCAAACCACATTTGTCTTGAATATGATGTATTATAGACCTCAACCACACACACTCCCGACTTGCTTCATGAATAGCGATTATCTCGGCATGATTAGATGAAGTAGCCACAATTGATTGCTTAGTCGATCGCCAAGATATGGCAGTGCCTCCGCAGGTAAACACATAACCCGTTTGAGATCGAGCCTTGTGTGGGTCGGATAAATATCCAGCATCAGCATAACCAACAAGATCAGGACTGCAATTATTGCTATAAAATATGCCCATATCGGTAGTTCCTTTTAGGTACCGCAATATATGTTTGATCCCATTCCAATGTCTCCTTGTGGGAGCCGAGCTATACCTTGCTAAGACATTAACTGAAAAGGTTATGTAAGGCCTTGTAGTATTTGCAAGATACATTAGTGCGCCAATTGCACTAAGATACGGTACTTCAGGACCAAGTAGCTCTTCATTCCTTTCTTGCGGTCGGAATGGATCTTTATTCACATCAAGTGATCGAACAACCATCGGAGTACTTAAAGGATATGCTCCATCCATGTAAAACCGTTTTAGTACCTTTTCTATATAGGTAGATTGATGAACAAAAATTTCGTTTGCCAAATATTCAATTTGCAAACGAAGACATAATTTTGTCTTTCCGAGATCTTTCATCTCGAAGTCATTCTTTAGATAATCAATTGCCTTTTGGAGTTCTATGGGGGTTCCAATAAGGTTTATGTCATCGACATATACGACAAGTACAATAAATTCCGATGTTGTTTTCTTTATAAAAACACACGGGCAAATGGCATCATTTATATAGCCTTCTTTTAATAAATACTCACTAAGACGATTATACCACATTCGTCCTGATTGCTTTAGACCATACAAGGATCTTTGCAATTTGATTGAAAACATTTCCCGGGACTTTGAATTATGAGCGTTTGGCATTTTGAGTCCATCGGGAATTTTCATGTATATCTCATTATCCAGTGAGCCATAAAGATAGGCAGTAACCACATCCATTAAATGCATGTCAAGCTTTTCAAGGACAGCAAAACTAATGAGATTACGAAAAGTTATGGCATCCATTACAGGCGAATATGTCTCTTCATAATCGACACCAGGCCTTTGAGAAAATCCTTCTGCAACAAGGCGTGCCTTATATATTTGTACCTCGTTTTTCTCATTTCTCTTGCGTACAAAGACCCATTTATAGCCAACAAGCTTAACACCATTAGGTGATTCAACTATAGGGCCAAAAACTTCACGTTTTGCCAGTGGATTCAATTCTGATTGGATTGCTTCTTGCCATTTTGGCCAATCATGTCTTTTTCGACATTCTCCAACAGATTGAGGTTCAAGATCCTCACTTTCTTGCATAATGCTAGATGCGACATTAAAAGCAAAGATATATATCCACCACTATATCCACTCGATTAAAATTTGCCTCAATATCGATTGGATTTATTGATAGTTCCTTATTTTCTTGAGTCTCGTGCTCAATGGATTCTTCATGAATCTCAGAATTTATTAAATCATGAATTTCCTCATGAGATTCTTTCGTAGTGTCATTTTGATCGTTTGCTTTCCTCTTTCTAGGATTTCGATCTTTGGAACCTAATGGCCTGCCACGCTTCAGGCGTGCATTTGACTCATTGGATATGACACTAGATGATTGTCCAACAGGGATATCAATACGGATTGGAACATTCTCCGCGGGGAAGTGGGATTTTGTTATCCTTTTCAAGTCCGTAAATGCGTCAGGCATTTGATTTGCTATTCTTTGCAAATGGATAATCTTTTGCACCTCTTTTTCACAAATAGAGGTATGTGGATCAAGATGAGATAATGATGCATTTTTCCACAAAATTTTCCGTTTGGTTTCACCAACTTCTCCCCCTAATTTTGGGAAAAGTGTCTCATCAAATTGACAGTCTGCAAATCGTGCAGTGAACAAATCCCCTGTCAATGTTTCGAGGTAGCGAATAATGGAGGGCGATTCAAACCCAACATATATTCCTAACCTTCTTTGCGGACCCATTTTGGTGCGATATGGCGGTGCTATAGGCACATATACTGCGCATCCAAAGATTCTTAAATGGGATATATTGGGTTCATGACCCAAAACCAATTGCAGCGGGGAATATTTGTGATAATTCGTCGGTCTGAGACGAATTAGCATTGCTGCATGCAAAATGGCGTGACCCCATACCGAAGTGGGCAGCATCGTTTTCATGAGTAATGGTCTTGCAATCAACTGCAGGCGTTTAATTAAAGATTCTGCAAGACCGTTTTGAGTGTGAACATGAGCTACAGACTGTTCCACTTTTATCCCAATTGATAAGCAATAATCATTAAATGCTTGGGATGAAAACTCAGCAGCATTATCCAGTCTAATAGACTTGATTGGATTATCAGGAAATTGTGCTCGTAGTCGAATTATTTGTGCCATTAGTTTTGCAAACGCAAGGTTGCGTGATGACAACAGGCACACATGAGACCATCTACAGGATGCGTCTATTAAGACCATAAAATATCTAAAGGACCCACTAGGTGGGTGAATAGGTCCACAAATGTCCCCTTTTATACGTTCCAAAAACGTAGGTGACTTAGTCCCAACCTTTGTTGGTGATGGTCTAATAATTAACTTGCCTTGATAACAAGAAGTGCAAGAAAATTCATTATTTAAAAGAATCTTGAAATTCTTTAAGGGATGCCCATATGAGCTTTCTATAATCCGTCTCATCATGATTGATCCAGGGTGTCCCAATCGATCATACCAAAGTACAAAAGTATTGGAATCAGTAACCTTTTGGTTTACTGTTGAATGTGCCTCAATTGCACTAATTTTTGTCCAATACAGGCCACAAGATAAAGACGGAAATTTCTCAATAACCCTCTTTTGGCCAGAGACATTCTTTGTAATGATGAGATATTCAAAATTATTCTCATCTATTGTCTCAATATGATAGCCATTCCGGCGTATATCTTTAAAACTCAACAAATTTCTCTTAGACTTGGAGGAGAACATTGCATTCTCTATGATAAACATTGTTCCTCTAGGCAGAGTTATAGTTGCTCTTCCGGAGCCTTCAATCAATTTACTACTACCAGAGATTGTAGTAACATCTGCCTTACACATACTTAGTTGAGAGAAATATTTCTTTTCTTTGAGTATCGTATGTGTAGTACATGAATCAACTAAACAAATATTTTTACAGTTGGACGTTGATCCAAGCTTGCTTTGTGAGATATCCATATTTGCTTTCCCATGGTTTGACATACAAAAGATATACACGAACATGAGAATAAAAAAATTCAATCCGTTTGTTTCATATTTAAACAATATTTTCAAAATCTGCTGAGGTTAGTCGATTAACTTAGTTGATAGTCGACTATCTTGGGAAGCAGTCATTAGGTTAGTCGACTAACTAAATCAGATAGTCGACTATCTTGCCTTGCGGAAAAGTCCAGTTTTAATGCGAAATATTAGTTAGTCGACTAACTAAGTTGATAGTCGACTAACTTAGTAAACAGTCATCAGGTTAGTCGACTAACTAAATCAGATAGTCGACTAACTTAGCTTGCGGAAAAGTCCAGTTTTAATGCGAAATATTAGATAATCGACTAACTGTTAGGTTAATCGATTAACTCTACTGGAAAATAAAATTATCTTTGAAATTTAAGCATATTGAAACATTCTAAAGAACTAATACTAACATTATATCATAAACTAACTAATACGAGCTGATACTAATGACTATTAGTTTATTCACTAACTAATACAAATAAGTACAATAAAATCAAACAATTCCATCTTCCTTTATCACGGATCCATCACCGATTAAGTGGTCTATTTTCCCCTCGGGTTGCTCAAAGAAGTCTGCCACATCCAGGTGGGTGATGTCAAAATTGTCGTCAGAGACAAAATTTGTTTCAGGGCCTTTATTCTTTAGAGATGCTTGATAAAGATCAACCAAATGTCTTGGTACAAGGCAAGCTTTTGACCAGTGCCCTTTTCCACCGCAACGATAACATATAGTTTCTGAACTATTTGCCTTTGGATCCTCATAATCTCGTTTCTGCTTTTGGTGGTTATATCTCTTTGGGGGGTGACGGACATCAGGGAAATTTCTTCCTTGTCTACGTCCACGGCCATGACCCCGATTACGACCACGACCATGATTAAAGCCATAGCCTTTTCCATGCTTGGCATAATGAGAATACACCTTATCTGCTTCAGGCAATGGTGTAGACCCAGTGGGTCGATTTTCGTGATTTCTCATAAGCAGGTCATTGTTTCGCTTAGCCACAAGGAGAAGAGAAATCAGTTCAGAGTACTTTTTGAAACCTTTCTCTCTGTACTGTTGTTGCAGTACCATATTGGAGGCATGAAACGTTGTAAACGTTTTTTCAAGCATATCATAATCAGGGATATTATCTCCACAAAGTTTCAATTTAGAAATAATTCTGAACATTGCAGAATTATATTCAGAAACAGACTTAAAGTCTTGGAGCCTAAGATGAGGCCAATCATATCGTGCTTGTGGCAGAGTGACCAACTTAAGGTTGTCATATCTCTCCTTTAAGCCTTTCCACAAGATGAGTGGATCTTTGACTGTGAGATATTCAATTTTCAAACCTTCATCAAGGTGATGGCGCAAGAAAATCAAGGCCTTAGGACAGTCTTGGGTGGATGCTTTATCTCTGTCTTTAATGGCGTCTCCAAGACCCATAGCATCTAAGTGGATTTCAGCATCCAACACCCATGTCATATAGTTCTTGCCTGAAATTTCAAGGGCAACGAACTTTCTTTTCATAATATCAGACATAATTAAAACCAAATTCGAAAAAAGGGAAATATCTTAATTTTCTCAAGAGGATTCTTGAGACAGTAGAGTCTCGTGCTGATAACGTGTTATGAAATAATATAAGAACAAGAACAATAATACAAGAACAAGAACAATAGAGAGAAAAGTAGAGAGAGGAGTATTCTTATTGATACTTTGGGATGGTTTACAATGGAATAGAACCCCTTTATTTATAGGGAGGTGGTGACTTAGCCACCAAGAAGTAAACCCTAGAATCTCTCTAAATATGGACATTCACCTAAAATAGAATATTTTATAACAAGAGATTAGTTTACTGAATTATTATTATAATTATGAAATTGGCTTTATTAGGGAGCATTAACTTTGCATTTCGATAGGGGTACCAAATTCCAAATGAGAAATTTAAAAAATTATTTTTTAAAACTCAGAATAAAATGCTATAACCGATCGAAAAAATTATAATTTACTAGAAAAAAATTGTTTTTATTTTTAAAAATAGAACTTACGACGTCATAAAATAGATTTGAGATAGTAATATACAAAAGTGCTTATACCAAAAAGTAAGAAGTTTTTTAGACTTATGAGAGCCTCAAATTGTTGATGATACTTTTGTTGTTGTCATTATCAACAGTTAGTATATTTGTGGCCCTATGAGTTAAATATATGAAATGAGTTATGAGCCTCCACTTGGATAAGCTCCTAATCCTAAGAATGCAAGTCACACATATGACACTACCAATTTTCATCTCCCCAACTTTAAAAGGCATATTACCTCGGGCAATGTATGCTTTGCCGTCTAATAAAACAGAAATTATCCGAATTAATAATCATGATAAGAACATTAAAACATCAAATGTATATTAGAAGTGTCAAATTTAGTCAATGAAAATATAGCATATTTAATCTGATTAACTTAGGTGTGTTAGGTTGTGCATATATTCATTGGCAGACAGCTGTGGAGCTAAGTGAAGGAAGGGAAAATTAGATAGCAGTTGTGCATATATTCAACTGCAAAATTAGATAGTGTAACAACAACCCAGTAACATCTCCTACACGGGATTTGGGGAGGATAGTGTGTACGCAGAATTACTCATACCCGAGGGGATAGAGAGGTTTCCGAAAAATCCTCGGCTCAAGATGACAAAAGAAAAATTATATCAATACCATCAACAGAAAATCGAAAAATAATGATAACATAAGAACCAGAAAATAAATAAAAAGTAATAATAATAACTAGTAAATAAAGCCCGGCACAATAAAAATAGAGAATAGTAGAACCCTATCAGACTAACCTTACATCGATATGAAGTAGAAATAAAAAAAATGTACAACTACCTCCTAACCTACAATCCTCATGCGCGACCTCCACACCTTCCTATCAAGGGCCATGTCCTCAAAAATCTGAAGCCACGTCATGTCCTTTCTGATCATCTCTCCCAAATATTTCTTAGGCCGCGTTCTACCTTTTCTTGTACCTGCCAAACCAACCTCTTACATCTCCTTACCGAGCTATCTGTGCTTCTTCTCTGTACGTGCTCGAACAATCTAAACCTCGCTTCCCGCATCTTGGCATCCATAGGAGCCACTCCCACCTCCTCTCGAATATTTTTATTCCGAATCTTATCCATCCTAGTGTGTCCGCACATCTACCTCAACATCCTTATTTCTGCTACTTTCATCTTCCGGGTATGTGAGTTCTTAACTGGCCAACACTCAGCCCCGTACAGTATGGCTGGTCTAGCCACCGCTTTATAAAATTTACCTTTGAGTATATGTGGAACTTTCCAGTCACACAGGACTTTAGATGCTAATCTCCATTTCATCAACTCCACCCCTATACGGTGTGTGACATCCTCGTCTAGGGGTGGGCATCGGTCGATTCGGTTTGGTTATAAACATTATCAGTTTAGCATATCGGTTATCGATTTATAAATTTAATAAACCGTTAATCGAACCGAAAAAATCTAGGATATCGATTAATCGGTTATTGATCATTATTGGTTTACCCGATAAGATAACTTAATCTAGAGTTAAGCAAAAAATAAACGACAATTCA
Source organism: Nicotiana benthamiana (assembly GCA_034376525.1). Taxonomy (NCBI): domain Eukaryota; kingdom Viridiplantae; phylum Streptophyta; class Magnoliopsida; order Solanales; family Solanaceae; genus Nicotiana; species Nicotiana benthamiana. The sequence continues at coordinate 110,056,616 of CM067336.1, forward strand.
CTGAAATTAAGCAAAAAAAAAAGATGAACTGAAACCTACAATAAAATCGAAATAATTTTAGATCCCGAAAAAAAAGGGAAAGGATCAGCTCTTGGAATTTATTTTTCTTATAAGTTAAACCTACTTCTAACCTAAAATTTATTGAAACTTAATCAAAACCCATAAGCACGTTAAATTCTTGAATTTACTTTATTTGCTAGTCAACCCTAAATTATTTTTAGAATACTGAAGTTATCAAATCGCATAAGAAAAGTCACAAAGAAATACTAAACAAACAATTGATTTCAACATTATTACGATCAAGATTACAACTTCTTACAACTAAAACACAATCGGACACATAAATAAGAAGGAATAAAGTGAAGACATAATATATATATGTACTTAAGCATATAGTAGTAATTTTATTAATACTTATTGGATTATCAATTAACCCATTAACAAAATTGGCAAACCGAGGCCCCAACCGATAACCGAATAGTGAAAAAATTCTAAATCGTTACCGAACCGTTAAACAAATAACCCAGTATTGATAACTCAATAAATAATTAACGGTTCGAGTTATCGATTTTACCCGATATATGCACAGCCTTATCCTCGCCGATCTTCCCATCCCCATGGATAAGCGGCCCAAGGTACTTGAAACTGTCTTCTTTGGGAATGACTTATGATTCAAGCCTCACTTCTATGCTTGCGCTTCCCTTGGCTTCGCGCTGAACTTACACTCTAAGTATTCCGTCTTAGTCCCGCTCAACTTGAAACCCTTAGACTCAAGGGCCTGACTCCAAACCTCTAGCCTCTCGTTGAAACCACCTCATGTCTCATCTATCAGCACTATGTCAGTAGCGAATAACATACACCAAAGCACCTCCCATTGAATATGGGTGTTTCAATACGTCCACCACCAAGGAAAATAAGAACGACTGAGCAGAGGTCCTTGGGTAACACCATAACAACCGAAAAATGCTCAGAGTCGCCCCTTATTGTCCTAACCTGAGTCTCAGCTCCATCATACATGTCCTTAATCACCCTTATGTAAACAACCGACACACCGTTAGCTTCCATGCATCTCCAAAGGAACTTTCTAGGGACCTTGTTATACGGTTTGTCCAGGTCAATAAACACTATGTATAGGTCCTTCTTCCTATCCCTGTACTATTCCACCAACCTCCTAATAACGTGAATAGCTTTCGTAGTCGACTGATTCGATATGAAACCAAACTGGTTGTCGGATATAGATACCATCCTCATCGCCATTTCTTCTACCACCCGCTGCCAAACTTTCATGGTATGACTTAACAGCTTGATACTCCTATAATTGTTACAATTCTGAATATCACTTTTATTCTTGTACAATGGTACCATCGTGCCCTACTTCCACGCATCCGACACCTACTTTGTCTTGAAAATAATATTAAACAACCCAGTCCACCACTCCAAACCTGCTCTAACCACACACCTCCAAAATTCAACCTGGATTTTGTATGGCCTGGTTGATCTACCCCTATTCATCTTACGCATAGCCCCCATAATCTCCACAAGCTTAATGCACCTACAGTACTCAAAGTCTCGGAGACTTTCGTAATGCCCCAATTCGCCTAGCACAATGTCCCACTCACCTCTCTTCGATCAGAAGTCTATGAAAGTAAGTATGCCATCTCCGCTTAATCTGAGCCTCTCCCATCAATACTTTACCGTCCTCATCTTTAATGCAACTTAATTGGTCCAGATTTCGACCCTTCCTCTCTCATGCCTTGGCTAGAGGGAATAACTTCTTCTCCTCACCTCTGTTCCACGTACAGACAAACACACGCCGTAATCTTAGCCTTCGTGACCGCCAACATCGCGTCCTTCGTACCTACCATATACCCTCCTCCTCGCATGTGCTCCCTAGCAATTTCAGGTACACCACCTTCTTCTCTTTCACTTTACCTTGAACCACTTTATTGCACCACCAGTCACCTTTGTGCCCGCAGAAGTAACCCTTCGATACCTGTAGCACCTCTCTTGCCACCTCCCTAATACAGTCCACCGTCGTCATCCACATAGTGCTCACGTCTCCACTACTCCTCCAGGCTCCCATATGGGATAACCTCCCCTCCAACTCCTGGGCTTTATCCTTAGTCAAGGCTCCCCACCTAATCCTCGAACCTAGTACAAGCCTCTTGTTACCCTTTACCCATATATTGACGTCCATCACCAAGAGCCTATGCTGCATCGCGAGGATCTCATCCGAAAGAACCTGACAATCCTTGAACAACCCTCTATCCCATCTCCCAAGGAGAAGATAGTCAATCTGACTCTTCACAAGTACTTTGAAAAGTAACCAAAATGCTCCTCCCTCTTTGAGAAACTAGAGTTCGCAAGCACCATCTCAAAAAGCCTTAGCGAAATCCAACAGCGAAGTACCTCCTCCGTTCCTATCCTCATAATCGAAACCGCCATGGATCTCATCATAGCCACCAGTAGTCGACCTAATATGACCATCGAAATTTCCCGGTGCAAATTTGTGTATACTATTCTCCCCAGATCCCACTAGTGAGATATTGGGTATATTGTTGGTGCAAATAGGATATTCTTTCCTTGTTATATATATGTTGTTGAATGTTTTTGGTATAAGGAAAAAATTCTAGTGAAGTAAAAGAGAGGACTCAAAAATACTTCGAATCACTGGTCGAAATTTCATATTTGACATTTTATTTTCTTGTATAAAGTTTTGATTCTGCCCGGTTGGTAGGTCAATTTAACCTAATTACAGCTAATCTAAAAGCTTGGGCTAGTTGTTAAGTACCTTATGCAGTCCATGGACCCTTGAGTAAACTTATCAAGAATAAACTTTTTGTTGTGATTGGTCAATTACGTTTAATAGTCATGAGAAATAGTTAAAAAAAATTATTAGTTTGATTTGATAATTAAGCAAATTATAAAAAAATAAATAAACAAATGAAAAATGACTTTAAATTGTGACTCACTGTTTAGCCTATTGACTCGGGTATGTTGACCCAATAAAATATTGTGCAGACCACAAATGAATTCATATACTAACACATCAATTTGACACCCGTAATGGAGCTTCATCTGATGGATTATTATACGCAGCGGAAGCGATTTCATTATCAAAATCACATATAATTTAGACAATTAGTATAAATTAGATTTCATAGGTTACCTCTTGAAATATGAACATATCTCTTCTACCACGTGAGTTTTCAGTTCCATAACTCCTCAATGGAATCTCCATCACCGGCACAATTGTGATTCTCAAACGTTTTACGGTCTTCTATTGTGTTACCCAAATAATATTCAGAAATAGCAATTTCCTGTAGGCGAAATTTTTAGAAAAACTTGGCTGAAAATTTAACCCACCATATACTACTACTCCCTTTAGGTGGAAAACCTTATGTATTTATAGCACAAGTTTTAAGGGTTAAGACCTTTTTGCAAAACCTATTGAGTTTTCTTTTCCACCTAAAAGAGATTCCTTTATTTCCTATTATTTAGGCACAGTAGGGACCATATAATTTAATTGACAAGGCTTCCAATTATGAAATTAATATATAATTTTTTAAATTAATATCCACCATAATTAAATACGAATTATTGCACTAAAAATTCGTAATTGCACTCCTTATTCAATTTTAATATGTTTCTATTAAATCTTATTTAACTCTCCATGTTAAGATTCAGATACTAATTAAATAAATTAAATTTCTAACAATTTAGTTTATTAATTATTTCCTTTAGACTTTCGCTTAACTTATTTCATGTATTGGATACAAAATCCAACAGCCGGGTTTACACATGAAAACTTATAAGCTTTCATATAGGTGTATCATCAATCTCTAAACCGAGACATAGATTCCATCAACTAACTAGTACTTCGCCAATGTATATTATTATTATCCAATTTACCAAGTGTATTGACTCATGAAAGAATCTCGCCTTTTAATAAAGCAAAACAATAATAATATACACATCTAATAAGAATTATATCAAGATTAAGAGTATAGGTATATTATTAAGAGTATAAGTACATTTATTGGCTAGAGAGTTATTTTATCAAGTCAGTATAAAATTCTTATCTCTACATGGTCCGTTCACTACATACAAAATGTACTAGCACAAGAAGTTGAAATTAAACCATTTTCATAATCAAGATAAATTATATTTAATCTTGTGCTACAATCATTGCTGATGGTTTGTCCAATTCCATCATTAGATTGTGAACTCAAACTTTATACTTATAAGAACCAATAATTTAATCTTCCATGTATAAACTAAACTCTATACACTAAATCATCTTCTATATAAGCAAAGGACACAGACTAATATATGATCTATATAAAACTTTATTAAAACTAAATAAATAATTATTTCATAATAAATACTATATCTAAACCAAACCCATGGTTAATAGTATATATCCCAACAATCTTCCACTTAGACTTTTAACCATGATAATCATTAAAATATACTATATCCAAATGCATGGTTAATAGTATATGCCCCAACAATCTCCCACTTACACTAATAACCATACATCTATAACTTTCTCATGCATTCTTTTACAGACTTTTAAAAGTCTTCATCAAATAAGATTTTGTAAAGAATCTTGCCAAGTTATATCTGATGCAATATTTGTCCAGTAGTGCTTTGTCGTAACTATCTAGTTTGATACTAAACTCTTCAGGGATCCTATTACCGAAACAATCCCAAGAATGTACACCGAACTATGACTTTCTTTAGCTTTCTCCCACTACGATGAAGTACTACTAATATTACCTTGATTTCCTCACGACATTGAAATATTAGTGACTTCTTACTATAGTGTTCAATGTTCAAACATCACTCCAACTCGATTAAAAAAATATCATATATTAACGTTCTCCCCCTACTTAAATACAATGAAACGTCAATTCTTACGTGTGAGTTTTGATATTCTTGAACATCTGATTATTTCTTTGCCCAGTTCCTGTAAAAATAATTTACTTCAAGAAACATGTTTTATTAAACAGTCTTTATCTAGAAAAATGCATTTGTTTTAACAATTGCCTTATTTTCTTTAGGACAATAAAGTAAAGCTCCATTTGTATTCTTAGATATTCGATAAACATGCACCTATCCATTCTTAGTTCCAACTTACATATCCGCTTTCCCTTTCAGCACATATGCGGGACAATCCTATATCTGAATATGCCACATACTAAGCTTATATTCATTCCACAGTTCTATTGATGTCACATGTACTAAATTAGAAGGAACTAAATTCAGAATGTAATTTGCAGTTTCCAGAAAATATTCCAAAAAAAAAAATGAGGAAAATCTGAATAATACGTCATTAATCTCTCCATATTCAAAAGAGACATATTTCTTCTTTCTACTACACCACTCTATTAAAGAATTTATGGTGTAGTCAATTGAGATGTAATCCCTTATTCTGATATGAAACAAAAGAACACTTTAGAGAGTTGCTCGCCACTACAATTAAATTGTAATAACTTAATATATTTCCTTGGTGCTTCTCCATTTCAAGTCTTAACAACCTTGAATTATTTAATTCATTAAGACTTACGGTGCATCAAATAAATATATTAATATTTTGAGTAATCATTTATGAACGTCAAAAATATTCAAAAACTATCTCTTACGAGTATGTTCATTTAACAATACAAATAAAAAAGAATTCGTTCTAGCTTATCACTAGTTTTATTTCCTTTTAAAAGTAAACATCTTTTAGTCAAATTTCCTTCCAAACAGGATCCACAAGTTGGTAGTGCCTCTACTTTCATTGAACCTTAAGGTCCATCCTTGACTAACTTGAAATCCTATCCAGATTAATATGACTTAGACAAAAGTGCACATATAAGTTTTACTCAATTTTGAAGAACATATTCTCTTATGAGGTAGACTAATATTGTTCTATTCAGGAAAGGCATCAATATACAAAAATAAGGTCATGCATTCATGTACCACAAGAGATAAAATATTTATCAAGCTCAATAACTCAAGAGTTATTCGAAAAATAAAACAAAATCCATCTCTTATTTTGTCCAGAAATCGGAATTAAATTCCTTCTAACAAAAGTACATATATTGCATCCTTTAAATTAATGCCTTATTACAAAAAGAAAATTTTAACAAATAATATGATAAACTGTATAAAATCATTGTGGAGTTGAGGTAAAAACATTAAAGATCATCCTTGTATATAAATTTTTAATACAAAATTTTAAACACACTACACATATATGTCATGCATCTTGAATAGCAATTTGGATGGGAAAAGAACTACTCATGCAACATACATACGCAATGTCAGATTATTCACTTCAATAATTAAAACAGACCCAACTTAAATGGAGAGTATACTGTTACTTTTAAGTCAAGCGAACATCAATTTTAATAGCTCTAGTTCCATTGATCCAACATGTATACTTAGATTGGAGAGTAAGTACACGATATCAATACTAGTATTTCACCTAGTGACCTCATAATAAATTTATCCGATATGGAGGAAGACCAAAAGTCAGCGCATAAATTTATTGCTCACTTGAAATTAATAGTGAAAGATCATAGAAATATAATTTTATCACCAGTTAATCATGATTATATATTAGTTACAAAATTAATTCAACCCTTCAACTTAGATAGAGAGCTAATATACGTTATCAATAAATAGTTAATATATTCAGTGAGTTCATAATAATTTTATCTGATATGGAGGAAGACCTAATGTCAACGCGTAAATTTATTATCTCACTATAAAAAAATAGAGACCATAGGGTTAATTCCTATCACCACATTATCACAACCACGAACTTTCCTATGAGGATTAAGTCCCATAATTTAAAAAAATAATCAATACCCCATTTAAATAGTCTTAAAACACTAAGTGGACCGTTTATGATAAATTTACCAAATTTCATATAAATTGGAGATCGTTAAAATCACAATCTCCAAAAGACCAAATTTGGAAATTATCAGTTTACACATTTTTTAAGAATTTAAAATATGACCTATATTTTTTTGTCATATACCAATTCATGTCAAATCAACATATGTTATCATGTTCCAGATTAAATATAAATAAAATAATAGAAAGAATGACTTTTCGTATATAAATCACATTAATTCGTCAAACCTCTAAAAAACTCACCTAAACGATCCCGAATCGTCAAAATACGATGTGATTCACTGTAAAGAAGTGAGTTCTTCTTAACTGACCGTTTCCGATGATCTTACTGAATTTCAAGTCATTCGGACATCGTGAAATTCATGATCTCCAAAACTAGACCAAATTCGAATAAGTTATTTCTGGCATAGCTAGAATTAAATCCATGTGATTTGCATTCTTGATATATATAATATCAAATTAAATCATCATGTTTCAGATTTAACACAAATATAGCCGATATATAAAGAATAATTTTTTTAATTTATAACAAATTCAATCTAATAAACTGCTTGAAAACCCATCTAAACGACCTCAAAATGCCAAAAAAACATGATTCACTGCATAGCAATGAGTTTTTTTCACTAGATCGTTTTAGAAGAACCCACTGTGTTTCAGTTCATTCGGAGTCCGTCAAATTTATGACCACCAGCCTGTAACCAAACTCGGAGAATAACCGTTTTAAGTAGTTTCATGAATTAAAATAAATATGATATTGATTTTCATTCTCATTATAATTACACTATGAGCTCAAGACATATATTATGTTCTTCCTATTTCTATGATATGTAATATCTTCTTTTGCAATAAATTATATTTTTAATATATAGACAAGAACCTGAGATATTATATTTTCTCCCGTTCGCCGAAAAACTTAATATCTCTTCTTATGGTGGAATTGGTATCACTAGTACCCAAAGATAAACTCTTTTTCTAGCTAAGAACCTCCACCATTAATGTAGATTTATCAAGGATAATTTTTACATGGTATATTAAGCAGATTTTAGTGACTCAAATTACATGATATCCTACTTATTAATAATAATGCTCAATCCATGAATAGACACAATTCCACATGTACAAATTTACTAATAATTTTTCACGAGTTCAAATAAACAAACCACTTCAGTGGTAACTATTTATTACTCATAAAATTTTCAATTTTCAAGTAAATATATTGTCACAACCCATACCCGGTCGTGCCCGGCCGTGAGGCTGGGCAAGCTCGACCAACACCTTGTCAAATACAACGATTTAGCCCAAACACGAAGCAATTAAGGGGGAAGATTGCAACTCAGCAATAAACTCCAAATAACTGATAAATGTAACTGTACGAATAGGAAAACCACGACTGAACAAGAACTCCCAAGACTTGGGGTCATGAGTACAGAGCCTCTAACAATACCGAATACAAGTCTATAATGAAAGATACACGTGTATGAATACAAGAAATAACTGGTAAAGTCAGAGTAATCGGTCCTGCAGACGCTGGCAGCTACCTCAATACTCTGGCAACTGGATAAGCGACAGCAACAACGCTATACCTCTGGAGCACCTGGATCACACACAAGGTGCATGGAGTATGGGGTGAGTGCACCAACTCATCGAGTAATAAGCATGTATAAAAATCCGAAGATAAGAAAACACGAAATTATACAAAATGAAGTTATCTAGCAGTTCTATACAATACCAATCTCAGAGATATACAGAATAAGCAACTGTAAATAGATGTATGATATGCAATGCAATGCATGAACACTACGGAACGTGCATCCAGATCCATATGGGTACCCGTGCTCACTGTGAGGGTTTAGACTCTGGAGGGGCTCCTACAGCCCATTCGCCATATCATACAGTGCTAATAGTTACCACTGTTTCCATTATAATACACGGTGTCTTTAGTTACCACCGTTTCCATTACAATACCCGGTGTCCATAGTTACCACCGTTTTTATTAAAAATACACGGTGTCCCTAGTTATCATCGTTTCCATTACAATACCCGGTGTCCATAGTTACCACCATTTTTATTTATAATACACCGTGTCTATAGTTACCACCGTTTCCATTTAAAATATTATACAGTCTAAAAATAACGAGATAGTACTCGTCAGCCCAATATATCATTTAAAAGTCATTTGAGTTCTTAAAATGTATAAATATGGCTGAGTTTGCAAAAATAGTATTTAAAACCTGGTCTGATTTCAAGTAATATGCAAATCATGATACTTCTGAGATAACGATCCCTAAAGGATCCTACAAGTCGGCACAAGGCCCCAAACATGGCATCAAGCCCAGATATCATCAATATAGTACGCGAAGCAATCGCCAACATAGTGCAATATATCCCTCGAATTGGACCGAGTCACAATTTCCAACAAATACGACCCCGCAGTAGCCATTGAGTGCGTGTGTAGCCTCATAATAGCGTCACAATGTGATATACCGGTGTTTCAAACCCTCGTGTTATCATCAATACCCATTACTCACCTCAAGCCGGCCACAAACTAGCTCGCAGTGCTTTTCCCTCGAGAATCAACCTCCGCGGATACCAAATCTGATCAAAACCAATAGGAATACGTCAAAACAGGCTAATGGAACATAATCCAATCGATATAACTCGAAATACACCCAAAGCACGAAGTTGGCAAGAAACCCAAGCCCCGGGCCCATTTCTCGAAAAATTACGAAATTCACATTTTCAGAACCTTTGTCTCGCCACGAGTCCGCACATATAAAATTCATCAAAATCGGAGTCCAATTGCTCCTCCAATTCCCTAATTTTCATTTGAAATTTCAAGCCACGAGACTTACCTCCAATCACTTCCCGTTGAAATCCCCTTCAAAATCCGTCAATGAGCTCTCAAGGTATTATAAAACTGGAGGAAATATGGCCCTTGCTCGCGGATGAAATAACTTAATTAAACAAACTGCCCAGACGCCCCCTCTTACGCGAACGCGTGGCCAAGTTGCGTCCGCGATGGCCATTTAAACACTGAGAATAATTCCTTCTTCGCGAATGCGGTGCCCAACCGCGAACGTGTACACCAGTGCCACCTCCTTCATCGCGAACACGGACCCTAGCCACGAACGCGAAGGGCAATAGCCCTGGGACCCCTTCACACTACCAATACCTATGCAAATGCGCCCCTCATCCGCGAACGCGAAGGCAAAGGGGCCCAGACTTACGCGAACGCGGGACTGCCTCGCGAACGCGAAGGTCAATGTGAGTCTGCAGCTGCTGCTGTATTTCTGCAGCACTATTCAACCTTCAAACTCCTCGTTCAACCATCCGAAACCATCACGAGGCCCTCGGGACCTCAACCAAAAGTTCAAACACAACCTATTACCTTATTCAGACTTGCTCGGGCTATAAAAACGCTATGTTTAACATCAAAAACCACCAAAATCATTGAATTTCATCCTAAGTTAGACTAGAACTTTTCCAAATTTGCATTCGATCCAAAACCCAACCAAACGACGTCCGAATGACCTGAAAATTTGCATACATATCCAAAATCACCGAATAAAGCTACTGCAACTCTCAGAATTCCATTGCGACCCCCGGATCAAAATATCACCTATCAACCGGAATTTGCAAAAATTAGAACTTAGCAAATTCAAGCCTAATTCTTCACCGGACCTCCAAATTAAATTCCGATTTCTCTACCAAGTCATAAATCACCATCCAAAACTAGTCAAATCATCGGAAATCCATTCCGAGCCCTCTAACTCACAAGTGAACGTCCGGTTGACTTTTCCAACTTAAGGTTTCCTCAAAGAGACTATTTGCCTCATTTCTATCCAAATTTTATCCGAAACACTTCAAATTCATCAACCACATATAATGAAACTCGGGGGAGCATAATACATGGAATTCGGGGCAAAAATTCAAGAGACGGAGGGTCGGGTCATCACATCCTCCCCAACTTAAACAAACGCTCATCCTCGAGCGTACCAAGAGTTGTACTAGAAGCAACCCAATAACCGAGTGACCTTACCAAGCATTTACCCGGGGTGATCCCACGTCACCCTAACTCACATAGGTACCGATAACACAACACAACTGAAATTCCACAATCCATCTGGCCCATAAACCCTAGAACCTCACTGCACTTCCCGGAATCATACACAAGATCAGAACCTCACATCTATACTCAGAATTAACCCGAACCAGCTGTAATAACCCACACCTGCAACCTCAGGTGAAATCATACAACATACCACACAGTCCAACACTCTCGTATACTTCCAATGATAACTAAAACATGCAACGAACTGTAGCAGTTCTTCAAATCAACCATTCATGAAGTCACTTCCATGTTAACTATTGCCACAATAGATTTTAGGGCCACACCTCGCTATTATCCTTCTAACCAGCTGAAATCAAATTTGTTCATATTCATTAATGACCCCAATGCTCACCTCGATTCTAACACACCTCTCTGCTGATATGATCCCTCGATACAGGCCTACGACACAATTGCATAATACACGCGCCAACAAGAAACCGTCTACACATACCCAAATCAGGATAAATGACTCAACCAGAAGAGTTATACCTCAAGCTCGTCAATACCTTTACGGAACCAAGATGAGACCCCGTCTCACATCATAGGAATAGAGTACCTGAATCCTCCTCGAGAGGTCATAACTTCACGTTGCCTCGCCATAAAACGCGATCCTATCCCAACACTGTTGCACATGGAGCGCTTCCTGTTACCATGCTCACAGTAGACAGCTATGCACAGATCTAAGCCTGAAACCAAATCTCCCATCACACTCACGGCGAAACAAGTAATATAAACCATTTAGTCCTAAAAAACACAACCGATACACTATCCGCCAAGAAATTCTCAATACGGAATTTCCTCAGAAGCCAGGAAGCAGGGCATACAAAGTAACATATGGAAGGCCATTATTAACATCACACCGTTGCGGCGCGCAACCCGATCCAGATAACATACTCGTGGTGGAGTGCCACCAGATCCACACAATATCTCACATAGGGAGGTGCACATTGAGCCACATTGGCTCATAAGAACAAAATATCAACTTCGGTCGTAAGCAAACTGAGTGCATAAAGATATCTATTTAGCGTTGTAAGCTACAAGATTCCACTTTCACTACTATGACTCATGACTGAGCCGCACAATATGGTGCCCATCACTAAATAATTACCGAAATCCACAGTCTCACCCGACGACATGCCCGGCCACAAGGACGCATCTGAAAAGACCTTCAATACCGGAACCGAAACAATGGTAGAATCCTCCATACTGACATCTGCCTCGAAGGCCCAATGAAGGAACGCAATCCCTCCCAGCCGTCCGCTGGTCTTTGGAACACAACAAGTCAGCTAGAACATAGTCTTATACACTTCGCCACACAACCTGCGGCATTTCCCAACATGAATCGTAGCACAATCATTTAGAATAATCCAACACTGAGACAATAACTCTTCATTCCAATGTCGTATCCAGAATTTAATGTATAAGCAAGGAAAGATCCACCCGGATTCCAAACTCCCAATGGCCGCTGACAGTACCAACACAACACACACGATTCATAACCACTACACCGGAGAACTCCCCATCTCCAACTAACCATAACACACGAATATCTGAACCTGAACCCCAATACAAAAACAAATTACACCTCGAGTATCCAATTATTCCAGGAGAGATATTCAAAACTCCCTTGTACCAACACAACACACACGATTCATAACCACTACACCGGAGAACTCCCCATCTCCAACTAACCATAACACACGAATAACTGAACTTGAACCCCAATACGAAAACAGATTACACCTCGAGTATCCATTTATTCCAGGAGAGATATTCAAAACTCCCTTGTACCATCACACAACTCGGGTATCAGCAATCGATCTCATAAGTTAAGTGCCGTAACACCATTGATGTATCATTTGTGGGATTAACCTTTTTTCGAGGCATATGCTATCGCCAAATCACTTCAAATTAACAGTGCCATTTCCTTGATTACCTGAAGCTACTCGCTATTTAGGACATAGCCAAATCCACCATACCTTTCAGAACTGAACTGAAACCTCACACACACCCATCTAGGTCCTTTACAACATACCGCATATTCCGGATCCTCCAAGGATAACACGAGAACTTTCATCTCCCTTCTGCGCCACAAAAATCGACGCACTCAATTAGTCTAGAACTTTCATTGACCCCATTTACAGGAAGAAAAATTATTATACACTCCATGTTCCGCATGTTTATAGAAAACATACATCTCTAACCCATGATGATCTCAACAAGAATTCTCTCCCAATTCTATTTGCACAAGTTAAACTGCCAAGGACGGAATTCCCTCTACCTGAATCAAGCTAAGCAGACGTTCAGTACTCAGGAGCTTCGCTGCCCCACGCTTATAAGAGCCCATTACCTCGAACACATACAACCGATTGGTCATATCCTTACCATACCGATTCGGTCCCCTAACAATTTATTTTCTAGATTTCCACCCGGTCCATTTTTCAACTTGATATACTCTCTTGCTGTAGCACAAAAAAAATGCCTCAACCCAGGCTCACTATCCGAGACCCAACCACCAGACCACACTATCTAAGACTCATAGGCCACTGGATACTTTCTCAAACTTGCTCATAATTACCACATCACAAAATGCTTTACCCGAAAAACTTTCTGCGACTCTGAATCACTTACCCATACTTTCCAAATAATGATACCTAGAATCCCATAATTAACATAGAAATACCACAATTCTTGACCTGTGCTAATGAAAACACTAACTTGGTTACATACTCAACCTCAAAACATCCGAGTGATACCTATCGAATCTTGATCACATCAAAACCATTCTCAAAATTCGACCACTCTTATACACACTGCAATTCACTTCACTTAACAAATCGAACCACTCGTGCCTTATCAGCACTCTGACACCACAAGACAATATCTTATTCTGATACAACCAAACAAATTCCTTCTCCTTGCGCTAAGCATTCTTTATCAAAAACTCGAGACATTCCCTTATTTTCTCACATCTACGAAGCACCATATAACCTTTGGCAAAATTTTATTCTTCACTTGTACCACCCTCGGCTCACTTTCTGTAACCAGAACTAATTCACTCACATGCATCGAATTGGAATTAACACAGTACATAACAGTTCAATCATCTCATCCACAGCAACCTCCCTAACTTAGCTTGAGTCCATATACATCACCACACATATACTCTATAGCCATCGCAATATCATGGCGAGATTAAACTCACTCCTTCATAAGCTTGTTGAAACACGAACCATCAGAAATTCTAACCCTTCTGCCTTTACTTTCATTCACACAACCGCTAAGCCCACTCTTCTAGGCGGCAAGATTTTTACTAAGCCCCAAATTTTTCAAAAATTTCGGTATAGTTTCCTTTGTAATTGAGCCTATCCACCTACCATAGAACCACCAAAACCATCCTAACAACGCGTCCACAACTCGACAAGACATCACAATGCATATCAATAACAGAAATCCCAATGCTACACGTATTATATTATCAAAATTGACACATGAACATGCGCTTCACCTATTCGAATCATAACATATAGAAAATACCTTTTAATTACACATACGATCTTCTAACATACACATAATGGTCATACCACTTCAGAATAATCTGCAGGAGATACCCACATGCTTGCTTCAATATAATATTTTGGCACATCATCCAACGTCATACTCTTCACGTAATCAATTGGTCTTCCTGAGTCTGGACTCATAACAAAACACATACACTCCCAGCTAGGGGACTCGAAAAGACTCTTCACGCGCCCATAACTCGGGGAAACATATCCGATCGCAATGGAAATCAAACACCTAATGGTTCATTTATCACTTAGCAGATCTTCTTTGACACTACCAAGTCATACAGACTAACCACACGGCACCAACGTACTCCTCATGAAGCTATCTAGCCACCATTATCACAATTAGGGACAATACTGAACTTATAAGATCATAACACTAGCTCGCGCAGTCAGCACCTTGGTGCTCCAGATATAGATAATATCTAGCCTCAAGTCCTCCAGACTGGCCCAACATCATCCTCACGAAGTTTGCATCTCGCGCCTCAATCGGGGAATCACAAGCCATTGAAGCACATATAATACCGAGCGCTCATAAGTGCATGCGAACATGTGGAAGAAACTTCAAGAGTTACTCTTTCAAGCTGAATCAAGGACGCATGATATGATTTCAAGAAAGTGGAGGGGTTCCTAAAGGTTCTGTAGCCTCCTTCTTATAAGTGTGGTGCATGATACACCCATAAACAAGACTCTACTAAACCGGCTCATAACTCGTGAGGCCTAGTAACCTAGGCTCTGCTACCAACTTGTCACGACCCATACCCAGTCGTGATGGCGCCCGGCCCTGAGGCTGGGCAAGACCGAACAACACCTTCTCAAATACAACGATTTAGCCCAAGCACGAAGCAATTAAGGGAGATGATGGCAACTAAACAATAAACTCCAAATAATTGATAAATGTAATTGCACAAATAGGAAAACTACGACCGAACAAGAACTCCCAAGACTTGGGGTCACGAGTACAGAGCCTCTAACAATACCAAATAAAAGTCTGAAAGGAAAGATACACGTGTCTGAATACAAGAAATAACTGGTAAAATCAGAGTAATCGGTCATGCGGACGCTGACAGCTAGCTCAGTACTCTGGCAACTGGATAAGCGACAGTAGCAACGCTAGACCTCTGGAGCACCTGAATATGCATACAAGGTGCATGGAGTATGGGGTGAGTCTACCAACTCAGCGAGTAATAAGCATGTATAAAAACCCGAAAATAAGAAAACACGAAATTTCACAAAATGAAGCTATGTAGCAGTTCTATACAGTACCAGTCTCAGAGATATACAGAATAAGCAACAGTAAATAAATGTATGAGATGCAATGTAATGCAGGAACACTGCGGAACGTGCAGCCTGATCCATATGGGTACCCGCGCTCACTGTGGGGGTTCAGACTCCGGAGGGGCTCCTACAGCCCAAGCGCCATATCATACAGTGCCAATAGTTATCACTGTTTCCATTACAATACACGGTATCCTTATTTACCATCCTTTCCATTATAATACCCAGTGTCCATAATTACCACCATTTCTATTTAAAATACACGGTGTCCATAGTTACAACCATTTCCATTACAATATCAGGTGTCCATAGTTACCACTGGTTCTATTTAAAATACACGGTGTCCATAGTTACCACCGTTTCCATTTAAAATATCATAAAGTACAAAAATAGTGAGATAGTACTCGTCAGCCCAATATATCAGTTAAAAGTCATTTGAGTTCTCAAAACGTATAAATATGGCTGAATTTGCAAAAATAGTATTTAAAACCTGGTCTGATTTCAAGTAATATGCAAATCATGATACTTATGAGATAACGATCCCTGAAGGATCCTACAAGTCGTCACAAGGCCCAAAACATGGCATCAAGCCAAGATATCATCAATATAGTATGCGAAGCGATCGCCAACATAGTACAATATATCCCTCGGATTGGAACGAGTCACAATTTCCAACATATACGACCCCACACTAGCCATGGAGTGTGTGTCTAGCCTCATAATAGCGTCACAATGTGATATACCGGGGTTTCAAACCATTGGGTCATCATCTACACCCATTGCTCTCCTCAAGCCGGCCGCAACTGGATCACAATGCCTTTTCCTCGAGAATCAACCTCCGCGGATGCCAAATCTGATCAAAACCAATAGGAATACGTCAAAATAGGCTAAATGAACATAACCCAATCGAAATAACTCGAAATACACCCAAAAACACGAAGTTGGCAAAACCCGAGTCCTGGTCCCAATCCTAAAAAATTTACAAAAATTTACATTTTCATAACCCTCGTCTCGCCACGAGTCCGTACATAAAAAATGCATCAAAATCAAAGTCCAATTGCTCCTCCAATTCCCCAATTTTCATTTGAAATTTCAATCCCTAGCTCATCAACTTTTACACCCAATTTCATAGAATTAATGGTATTTTCTTCAATAAAATGACGTATTAAGGCCACGAGACTTACCTTCAATCACTTCCCGTTGAAATTCCCTTCAAAATCCGTCAATGAGCTCTCAAGGTATTGTAAAAATGGAGGAAGCCCTTGCTCGTGGATGAAATAACTTAATTAAACACACTGTCCAGACGCCCCCTCTTACGCGAACGCGTGGCCAAGACGCGTCCGTGATGGCCATTTAATCACTGGGCAAAATTCCTTCTTCGCGAATGCGGATCCCAACCGCGAACGCGGGCCTTAGCCGCGAACGCGAAGGGCAATAGCCCTAGGACCCCCTTCACACGACAATACCCTACGTGAATGCGCCCCTCATCTGCGAACGCGAAGGCCAAAGGGACCCAGACCTAGGCGAACGCGGGACTGCCTTGCGAACGCGAAGGCCAATGCGAATCTGCAGCTGCTGCATCATTTCTGCAGCACTATTCAACCTCCAAACTCCTTGTTCAACCATCCGAAACCATCACGAGGCCCTTGGGACTTCAACCAAAAGAGCAACCACAACCTATAACCTTATTCAAACTTGCTCGGGCTATAAAAACGCTATCTTTAACATCAAAATTACCAAAATCAATGAATTTCATTCTAAGTTAAACTAGAACTTTTCCAAATTCGCATTCGATCCAAAACCTAACCAAACGATGTCTGAATGACCTGAAAATTTGCAGACATATCCAAAATCACCTAACGAAGCTACTGCAACTCTCGGAATTCCATTTTGACCCCCGGATCAAAATCTCACCTATCAATCGGAATTTGCAAAAATTCGAACTTAGCCAATTCAAGACTAATTCTTCATCGGACCTTCAAATTAAATTCCAATTTCGCTGCCAAGTCATAAATCATCGTCCAAAACTAGTCGAATCATCAAAAATCAATTCCGAGCCCTCTAACTCACAAGTCAACATCCGGTTGACTTTTCCAACTTATGCTTTCCTCAAAGAGACTATTTGTCTCATGTCTATCAAAATTCTATCAGAAACACTTCAAATTCATCAACCCCGTATAATGAAAATCGGGGAAGCATAAAACAGGGAATTTGGGGCAAAAATACAGGAGACGATGGGTTGGATCGTCACACACACACACACACACACACACACACACACACACACATATATATATATATATATATATATATATAGCTCATAAAATTATTTATTGGCATAATATGGATCAAAGCTTAAAAGTTATACCAACAATGTCAAATTCATACAAAATACCATCATATTTCACTTAATTAGAACCTCCAATTAGAGAACAAAACTCTTCATAGAAAATCCAAAACTAATAATCACGTAGGGTATGTAAACATAAACTTAAATTTGAGAATTTTTTGCACAAAAATATGACAAACGCTCCAATCATAACTCATCGGGGATATCAAATAGAGCTTTACTTTCATACAAAATAATTATATTATCACACAATATCAGTTATACCTTGTAAGACCTAGTCAATGAAATCCTACACCTATATTATTGAATTTAATACAAAAGCACGTCTATTTGTTAATAGCCAACGTGTAAACCTATTATATGACTAGTATTAAATCATGGGGACCATGAGGACTCACCCCACCACCATTGAATTAAAAACGAATTAAAATTATTAAGAAATAATTTCCAAAGACTAGAAAACGTCCAAAACACAGTCGAAACAACCTCAAAACGCCAAAAAATACCATGTTTCACTACTATTGTAGTGAGGTTTTCTCATCACGTCATTTTCGATGGACCCACCGAATATCAGCTCAATCGGAGTCCGTCAAGTTCGGTGACCTCCGAAAATACTGCTATCCAATCAAAATCAGGTTTTGCGTTTTTCTCGGGTTTACCCAAAAAAATTCAAATAATCTCTATTAAATATCAATAAGAAAATAAATATCTCATAATTTCAAGAATAATCCAAAAATTTTGCAAAGTTAATTCACAAAACAGCAGTGCAATTTTTCAGAAAATTACATATACATGTAATTCAAAAATGCATATAAACATGATATTCTTGTTTCATAAAAAACTTAGTTATCTAATTAGATGTGAGTGGACTCTGATACCAATCGATGGATTATTATATGTAGTGGAAGCAACCCCAGTATCAAAATCACGTGTAATCTAGAAAACTAACATAAATGGGATTTCACGGGTTAGCTCTTGAAGCTGAACATATATCTTCTACCACGTGAGCATTCAGTTCTATAACTTCTCAATGGAATCTCCATCACCCGCATAATCGTGATCCTCGAATGTTCTACAGTCTTCTACTGTGTTACCCAAATAATACCCAGAAATAGCAATGTCGTGTGGGCGAAATTTTTAGAAAAACTTGGCTGAAAATTTCAGCCACTATGTACTACTCCCTCTATGTGAAAAATCTTATGTATTTATAGCACAAGTTTTAAGAGTTAAGACCTTTTTCCAAAACGTGTGAGTTTTCTTTTCCACCAGAAAAAAGATTCCTTTATTTCCGATTATTTAGGCACAATAGGGACCACATAATTTAATTAACACTTTCAATTATGAAATTAATTTATAATTTTCGAAATTAATATCCACCATAATTAATTACAAATTATTCCACTAAAAATTCGTAATTGCACTCCTTATTCAATTTCAAAATTTATCAATTAAATCTTATTTGACTCCCAATATTAAGATTTAGATATTTATCAAATAAATTAAATTACCGACAATTTAATTTATTAATTATTTCCTTTAGACTTTCGCTTAACTTATTTCATGTGTCAGATAATTAATCTACCGGCCGAGTTTACACATGAAAACTTATAAGCTTTCTTAAAGGTGTATCATTAATCTCTAAACTGAGACATAGATCCCATCAACTAACTAGTACTTTGCCAATGTACATTATTATTATTATCCAATTTACCAAGGCATCTGACACACGAAAGAATCTCGCTTTTTAATAAATCAATATAATAATAATATACACAACTAATCAGAATTATATTAAAATTAAGAGTATAAGTACATTTAATGACTAGAGAATTTATTTTATTATGTCAGTATAAAATACTTATCTCTATCTGGTCCGTTCAATACATACAAAATGTATTAGTACAAGAAGTTGGAATTAAACCATTCCCATAATCAAGATAAATTATATTTAATCTTGTGCTACAATCATTCCTGATGGTTTATCCAATTTTATCATTAGATTGTGAACTCAAAATTTATACTTATAAAAACCATTAATTTAATTTTCCGTGTATAAGCTAAACTCTATTCACTAAATCATCTATTATATAAGCATATGACACATACTAATATATGTTCTATTTAAAATTTTATGAGATTAAACAAATAATTGTTTATAATAAATACTATATCTAAACCAAACCCATGATTAATAGTAATACTATATATCCCAACACTATCATTGAAGAAATTAATGTTATGGGCATCTATTTTTTCGAAGTATAATAAAGTAAGTCCACCAACATATGGTTGACCATGTCTCTTTTGTTATTTTCCATATTGGTGATATGCTTATCCATTAAAGATACTATCATTCGATGTTGTTTTCTTGTTATGAGCATATGCTTGGAAGAAAACCTGAGCAATTTGTTCTCATAGAGACAAAGGCAATACTCATAATTTTTCTTGATAAGAAAACAAATATCCTAAAGTAAGAAATGGAGAAAGAAAAGAAAAAGGAAGAAAGGAAATCCTTGACCACCCGCTTTAAGTAGAAGATGATCAAAGTCCTCGATGATAAAGCTAGAGGTGTCAACTCTCTCTTCCTTCACAAATCAAAATGCGATGCCTAAATTATTGTCTTTTTAATTTCATCCATACAAATCAAAATGGTGATGTCCAATTTCATGTCTCTCCACCATGAATTGTGCTTGTTGCTATCAAGATTTTTTTGAAGAGTGCTTCAGTATATTCGAATGTGATACACAAAATAGAGTGATAAGCTGCTATAACTAGTTGAATTGCACCGATAATATACATAAAATTTGTGTACACGATATAGAAAAAAACTTAAAATACTTTTGTGAATAAAGGGTGTGAGAGGGATCTCTCTTAATTATGAGTTCTATATGTATTTAATTTGTGCAGTGTAGCAATCCCATTTTAGTGTTAAACCATTTTTATTAGGTATCATCTTGACCATACTATGTGACATTAAAGAAACGTAATCTGTTTGTGGTATAGTTAGTGGTCCAAACACAGAAGACTGTAATCAATTGAAAAGTAAGACTAGAATATATATATATATATATATAGATAGATAGATAGATAGATATTGTATTGGGAAAAAATGAGTTTTAATTAAAGATGATGTGACATGACACGTGGATTGATCAAATAGTCAAAGAGTAATAAATGATTAAGATGCGGGGAAGACAACAAATACGGGAGGAGAAAAGAAAACAGACACATGAGGAGGTCTTAGATACGAGTCCCGTATCTATTCATGTCATTTAATACCAACGGATAAAAAGGGCACTGAAGACAAGAATCTGATGACAAAAAGTAGTCAACATTTATTATTAAATACATGATACGTTAGTTAATCATTATTTAACAGCAATGATTGTGTAATGTCTCATTAAATGCCCTTTATTATTTAGATTAAGCCGTTACTCCTTGACAGCTATAAAAGAAGGAGGTTTCATCATTTGTAAAGACATAGAACATTCTTGACATCATACTGAAATACTAAATTCCTATTGCTTTATACTTATTCTTTGAAATCCTATTATTTTGGTCTCCAGATTATCAGTAACTCGATTTCTTTTCTCTAAATTCAAGCTTTGACCAAATTATATTTTTTGGATGGCAGCTCAATAGCAAGTAATTGAGCGATATTACAATAGAAAGACATGCCTCAGGTTCTTAAAAATTGGGGACTTCGTGTTAAAGAAAATGTTCCAATCTACAAAAATAGCTAATTCAGGAAAGCTAACTCCAACGTGGGAAGGACCTTATAGAGTTCGTAAAATTTCTGGGAAAGGAGCATACGAGCTAGAAACAATGGATGGAAAGGTTTTACCTTCACATTGGAATGCCGTTCATTTAAAGAAGTATTACTTCTAAGGAACCACGGTCAGGTATCACCATGTCAGAATTTTTTCTTTGAATTATTAAAATTATACTAACGATTTTAGATGCTAGGCAAAAACCCTAACTCGTGCCAAATGGTGAGTCACGGCCTGCACGGCAAAATGGAATACTTTTAAATTCTTAGCCCAGGGTTACCTTAATATGATGGAAATACATACAAGTTAGACAGTCTTCATCTATAATCGCACCTCCAAGTCCCGTATATTTTTCTGTTTCAGGAAAAGGACCAAAATTGGGAGCAAATACACAGTGTTCGAGGCTTCATACTTCACTGATCAAACACTTGGGGGACTATACTATATACACACGAGTATGTGCAGAAGAACAGATACGAGTGCAGAAGTACAGATACAAGTTAACAAGATTTAAAAAGAAAAATCAAGCCGCAAGAAGTCAAGTGTCAAGAAAAAATCACGAAGTAAAAGGAACAAGCACCCATCATAATGTTCTTTCCCATGAGAACAATGGAGTCATCTCTCAAACCCTTCCCAGTATGTTAATATAGGGTCGTGACTATGTATGAAAAACAGGTTATGAAGAACCTTGTCTATTTTATAAATCTGTTAAAAGAAAATAGTTACGAGAAAGTTGTAGATGTACTTCAATACATATAATACTCAAAAAACTTGTCACAGTTCATGAATAAAAACTTGTCAAAAGCTATTTCGTACAAAACATGTATGTTCCTATTTCTTTCATCGTATAGTAACATCATTATGAAGTTAAGACGCTTTTCATTAAGTGTCGATAAATAAACGGGCCCTCTTTTATTTTCCTCATGGTGATAATCCATGGAAAGAATCATAAAAGCATTTTTTAAAAAGATAAAAATGCTAACCTATTCTCTAAGTCCTAAAAAGAAAAATAGGTAAGAATAGCGTAAATAGAAAACTATTCTATAAAGTCTAAAATAAAGTAAATAGACAAGAATAAAATAAAGAAGTATTAGTCAAAACTTCTTAGCATAAAAGGCTAAGGGAAAACGTAGTAATTATAATATAAATGCCCCGTTATAGAAACTGGGGACTTCACTATAAAACTAAGAGATTACATCGTCAAGAAAAAGGTAAGGTTAAACATTTTTGCTGGTTCCTGAGGGGATTGGAGCATCAGAAGTTGAATCCTCATTAGGCTCGATAGTAACTTCTAAGGGAGCAGAAACAGAAGCAGTTTCAGCTGAACTTGAAGTATTAACACCCTCGAGGGAAGCAATAGTCACGAGAATTTCCATTCCCACGGGTTGTGTTATAGATAAATCACCCTCGGTCATTGGAATCGTAGCTTCAACTACTTCAGCAGCCGCTTCAAAGTTCAAAGGCTCCTTCTACTCCAGGAGTTTCAGCTATTGGAGAGGAAATGTCAATTAGCTGGTCTGGAGAAGGAAATTCAATAGGTTGGTTATTCTTCTCAATCATATCTAAAACTTTGGCTAACTCAGATTGTAAGTTAAAATTTTCTTGAGAAGCCTCCATCGAAGCATCACGACGAGATTTCAAGAAAGCCCAATTAACCTCGTAATTAAAATTCTCTGCAAGAGAATTGTAATCCTTCTCCAAGTTTTCATAATCCCTTCCTCACGTAGCAAGGGTGTTCTTCATTATTTCCTGCTTAGCTAGGTGGGAATCAAGGGAAGTCTGAAGATTGGCATAGGAACTCTCCAAAGCATGAACTTTATCTGAAGAAATCTTTAAGTCAGTCCGAGTCTGGTTCAAGCTGTGCACTAATTCCTTAGCATATTCTTTTTTTTTCCGTTACTGCTTTGAGTTCTTCAATCTCTTCATCAGCCTTTGACAATGAGTTTTTCAAAATCTCGTTATCCTTTTTTACTTGGCTTGTGGAAGCCATGGAAATCCCTAGCTCTGAGGATAAAGCACAATTTTATTGCTCCAGTTGAGATTTACAAGATTGCAACTCTTCAATGTTCCCTAAAGCACCTTCAAATTGTTCCTTCCAATTTTGAGCTTCAAGCTGTGATTCTTTAGCTTTTCTCTTTGCATCAAAAGTAGTCTTTTCAGACTCACGTACATTCTTCTCCAAAATAGAGATCCTCCCCATTAACTCGGTACCAATCAAGTTGGCCTATGAACATGAGGCACATAAATAAGAACTTAAAATAAAGGAAGAGAAAATAGTCAAGCTAAAGGGAGTTACCTTCAATGTCGAATGAATTATGTCGTTCGTTAAGGTATAACAACTGTGGCTCTGCATCTTCAACCTCTCCACATCTCTAATAAGAGGCTTGAGCCCACCAGTCTTCCTCAAAAGGCTATGAGTAGCAGGTACTTCAAGTGTAACTTTTCTCATAGCCATACCTCTGTTATTGGGGCGAGATTCTGAATGTGTGACAGAGGAAGAAGGGATAGTGGAAGGAGTATTAGTAGAAGAAGTGAAAATAGCAGGACCTGTAGAAGCCAAATCAGGAGCTAAAGGAATAGGCACGGGAGCTAAAGGTGGAATGAGAGTAGGAACATATGAAGTAGATGAAGGAGCAGAAGAGGCCGTCACAGGGAAAGAAACACTTACGATTGAAGAAGGAATAAAAGAAATAGGAGAGATGGGAATTGAAGTAGATAAAGGAATTTCATTAAGAACATAGCCGAGTTCCCCACTTTCAAAACCACTCACAAAGAGACGGTGAACATATTCACTTAAGTCTCTTGGTGCCAGATCTTCGTCATAGTGGATTAGAACAGGCTCGATAGTGGAAGTACGAGCAGGAGAGGTACGAGCAGGAGCATCTTCAGCTTCTTTTTCAATAATAACGCGTCTCCTAACTCTTGGTCTAGATACCAATGAGGTATTATCTTCTTCCTCATTCTCAGTATCCACTACCATAGCTTTTCTCTTAGCTATCAACGCTTTAGCCTTGTCCAAAAAAAGAGGGGTGTTGGCAGTAGTACGCATAGCTAAAGCAACATCGATGCCATTCCTTTTATATCAAATCCTGACAAAAAGAAGGATTTGAGCTTGTTATCGGGGTTTATTATATGTATCTAAAAAACATATACAAAAAGAGATATATACCGTGTGTTTTCACTGTTCACCCATGTAAGGAAGAAATAGACTTCCAAGTTCTATCTTCTTTAGGAGCAATCTTCAAAATCGAATCTACCCTACCACGGAAGTTGGGAATAGGTTCCATATCCCCCATAGTTGCTACAAAAACCAATAAAGGGATAAAATTAGGAAGAAGATCAAAATCTCAGAAAATAGGTATGGGAAGGTAAGTAGAAACTTATGTGTAAAGATTCCCTTCTCAGGGAAGGGAATGTTTGATTGGCCCAACAAATCCACTGTACGTACAACAATATAACGAAGGTACCACCCACGGTCTTTATCATCATCGACTTTTACCAAAACTTTCTTACTCGTCGCAGTTAAGGTAAAAACCCCATGGCGCAGTAAGCTGGGATGGTACAAATGGATGAGATGGGAAAATGTAAAATTGATTTTCGCTTTAATAGACAAAAATCTCAAACAAGCTACAACGCTCCATACTAAAGGGCCAACTTGAGCCAAGAAAATATTGAAGAATCGACAGAAATCAAGGATAACTGGATTTATGGCAGGTTTGAATCCCAAAGTAAAGGGGATGGTGTAAACAAAAGAAAATCCATGCCTATAGGTCGAAATTCTCTGATTTATGGAAGGAACGGATAGACGAACACTCTCTTTCCAATTGCAGTCTTTTCTAATAGTAGGAAATGTGAGTTCAGTTATATAAGAGGGGTAAGGGTCGGCCTTTTCTAATATTGCAATTTGCTTATGAAGAGATGTTCTATCGCTTGCAAAAGACAAATCATTCGATATAATTTCTTCAACTGTGGGTTCTTGAGAAGGGTCTGAAATTTCTTTGCCTTTCAAAGAAGAAGTTTTAGAAGAGGAACCTTTGACGCCAGTACTTAAAGTAGGAGGAGCAAAACTAGTCAAACCTCCACGTGTAGCTCCTGAATTTCGAAGTCTTCCTCCTTTACCTCTTGTATGTTTGATTAGAGCAGGCGCATTAGGAAATTGATCGAGTACAAGAACCTTTCTGGGGTTAGGGTTTGGAGAGGCCATTGTTGGATAAGTTTGAAGTAAGGAGAAGTAAAAGAAGGTAAAGGAATACTTGATGAAAGTTGTTGAAGAAGATGACAAATAAAGTGTGAATTAAAAGGTTATATGGAAACAACCTTCAAATTAAGGGATGCAATGATGGAAAGCCTCTATTAAAGATAACTATCACTTCGTAAACAAAGGAAGTTGAATAAGCCTAGAAAAGTGGGTAAAAAACTGCAGATCCAATCCGAAGATGACACGTGTATGAAGCATTAAATGAGAAAGACAGATAAGACGTCAACACTGACACACACATTAATTGTGACAAAAATTCTCTTTTATGAAGATCCACTTCCCAATTATTTAATTGATAAATAAATGAGAAGTGGGGGGACTCTCTGTATTGGAAAAAAATTAAATTTGAATTAAAATGTGGCATGACATGTGAATTGGTCAAATAGTCAAAGAGTAATAAATGATTAAGAGGCACGGAAGACAACAGATACGGGAGGAGAAAAGAAAACAGACACGCGAGGAAGTCTTAGAACGAGTCCCCTATCTATTCAAGTCATTTAATACCAACAGATAAAAAGGGCACTGAAGATAAGAATCTGATGACAAAAAGTAGCTACATTCATTATTAAATACCTGATACGTTATTAATCAGTATTTAATAGAGTTGATTGTGTGACGTCTCATTAAATGCTCTTTATTATTTAGATTAAGCCGTTATTCCTTGGCAGCTATAAAAGGAGGAGGTTTCATCATTTGTAAAGACACATAACATTCTTGACATCATATTGAAATACTAAATTCTTATTGCTTTATACTTATTATTTGAAACCCTATTATTTTAATCTCTAGATTATCAGTAACTCGATTTCTTTTCTCTAAATTCAAACTTTGACCAAATTATAATTTTTTGGTTATATATATATATATATATATATATATATATATATATATATATATATATATATATATATATATATATATATATATATATATATATATATATATATATATATATATATATATATATATATATATATATATATATATATATAAAACCCTTTCGTGAATGAGGTACTGTATGTGACTCCTGGAATACTCTCAAGGGCACTAAGATAGTGACGATTTGAAGTTTTCATGCTTGCAAAACCTTAGCAGGAAAACAGACCTTAGTCTTAACCTCCGAGTGCTCAAATTCTTTTTTGTTTTTGCTTTTTGGGGAGTCATATAATGTATAAAATAAACTAAAACTGAAAATTGTATGAAATGCGTACTATAGGATACGATGTAGAATTATTGTATAAAAAGTAGGGTAAAGCATAAAGTATATTTATTTAATAATAAAGAAAGGAAAAATGAGAGGAAAAAAAATAAGGTAATCACGCCACCACACCTAATTTATTGATAAATAAAGTGGCACTTTTCATCGTTACGTAACGATAAATTTAATGATACGATACAATATAATTTAAGTAATAATCAAAACAAACATTTTATTTGAAGTAACAATGCAATACAATATAATAGGTAATAACCATCCAAACAAGCTAAGCTGTAAGTGAACTAGTTCGACAATTATTTTTATAAAAAAATCACAATCAATTTACAATTATATCTCTAAAATTTAAAATATTTTTCTCCTGTGTTGATAACAGAGTTATAATTCCAAACAGAAAAATATTGTACTAATTGATCTCTCTGTTTCTTTTCTGTCATTTCGCTCGCCCAACTAAAAGTTAGTTGCAAATGCTTCAGAGAATGTGATTCCAAAATGGGCTGACATGTTGTATGAATTTGATGCAAGTCCAAAGCATTAAGTATGTACATATATATCTTGATTGAACTATATATGTCCTATGATTTTTTTGACTTTTAAAGGAATATCATCCCCTTATCACTTTAGTGAAACTTATAAAGAATTGTCTATTATGCCGAAAGGTAGTCCTAGTTTACTTGTTTTCATCTGTCTTATTTTGTTGACGACTAAATTTTTCGACAAATGATATTCAATTGACCACCCTTTACCAGTTGTAACTTTTATTAAAATTATATAATGAATTAAAGTTATATAAAAATTAACTGACAAAGTATCTGTTTACGGAGGTGGTGGTAGGCTAAAGAAATGTTTCAACTTGGCCACGGAAGAAGGCGAAGGATGGGAGAGAGGCTACTTAGCTCTTGCCCTTGCTTCTCAACAGTGACAAGTCTATATCTGTATGCCCATGATTGAAACAAGAAGTTCTGAAAAACAACTCTCCTTGGGTGAGACAAAATTAGAGGTGAACACAAATGTGCCACCATATAGCATATCCAATGCCACTACTTAAATGAGAGACTCAACAGGATAGGTCTAGCAATTAATAGCAAAAGTCCCAGATGAAATGAAGGTATCACATCACTAGATCTCGCTGTTCCTTCCGAGCCATGTGCGAATGAAGCACACCCCACTAGTGTCTTGAAATATAATGCACGTCCTGTTACATTTCCATGTGGATCGAGAAATGAAGTAGCCAACTGGATCACGGAGCTATTGCACTATTTTATTTTTGATATGAAAAAGAAAGACTACCGAATTAAGAAATTAAAGCCAAGGGCATAGCTATTTATATCTTCCACTTAACAACAACAACAATAACTATCCAGTATGTCCCACAAAGTGGATTTGGGGAGGGTAATATGTAGACGGGCCTTACCCCTACCCGAAAGGGCAGAGAGACTATTTCCAATCGACCCTCGGCTCAGTGAAGGGAAGAAAAAACAACATAATTAATAATATAAGGACGTCCAAGGCCTATTTGTGGGGGATTATAAAAGAGAAAGATGGGCGTAGAAGCGCCCTTATATTCGTAATGAGGCGTCAAATTTCTCCCAAAAAGTCTCTTAAAACCAAGGCCGCACAACAATACAAGATTCCAAGGATCATGCAGCGAATGTGTATCTTGTAAATAGGGCGCTACAAGTGCACCACATGTGCACGTCACATCTAATTCTCAGTGTCACGTTGGCACACCGCACATCAGTGGCGGAACCACATAAGCTCAAGAGTGATTAGTTAAACATCATTCGTTAGAAAATTATACTTTATATATAAATCAAATATTGCTTTTAATATTATTGATATGCTTATCCCTTAAAGATACAATCATTAGATATTGTTATCTTGTTATGAGCATATCCTCAAAGAGACGAAGGCAATATAATTTTCTTGATAAGAGAAAAATAGGAGTTAATAGTGCCAAGAAAATAAATATCGTAAAGAAAGAAATGACAAAAGAAATGCAAAAAAGGAAGAAAGGAATAGAGAGCAAATCCTTGGCCACCCGCTCTGAGTAAAAGACGATCAAAATCCTCCTATGATAGAGCTAGAGGTGTCATAAATCAAAATGGGATGCCCAATTTCTTGTCTCCAGACTCTCCACCATGAATTGTGCTTGTTGCTTTCAAGATTTTTGTGAAGAGCTTAAGTTCCTTAGAATCGGATATAGTAATTCAAAAAATAAAGTGATATTCTGCAATAACTAGTTAATTTGCACTAACAGTGTAAAAAAAAAAGTACACTATACATGTAAACTAATAGTGTAAAAAAAAAAGTACACTATACATGTAAAATATGTATACTTTTAGGAATAAAGGGCGTGAGAGGCATCTCTCTTACTACTTTGAATTCATGTATCTGTGCAGTGTAGCAATCCCATTTAAGGACTCCTCATTTCCAACTGTTACACCATTTTTATGTAAGTATTTGTGAATAGCATCTTCACCATACTAAGTGAAAGTAAAGAAACGCAATCTGTTTGGGGTGGGGTAGTTCGTCGTCCAAACACAGAATAAGATCAGAGAGCCACGATTTGAAGTTTGTGAGTTCAGGATTCTTGACCGTTTAAGTTAGTGAATTCTATATTAGTAATTTATACCTATTCAATAAATCTCTTAAGACAAATATAGGATTTGAACAAAAGCAACAACGTTCCGCTCGTGCTCTAGCTGCGACCCTGAATAAGACAATAGTCAAAGGCGTAAATTGAAAAGTAAGACTAGAAATGAAATCAAATATATCTAACCCGTCTTGTGAACGAGATACTGTGACTCCTGGAATGCTCTCAAAGGCGGAATTTTTCATCAGATTCTCTCATTTTAGAACCTTAGATTCAGTAGGAGGCGATTTGGAGAGAGGTATTTCATCTACAAATATTGCATAAGTGATTCTAATCAATTTCCAACTATATTTCATGATTATATCTTAGATTTAACATTAAATTTATGTGAATCAATGAGAAAATTTGGGGGATTTTGTCAAAGTTTTGAAAAATGAAGGTTTGAGTTTTGAAGTCGATTGTACTCGGGTTTGAAAAGTAATCACATATATGAACTCGTAAGGTTATGGGTAGTCAGAATCTATTATTGGACCCGGGTTTTGACCAGGCGAGCTCGGAGTTGATTTTTGTTGACTTTTTAAAATTTTATTAAAGATTATAGTTTTATTTATTGTAATTGATTTCCCTTGCATTCTTTTTGATGATAATAAGTTATTTTTCGTTAGATTTAAGCCGTGTGAATTTTATGGGAAAATCTATATTCGAGGGTCGATTTGGCGTAGTTGAGGTACGTATCTTGCCAAACTTTGTGTGGGGAACTGCTCCTTAATATTTGGGTTGATCATCCTATTTGTGTTATGTGGAAGACGTGCGAGGTGACGAGTGCGTACACGTGCTATATGTCGTATTTGATAAGTTTAGGTTATTTAGACTCTTTCCATACCTTTAATTGAATTGTCATAACATGTTATATCTCTCATTGTTAGTATACTCTTATATCTGTTAACTTACTCTTACATGCTTTATTTGATGTTTTTGGCACTTATTCTACCTCTTGTTATTTTGCTTTTATATGGTTTAGTTGAAGCTATTGCCTTCCTTATTATCTTGTTACCTCTTTAATTGTTGAATTACTTTTACTTGAAGTTGTTATTTCGTGGAATATCTTCTTGTTGAGTTATTGGTGTTGAAATTGTAAAATGGG
Organism: Nicotiana benthamiana; assembly: GCA_034376525.1. Lineage (NCBI taxonomy): Eukaryota > Viridiplantae > Streptophyta > Magnoliopsida > Solanales > Solanaceae > Nicotiana > Nicotiana benthamiana. Next base: position 110,087,817 of record CM067336.1, read on the forward strand.
TTATCATATTGAGGCGGAGTTGTTTGTCGTTGAGATATATTTATTTGTTAAGCAATTATCATTCATTTTGTTATTATGGAGATTCTCGTATACATTATAGTTAAGCCATGGGCTATTTGTTGTGAAAATATTAGTATTGTTAACTTTCTGGCAAATTGTGGTATATAAGTACTTGTGGTGCGAGTTGCAATTGTGTTGTGACATTGATAACTTCAAATAAGAATAATCAATTACGGAAGATGTAACATGTAATAATAACTTCAAATAAGGTTAAACAACTACGAAAAGATAACATGTAACAATAACTTCAAATGAGGATAATCAAATACAGAAGAGATAAAATATAACAATAGCTTCGAATAAGGATAATTCCGCTATGAAAGAGGCAATCATGAAAATAAAGATGCAACAATTACAATTAAAACATGTATAAGTATATTTGGTAATAAAATATAGGATATGAACAACCAACTTCAAATAAGGCAAATAAGACCGAATTTAACAATGGAAAACATAACATGATAGAGCAACTTCAATTTAGTATGCATAAGAATCCTAAGAGTATAATAGGTCAAATTTCCACATATAAGATCCTGTACACACTCGTCACCTCGAGTACACTTTTTTCACGTAGTTCAAATAGTGCAAACAAATAAATCCATGTGGGGTAGTTCTCCCATACAAAATTAGGCAAGATACTATCACGATCCAAAAACCCGATCCGGTCGTGACATATCATGAAACTAGGCCATCCAACTTATTTTCAAATACTCCATATTTCATTTAAAACTTAAGTAAAACTATATTTTTAAAAGAAATTCGATAAAAGATATAAAGTAAAATAAATTAAAACAAGCGAAAAATACAAGCCCAACCTCGGGTGTCACTAAGTCATGAGTAACATACCACAATGGTTCAAAATAATACAAGACTAACATAGTCTCAGAATAGCCAACAAAATACACAAAAGGAAGATAAGGAAGAAGAAGGCAAGACTGCGATTGCCAAGCAACTACCTCGCTATCTCCAAGGAAAGTCCACCACTGAAATGATCAACAACCGCTACTGTAACCCGAGATACCTGGATCTGGACACAAGGTGCAGGGGGTAATGTGAGTACACCAACTCAGTAAGTAACAAGTCAAAACTATGGAACAACACGTAGAGATGAACCAAACCTCAACAGCTAATATCATTAAAATGTACAGAAAAATAGACATGCTTGGAGTTCAGGCAAAAAGTCAACAGTAAATAAATGCAGTATGAATACGGAGTATAAAGCTCAGGAAATCTCTGTGTACCAATGCACAAATAGCATGATCAATGTTTCGTGCACCTCCACTAACAAGTGCTCAATCACTCGGTACTGTATATAGCTATTCGGTCCAGGAAATATCCATACCGGAATATATATATATATATATATATATATATATACTGACCGCATTCATCCAGTATTGAGGAAGGCTATTCCAGACCTGTGGAGAAGATCCATCTCTAGGTATAAATATTTTGGACAAGATCCATATCTAGAGAAGATCCATTCCTCAATATTATCAACTATGCTCACTGGGGGTGTCTTACACACTTTGTAGGGGCTCCTATAGCCCAAGCGCTCTCATAATCATCAACATAACCGCTGTGACGTGCAACCCGATCCCATATACTGTCACTCACAACCAAACTCTCCGCTTCACTGAGTCATCACTCTCCAGTCTCATACACACGGGCTCACAATGTCATGAAACTAGTACGAAAAATAATATAATGTGCCAAATAACAATAATCGATACTGAGGCATGATATATAATGCATGAACACGACCAAGTTCAAAATATCAATGAAGATATTGACATGATAGCAAAAATGATCTCTCGGGTCTCAACATGACCTTCCAAAGTTAATGACACAAGTGCGCAACATGTCCTCCAATATTGCCCATACTTATCGCCTTCCTACTCAAAGCATTGACCACTACATTGGCCTTCCCCGGATGGTACAAGATAGTAATATCATAGTCCTTTTGCAGCTCCAACCATCTCCACTACCTTAAATTAAGATCCTTCTGCTTGAACAAGTGCTGGAGGCTACGATGATAAGTAAACACCGCACATGACACACCACAGAGATAATGCCTCCAAATATTCAACATGTGGACAATGGCAGCCAACTCCAAATCATGAGTGAGGTAGTTCTTCTCATAGGGCTTCAACTGACGAGAAGCATATGCAATCACTCTACCCTTCTACATCAACGCACACGCGATACCAACCCTTGAAGTATCACAATACACTGTATATGAGCTTGAAGGTTATGGCAAAACTAACACTGGAGCTGTGGTAAAGGTAGTCTTGAACTTCTAAAAACTCTCCTCAGACTCATCCGACCACATGAAAGGAACACCCTTTTAAGTCAAATTGGTCAAGGGTGATGCTATCGATGAAAATTCCTGAACGAACCAACGGTATAGCCCGCCAAACCAAGAAATCTGCAGAACTCTATGGTTGAGGATGGTCTCGGCCAACTCTGAACTATCTCTATATTCTTTGGATCAACCTAAATATCCTTACTGGACACCACGTGCTCCACCTAACTACGTGAGTGCACCAGAATATCATCAATGAATACAATGACAAACGAGTCAAGATAACACAAAAATAGACTGTTTATCAAATGCATGAATGCTGTTGGGGCATTGGTCAGTGCAAAAGTCCTCACAAGGAACTCATAATGACTATATCGTGTCCTTAAAGTTGTCTTAAGAATGTCCGAGTCCCTGAATCTTCAATTGGTGATACCCTGAATGAAGACTAACCTTGGAGAAAACCATTGCTCCCTGAAACTGGTCAAATAAATCATCAATACGAGGCAAAGGATACTTGTTATTGATTGTGACCTTGTTCAACTCCCTATAATCAATGCACATCCTCATAGTGCCATCACTATTCTTCACAAATAGAACAGGAGCACCCCACAACGACATACTAGGCCGAATAAACCCCTTTGGAAGAAGTTCCTAAAGATAATCCTTCAACTCTGACGGTGCCATATTATACAATGGAGTGGAAATGGACTGAGTGCCCGACATCAAATCAATACAAAAATCGATATCCCTGTTCGGTAGCATGCCCGACAAGTCTGCAGGAAATACATCAGGAAATTCCTTCACTATCGGAACAAAATCAATGGTAGGAGTCTCTACACTAACATCCCTCACAAAGGCCAGATACGAAAGACAACCCTTCCCAATAATCTGCTGGACCTTCAGAATTTAAATCACTCTACTTAGAACAAAATCCATTGAACCTATCCACTCAATCCATGGAAACCCCGGCATAGCCAATGTTACTGTCTTAGCGTGACAGTCCAAAATAGCACGACATGGAGATAACCAATCCATACCCAATATCGTATAAAAACCAACCATACTAAGAAACAAGAGATCTGCTCGGGTATCCAAACCCTTAAGTCACTATACATGACCGATATATATGGCCTACAATAATGGTATTGCTCACGTGGATAGATATATGAACAGATAAAACAAGAGACTCGCGGGCGTATCCAGATAATGAGCAAAATATGATGGAACATATGAAAAAGTGGAACCAGGAAAAAATAATACAGAGATATCTCTGTGGCAGACTCAGACAATACCTGTAATCATAACATTTGAAGCAATTAAATCTTGTCTGGCTGGGAGCGCATAGAAACATGCCTGACCACCACCTAATAGACCTCCCCCTCAAGGCGACCCCTAGCTGACTTAGCTCCACTCCGAGTTGACTGAGCGGGTAAAAATGTAATTGGAACTCAAGTCAAAGGCTTAGTCCTCTATTGAGATTACCCCTCGTATGACGGGGAAAAAACCTTTTAATATGACCAAAATATCCACACTCAAAGAAATCTCTCTCGGCAAATGGAGGTGGGACTGAAGAGAGCCCCGAACACCGAGATGCCCACTAGAAGAACCAGGCATAGATGAGCCTTGAATTGATCTTGTCTAAGTCAAAATCTGAGGTGGAAGGGCACCGAGAGATGTGTGACCCCAATGTGAACTATGAGAAGTGTGGCCAGATGATCGACCACGGTGGCTCGAACGGGCATGCTGAGCATGTCTGAATGGATAGCCTCTGCCGCACTGATATTGACCTCCTGAAGGAATACTATTAAAACCACCGGATCCCCAAGGCCTCTTGGCCTCTCTCTCAACTCACTCCTGGCAGCGAATCGATTCTATCTCTCGAGAAATGCTAACTACCTCCTAAAAAGAAACACCAGACACTCTTTCTATGGTCATGATAATCCGTAGCTAATAAGCGAGACCATTCACAAATCTCCTAATCCTCTCCCTGTCTGTAGGAACCAACCAAAAAATGTGATGGCCTAACCCAGAGAACTTCCCCTCGTACAACATCATAGTCATATCATTCTGACACAACTTCTCGAACTGCCTGTGTAGCTTCTTTTTATTGGACCATGGGACATACCTATCTAGGAAGAGAGTGGAGAATTGCTGCCAGGTAAGGGGCGGTGTACCTACAGGCCTACGCCTCTCATAAGTCTCCCACCAAGTGAAGGCCGCTCCAAAAAACTAGAAGGTAGTAAATAATACCCCACTAGTCTCCAGAATATCCACTGTATGTAACATCCTCTAACACTTGTCCAAGCAACCCTGGGCATCCTCATCCTTTGCACCACTAAAAGTCGGAGGCTGAAGTCTACCAAACCTGTCCAATTGACGATGCTCATCATCAAGCATAACTGGAACTATATAATCCTGAGCAGGTGCAACCGGCTAGGCTGGTGGTGCCTCCGGTGTCTTCAGTCCCTGAACAACCTGCTCGAGTGTACGGGTGGCAAGAGTCTGCGTTCCTCCACAAGTCTGAGAAGTACCTGTTGTGATAATATATACGACCACCTGAGCAAGATTGGTGCACATGGTCAGAATCTGTGCCAAGGTCTCTTGTATTCCCGGAATAACAGTAAGAACATTTGGTGCCTGAGCTGGTACTGTTGGAGCATCCTTCGCTGGAGCCTGAACATGAATTGGGGTGGGTTGTGAATTTGCAGGTGCCTCCCTAGCTGCTATATGGGCTACACCCCTGCCTCTACCACATCCTTGACCGCGAACCCGTCCTCTAGTGGCCCCAACTGGTGGTCGTTTGTCTTGACATGTAGCTTGTGTCCTCACCATCTGTGAGAGAATAAAATAAAAGAAGTTTAGTACTAAAATTAACAGATATACACGACAAGAATTCAAGAATGTTAACTTTCTCCTAAAGGTTCTGCAGCCTCCCAAAGATAAATATAGACATCTTCGTACCAATCCGCGAGACTCTACTAAACCTGCTCATGACCCGTGAGGCCTATGTAATCTAGGCTCTGATACCAATATGTCACGACCCAAAAATCAACCCAGTCGTGATTGAGCCTATCGTAAAACTAGGCGATCCAACTTTTTTCGAAATACTCCATATTTATGTTAAAACTTAAGTAAAACAATATTTTAACAGAAATTTAATAAAAGATATAAATAAATAAAAAAATAAACCAAGCGAAAAATATAAGCCCGACCTTGGGTGTCACAAAGTCTTGAGCAACATACTACGACGGTTCGAAAGAAAACAAGAGTAACATAGTGTGAGAATAGCCAATAAAATACACTAAAGGACGATAAGGAAGGAGAAGGTGGGACTGCGATCGCCAGGCAACTACCTCGCTATCTCCAAGGAAAGTCCACAAGTGAAATGATCAACAACTGCTACCATAACCCGAGATACCAGTATCTGCACATAAGGTGTAGGGGGTAACGTGAGTACACCAAATCCGTAAGTAACAAGTCAAAACTATTGACTGACAAGTAGTGACGAACCAAACCTCAACATGTAATGTCATTAAACTGTATAAAAAGGTAGACATGCTTGCTGTTCAGGCAAAAACTCAACAGTAGATAAATGCAGTTTCAAAAATACATAGTATAAAGCTTAGTAAATCTCTATGTACCAATGCCCAGATAGCACGATCAATGTTCCATGTACCTCCACTCACAAGTGCTCAACCACTCGGCACTTTGTATGGCCACCGGCCTAGGAAATATATATATAACGGACCATAATCATCCACTATCGAGGAAGGCTATTCCAGCCTCGTGGAGAAGGTCTATCTCCAGGTACAAATAGTTCAGACAAGATCCATTTCTAGGGAAGATCGATCCCTCAATATCATCAATTACGCTCACTGGGGGTGTTTTACAGACTTCGAAGGGGCTCCTACAATCCAAGCGCTATCATAATCATAAACATAACTGCTGCGACATACAGCCTACTCCCATATACTGTCACTCACAACCAGGCTCTCATCCTCACTTAGTCGTCACTCTGAAGTCTCATACACACAAGCTCGCAATGTCATGATACTAGCCGAACAATGATATGATATGCCAAATAACAATAATCGAGACTGAGGCCTGATAAATAATGCATGAACAAGACTAAGTACAGAATATCAATGAAGGTAATGGCATGACAACAAGAAGTGACCTCTCGGGTCTCAACAGTATCGGATGAAGCCTAACAGGATATCTAGCATGTTTTCACAGTACATTTACTTAATCACATGATAGAAACACAGATATCACCAAGAAAGAATCACTAAGCCGTGCACTAGAATGATCCAGCCACATTTGGCACGGTGCATGCCCACACGTCCATCATTTGGCATTTGCGTCACCTCAATAGTAATCATAGAACACATAGTTCCGGGGGTTTCGAACCTTTTGACCCAAATTTGGAAGCATAACTTACCTCAAGCCAAGCCAAACTCTAGTCGGTGATGCCCTTGCCTCTCGATTCGGCCTCTAAATGCCCCAAATTTAACCAAAATCAGTATATAAACATCAATATACGCTAATGTAATGAAACCCATATGAAAATTATCAAATGAACTTAAAAATCCCAAAATTGGCCAAACTCGATCCCCGGGCCCACATCTCGGAATTCGATAAAAATCACATCACAAGAATCCACATTTTCCCACAAGTCCATACATACCCAGAACATCAAAATCGAACCTCAAATGGCCCCTCAAATCCTTAATAAAACTCTCCAATTCTAACCCGTAATTCTCCATTTTAGCCTTTAAACCTCACTAATTTCATGTCTATTTAGTTAAAAATTACGATAGAATCGAGTGCTGAGTTCAAAAACCTTACCTCCAAGTGTTATCCCTTGAATTCCTCTTCAAATCCTCTCAAAAAGCTCTCAACCCGGCTAAAAAATGATGGAAAAAAGCTGAAATTGAGGTTTATATAGTTTCTGCACTGTCATTTACGCTTCTGCGGAAAAATTATCTCATCTGTGGTCCACACCTATTGACAAATCTCCGCTTCTTCGGATTTTCACTTAAACCCCTCTTCCACACATTCGGTCAATCCACCGTACATGCGGGGTTCGCAGGTGTGCCTCAACTCCCATTTTTGCACTGCCCAATCAAATTTGCGGTCTTTCCTCACTTCTGCGGTCTTCACACCTATGGTCCCCTACCGTAGGTGCTGTTAAGATAGAACCAATAGCTTCAACTGCATTCTCCAACTTCTAAACTTTTGGATAACCATCTCAAACCATCCCGAGGCTCTCAGAATCTCATCCAAAAATACGAACAAGTCACTCAACACCATTCAAACTTAATCCACCCTTCGGACCACTCAAAACAACATTGAAACGCCAAATCACCCTCGGATTCTTGTCTAAGGATTCTAAAACTTCCGAATTTTGTAAACGATCAAAAAGTCGATCAAACCTCACATGAATGACCTGAAATTTCACACACACGTTACAAATGACACAATGGACCTATTCTAATTTTCGAGATTCCATTCCGACTCCGATATCAAAGTTTTCACTACCAATCGAAAAACATCAAAATTCTTATTTTACCAATTCAATCCTAAATTTACCACGGACTTCAAAAATACATTCCGATCATGCTCCTAAGTCATAAATCACTTAAAGATACTATCCGAACCATAATAATTCAAATCCGAGACCTTCTATCCACAAGTCAACATCCGATTGACTTTCCAACTTAAGCTTAATCAAAAGAGACTATGTGTCTCATTCCTCTTCAAAACCCCTCTGAACCCGAACCGACCAACCTGATACCATATAACACAACTGAGCAACACATAAAGAAGTAGAAATAGGGAAAATAAAGTGGTAACTCATGAAGTGACTGGACAAGTTGTTACATCCTCCACCTCTTAAATAAACGTTCGTCCTCGAGCGAGTCAAGATACATACATGAAGCCTCAAATAGGTGAGGATATCTGCTGTTGATACCAATTTATTTCCTAGGTATTTTTATACCCAAAATACTTCCAAAATAGCATATATAAGCACATCCAAGAGTTTTTGAATTTTTAATAAATTTTAAACTAATTTGTTGCCTATTTTTAAACAACAAAATTCAATAATCATTCCCAAAATTATTATTTTTTGTGAATAACTCATTTCATTCTTACATTTACACTAAAACATAATTAAGGTAAGTTTTGTATATTTTTATAAATTTATTCAACATTTTAAAGCTAAATTGCATATAATTGTAATTATAGCCTATTTTGTGATTAATAGTATTTTATAATTATAAAATTAGTTCCAGTATTTTTAAGTTAGTATTTATGTAATATTCGTTTACTCAGTATTTTCAATTTGCTTTTAAAGCCATTATTACTATTTTTATAAAATAAAAAAGGGAAAAATTAGCTATTTAAAATATAGCCCCAATTGTATTTTATTTATAGCCCAAATTGACACCCCTAATAAACCCACTCCAGGCCCCCCAATTTAAACCCAATTACCCGACCCAACCCATAACCCTTTAATCATTGCCGTTGATCATTTAGATCAAGGACCACCGTTCCCCCTTTCCTTTTCATTTCAAATGACCCGCGAACTCTAAACCATTTTTCTAATCCGTCTCCTTCATATGCTCTCATCTCTCGATCACTCTCAAAACCCTAATCAACTTCTACCACTTCCAACCCCAAATCCACCGAAATCTATGCCTGCTCAGGCCATGGACGACCTATACTCACCACTTATTGCTCTTACGTGCCTAATTCCTAAAGGTTCGAGGCCAGAATTTGAGGGTCTTCACTCAGACCTTTGCTGGCTCGAGGTTTCCATCTATCTCTGGCCTTGCTTCGGCGTATCCTAGCCTCCTGAGTCTGATTCCTACCTTATTAATTCCAGATCTAATCTTTTTTCTTCCAAGCATTTCTCGTTTCTAGGGTTCTCAGAGAGCCTAAACTATTCGAGGTTCTTTCTTCGTTTATTTTTCTAGATCTAAGCTGGATCTGTGCTATATTTGATGTTTTATGTGTTTTCCCCAAATTTCCCTTTTAATAATCCTTTGATTTCAAATTAGGGTTTCTGAGACTATTTGCTAATATTTTGTTTGATTCATTTGCGTATCGTCTCTAGGTTTGATTGGTGCTGAAAACCCTAATTTTTGGGATTTGTTTGAGAGTCTGAGACTATTTATTGTTTGTTTCATTTGTTTATCATCTTTTAGTATTGAAAGCCCTAATTTCTTTTGGGGTCATTTGAGTCTCTGAAACAATTTGCTAAACATTTTTGTAATCTATTTGTTTATCATCTTTAAACTCAATTAGTTTCGAAAACCCTAATTTCTTTGGGGTTATTCGAGTTCCTGAAATTGCTTATGCATTGCATATGTTTGAAATTGCTCGACTTTGATTTGAAATTCCTTTGTTTTATCATCTCTTTCTTTAGGTGATTCTTTTGTCTCTAAGTTCTTGCTATCTGTTAAACTTGACTAGATTTTTCAGAAGGGCTCTTCACTTGACTCTTTGCATGCTTCTAAATACTTTACCTTTTCCCCTTCTACTAAGTCACTGAAACTTGACCTACGTGACTATCATGCTATGATTGCTTACTGTCTACTAGCTTTATTCTATTAATGTATGCTGTTTCCTTTTGCCATAGTTTGGCCTCACATGTATAGTGTTTGTGCACCTTATTTATATATTGAGTTTCTTTCTTGATTGATCTTCAAACTTGTGGCTGATTTTCGAACTTTCCTTTTGTGAAATTCTGATTTCATTCGCCTATTAAATGTTAATTGATTTGTTTCCTTGTATTGCCTTACTGAATCCTTTTCCAAAATAAGTATGTTCCTGCACTTGGACTTAAACACTTGCTGTATTGTTTTACTACCCCGTTTATGGCAATAATCAGTCTTCCTCTTAAATTGATTTCTTTTCTTATTTTTAAACTTATCACTGCTCGTTAACAAGTGATCCCTTAATTAATGGCAATCACTTGTGTAATTAATTATGATTAGTGATTAATTCCATGTCTGTGACTTATTACCTCACTTTTTACTCGTTTTCAAAAACTATATATACATGCACTTCTTCTCTTTCAAAACAACGAACGAACACAAGTCATTACTTCTTACTTTCAAATATACTTAGATTTTTAAAGTATTCGAGTTCTCTGAACTCATAAGCAAAAAAGTTCTCTTATTTGACTATGGCTTTGTTTGAAAGAACCATGAGTCTCTTTGCTTACTTTCTTACTATTGGTATGTCTCTTTTTGTTTAATTTCTCCCTCTCCCCTATATGTTTGTTCTTTAGTTTTTTCTTTGTTTGTCTTACTATTTCCATACTGTAATTTTCTGCAAGTTGGTTTCACTATTCCTGCTTTTACATGAATCCCTATCCTTAATCCATTTGTATGTTTGAGTTGGTTTAGAACATGGCAACATTTTGCATTGTTGTCCATGGACCTCTTGAGTTTTAAAATCCTTCAATTCCCATTCCCATCCCCCTTTATATGTATGCTGAGTTTGAGACTTTGGTCTGGTAGTGTTTTAATCACTGTCAAGACCATGGCCTAACCTTCAATAGGTCTTTACTCACAATTTGATTGGCTTAACAAGCTAGTTAGGGGTGTGCCAGCCTGCCCTGTGGATGGGCATGACCACTAGCCTGCTTTGGCACTCCCCAACTCTCTTTATTGCACTGGCACTCATTCTTAGAACTTATGTTCTTCTCCCCTCTTGTGAGCCTTTCCTTGGGACCCTGACTTTCACATCGTAACACTATATTGAGGTGTGAAACGCATTCCACGATGAGTGTGGGTTGTATACGGTTGCAGATTGAGACTTAGTCCATCCCGAGTGATTATTTCTACTATATTGGTGACTAAAACGCATACCTTGTTATCGTGGATTGGGCTTATTGCCTTGTTTGGGGCCTTGTTCCGACCTGTGGTATCCTTAGGGGATTTTTATATGTTTTTCTCACTTTTGTGTATAACATAAATTCTTAGTCATGTTTTCAAATGTTACAAACAATATAATAACGGTGTTTTATACATGAACCTTAAATGAAAAGGGTATGAGGGTTGAGATCCCTATGGTATGTCATGCCTGATAGGCTGTGGGCTTGTTTGACTGAGATGGGTCGAGGACCTTGTAGTGAGGATGATTTATTGACATGGATTGGGCTACACACTGTAGCAGTTATATATATTGATATTGAAGCCGAGAGCCTATTTTATGCCAAATACCTAGCTGATATTGCGCTTGGGCTGTAGGAGCCCTGTACGACCCTGACTACTGCTCTGGTCCGTAAACTGTGTCTTGACTTATGCACAAAAAGGCACAGAAGCGTAGTGTCAGCACAAACGACCCCACAACGAGGTAGTGACGAGGCTAAACTAGACCTACCTCGGCGAGGTAGTGACGATGCCAAACAAGACCTACCACAACAGATATATGCAATAACAGAAAGAGAACAAGAATTTAAACAAATAAAAGGGAAACGAGACATGCCGGGGGAGTAGCACTTCAATTATAACTTCTACAATAAAGAGATAGAACTGAATAAATAATAATTAAATAAGAAAGCCAATGAATCAACAACTGCACGACATCACCCTTTGTGATTTCACTCTCATTCTTCACCAAAACGGTCAATTATAATGCACGGAATCACCCCTTCGTGCTTTTACTATCATTTCTCACCAAGAACATTAAATACAAGGCACGACATCACCCTTCGTGCTTTTACTCTCGATAAACAGTGCACGTCATCACCCTTCATGCTTTTACTCTCAATAAATAGTGCATGACATCACCATTCGTGCTTTTATCTCATATACATAGTGCACGACATCACCCTTCGTGCTTTTACTCTCTCTTCCTCACCCAATCGATGTCATAACCAAATGGGAAAAGGAAGTATATATAAAAAAACATCCGGGAAAGAGAGAATAATTCAACAATGAATCCCCGCAAGGGAATACAACTCAACAATAGGTCCCGGAAAGGGAAAAGTACCAAAAATTCCTCTTTAGTTCATTTACTTCTCAAGTTTTACTTCATAGTTCTTATAACAAGTAAATTATCACCATTTTTCATTTCTTTCGCAATTTTTAATAACAAATGTGACTCACGGTCATGCTTGACTCGGGCGCATAGGTAACCGTCACCATACCTATACACCGACTCCACGTAGCACATAACAAATACCAACCTAATCCTATTCTCTCAAGCCAATATTAGATCAAATACTTACCTTGAAAGCTTCCAACTCAACTCACGCCTCTAGAATAGCTTTACCCCTCAAATTCGCCTCAAAACCGGCTGAATCTAACCCCAATTTACTCAAATGATTCAACAAATGCTAGTTAAATCAATTTGAATGCATAAGAATGAAATTCCCAAAGTTTACCCAAATATTTACAAAATTCCCCCGAGCCCACGTGGTCAAAACTAGAGGTTCAAACCAAAATCGGGTTACCTATTGCCCTACGAGTTCATATATGCAATTTGCTTTGAAATCGGACCCCAAATTGAGGTCCAAATCCCCAATTTTATGAAAACCTAGGTTCTACCCCAAATTCCGATTTTTACCCATTGAAAGCTTTGATTTTAAGTTGAAATCATGATAAAAGTTGTTAAAGTTTGAAGATATTGAGTAAACATTAACTTACAATTGATTTGGAAGAGAAAGAATCAAGAGAAAATCGCCAACGGAGGTTTGAGTTTTGAAAATATTAATTATGAAGTTTGAAATCGGTAAAGTATAAGTTCCATAGGTGCAGATGTGGCAATTGCGAGATTGACTTCGCAATTGAGAACTGAGGAGAAAAAAGTATTATGAAGTTTGAAATCGGTTAAGTATAAGTTCCATAGGTGTAGATGTGGCAATTGCGAGATTGACTTCGCAATTGAGAACTGAGGAGAAAAAAGGTGGAATCCGCATTTGCGACAAAATGTTTGCATTTGCGAACCTAAGGCTTAGGCGGGGAAATTCGCATTTGCGAGATTGGCTTCGCATTTGAGAAGCCTTGATGCAGGGCGATCGCGTTTGTGAGAAGTAGTTCGCATTTGCAAAGTCTGGCAAAAAAGGGGGGATCACAATTGCGAGATTTTCCATGCAATTGCAAAAAAGCAGGCTAAAGGGGGAATCTCGCATTTGGGAAGATTGTTTCGCAAATGCGAAGACTACAGATACCAGCAGTTAAAATGCTTCAAAATGAGCCTAACGCCTATCCAAAACTCACCCGAGCCTCGAGGCTCCAACCCAAACATGCACCCAAACTCAAAAACATCCTACAGACTTACTCGTGCAATCAAATCGCCAAAATAACATTAATATCAAAGAATAAACCTCCAAAACTCATGATTTTCATTTCAAAGTTCTAAACTTTCAAACTTTCCACTATTAGTCCGAAACTCGTCAAATGACGTCTGTTTTCAACCAAACTTTACAGATAGTGCTTATCGCTCATATAAGACTTGTACCGGGCGTAGGAACCAAAATACGAGTCCGATACCATTACATTTGATCAAATTTTGATTTTTATTTTTTCTTAATCATTTTCAAATACAATTTCACAGAAAAGCTCCTTACTCGGGCCTGGGAACTCGGATTTTGATTCCAGGAATACGCCTGGGTCCCAATAGCAATATTATTATCAAAATTCATAGTTTTTAACACAGAATTAAAATATTTCCTCATAATAATTTTTCAGCTTTGCGCCCGGGCTGCACTCGCAAATCGAGGCAACCAAATAAGGGGTTTTCAAGGCCTCAGAAGCACAAAGAAAGGGAGAATTACGGTGATGACCCTTTGGGTCGTCACATCCTCCACCTCGAAAAGAACCATTTCCTCGAACGGACAAAAGAAAGAAGTACCTGAGTCGGGGAATAGATGGGGATAACGACTCCGCTTATCAGACACGGGCTCCCAGGTTGATGCCTCAGGAGGCTGATCTCTCCACTTGATACGCATTGATGGAAAACTTGGTGACCCGAACTGTCGAACCTGCCGGTCTAAAATAGCCACCGACTCCTCCTCATATGACAGATCCTTGTCCAATTGGACAGTACTGAAATCTAATACGTGGGTGGGATCACCGTGATACTTCCGAAGCATGGATACATGGAAAACCAGATGCACAACTGACAAGCTAGGCAGCAACGCAAGCCTATAAGACACCTTCCCCACACGGTCAAGAATCTCAAATGGGACAATATACCTAGGGTTGAGCTTGCTCTTCTTCCCGAACCTCATCACGCCGTTCATAGGCGATTAGGGAGCAATACTTGCTCACAAACCATGAAAGAAACATCCCTGACCTTATGATCTGCAAAACTCTTTTGCCTAGACTGAGCTGATCAAAGTCTGTCCTGAATGATCTTGACCTTATCCAAGGCATCCTGTACCAAATCTGTACTCAATAATCTAGCCTCTCCCGTGAAAACCATTCCGATTGGGAGCCAACACCTCCTACCATACAACGCCTCATATGAAGCTATCTGAATACTGGACTGGTAGCTGTTGTTGTAGGCAAACTCTGCTAAAGGTAAGAACTGTCCCACGAGCCTCCAAAATGAATAAAGCAGGCTCGGAGCATATCCTCAAGAATCTAAATAGTCCTCTCGTGCTGACCGTCCGTCTGGGGGTGAAATGTTGTACTCAAATGGACCTGGGTTCCCAACTCATGCTGCATCGCTCTCCAGAAATGCGAGGTAAACTGCGGACCCTGATCCGAAATAATAGATATGGGCACCCCATGAAGGCGAACGATCTCCCTGATATAAATCTCAGCATACCTCTCGGATGAATAGGTGGTGGCAACTGGGATGAAATGCGGTGACTTAGTCAGCCTATCAACAATAACCCATATAGCATCAAACTTCCTGCGAGTCATCGGAAGGCCAGTAACAAAATCCATGGTGATCCTCTCCCATTTCCACTCAGGAAGTTCAATCCTCTGAAATAACCCACAGGGCCTCTGATGCTCGTACTTAACCTGCTGATAATACAAACAACGAGCCACATATGCAACAATGTCTTTCTTCATTTTACGCCACCAATAATGCTGTCTCAAATCCTGATACATCTTTGCGGTGCCCCGGTGAATAGAATACCGAGAATTGTTGGCCTCCGCTAAGATCGACTCTCGGATACCATCAATGTTGGGCACACAGACTCCCCCCTGCAACCTCAATATGCCATTATCTCCCGAAGTCATCTCCTTGGAACCTCCCCTCTGCACCGTGTCTCTCAAGACACACAAATGGGGATCATCAAACTGCCGCTCCCGGATACGCTCCATCAATGATGAGCGAGTAACTGTGCAAGCTAACACCCTGCTGGGCTAAGAAATATCCAATCTCACAAATCTATTGGCCAAGGCCTGAACATCCATGGAAAGCGGTATCTGGTTGACCGGAAAATAGGTAAGGCTACCCATGCTATCGGACTTTCTACTCAATGCATCAGCCACCACATTGGCCTTTCCTGGGTGGTATAAATAGAAAAATCATAATCTTTTAACAACTCCAACCACCTCCACTGTCTCAAATTCAACTCTTTCTGCTTGAACAAGTACTGAAGGCTCTTGTGATCCATGTACACCTCACACGATACACATACAAATAATGCCTCAGATCTTCAAGGCATGAACAATGGCTACCAACTCTAGGTCATGAACTAGATAATTCTTCTCGTGGATCTTCAACTGCATCGAAGCATATGCTATGAACTTGCTGTTCTGCATCAACATTGCGCCAAGTCCGATGCGTGAAGCATCACAATATACAGTATAAGGCTCAGATCCTATGGGCAAGATCAATACCGGTGCCGTAGTCAGAGATGTCTTGAGTTTCTGGAAGCTCGCCTCGCACTCATCCGACCACCTGAACTTGGCACCCTTCTGAGCCAATCTAGTCATCGGGGCTGAGATGGATGAAAACCCTCCACAAAACGTCTGTAGTTACCAGCTAACCCTAAGAAGCTCCGAATATCTGTAGCTGAAGCTGGTCAAGGACAGTTCTTGACCGCCTCTATCTTCTTCGGGTCTACCTGAATAGCCTCTGCTGATACGACATGGCCCAGGAATACTAATGAACTCAACCAAAATTTGCACTTTGAGAACTTGGTGTACAACTGGCTATCCTTCAGAGTCTGAAGAACCACTCTGAGGTGCTGCTCATGCTCCTCCTGACTGCGGGAGTATACCAAGATATCATCAATGAATACAATCACAAATAAATCCAAGTAAGGCCGGAAAACCTGGTTCATCAACTCCATGAATGATGCCGGGGCTTTGGTCAACCCAAACAACATGACCAAAAACTCATTATGCCCATACCGAGTGCGAAATGCTGTCTCAGGGATGATTACCAGACCTCAAATCTATCTTTGAGAACACCGTGGAGCTGGTCAAACAAATCGTCAATCCTTGGCAGTGGATACTTGTTCTTTATCGTCACCTTGTTCAACTGCCGATAATCAATGCACATCCTCATCGACCTATCCTTTTTCTTCACAAACAATACTGGCGCACCCCAAGGTGATACACTGGGTCTAATGAAACCCTTATCAAGCAAGTTTTGAAGCTGCTCCTTCAACTCCTTCAACTCAGGCGGGGCCATGTGATATGGCGGAATAGAAATAGGCTGAGTACCAGGAGCCAAATCAATACAGAAGTCAATATTCCTGTCGGGCGGCATACCCGACAGGTCTGCAGGAGAAACCTCAGCGAACTCCCGAATAATAGGAACAGAGTCGATAGATGGAACCTCTGCGCTGGAGTCGCGAACATACGCCAAATATGCTAGACACCCTTCTCGACCATTCGTCGAGACTTGACATACGAAATACACTATGGGTTGCATGACCTGGGGTCCCTCTCCACTCAAGTTGGGGCATATCTGGCAAGGCCAAGGTCACGGTCTTTGCGTGACAATCCAATATGGCATGATACTGTTAGATAATACGCTTAACGCTAGAGGGGGGGGGGTGAATAGCGTTATAATAAAATTTAGCGTAAACTTGCGGAAATTAAAATTTGCAGGAAGTAAATAAGTGCGATAAATAATAACTTACACACAGATATATCCTGGTTCACCACAACGTGTGGCTAGTCCAGTCCCCGAGAGACTCTCTCGAGATTTTCCACTAACGTGTCAAGCTTCCGGGATGCTTAACAAACCTTTACAACTTGATGACGCAAGCCTCAACACCTTTGCTCGGAGTTACAACACTCCAAGACTTCAACCAAGGAAACACAAGTTCCTTACAACAAGAGAATTACAATTCTCTTACAAGTGTATACAACACTAAAACACTCAAATAAAATACTCCTTAATGAGTAGATATGAGTAAAAGAAGTAAGCTCTGGATCACAACAACTTTGGACAAGAATATGGCTCTCAAAAGCTTTATGAAATTGAATATAAAATGATAAAAAAAAGTATGCAAGCTTATAGCAATGTAATGATCAGTTGTAGTATGTTGTTGTGTTTAAAACACAGAAATGAAGCTGTATTTATAGTTGAAAAACTTGGCATTTCCGTTGCCTAGTTGCCAATTAAGAGTTGCTGATTTTACTCACTGACAATCGATTGTCAAACCCCAACAATCGATTGTCTGCCAGTCAGATCAAAATTCAATCCCAGATTTTACGCATGATAATCGATTACTTACAATCCATAATCGATTACTGGCAACGTTCAAAAAATCCTTTCCAGATTTTACCACAAACAATCGATTGTCCAGAATCAACAATCGATTACTCAGCAACGTTCAAAAAATCTTTTCTGGATTTTAATCAAAACAATCGATTATACCAAATCAATAAGCGATTACCTGACGGTATTTGGAAACTTTACGACAACGGTCAGCTTCACAATCGATTGCACAAAGTTAACAATCGATTACTTATCAGTTTTTGAAAAACATTTTAGACACTGCCTCTTGACAATCGATTGTTATATACTCACAATCAATTATTTAATAAATTTGAAAATCACTGGAAGTCACTGCCTCAACACAATCGATTGTCATTAGTTCACAATCGATTATTTTGTGACTTTGAAAAATCTGAAGGACACTGTCTCTTCACAATCGATTGTCATTAGCTTCACAATCGATTATTCTGAGTTTTGAAAAAACTTTGATGGACACTGCCTCATCACAATCGATTGTCATAAGGTTCACAATCGATTGTAATGCAGGTTTGAAGAAACCTGATGTTCACTGCCTTAACACAATCGATTGTCATTAGTTCACAATCGATTGTCATGCAGTCTTGGCTTAAAACAATCGATTATCATTAGTACATAATCGATTATCTTAGTCCAGTTTTCAGAGGCATTTAAAAATCAGTTTGACTCATGAAAATATGCATGATTTAAAATCATTTATCATTAAATTAAATATGCATGATTTTGGAAAATAGTTTTATGAGAGAAGCCATGTTACGAGTCAAGTTGTAGGATCAAGATCACAATTAAGAATGACTCAATTAAACTATAAAACTTTGTCTTGAGCTTGAATCTCGATGTATATCAATTGTGCGCTTGTTTCTTGAACTTCGTCATATATCAATTTTCGCTTCGTTTGTCATTCATCATAACCTATACAAAAGAACACACGTTTTAGTATATTGCATTGAGAACGTGTTTCCAACAATTTCCCCCTTTTTGATAATGGCAAACATTAAGCGGGATATGCAATGCAAGCAATTTATATTGACGATTCAAGACAAGTGTATACATGCAACGAGTATGTAATTTGTTCCATGTAATTTGTTCCCCCTCAATTTGAGAATTCCCCCTCAATTTAAGCTTATAATTTGAGAGTGCATCATACCCATTATCTTCCCCCTTTTGCCATTAGCAAAAAAATAGTAATAAGATGCCAAAGATGAAATAAACCTTGTTTATTTATTGAAAACAATACAGCAATAGGGAAAACAATGCGACATATAAAAACAAAAATAACAAACAAAGAAATTATTCATTTCCATCATCTCCCGCCTCATCATCCGGCGCTGCTTTATATGGAACAAGACCCGCATAAGGATAATGAGCATAGTCAAAATATCCATGGATCTCATGAGATAGTTGACCAAGAGAAGATTTCAATGAAGCAATTTGGTCGGAAATCGATCGGAGGGTAGGCTCTTGAGGCGGGGGAGCACGACGGGATGGAGGAGGAGCAGGCGCTATATGATCACCGTCATGATGAAAGGAGGATTCCGAAATTTCCCACTTTTTGGTACTCTTTTTGAGAGGACCATTTCCAGTGACGAATCCGGTGGCTTCAAGAAAGTTCATGATGAGCAGAGCATAAGGAAGATGCCTATCATCTCCGATAGCGTCACGCATGTGAATTTTGATAAGCCAACACCAATTGATGTTAGCTCCGGTTATTATGGCATGCATGAGCTTAGTGTCCTCTTGAGAAATGGTAGTATGGTTATGCTTACGAGGCTTGAGGACTCGGGTGATGAAATAGAAAATCAACCGATAATTAGGATCCATTCCCGTAATTGTAGGATGACGGGAGGAGAGATTTGGATCATAAGAAGTAAGACCGATTTGGTGTAAGAGGGCTGTTTCATCAAAAAGGGCTCCGGCCTCTCCGGTGTACCGAAAAATGTCTTCACCATTATGAGAAAGACGGGCAATGGTATGAAGATTTTCATCGGAAAGGAGAATTTGAACACCATTAATGTTGGTGACAAGCTCACCATCATCATCCTCATGGAGGTTGGAATAAAAGGCTTGAACTAATGTAGTATTTATGTAAGGATGGGTAAGGAGTAAAAAGTCAAGAAGTTGAGAATTTTTGAGCATATTTGCAGCAGGCCCAAATGATTCAAGATACTTGAGGGTTGAAAAGCGGGGTGGAAGAATGTCGCGCTTTTTGAATTTGGTTAAGAATCGAGTAAGCTCGATGTCGGAATTGAAATATAGGACGGAACCATCTTGATAGGGATAGTTCGGATGAGGAGGGGCAGCAGAGGTGGATGCGCCGTGCCTAACAGAGCGGGAACGTTTTGAGTGACGGCCCGACATTTTTAATGAAAGCTGCTGGATTTTGCAAAGGATTAGAGAGAATTTGATATTTTGAGAGCTAAAAATGATGCTTAAGTGAATGAATATGAACATATATGAAGCCTATTTATAGAGGTGAGAGTGGCTTGTCATTTATGGAAGAAATCTGCTGAGAATTTAAAGCCAAATCAGTCAGAAACGGTAAAATAAATTCACTGACCGTTAGACAATCGATTGTTGAGATGCAATAATCGATTGTTGAGGAGATATGACCTGACTTGGAACTGACACAAATCGATTGCGGAGCCAAACGGTAACAAATTTTGAATTACTGACATGAAATAATCGATTGTCAAAGTATGGTAATCGATTGTTATGTTACAGTGAGCACAGAAATTTTCTGATTTTGAAGATAATCGATTATATTTTGAAACAATCGATTGTTTTGGAAAAGCACTGCTGAATGATTGAGACGGAAATCGATTTTGCAGTTTAATGAATCGATTATTAAACAAAACTGCATAATAAACATAAACTATAAACAATTGATTAGTGATACTGCTAATCGATTTTTAGCACAATACGATGATCGATTATTTGCTTGAACAATCGATTGTTCTGTGACAAAACTTTATAATTCCCCCTATCTTTTAGGGCGATACCTGCGAAATAGAATTAAACGTCTCCGACGCTCAAGTCAGTAATTTGTAAAGAAGTAATAACTTAAACTAGTGTTGCCAAGTGAGAACGTGAGCTCTTAAGAAGTGTGTCCTAAAGTGTTCTTAAGAGAGTTTCGGGTACTTACCTTTCCTCCAACGTCTCCAATTACCTGTTCAAGAGGGTGATCTTTGATCGTCCTCCACTCATTTGGCACTTGTGTTTCTTTTTCCAATTGTGGCGCTTCTTCCGTTGGTTGTTCCTTAGTTTTGTCTTTATTTTCCTTGGGTGGTTCCTCTTGTATTTTGTCTTTCAAGCTGTCTAAGATACCTGCAAGATCAAAACTGGAATCCTTTCTCGCCAAGCGAGCATTATTTTTGAAAAATACAACATGAGGGGATTCCTCCACAATTTGGGTTCTTTTATTAAAGACCCTATATGCTTTACTACGTGAGGAATATCCAATGAAAATACCTTCATCCAACTTAGCATCGAATTTACCCAATTGGTCTTTGCCATTGTTATGAACAAAACATTTGCAACCAAAAACTCTAAAATGGGAAATATTTGGTTTTCTTCCCTTATAAAGTTCATAGGGGGTTTTCATGAGTACCGGCCGAATTACTACTCTATGTAGAACGTAGCAAGCGGTACTCACGGCGTCCGCCCAAAAATGTTTGGGTATCTTAGCTTCGTCGAGCATGGTTCTAGCCATCTCTTCGAGACACCTATTTTTCCTTTCCACCACCCCATTTTGTTGTGGTGTACGTGGAGCGGAAAAGGTATGCTCGATTCCGAGTTCGTCACAAAAGTCCGCAAAGAGATTGTGATCAAACTCTCCCCCATGATCACTTCTAATTGAAGTGACGGTTGTTTCTTTCTCATTTTGAACACGCTTAAGAAAATATTTAAAATTTTGAAAAGCATCACTTTTATTGGCAAGAAATAAAGTCCAAGTAAATCTCGAGTAATCATCAACAATCACAAAAGCATATTTATTTCTTCCTAGACTTACAATGCGAGAGGGACCAAATAAATCCATATGAAGCAATTGCAATGGTCTAGAAGTTGAAACAATGTTTTTAGATTTGAAAGATGCTTTTGTTTGCTTCCTCTTTTGACACGAGTCACAAATAGAGTCATTTTCAAATTTTAAAAAGGGAAGACCAACAACTAAGTTTTGAGAAATCAATTTGTTCAAAAGATGCATATTGATATGTGCTACTCTACGATGCCATAGACAAGTATCATCCTCTTTACTCATTAGACAATCAACATATTCGGGTGAGGAATTAGCAAGATCAACCATATAAATATTATCAACTCCAAAACCACGAAGTATGATTTTGAAATCACTACGTCTAAATACTAGGCATTCATCCGAATCAAATAGAGCAAGATTTCCCTTGTCACATAATTGGCTTATGCTCAAGAGATTATGCTTCAAACCTTTCACAAGTAATATATGCTTAATAGAGGATTTTTCATCCTTACCGACCGAGCCGATGCCGATGATCTTTCCTTTATTGTTATCACCGAAGATAACACTTCTTCCTTCTTTGTGCTCTAATTGAAGGAATTTGGATTCATCTCCCGTCATATGCTTGGAGCATCCACTATCAAGGTACCATAGTACACTTGATCCCTTCAAGCACACCTACAAAACAAATTAATGTTCTTTAGGTACCCATGCCATCTTGGGTCCTTAGGGGTTAGGCATATTATAATGATGCGATTGAGTAACATGTCTATGACGTGTAAAGCATGCAGGAGCAATATGACCAATACGTCTACAATAATGACAAGTCACATTTGGGTTATGCATCCTTCTAGGTTCATAGTAACTAGACGGATGAAAGTTTCTTACTCTATTTTGAACACTATGACTATTTCGCATTTCATGAGAATTATTTCTCCTACTATGAGCTCTAGGATGGGCAGCATTTCTAGAGTGATTGTTTTTCGCTTGAGGGCCATTGCTAGGTCTTCTAAGGGGTTCAAAAATTGGCCTAAAATATGCATCATTTCTAGGGTGACTATTTCTAGGTGGTAAGTCATTCCTAGGTCTTCTAAAATGTTCAGCATTTTGTCTAGCATGCATATTGGCTCTAGAGTTGTTGTTTCTAGGATAAGCATTTCTATTGTTAATCCTAGGTTGAGCTTTAGGTTGTTGGGGTTTAGCTGCAACCTTTTCTTCATTCTTAAAGCCTATTCCATGCTTGGTTGATTTCAAGTTAACAAGAACATCATTCAAGTTTTTGTGCGAAGAATTAAACTTATCTAATGTGCCTTTAAGCCTACTTACTTCATTCTTAAGAAGCAAACAAGAAGTGCAATTTCTAGTAGAGCTTTCGGGCTTATCGGAACTTCTTTTTCCAAAAAACTTGTTTTCCTCTTTCAGCTTCTCATTTTCTAAAACCAGTTTTTCTAAATCCTTTTCTTTCGAAGAAAGCTGTTTTTGAAAATCCTTTTCTTTTAATGAAGCATTTTCTTTTATGCCCTTAACAGTTTTTGAAGCCTTAATAAACTCAGCATATAATTCATCAAAAGCAGTTCGCATTTCTTCAAGAGTAAAGAAGTTTTTAGACGAAATTTGACATACCTCATCTTTGTTGTCTTCTTGTGCCATAAGGCAAAGATTTGCTGCGTCGTCTTCTTCTCCTTCGCTTGACTCATCTCCGGAGTCGCCTCCCCAAGAAATGTATGCACGTTGCTTTTTAAAAGGTTTCTTCTCCTTTTTGATGTTTGGGCAATTTGATTTGATGTGCCCGGTTTCACCACATTCATAGCACTTGATTTGTTCGCCTTGCTTTTTGCCCTTGCGTTCATACTCCTTGCGCATGAACTTTTGAAATCTTTTGATAACGAGTCCAAACTCGTTGTCTCCTTCCTCATCAATTTGTGGTTGGCTTGTGCTCGCCTTTAGAGCTATTCTTTGCCTTCTTTGATCATCAACAAAAGGGTTAAGAATAGTAGATTCATAGGTTTTAAGGTTACCTCTTAGTGCGTCGATGGTGACGTTTGAAACGCCAATGGATTCTTGAATTGCATCGGCCTTTGATCTCCATGCCGGTGTGAGACTTCTAAGAATTTTTCGAACGAGCTCTCTATCCGTGAATGTTTTCTTGAGAGCATGTAGGTCATTTACGATTATTGAAAATCGCTCAAACATTTCGTCCACCTTTTCACCTTCCTTCATGTGAAATAATTCATAAGAATGGGTTAGGAAATCAATTTTTGCTTCCCTTACCTGGTCCGTACCTTCGTACGTGACTTCTAGCTTGTCCCACATCTCCTTTGCCGTTGTACAACACGATATTTTCCTGTAATCGTCAGCATTAACAGCATAATATAATAACTTTATTGCTTTAGCATTATTTTGAACCTTTCGGATGTCATCCGCGTCATACTCATCCTCGGACTTGGGAACCCATTCGTTTTCCACCTTCTTTGTTGAAATTTGGTTTCCCTTCATTATCACCTTCCAAAGGTGAAAGCTGTTGGACTGAACGAAGATCTTCATCCTCTCCTTCCAGTACGTGTAATTTGTACCGTTGAATAGAGGTGGTCGTGTGGAGCACTGTCCTTCTTCAATTCCTGCAAAAGAATCACGAGTAGAAGCCATGGACGGTTCTCTCAAACTGTTAAGTTTTCAGAGAGTTGGGCTCTGATACCTATTGTTAGATAATACGCTTAACGCTAGAGGGGGGGGGGGTGAATAGCGTTATAATAAAATTTAGCGTAAACTTGCGGAAATTAAAATTTGCAGGAAGTAAATAAGTGCGATAAATAATAACTTACACACAGATATATCCTGGTTCACCACAACGTGTGGCTAGTCCAGTCCCCGAGAGACTCTCTTGAGATTTTCCACTAACGTGTCAAGCTTCCGGGTGCTTAACAAACCTTTACAACTTGAGGACGCAAGCCTCAACACCTTTGCTCGGAGTTACAACACTCCAAGACTTCAACCAAGGAAACATAAGTTCCTTACAACAAGAGAATTACAATTCTCTTACAAGTGTATACAACACTAAAACACTCAAATAAAATACTCCTTAATGAGTAGATATGAGTAAAAGAAGTAAGCTCTGGATCACAACAACTTTGGACAAGAATATGGCTCTCAAAAGCTTTATGAAATTGAATATAAAATGATAAAAAAAAGTATGCAAGCTTATTGCAATGTAATGATCAGTTGTAGTATGTTGTTGTGTTTAAAACAATGAAATGAAGCTGTATTTATAGTTGAAAAACTTGGCATTACCATTGCCTAGTTGCCAATTAAGAGTTGCTGATTTTACTTACTGACAATCGATTGTCAAACCCCAACAATCGATTGTCTGCCAGTCAGATCAAAATTCAATCCCAGATTTTATGCATGATAATCGATTACTTACAATCCATAATCAATTACTGGCAACGTTCAAAAAATCCTTTCCAGATTTTACCACAAACAATCGATTATCTAGAATCAACAATCGATTACTCAGCAACGTTCAAAAAATCATTTCCGGATTTTAATCAAAACAATCGATTATACAAAATCAATAACCGATTACCTGACAGTATTTGAAAACTTTACGACAACGGTCAGCTTCACAATCGATTGCACAAAGTTAACAATCGATTACTTATCAGTTTTTGAAAAACATTTTAGACACTGCCTCTTGATAATCAATTGTTATATACTCACAATCGATTATTTAATAAATTTGAAAATCACTGGAAGTCACTGCCTCAACACAATCGATTGTCATTAGTTCACAATCGATTATTTTGTGACTTTGAAAAATCTGAAGGACACTGTCTCTTCACAATCGATTGTCATTAGCTTCACAATCGATTATTCTGAGTTTTGAAAAAACTTTGATGGACACTGCCTCATCACAATCGATTGTCATAAGGTTCACAATCGATTGTCATGCAGGTTTGAAGAAACCTGATGTTCACTGCCTTAACACAATCGATTGTCATTAGTTCACAATGGATTGTCATGCAGTCTTGGCTTAAAACAATCGATTATCATTAGTACATAATCGATTATCTTAGTCCAGTTTTCAGAGGCATTTAAAAATCATTTTGACTCATGAAAATATGCATGATTTAAAATCATTTAGCATTAAATTAAATATGCATGATTTTGGAAAATAGTTTTATGAGAGAAGCCATGTTACGAGTCAAGTTGTAGGATCAAGATCACAATTAAGAATGACTCAATTAAACTATAAAACTTTGTCTTGAGCTTGAATCTCGATGTATATCAATTGTGCGCTTGTTTCTTGAACTTCGTCATATATCAATTTTCGCTTCGTTTGTCATTCATCAAAACCTATACAAAAGAACACACGTTTTAGTATATTGCATTGAGAACGTGTTTCCAACAGATACGGGGACAACCAGTCCATCCCCAATATAACATCAAAGTCCACCATGTATAAAAGCAATAAGTCGACACAGGTCTCAAGACCCTCAAATATCACCATACAAGAACAATGCACTCGGTCGACCACCATAGAATCACCACCCGGTGTGGACACATATACAGGAATACCTAGAGCCTCACTAGGCATGATCAAATAGGGTGCAAAATAGGATGACACATAACAATATAATAAGTAGATCCCGGATCAAATATTACAGACAAGTATAGTATCAGTAATTAAAACATCAGATGACTCGGCCTCCGGCCTGGGTGGCAATGCATAACAACGGGGCTGGCCCCCACCTCCCTAAACTTCGTCTCTGGGACGATCTGCTGCGGGCTGACCCCTACCTCTGGCTGTCTGGGCTCAACCTCTACGGTCTCTCCCTTGACCACTATGATCCCTACCCCCACCTATAGATGGATGGACGTCCTGTGGATCACCTGTTGCTTGAATCGTAGGGCGAGGACCCTACAACTGAGAACTACTCGAGTGCAAAATCTGACAACATGACCTATGCCACCACAACCATAACATGCCCTTGGCGGCTGAGACTACTGGCTCTGTCGATCAGTATGTCCTCCCCTGAAGCTCTGAAATGGCGGTGCACTGATGAGGGCTGGTGGTGCGCTGAAAGACTAATGATCCAAATAATATTGCTGATGGCCACCATCGCCTGGTATACCATGAGAAACCTGAAGTGCCGACTGGAAAGGTCGCGGGGGATGGCCTTTGTCATGGAATCCCTACCTCCAGATGAGGTACCACTAAATCTGCAAGAATGTCGAGGCGTCTTCTCTGAACCCTGACTTCCTCCTCGAGCCAATGCCATCTCTACTCGGCGGGCCGCATCGGCCGCCTCCTGAAAAGTAATATCACTGCCAACTCCTATAGCCATCTGAAAGTGAATGGGCTCAATCAATCCATCAATGAACCTCCAGACCCTCTCTCGATCAGTAGGGAGTATCACTACTGCATGGCGTACCAAGTCAACAAATCTAGTCTCACACTATGTAACTATCATGGAGCCCTGCTAAAGGCGCTTGAACTGCCTGCGAAGTGCCTATCGCTGAGTGATAGGGAGAAACTTCTCCAATAATAACTCTACAAACTGATCCCATGTCAAAGCTGGTGACCCTGCTGGTCTAGATATGCTGTAATCCCTCCACCAAGTCTTGGCGGACCCCACAAGTCTGAAAGTGAACAAATCGACCCCATTGGTATCTACTATCCCCATAGTCCTGAGGATCTCATGACAAATGTATAGAAAGTCATGAGGATCCTCCGATGAAGCACCGCTGAAAGTAGTAGTAAAAAGCTTGGAAAACCGATCAAGTCTCCACAAAGCATCTGAAGACATGGCCGTCGCATCTCCTGCCTGAGCTGTAAAGCATGTCTAAGCTGCCACTGCGGGTTGAACCAATGGAACTTGAGTCCGGGGAGCTACCTGATCTAGAGTATGTGTAGCAGGAGTCTGAACCCCTCCTCCATCCTGAGAAGTGGCTGTGCTATTGGCATCAATCCCGCTCTAGATACACTGTCCATAAATCCTGTTGTGCGGACAAGAGCATCCTGAAGATTCGAAGAAAAAATCACTCCTCCTAGGACCTGAGCTGGGCCCACTGGATCTGGTGGAGTTGGAACCTCCTCATCAAATTCAATATAAGGCTCCACCTCTGGAATTACTGCCTGGGGCTGAGCTCTGCCCCTTCTACGGCCTCTAGAACGACCTTGGCCCCTACTCCTTGCGGGAGGTGCTGCTGGGGGACTCGGGCTGTTGCGTGGAGGAAGAACACGCACGTGTTCTCGCCATCTGCAAAGGAATAGAGAACGAGAATTAATATTATAGAAACAGAATCGCACGACAAGAATGAACAAAGTGAAATTTTTTCCTAACGCTGTAGCTTATGGGGGATAAATACAGACGTCTCTATACCGATCTCTCAGACTCTACCGAGCTTGTCCGTGAGTTGTGAGACCCAAGTAACCTAGTGCTCTAATACCAACTTGTCATGACCCAGATTTACCCACCATCGGGAGTCGTGTTGCCGCCTACTGTCAAAGCTAGGCAAGCCTACCCCTTAATAATCCTTTTCACAGTAATCTTAATCTAATTAAAATTAAATACTGAAATAATTAATTAAAACACGCGAAAGACTTTTAGCAATAATAGAAATGACAATAATGCGGAAATTAACGACATACTTCTACCAAGTATCTGGTGTCACTGCTCACGGACGACTAAAATAGTACTAAAAACAACAGTCTGAAAGAAATACATAACATGTCTGTTTGATACAACTAAACAAACAGAGAGAAATAGATAGAGGAGACTAGCGGCCTCGAATGCCGGTGAACTATCTCAGAGTCTTTGGACTAAGGGATCTCCCCCTGACTACTGCTGCGGTCCGTAGGCTGTGTCTTGTCTGTGCATAAAAAGGCACAGAAGCAAGTATCAGCACAACCGACCCCATGTGCTAGTAAGTTCCCGGACAAACCTCGGTGAGGTAGTGACGAGGCTATACCGGACCTACCACAACCAACATATACAGATATATGAAATAACAGAAATAGAACAAGAGTTTAAACAAATAAAAGGGAAAGGGGACATGCTGGGGGAGTACCAGTTCAATTATAACTTCTACAATCAAGAGATGGAACTGAATAAAAAATAATTAAATAAGAAAGCCAATGAATCAACAACTGCACGGCATCACCCTTCATGATTTTACTCTCATTCCTCACCAAAACGGTCAAATATAATGCACGTCATCACCCTTCGTGCTTTTACTTTTATTTCTCACCAAGAATATCAAATACAAGACACGACATCACTTTTCGTACTTTTACTCTCATATAAATAGTGCATGGCATCACCCTTCGTGCTTTTACTCTCAATAAACAGTGCACGACATCACCCTTCGTGCTTTTACTCTCATATACATAGTGCACGACATCACCCTTCGTGCTTTTACTCTCTCTTCCTCACCTAATCAATGGTCAGAATCAAACGGGAAAAGGAAGTATAAATCAAACAAAACATCCCGGCGAGAGAGAATAATTCATCAATGAATCTTGGTAAGAGAGAATAATTCAAAAATGAATCTGGGCAATGGAGAATACTTCAACAATGAATCCTGGAAAGGGAATATAACTCAACAATAGGTCCCGACAAGGGAAAAGTACCAAAAATTCCTCTTTAGTTCATTTACTTCATAAGTTTCACTTCATAGTTCTCATAACAAGTAAATTATCACCATTGTTCACTTCTTTTGAAACTTTTAATAACAAATGTGTCTCACAGTCATGCTTGACTCGGGCTCATAGGTAACCATCACCATACCTATACACCGACTCCACATAGCACATAACAAGTACCAACATAATCCTATTCCTCAAGCCAAAGTTAGATCAAATACTTACCTCGAAAGCTTCCAACTTAACTCATGCATCTATAATAGCTTTACCCCTCGAATTCGCCTCAAAACCAGTTGAATCTAACCACAATTTACTCAAATGTATCAACAATTGCTAGTTAAATCAATTTGAATGTATAAGAATAAAATTCCCAAAGTTTTACCAAAAATATCCAAAATTCCCACGGGCCCACAGGGTCAAAACTCTAGGTTCAAACCAAAATCGGGTTACCCATTCCCCCACGAGTAGGGGTGTTCAAAACCGATCCGAAACCGAAAACCAATCCAAACCGAAGCTTAACGGCTTACTGGTAACGGCTTAACGGCTTAACGGACGGGGAACGGATTGAATTTTTTTTATTAACGGCTTATCGGTTTGGGGATGGATTATTCAATTTTCTTAACGGCTAATCCGTTAACCCGTTAAGAATATAAATATATATTATGTATATATACATATATATATATATATATATATAATTTATTTTTATTTATATATATTAAATATAAAAAAACTAAAACCCTTAAAAATGATTAACAAAAGTTTATTTCTACTTCTAAGCATTTTTAATCTCGGGATCTAGATGATTTGCAGGTACTCACCCAACATAAAGGAGATGAAGGTGATGGACAAGAAAAAAGTGAGGAGGGCAAAGCTATACTACCTCAGGGATAAAATGAATGCCCTGAAAAGACATTAACAAGCTAGCTCATATGAAGGTATACTGGAATAGGTGTTTGATCTATAATTGCCTGAAGAGATCTATCAAATTCTAGTAAACATGTATGTTAGGCCGATAAGCCGCCCAATAACCGCCCTATAAGAGCTAACCCGATACCAATCCGCCCGATATCTTATCGGGTGGCTAACGGATTAATACATTTAAAAGCCGATAACCGTTAAGCCAAACCGTTAAGAGTAAAAGCCGCCCAATCCGCCCAATGAACACCCCTACCCACGAGTTCATATATGCAATTTATTTTGAATCGGACCCCAAATTGAGGTCCAAATCTCCAGTTTTATGAAAACCTAGGTTTTACTCCAAATCCCCATTTTTACCCATTGAAAGCTTTTATTTTAAGTTGAATTCATGCTAAGAGATGTTCAAGTTTGAAGAAAATGAGTAAAAGTTGTCTTACAATTGATTTGGAAGAGAAAGAGTCGAGAGAAAATCGCCAATGGAGGTTTGTGTTTTGAAAATATGAAATATGAAGTTTGAAATCGGATATGTATAAGTTACACAGGTGCAGATGTCGCAATTGCAAGATTTCCTTCGCAATTGCGAACTGAGCAGAAAAAGGGTGGAACTCGCATTTGCGACAAAATGTTTGCATTTGCGAACCCAAGGCTTAGGCGGGAAAATTCGCATTTGCGAGATTGGCTTTGCATTTTCAATGGCTATGTGCAAAGGGCGGGGATCGTATTTGCGAGAAGTAGTTCTCATTTGATAAGTCTGGCCAAAAAAAGGGAGATCGCAATTGCGAGATTCTCCTCAGAATTGCGAAGAAGCAGCTAAAGGCGGAAACTCGCGTTTGTGAAGATTGTTTCGCAAATGCAAAGATTATAGATACCAGAAGTTAAAATACTTTAAAATGAGCCTAACGCTTATCCGAAACTCACACGAGCCCTCGGGGCTCCAACCCAAACATGCACCCAACCTCAAAAACATCCTACGGACTTACTCGTGCGAACAAATCGCCAAAATAACATCAAAAAAAGAATCAACCTCCAAAACTCATGATTTTCATTTCAACGTTCTAAGCTTTCAAACTTTCCACTTTTAGTACGAAAGACATAAAACGATGACCGTTTTCAACCAAACTTTACAGATAGTGCTACTCTAATTTAAGACTTGTACCAGGTGTCGGAATAAAAATACGAGCCCGATTCCATCACTTTTTATCAAATTTTCATTTTCATTTTTACTTAAGCATTTTCAAAAACAATTTCACAGAAAAGCTCCGTACTCGGGCCTGGGACCTCGGATTTCAATTCTGGGAATACACCCGGGTCCCAAATTTCCTTACGGACCTTCCGGGACCGTCACCTCATGGGTTTGGGTCCGTTTACCCAAAACGTTGACCAAGGTCAACTATAGCAATATTATTATCAAAATTCATTGTTTTTAATACAGAATTTAATTATTTCCGTATAAAAATTTCCCGGTTTCGCGCTCGGACTGAGCACACAAATCAAGGAAACAAAATAAGGGTTTTCAAGGTTTGAGAAGCACAAAGAAAGGGAGAATTACGGTGATAACCCTTTGGGTCGTCACAAGCCCCTCCGGAGTCTGTACAAACCCCCAATGAGCGCCGTCGATGTTAAATAAATGGAGCGGGCTGCACGCCGCAACGGGTGCTGGATTGTACCGTTATATGTGTTGCATTCTGTCTTGCATTATTTCTTAACTATATTATTTGTTGTATACTGTTTCCAGTGTTTTGGATATGAACTTCTAGATATAGAGTACTTTGTGCATTTCCTGTGTTTTCTTACCTTCAGACTTTAGTTATGTCTATTACCTCTGAGTTGGAAGCACTCACTTTACTCCCTGCACCTTGTGTGCAAATCCAGGGCCGTCTCGGGCAAAGTGATTCCAGCTGATCCACAGTTCTTTCTGGGAGTATTTGAGGTAGCTGCAGGGTGGTCGCACCTGATGATTCTCCGTTCTATCTTTATCCTTTATTTCCACATTATTAGTGTTAGATAGACTTTGTGGTAGGATATTATTCTGCCATTAAAGGCTCATGGTCAAGAAACCGGGTCCTAGTTGGGCTATTTTGGTATTTTTGTCAGAATTTCCGTATTTTATCAGTATTTCAGACTTTGACTTAAATAGTGTTATCTTTACCTGTTTAAAATAATTGGAGTAACTATTACATATGGTCGGGCTTGCCTAGTAATGTGTTGGGAACCATCACGACCAAGTTGGGGTCGTGACAAGTTGGCATCAAAGCCTAGTTACTTGGTCTCACGAGTTAGGAGCCGATTTAGTAGGGTCTCACAGATTGGTACAGAGATGTCTATACTTAACCTTGGGAGGCTGCGGGAACCTTTTGGAAACTTCATATTCTTGGAATTCTTATCGTGCAACCTTGTTTATTTAAGAATGAAATTTTGTTATTCTATTCACTCGCAGATGGCGAGAACCCATGCTATCGGACATGGCTGGACGACCACTTGTACCACCTACTGAGGCCACCAGAGGCCGTGGACACGATCGTGGACATGATCGTGATCAAGGTCGTGGTCGAGGTAGAGCCGAGGGGGCAACACCTATTGACCCACTAGTTGCCCCGGCTCAGGAGCAGGCTCAAGCTGTAGAGACTCCAACAACATCGGTTCAGGCACCAGCTGTGTATATTATGATTCCGGGCCTCCAGAAGGCTCTGGCTCTGATTTTATCAGTCTTCACTGGCCTAGCTCAAGCCCTCTCAGCCACCGCTACCACAGCTACTTCGCAGGCCGGGTGAGGTAATCAGAACCCCGCTGCTCGCATGCTTGAGTAGGTCGCTCAGGGTTTGCAGACACTAGAGGTACCAGCAGTTCAGTAGGTTGCCCCAGTTTAGCTGGTTACCCACTTTAGGATGATGTGATCCTAGCTATGCCAGACGATGAGAAGCGTCATCTTGAGAGGTTTAGCAGGATTTTACCTTCTACATTTAGTGGTGTTACTAGCGAGGATGCCCAGGATTTTCTCGATAAGTGTCGATATATGCTGCATGCAAAAGGGATCTTGGAGTAGAGCGGGATATCATTTACTACTTTTCAGTTTTTTGGAGCAGCGTTTACTTGGTGGGAGTCTTATAAGCAGTGTAGTCCGAGAGGTGCAGTGGCTTTGTCATGGCAGGAGTTCTCCACTCTCTTTCAGGCAATGTGGGTACCACAGTCTTAGAGAGAGGAGCTGTGAAAATAGTTTGAGTACCTCCGTCAAGGAGATATGACCGTGACTCAATATGAGGTGAGATTTTTGGAGTTGGCTCGATTTGCTCCATGGATGGTCCCAACTGATCGGGAAAGGATTCGTAGGTTTGTTGATGGACTCACCTATTGCATCCATATTAGATGACCCGAGAGAGGGTTCTCGGCTATACCTTTGAGGCTGATGTGGATATTGCTCATGATATTGAGATGACTCGCCGTTATGATAGAGAGGAGAGGAGGCCAAGAGCCCTCGAGGATTAGGTAGCTTTAGTGGTGCTCCTTCTAGGGGCCAGCTTCAGCAGCAAAGAGGTCGTTCTTTCAGGCTTCATCAGTCGCCTCGTCCCGGGTATTGTGGGCCGTCTTTAGACCGTGGTCATCAGGGGTATCAGCAGGTCCAGTCTACACTTAATGCCTACCAGCTTATAGATGTTCACATGCTCCTTCAATTCAGGGTTCTTCTGTGCACGATGCATCGGCTGGTCATTCTGGCGCGAGGGGTTCCCATCAGTCTCCTTCTCCAGCATCTGGTATTTGTTTCAAGTGTGATGAGTATAGCCATATGAGGAGGCAGTGTCCTCGACGTCGTGGTAGCTAGTCTTAGTTGAGGGATCAACCCTCGTCTTTTGCTATGATTTCTTCAGCATCGGCCCAGTCAGAGAAGGGTGGAGGCCAGGCAACCAGGGGTTGCTCTAGGGGCGGCGGCAGCCAAGCTAGATTTTATGCTCTCCCGGGCAGGATAGTTGCCCTTACATCCAATGCTGTTATCACAGGTATTATATAAGTCTTCAACAGAGATGCCTCTGTCTTAATTGATCCCATTTCTACCTATCCTATGTGTCTTCATATTTTTCTCATCATTTGGGTACGACCCGAGGGTGTCTTGATTTACTTGTGCACGTATCTACCCCGATGGGTGATACTATTGTTGTGTACCATGTATTTCAGTCCTGTCTTGTTATTATTGGGGGTCTACAGACCCGAGTTGATCTATTGCTTTTGAGCATGGTAGACTTTGATGTTATTCTGGGCATGGAATGGTTATCCCCATGACATGATATTCTAGAATGTCATGCAAAGACAGTGACCTTGGCTATGCCGGGTGTTCCGAGGATCGAGTAGTGTGGTATGACTGATTATGTCCCTAGCAGGGTTATATCTTTCTTGAAATCCTAGTGCATGGTTGGAAAATGTTGTCTATCATATTTGGCCTTCGTGCGTGATGTCGAGCTGAGGCTCCCAGTATAGATTCTTTTCCTATTGTGAGGGACTTCCCTGATTTATTTTCTCAAGACATGCCGATTATTTCCCCGGACAGGGACATTGATTTTGATTTTGACCTAATGCCGGTCACCAAGCCCATTTCTATTTTGCCTTATCGTATAGAACCGGCTAAGTTGAAAGAATTGAAAGATCAACTTCAGGAGCTCCTAGAAAAGGGGTTTATTCGGCCGAGTGTGTCAACGTGGGGTGCACCAGTGTTATTTGTGAAGAAAAAAGATTGCACAATGAGAATGTGCATTGACCAGATGCAGTTGAACAAAGTAATAGTGAAGAACAAGTATCCCCTACCTCGTATTGATGATTTATTCGACCAGCTTCAGGGAGCGACGATGTTTTATAAGATAGATCTTCGTTTGGGTTATCACCTGTTGAAGATCAGGGAGTCAGATTTTCTTATGACTACCTTCAGGACCAGATATGGTCACTATGAGTTTCTGGTTATGTCTTTTGGGCTGATCAATGCCCCAGTAGCGCTCATGCATCTGATGAACAGTGTATTTCAGCAGTATCTGGACTCGTTTGTTATTGTATTCATTAATGATATCTTTGTATACTCGCGTAGTCACGAGGAGCATGCAGAACATTTGCGAGTGGTATTGCAGAGATTGAGGGAGAAGAAGTTGTATGCCAAGTTCTCCAAGTGTGGGTTCTGGCTTAGTTTTGTGGCCTTCTTGGGATACATGGTATCCAGAGATGGTATTCAGGTTGATCCAAAGATGATTGAGGTGGTCCAGAGTTGTCCTAGATTGTCTTCAGCCACAGAGATTTGTAGCTTCCTCAGTTTGGCGGGGTATTATTGCCGTTTTGTTTAGGTTTTCTCATCTATTGCCTCGTCCTTTGCCAAGTTGACGTAGAAGGGTGCTCCGTTTGTATGGTCGGACGAGTGTGAGGAGAGCTTTCAGAAGCTTAAGACGGCTTTGACCACAACTCCAGTATTGGTCTTGCCATCAGCTTTAGGTTCTTACACCGTTTATTATGATGTTTCAAGAGCCGGGATTGGCTGTGTACTGATGCAAGAGGGTAGAGTGATTTTTTATGCTTCTCGGTAGTTGAAGCCCCATGAGAAGAACTACCTTGTTCATGACTTAGAGTGTGCTGCCATAGTTCATGCCTTGAAGATTTGGAGGCACTTTTTATATGGGGTATCTTGTGAGGTGTTCACCGATCATTGCAGTCTCCAACACTTGTTCAAGCAGAAAGATCTTAATTTAAGGAAGTAGAGGTGGCTTGAGTTACTGAAGGATTACGACATTACCATTTTGTATCATCTTGGAAAAGCCAATGTATTGGCCGATGGTTTGAGCCGAAAGGAAGTTAGTATGGGGAGTTTGGCGTATATTCCAGTTGGGGAGAGACCCTTTGCAGTTGATGTTCAGGCTTTGGCCAGTCGGTTGGTGTGGTTAGATATTTCGGAGCCTAGCCAGGTGTTGGCGAGCGTGGTTTCTCGGTATTCCTTGTTTGATCATTTTAGAGAGCGCCAGTATGATGATCCACATTCGCTTGTCCTCAAGGACAGGGTTTAGCACGAAGATGCTAGGGATGTGACTATAGGTGATGATGGGTTGTTGAGGATGCAAGGGTGGATATGTGTTCCCAACGTGGATGGGCTTAGAGATTTGATAGTTGAGAAGGCCCAAAGATCGTGGTATTCCATTCATTTGGATGCCGCGAAGATGTACTAGGACTTGAGACAGCAGTACTGGTGGAGGAGAATGAAGAAAGACAATGTGGGATTTGTGGCTCCGTGTCTTAATTGTCAGCAGGTAAAATATGAGTATCAGAGACCAGGCGGATTGCTTTAGCAGATGGTTATTCCTGAGTTGAAATGGGAAAGAGTTACTATAGATTTTGTGAGTGGTCTTCCTAGGACTTTGAAGAAGTTCAATTCGATTTGGGTCATTGTGTACTAGCTGACCAAGTCCGCACATTTCATTCCACTGTGTACCACATATTCTCCGGAGTGGCTTGCAGGGATCTTTATTCTTGAGATTTTTCGATTGCATGGTGTTCCAATTTCTATTGTATCATATAGAGGGGACCAGTTCACTTCTTAGTTTTGGAGGAATTTGCAGCACGAGTTGGGTACTCAGGTGGAGCTGAGTTCAGCATTTCATAATCAGACGGACGGACAGTTCGAGCGTACTATTCAGATATTGGAGGATATGTTGCGTGCCTGTGTTATTGATTTTGGAGGTTCTTGGGATGAGTTTCTGCCTCTTGCAGACTTTACCTACAACAACGGCTAGAAGTCTAGCATCCGGATGGAGCCATATGAGGCCTTATATGAGAGGCGGTGTAGATCTCTGGTCGGTTGGTTTGAGCCTGGGGAGGCTAGATTATTGGGGACAGATTTGGTCTAGGGTTCATTAGGGAAGGTGAAGGTGATTAAGGAGAGACTTCGTACAGCACCGCCGCGTCAGAAGAGTTATGCGGACCGGAAGGTTCAGAATGCATCTTACTCGGTGGGTGAGAAGGTCTTGCTGAAGGTTTCACCCATGAAGGGTTTGATGAGGTTGGGCAAGACAGGAAAGTTGAGTCCGCATTCATCGGACCTTTTGAGGTTCTTTGGAGGATTGGGGAGGCGGCCTATATGCTTGCTTTTCCACCCAGCTTGTCGGGCGTTCATAGAGTGTTTCATGTGTCTATGCTCTGGAAGTATGTTGGGGGCCAGTGTCATATCTTGGACTTCAAGACAATTCAGTTGGATGAGGATTTGACATATAATGTGGAGCCAGTGGCTATTTTGGGTCGACAGGTCCGAAAATTGATATAAAAGGATATTGCTTCGGTGAAGGTTCAGTGGAGAGGTCGGCCCGTGGAGGAGGCCACTTGGGAGACCGAGTTGAAGATGCGGAGCAGATACCCACACCTATTTGAGATTTCAGGTATGTTTCTTGTCCCGCTCGAGGACGAGCATTTATTTTAGTTGGGGAGGATGTGACAATTTGATCGTCATCTCATGTATTTCCGTCCCGTTTTTCCCATTAAATGCATATACATATTTCATTTTATGTGTTTGGTGAATTTGAAGTAATTTTGATAGAGTTTGGTTGGCAATGACACAATTAGTCTCTTTAAGGAAGGGTTGGTTTGGATACGTCAACCGGAGGTTTCCTTTTGAGTTAGAGGGCTCAAAATGAATTTATGATGATTCGATAAGCTTCTAGGGATGATTTAAGACTTAGGAGAACAATCAGAAGTAATTTTGGAGGCTCGGTGTAGAATTAGGCTTGAATTGACTAAGTTAGTATATTGGTGATATCCGGTTGATAGGTGAGATTTTGATCCGAGGGCTGGAATGGAATTTTGAGAGTTTCAATAGCTTCATTGGGTGATTTCGGATGTGTGTGCAAAATATTAGTTGATTCGGAGGTGTTTAGGTTGGGTTTTTGATCAAATGCAAGTTTCAGAAGTTTTGATTTAACATAATCTTGATTCCGTTGTAACTTGATGGTTCTTGTATTGTTGTATGTGTTTTTATGATTGGAACATGTTTGTGTGATTTTTTAGGATGGTTTGGCACTTTTGGTTGAGGTCCCGGGGGCTTCGGGGTGTTTTTGGGTGGTCAAACAGATCAATCTTGGCCTTTGGGAGTTGCAGAAAATAGTTGAAGTGTATTAGAGAATTTAGTCTATGTGATCGCATATGAGGTTTTTGAAGGGGTTCAAATTTGTTCTATGCGATTGCATGAGGAGCATTTCGGTCGCATATGTGTGGAATATTGGCCTGTGCGTTCGCATAAGGAGTAGTGCAATCGCGTAGCGTATTTGGGGCTGGGGCCCCTGGCAGAGGATTTGTGCTATGCGATCGCATGAGGGAGAGTACGATCGCATAAGAGGAAATCTGGAGGTCAGAAATTTGTGCTATGCGATCGCAATAGCAAGGTTGTGATCGCATAGAATAAAAACTGTGCAGACATAAGGGTTTTAATAACATTTCATCCGCGGACCAAGCCTATTTTCCACCATTGTTAAGCAACCTTGAGAGCTTTTGACGAGGAATTTAGAGGGTTTTGCCCGGGAATCGATTGGAGGTAAGTCCTATGACCTAGAAACGCCATCTTATTGTGATTTCAACACCTAATTTTATGGAATTTGTGTAAAAAAGGAAGAACTAGGGCTTGTGTTTTCTTAGTGATAAATTGGATTTTTAGGGAGCAGATGGACTCCGATTTTTATGAATTTGATATGAAGTAGGATATTATTCTGTCATTAGAGGCTCATGGTCGTGACACCGGGTCCTAGTTGGGCTGTTTTACTATTTTTGTCAGATTTTTCTTATTTTATCAGTATTTCAGATTTTGACTTAAATAGTGTTACCTTTACCTGTTTAAAATAATTGGAGTAACTGTTATAAGTGATCAGGCTTGCTTAGTAATGTGCTAGGAGCCATCACGACCGAGTTGGGGTCATGACAGTTTTATGTCTAATTTGTGCAACTTCACGCGTAGAAACCATGCCTATAGGATTTAATCTTTGATCTCTGCAACTAAGCATATAGACACCATGCCTATAGGTGTTTGCATTTATGCATATAATAACGTCATTAGGCTAATAGTTAGGTTTAATAATAAAATGGCATATAGATATCATTGTTCATAAGGCTTCTATTAATGTTTGAAAAGGTATCAAGAAGCAGTGACATATAAAAATCATGCCTATAGGCATTTGGAACCAGAACTATCTCACCTGTTTAAAACATTATCGATTTTACTAAAACAAGCAACTTCCTCCACCCTTTCTGCACTATTAAAACTTTTTCTCATAATAAAAATTAGTGTATTATGTCTGAAACTTACTTTTTTAACCCTGCTAAACCTTTTCCAAGTCAGCCTAAAGTCATTTCTTTATACTTATCTGATAAAT
This sequence comes from Nicotiana benthamiana, assembly GCA_034376525.1. Classification (NCBI taxonomy): domain Eukaryota; kingdom Viridiplantae; phylum Streptophyta; class Magnoliopsida; order Solanales; family Solanaceae; genus Nicotiana; species Nicotiana benthamiana. The sequence goes on from CM067336.1 coordinate 110,127,782, forward strand.
CTCTTCTAATAAGTCTGCAACTCAGTTCTTTTGTTAAAATTGGCCGATCCTTTTCCTAACCAGTCCCCCCCTCAAACTCCTTTTTTTAGTTGTTAAACCATATTTTAACAAACCATTAAATTTTCTGAAACTTATTTTAACTATGTAACTTTTATTTATAATTTAAATCAGTAGTTCTATCCAACACATGGACAATGGGTTAATTAATCAATTGGATCAGTTTTACAACTGTATCCGAGGGGAGCCTAATGCAGACTTCTTGTCTAAAAATATATGTTGAACCAGCCCGCTTATCGCTTTAATTTAATTTTAAAGTCCAAACTAGTACGTGCAAGACATGCTAACTCTATGGCTTTATCTGATTTAAAGAGGCTTACTTCAGCCCTACTTGCTTATTTGCTTTCCTATACTTGTATTGTGTGTTTTGATTATCACCTTAGTATTTTGTCGTTTAGAACTCTCAAAAGCCTTATCCTTTTTACCTTTGGGATTACTAGTCCTAAATGCCTCGGTGACTAATAGGATTGGGGCGGATACTAGCATGGAATAAGTAACGGGACATTCTGTGCTTTAATACCTTAATGGGTTGGGAAGGCTAGAATATGAATATGATGACCGGTGCGCTAATATCACGTGCAACCCCTCTTTTGAGGAGTGTACGCCGGATATTGCATTGATGTGATATGTATTATTTGTAAACCTAGGACCCCCCTATCTCTTTTATTTGTTATTCTTGTTTTAAGCTATTTGAGCTGTCCTTCAAAACTTTCTAGTCTTCTGTATACTCTTGAAACTTTGTTTGTAATATTACATGAAACCCTTCTACTTGAAACTTTTATTTGTTTCTTCAATGCTTAAAGTCACAGTTGTAGTATGGCCGAGAACCACACTAGTGGATTTTGAGGGGTACCTAACACCTTCCCTTCGAGATAATTTCTAGCCCTTACCCAAATACTGGTTCTTTATCTCAAATTATTACTTAAAAGTTTCCTTATGAACTAAAATCATTCGGTGGCGACTTTCCAAAGTTCAAAACTCAATTCTCGTAAGGGAATAGAGTTGTTCTCCCAAATGTCGTATACCCAATTTCGACCTTTAGAAAAAGGGGGCGTCAACATATGCTCCGCATCTACCCCCTTGGTCTCCCAGGTAGCCTCCTCCGCCTGCCGATCTTTCCATTACACTTTCACTAAAGCGATATCCCTTGATCTCAACTTTCGAACCTGACACTCCAAAATAGCAGTTGCTCCAACTCATAAGTCAAATCGCAATCTAACTGAATCGTGCTGAAATCCAAAACATGAGATGAATCACCAATATACTTCCGGAGCATAGAAACATGAAAAACCACATGCACTCTCGACAACCTGGGTGGAAAACCAAGCTCATAAGCCAACTCCCCTATCCTCCGAAGCACCTCAAAAGGCCAAATGAACTGAGGAATCAATTTATCCTTCTTCCCAAATATCATAACACCCTTCATGGATGAAACCTTTAGTATAACTTTCTCCCCAACCATGAATGACATATCTCAAACATTCCTGTTAGCATTACTCTTTTTTCTGGACTGCGCTATACGAAGCCGATCCACATTCACCTTCACCGTGTCAAAGCATCCGGCACTAAATATGTACCCAAAAGCCTAGCCTCACCTGGCTCAAACCAACAAACTAGAGATCTACTCCATCACCCATATAAAGCCTCACATGGAGCCATCTGAATACTCGACTGATAACTGTTGATATAAGCAAACTCCGCGAGCGGTAGAAACTGATCCCATGACCCTCCAAAATCAATGAGACAAGCGCGCAACATGTCCTCTAATATTTGTATAGTGCGCTCGTAGTGCTCGTCCATCTGAGGATGAAAAGCTATGCTTAACTTAGTCTGAGTTTCCAACTCTCACTGCACGACTCTCCAAAATTGTGAAGTAAAGTTAGTACCTCTATTTGAAATGATAGAAACCATGTGAGCGAACAATCTCTTGGATATAAATCTCCGCTAACTGCTATGAAGAATAGGTAGTACACACATGAATGAAGTGCGCGTACTTGATCAGCCGATCCACTATAACCCAAATCGCATCTAACTTATTCAAAGTTCATGGGAGTCCAACTACAAAGTCCATGGTGATCGGCTCCCTCTTCCACTCCAGAATATCTATCTATTGAAGCAAGCTACCCCTTCTCTGATGCACATATTTCACCTGCTGACAATTTAGACACCGGGCTACAATTCCCACAATATCCTTCTTCATTCTCCTCCACCAATAATGCTGTCTCAGATAGTGATACATCTTCGCGCCACCAGGGTAGAAGGAATATCACGAGTTGTGGGCCTCCTCCAGAATCAACTCCCAAAGCCCATCTACATTGGTCAAACATATCCAGCGCTGCATCCTCAATACTCCATCATCACCAATAGTCACATATCTTACATCATCATGCTGAACCTTTCCTTAAGGACAAGCAGATGAGGATCATCACACTGGCGCTCTCTGATGCGATCAAAGAAGGAAGACAGAAAAATTACACAAGCTAAGACCCGACTGGGCTCCAAAATATCCAATCTCACAAATCGATTGGCCAAGTCCTGAACATCAACTGCAAGAGGTCTCTCCTTAACATGAATAAATGCACGACTTCCCATACTCACCGCCTTCCTACTCAAAGCATCGGTCACTACATTAGGCTTCCCTGGATGGTACAGGATAGTAATATCATAGTCCTTTAGCAGCTCCAACCATAGTCATGATGAGTAAACACCTCACAAGACACACCATAGAGATACTGCCTCCAAATCTTCAATGTCTGAACAATAGGCAGCAAACCCAAATCATGAGTAGGTAGTTCTTCTCATGGGGCTTTAACTCACGAGAAGCATATGCAATCACTCACCCTCTTACGTCAACATGCACCCGATACCAACCCTCGAAGCATCACACTACACTTTATATGAGCTTGAAGGTGATGGAAAACTAACGCTGGAGCTGTGGTCAAGGCAGTCTTGAACTTCTGAAAGCTCGCCTCAAACTCATAGGGCCATATGAAAGGAGCACCCCTTTGAGTCAATTTGGCCAAAGGTGATGCAATAGATGGAAATTCCTGAATGAACCGACAGTAATAGCCCGCCAAACCAAGAAAGCTTTGGATATCTATGGCTAAGGATGGTCTGGGCCAACTATGAACAACCTCTATCTTCTTCGGATAAACATGAATACCCTCAGTGGACACCACGTGTCCCAAGAAAGCCACTGAACTGAGCCAAAACTCACATTTGTAGAATTTGACATAAAGCTTCACCTCCCTCAATCCCTACAACACAACTCTCAAATGCTTCGCATGCTCCTCTTGACTACGTGAATACACCATAATATCATCAGTGAATACAATGACAAACGAGTCAAGATAAAGCCGAAACACGCTATTCATCAAGTGCATGAATGTTGCTGGGGCATTGGTCCTCCCAAACGACATCATAGGAAACTTATTGTGACTATATCAGATCATGAAAGCTGTCTTAAGAATGTCCAAGTCCTTGATCTTCAACGGGTGATACCTTGAACGGAGATCAATCTTGGAAAACACCCTTTCTCACAGACGCTGGTTAAATAAATCATCATTATGATGCAAAGGATACTTGTTCTTGATTGTGAACTTGTTCAACTCCCTATAATCAATGCACATCCTCATAGTGGCATCCTTCTTCTTCAAATATAGAACAGGCACACCCCACGACAACACACTAGGCCAAATAAACCCCTTATCAAAGAGTTCATAAAGCTACTCCTTCAACTCGTTCAACTTTGATTGTGCCATACGATAAAATGAAATACAAACGGGCCGAGTTCTTGGCTCCAAATCAATACCAAAATTGATATCCCTGTCTGGTGGCATGCCGGACAGGTCTGCTGGAAATCAACTCAAAAAGTCCTTCACTACCGGAACTAAATCAACGGTAGGAGTCTCTGCACTATCCCTCAAGAAGGATAGATACGAAAGAAAACCCTTCTCAACAATTCGCTGGGCCTTCAACAATGAAATCACTCTACTAGGAACATAATCCATCGAACCTCGCCACTCAATTCATGGGAACCCCGACATATGCAATGTCATTGTCTTAGTGTGGCAGTCCAAAATAGCGTGACATGGAGATAACCAATGCGTGTCCAATATGACATAAAAATCAACCATATTAAGCAACAAGATATTTACTCGGGTATCCAAACCCCCAATAGTAACTACACACGATTGATATACAAGGTCCACAATAATATTATCTCCCGCCGGAGTAGATATATGAACAGATGAAACAAGAGACTCAAGTGGCATATCCAGATAATGAGAAAAATATGATGACACATATGAAAAAGTTGAAGCAGGATAAAATAATACATAGTTATCTCTGTGGCAGACTGAGATAATACTTGTAATCATAACATCTGAAGCGATAAAATCTCATCTGGCTGGGAGGGCATAGAAATAGGCCTGATCACAAGCTGATCCACATCCCCCTCTAGGGCGACCCCTAGCTGACTGACCTTCATATTGAGCTGAAAGAGCTCCACCCCGAGCTGACTGGGTGGGTGGGGAAGCAACTGGAGCTGAGGTCAAAGGCTGAATCCTCTATTGAGATTACCCTCCCGTAAGATGGGAAAAAAACCTCTTAATATGACCCAAATCTCCATACTCAAAGCAACCTCTCTCGGCAAAAGGCGCTGGGGACTGAGGGGAGCCCCGTGCAACGGGATGCCCACTAGAAGAGCTAGGAATAGATGAGCCCAGAACTGATGGTGCCTGAGTTGAAATCTGAGCTGGAAGGGCACTGAATGATGAGTGACCCTAATGTGAAATATGAGAACCATGGCCAAATGATCCACCACAGTGGCCCGAACGGGCTGGCTGAGCATCTCTGAATTGACGGTTTCTATCATGTTGATACCGACTTCCCAAAGGAACCCAAGGCCTTTTGGCCTCCCTCTCAACTCTTTCCTGGCGGCGAACTGACTATACCTCTCGAACAATGTCAACTACCTCCTCAAAAGAAGTTCCCGACTCCCTCTCTATGGCCATAAGAATCCTTGGTGTATAAGCGAGGCCATCCAGGAATCTCCTGATCCTCTCCCTGTCTGTAAGAACCAACAAAAAATCATGACCAGCTAACTTAGAGAACCTTATCTTTTAGTGCATCACAATTATAATCATCCTGACACAACTGCTCGAACTTCCTACGCAGCTCCTCTCTATGGGACTGCGGCACATACTTATCCAGGAAGAGAGCGGAGAATTGCTGCTAGGTAAGGGGCGCTGAACCAGCAGGCATACACCTCTCATAAGTCTCCTACCAAGTGAAGGATACTCTAGAAAACTAGATGGTAGTAAATGACACCCCACTAGTCTCCAAGATACCCGCTATGTAACATCTTCTAACACTTGTCCAAGAAACCCCGTGCATCCTTGCCCTCTACACCACTGAAAGTCAGAGACTGGAGTCTACCAAACCTCTCCAATCAACGCTGCTCGTCATTACGCATAACTGGAACTACATAATCATGAGCAAAAGCAACCAGATGGGCTAGTGGTGCCTCTGATGTCTGCAGTCCCTAAAACACCTGCTCGGTGTGTGGGTGGTAGGAGTATGAGTGCCTCAAGTAGCTACTGTTATAATAACTACGATCTCCTTAGCAACACTGGTGCACAGGGTCAAAATCTGAGCCAAGGTCTCCCGGAGACCCAGAATAACAATAGGAAAAGCCGGTGCATGAGCTGGTACTGCTAGAGCATCCCCCGCTGGAGCTTGATCATGAACTGGGGTGGCTGGTAGATCTGCAAGTGTTTCCTTAGCTACTGTACGAGATACACCCCTGTCCCTACCACGACCTCAACCGTGACCTCAGCCTCTAGTGGCCCTAACTGGTGGTACTGGTGGTCGTCCGTCCTAATTGGTCGCACATGTCCTCACGATTTGTGAGTGAATAGCACGATCAGTAAATCTCCATGTACCAATGCAGTGATAGCACGATCAGTTTCCATGTACCTCCAGTCACAAGTGCTCAACCACTCGGTACTTTATATGGCCATCTGGCCTAGGAAATATCCATCCCGGAATATATATTACTGACCGCAGTTATGTAGTATCGAGGAAGGATCATCCTGCCCTGTGGAGAAGGTCTATATCCAGGTACAAATACATTGGACAAGATCCATTTCTAGTGAAGATCGATCGCTCAATATCATCAACTGCGCTCACTGGGTGTGTTTACAGATTTTGGAGGGGCTCCTATAGCCCAAGCGCTATCATAATCATCAACATAACCAATGCAATGTGCATCCTGATCCTATATACTGTCACTCACAACTAGGCTCTCATCCTCACTCAGCCATCACTCTCCAGTCTCACTCACACGGGCTCACAATGTCATGATACTATTCGAACAATGATATGATATGCCAAGTAACAATAATCGAGGAGGCATGATATATAATGCATGAACAAGACCAAGTACAGAATATCAATGAAGATAATGACATGACTGCAAGAAGTGACCTATGGGTCTCAAGAATATCAGGTGAAGCCCTAACAGGATATCTAGTATGTTTTCACAGTACATTTACTAAATCATATGATAGAAACACGAATATAAAAGGAAGAGTCACTAGGAAATACCTTGGAATGATGCAGGCTGCATTTCTCACGATGCACGCCCACGCCCGTCACTTGGCATTTGTGTCACCTCAATATTAATCATAGAATACAAAGTTCGGGGTTTCGAACCCTCAGAACCAAATTTGGAACCGTTACTTACCTCAAGACAAGCCAAACTCTAGCCCGCGACGCCCTTGCCTCTTGATTCGGCCTCCAAATTCCCTGAATCTAACTAAAATAAGTATATAACTATCAATATACGCTAATGGAATGGAACTCAAACGAAAATTTCAAAATTAACTCAAATCCTGAAATTGGTTAAACTCAACCCCAAGGCCCACGTCTCAGAATTCGATAAAAATCACATCACAAGAATCTTCATCCTCCCATGAGTCCATACATGCCAATAACATCAAAATCATACTCCAATTCCAAACCGTAATTCTTCAATTTTATCCTTTAAATCTCACTAATTTCATGTTTAGTTAGTTAGAAATTACCATAGAATCGAGTATTGAGTACAAAACTTTACCTCCAAGTGTTATCCCTTAAATCCCTCTTCAAATCCTCTTAGAAAGATCTCATCCCGTCTAAACAATGGTGGAACAAAGCTAAAAATTGGCGAAGATAGGTTTAAATAGTTTCTGCCCAGGAATTTCCGCACCTACGGAAAAATTATTGCATTTGCGATATGCACTTGCGTACATATCTCCACTTATGAGGATTGTCACTTAATATCCCTCGTCCGCACCTGGGGTCAATCCACTGCACTTGCGGGCTTGCAATGTGCTTCAACTCCCGCTTATGCACTGCCCCATCGCATTTGCGGCCTTTCCTCGCTTTTGCGATCTTCGCAACTGCAGTCCCCTAACCGCATGTATGGTTAAGGTAGAAGCAGCAGCTTCAGCTACATTCTCCGACTTCCAAACTTTTGAATAGAATCTGAAATCATCCCGAGGCCCTCCCGATCTCATCCAAAACTACGAACAAGTTACATAATACTATTCAAACTTATTCCATCCTTCGGACCACTCAGAACAACATCAAAATGCCAAATCACCCTTGGATTCATGTCTATGAAATCCAAAACTTTCAAATTCCGCAAACGATAAAAAATTCTACCAAACCTCTCCCGAATGACCTGAAATTTCGTACATACGTCAACATGACACAATAGGCCTAATCCAATTGATAGGGTTCTGTTCTGACTCCGATATCTATTTTTTCACTACCAACCGAAAAATGCCAAAATTCTTATTTCAATAGTTCATGCATAAATCTACCACATACATCCAAAATACATTTTGATCACGCTCCAAAGTCCCAAATCACTTAGTGAAACTATGCAACCATCAGAATTTACATCCGAGACTTTCTACCCATAAGTCAACATCCGGTTGATTTTTCTAACTTAAGCTTATTCGAAAGAGACTAAGTGTCTCATTCCTCTCCAATACCATTCCGAACCCGAATCAACCAACCCGATACCACATAATACAACTGAATAACACATAAAGAAGTAGAAATAGGAAAAATAGAGTGGTAACTCATGAAATGACCAGTTGGGTCATTATAGATACTTACCTCAAAAGCCCTCAATCAATACTCAAATATAGCTTTCCTTTACAATCCACTTCTTCGATGCTCAAATCAAACCAAAATAGACTTAATAACATCAAGTAATGCAAAAAAGATTTAATTCCAATGAATAAAACTATGATAGTGGCATAATTCTTCCAAAGTCAACAAAAGTTAACCCCGACCCACTCGGTCAAAACCCGGGGTCCAAGGGTAGATTTTAACTACCCATAATGCCAGGAGTCTATATATGTGTTTTGTTTCAGAATATGAATCCCAATTGACTCGCAAAATCAAAATTGTTAATTTTTCAAAACATAGACAAAATTTCTCAAAAATTTACTTTGATCCCCACAAATTTGATATTAAATATTATATATAATCATGTAAAATAGTTGGAAATTGATGAAAACAAATTAAACAACGATTGTAGAAGAAACTGTCTCTTTAAGATCGCTTCCTACATAGTCTAGGGTTCAAAGATATGAAAATTAGACTCAAATCCCATCCCTTATCTTATATGCTCAGTCCCAGGTGCTGCAAATGAGAACTGGGCTTGGAAAATGAGAACCTTGCAAATTCGAAGAATGATTCATAAAAGCGATACTCCTCATACCCCTGCTAATGTCGCAATTGCGATTTGCAAATTCGAGCAAGGAGCTCACCGCAAAAGGGACCCTAAGAACGCAAATGCGAAACTGTCCCAGAGCAGTCCCCTTCTCAAATACGGACAAAATGTTCTCAAAATCGAAACAAGTAGTCCCCAGCCTTTCTTGCAAAAGCGATGTCCCTCCTTGTAAATGCGAATAAAATCTCGCATTTGCGAGATCTACAGCACATGTTAGAAACCAGCAAAATTAAAGCTCCTCAAACACTCCGAAACGTGTTCGAAACTCACTCGAGCCCTCGTTTCTCTAATCCAAATATAATTACAAGTCTAAAAACATAGCTTGGACTCACATGTGCGATCAAATCATCAAAATAACAACCGAAACCATTAATCGAACCTCCAAAATACATGAAATTCATATGAAAGTGAAGAATCTCTAAAATACAACCATGTGTATGATTCCTACCAAATCAACTCAGAATGAAGCCAAAATTTGCGAAAACGTTCAAAGTAATAAAACAAACCTATTCTAATTACTAAATAAAAATCCGAACCCAAAAGCTGTAAAGTTAACTTACGGTCAAACTTATCAAAATTCTAAGCTTTAAATTGCCTACTTTAGGCAGAAAAACACAAATCAACCTATAGACCTTCAAATTCGATTATGGGTACACTCCCAAATCCAAAATCACAATACAAACCTTTCGGAGCCACCAAAATATAATTCTGAGATCTTTTTCACAAGCATCAAACCTCAGTTAATATTTTCAACTTATGCTTCTAAAATGAAAAACATTCTTCGAAAAATATCCCGCAACATCCCAAAATCAAATCAGACTAAGCACAAGAGTCATAATATATCGTATGAAGCCAATAAAGACCTCGAACCACTGAATTATAGGTCGGGTTGTTACATTTGATTCAAACGATTATTATTTACCCTTTAATCATCTCACTTGTATTTTGATTAGATTTTGTTATTTGTTGTTATTTTGTATTGGAACAATTTGTGACTTCATATGTGAGTCATACAATCTACGTAATTTGATATGTTGCTTTAATGTGCTAACATATGCCTCCATGTTACTTGGTGAAATGATTTTCAAGATGAATTTGCTTGTGTTGAGTTATTATGTAACAATCCGATCATTCATTTTGAGTGTTGTAGCCCCATTCTCCCATTTACCGTTCATTTTATGCTTATTAGTTTATATGTAACATGTCACGGTAGCTCGTTCAGTTCGGAGGGATGTTTCGAAATGAGTTGAGATACTTATTCTAGGTCGTCACCTTATTTAGCTGCTTTTAATCAATACACATTCGTTTGGAACCATCTTTCTTTCTCACAAACAAAACAGGTACTCCCCGCAGTGATGTGTTAGGTCTGATAAAACCTTTTTCAAGTAAGTCCTTTAATTTTTCTTTCAACTCTTTCCGCTCTGTGGGATCCATTCTATAGGGAGGAATAAATTTTGGGTGAGAATCTGATAGTAGGTCTATAAAAAACTCGATTTCTCGCTCTGGCAGGAGATTGGAAAGCTCAGCAGGAAAACATTGGGAAACTCATTCACCACAGGGATGGACTAATTGGTTGGTGACTCCACTTCCACATACTGAACCCGGACTAAGTAATAAATACAACACTTTCTAATCATCTTCCTTGCCTTGATATAGGAAATGAATCTTTCTCTCAGCGATGCCGTATTACCTTTCCACTCCAAAACAGGCTCCCCTGGAAATTGAAATCGGACTATGCATGACAAGAACAACCAATCCATACCCATTATACATCAAATTCTTTTATATCTAACTCGATTAAGTCTATGGTAGGTTGACCATGAACTATTATTATACAAACACTATATACCTGCTTAGCTATCACTGAGTCCCCAACATGTGTAGACACCTCAAGTGGTTTAACCAATTCCGGTTTTATTTCAAACTGACTAGCAAACAACAAAGTAACATATTATAAGGTGGAACCTGAGTCAATCATTTTTACATCATAGGAAGGGAATGATAATATACCTGTAACAACATCGGGCGATGACTTCAGGTCCAGTCGTCCAACCAACGCATAAATGCGATTCAAAGGGCTGCTCGAGCTAGACACTCCGCCTCTACCTCTACCACGAATCATTAGTGCTTGGAGACCTTGCCCATGGGGGCGTGCTGATGATGATGAACCAACTACAAATCCAGTTGGCTAAGCTATGCTTGTATCTCCTATTCGGACAATCCCTCATAACATGGCCCGGATAACCACAAGTATAACAAACACCTAATCCCCTACGACTCTCCCGGTATGCTACTTACCACATTGAGCACATCATGGCAACGGCGGCCTCATCCAATTTCACTAACCCCTATTCGGACAGCCCGAGGCCTTGAAATTATAAGCAGAACCTAATTATGTGGAACGATCAAATCTCTTACTGCCAAATTAAGGGGGTGCGCAAGCCGATTGCTGGGCTTGATATCTCGGGTACTATTTCCTCTGACCACCTCGAAACTCACAGAAGGACCCTAAGATCTCGATCTTTTATTATCGGCCCAATCATTCTCACGATCATCCCTCTACTTTTGTTGACGCTCCTCTATTCCCTGAGCACATGATTGAATACGAGAAATATCCATGTCTGGGTGAAGTATGACCAGCATAAAATCGTTAAGCAAGTGAGGCTCTAACCCCATCATGAACCGTTGCACCCGATCCTCCATCTTAGATACAATAGTGGGAGGATACCTAGCCAATGAATCAAACTGAAGGCTATACTCTCGAACAATTAGTTACCCTGCCGAAGGGACAAGAACCTATCAACTCTAGCCCGTCTAAGCTCTGGTGGCATATAATGGAGAAGAAAGCTTCTGTAAAATCCTACCATCCTGCTGGAGGGGCATCCTCACTTTTTGACAATTCCCAAGACTCATACCAATTAATTGCAACATCTCAGAGTCAATAGGAAGCTAGCTCAACTGACTCAGATGCTGTGGCCTTCATTACCTGTGACGTCCTTTGCATTCTATCAATCAATACCTTAGGTTCCTCATTCGGATCTGCCCAGTGAATATTTGAGGGTCTAAATTAATTAAGTCATGAACCCTTACACTGATGGACATATCTGCATGACCAATACCTACTTCCTGAAGCCGATCATGTGAGGCTACTAATAAGGTCAATAACTAAATACCATCTCTCATTTCCTAACCCGGTGCATCTGGCTGAGTAGCTGGATGTACATGGGCGGGCATTGAAGCTGGTGCCCCTCAGAGCTCTTCTGGAAATGGTGGGGTATGTGAAGTCTGAGATGGAACCTCACCATGAGACTCTCCCTGAGCCCTGGTACCCCGTGGCGATTGACTAGTAGTCTCACCAGCCACAGACTTCCCTTTTAGGCGGCCGTACTCTTTGGAGGCATTGCAGAAAATATAACATATCGTTAGAAACATAAATTCTTCTATCTCACGATCTGAGATAGAAAGAGAGGATAACATCCTATATGTCTTATAGCATCCTGTCTATAAGTGTGGTGCACAATAGACCTATAAACAATTTTCTACTAAACACGGTCTATTAACAATCCTAGGATAGAACTGCTCTGATATCACTTTCTTAGGATCCAATCCGTTGGCCGCGACGGGTGTTTGACTTATACCTGTCAGAAACCCCTAAGCATGTGTCTAAGATATGAACCTGAATAGCATCTGCTAAATTACGAAAAATAACAGACAAGAAAGAAACCTGCCAACAAGGCATATGTACGTATGCATGTCGAATACAGTGGGCGAGCCGGCAAGGCTGCTATGAACAACTATACATCCAAAACTAAAAGCCAACAAGGCCACATACAACCCAACTAAACAACTATCTACAGACCTTTAACAAAAACATAGCTATACAAAGATGGGACTAAGCCACGTCATAGCCATATAAATATATAAACATATCTTACCATAATCAAAATCAGCTCTAGATCAAGTGGAGCACGCCAACTCTCGCTGATCAGGGATCCTAAGAAGGGGGACTGTCAGCTTGCCTACCTGAACCTGCAGGCATGAAACGCAGACCCCGTGAAATCGGGAATCAGTACAAAAAATCTACTGAATATGTAAGGCATAAAAATTTGTACGAAAAAGACAAAGATGAAACATGAAATAGAGAAGCACATATTTAAATCTGAATAACTTTGTAAAATCTGAAATGTTTATAATATCATGCTATTGAGTATAAATATTGTGTCATGCATAGGTGTGGGTGTACATAATATCATCAAGCCACTGAGGGCATTCCATCATATCGTCTCGACTACTGTGGACAACATCATCAACATATACCAGCTGATCAGGTGGTGGTGCGTATATACCGCCCTAACCTTTTGTCATATCCCAAATACATATATTTACATATATACGCGTATATAATTCCATATGGTTATGGATCAATGCACATGTATAAATGAGTGAAATTCATGAAAGATACATAATAATCTCATATTCCTTCTGGATAAACTTTTTCAACTGCATATTATTCTGAGACCCATGAACTGAAGATAGTACTAATTCACATGGGGAATCAAGAATGTAGACACCCTTAATATTTCTATGAATAGAGTAATTTATGGAAACTGCACATTTACTCATTTTTTCATTATAATTTGACCCATGCCAAAGAAAGAGAGAATGATCTTAACGTATCTTTTCCTAGAATTATTTGAACGAAATTAAGCTTCTGATTCTGCGAAATATGTTGAACAAATTTTGCTTGGATCCCTTGAAATTTTTGAAAGAAATTGTTTCTGCTTCTAACGTCTTTGTGTAGTATGAAAGTTAGCTTCTAATTTCTAAAATGTTTCTTGCTTTAGATCTTGGGACGTTAGTCTCTATTTGTCCAAATGAAAAAACTTAAGTTCTGATCTCTCATGTAGTTGAATTAGGAAAATGCTCAAATGATTCTTGCTTATTAATTCCAATTAATGCTTTGGTAGCCACATGCTCCAACATGACCATGGCTTTGGAATGTGGTTGGTTGCCACATTTTATTAGAGATAATTATTAATTTTTATTCACTTATTAATAACTAGGTAATGTCACCGATAATTAATCAATTACCTGTAAAATTTTAAAAATTACCACAAATTACTTAAAATTTCTCTTATTGTTTTATATACTTTATACATTATACTAATATGGTCATATGGTACATTGTATGACATTAGTTCATAATTATTGGATATTATTGCTCGGCCCGTATTTTATCCCAAATCGACCACTTCCAACGAACTCATTTTATTTAATTCGTGTACCCTTTATACTTCACGATATTTATTTATCGCTTGATACAAATAGCATAAATACGTTAACATTAAAATAATCTCATCCCGAGTCCACGTTGGTTAACTGAAAATAAAATTTTAACGTACAAAAATGCGAGATATAACATGCACGCTGCAAAATGTTTATTTGATTCATGCCATGATTGGCTTATTATAATGCTTGTGCTGGAGTCTGCATACCCACAGAGAACAGATACATATCGAATGCCGGGGGTCGAGTGTGAGTGCTTAGTGATTGTGGGGAATAAATGGCTGCAAGGATGAAGTGATTGTGAGGAATGAATTATTGATACCCTAAGAGTATGCACATGATTTTATCATTATTTCTACATCAGTTCGCATATATAATTGTCATGTAGTTACTGAGATGTGCCATATCCTATTTCAATTGAATTGTACCCGTGAAGCTCATCGCTTCTTTCAGTCTAATCGTTAGTCTTGTTACTTACTTAGTTAGTTGTACTCACGCTATACTGTACATTTTGTGTGCAGATCCAGGTATTTTCAGACACGGTGGGTGCTGATTATTTGAGCAACTTAGCCATTCAGAGATTTTTATGTAGCGGCCCGGCATCCATAGACCTTGATTCTCCTCCCCAATCCCTCAGTCTTTTTGGTATAGTTTCAGTTTTTTTATAGACAATATTTCAGACTTGTATTATATAGATGGTCATGTATTCAGTGCCATCCTAGGTTTGGGGATTTCCATATTGAATTTTGATATTCTATCCAGTTTATGATTGCTTTAATTATTCAAACCAGTTTTAGTTTATTTTTCATTTAAAAGTGTTGGACAATTTTTGAAGTGACGGCTTGCCTAGTACCATGTTAGACGCCATCACGACATGCTATATTTTGGGTCGTGATACATTATCTCATACTTTATTGAGTTGTTGGTAACATAATTGTTTTAAATACAATAATTATTAACATGTTGTATTTTATGTGATTCGTAAGATAGAACTCGTAATCTCACTAGGTGCTTTGCCATTTTTACATGATTATCACATTTTCCTTTAATTGGATTCTCAAATTAAACTCATTACCCTATTTGAGTTTCTACTTTATGTGAAATTTTTATCATGCCTTACTTTAACAAATTCTATATATAATTCATTAACGTAGTTGATAGTTCCTCCGTTCCAATTTATGTGAACCTGTTTTGGCTCGATATGGAGTTTAAGGAAAAATGAAGACTTTTGAAATTTGTGATCTTAAACAAGTCAAAAAAGGGTCCAGAGTATTTGTGTGGTCATAAAAGGTTTTCATTAATGGTATAATTTGAAGCTTAAACTAAACTGTTTCCAAATATAGAAAGAACTCATTCTTTTTGGAGCAGATAAAAAAGAAAATAAGTTCACATAAATTGGAATGGGGGGAGTATTTTTCTTAATTTAACTCATTCGATACTCTCTTTTGTATACTTTATTTTACTTAATTTCTTTTCTATTAAAACTCGCTATCTCATTTGATGCCTTACTTTATTCAAGATTATTATTATGCCTTATTGTATTCAATTAAATCTCTCGAACATTTTATTTGGCATTTGAGAGGGATACAATGTCCATGGTAGCACGTTTGAGTTTACCGTACGAAGGTGATTGATAATGTGGGCACAAGGTGCCATGCGTGTAAGATTCAAAATTATAACTAATGATCCGTGGTTACGGGGTATGGTGCCTCGAGGTAATTCTAGTTGTAAGTCATGTGTTGGGAACGATTTAATTAATTGGATTTTCATCTGTTTTCCTAATTTGAGTTCATTCATATTTCATGTGTGTTCTGATCATGTTGCTACTTTATTACATGTTTACTTCTTGTTTCCAATTGTTTTTCTATTATTTCTTTGTTGGCTTTATATTCTAATCTTTACGATGTTAGCCTTACATTAACGTTCATTTCATTAGTAGCTTTATGTTAATATCTTGCACAAGTTTTATGTCCAGTGAGTGTCACGACTTATCTCGTGACTACTCCACCAAGGTTAGTCTTGATATTTACTGGGTACCGCTATAGTGTACTAATATTATGCTTCTGTATATTTTTGCGCATATCGAGGTACTTCTAATCGTGTTGGTTATTGAGTGTTTTGTCTGCGTGGTTGGATACTTCAAGATATACCTTCTTGATGTTCGCAAGCCTTTGAGTCACCTTCAGATATTATCTTTACTGCTGTTTATCTTTATTTCAGAACAATATTGTATTTTGAAATACCGGTTTTGGGAATTGTATAATATTTTTTTCCAGTTTTAGTTATGTTATCCCATTTATCAATTTAAGTTTCATATAGTTAAGATGGTTATCTCTATTAGATCTCCTCATGTTCTTGGCTTACCTAGTCTTAGAGACTAGGTGCCATCACAATTTCTAAGGTGGGATTTTGGGTCGTGACAAGTTGGTATTAGAGATCTAGTTCATAGGTTTTATGAGTCATAAACAAGTTTAGTAGAGTCATGTGGATCGGTACAAAGGCGTCTATACTTATCTTCGAGAGGTTACTGAACTATTAGTAAACTCCACTTCTTTCTTTTTCGTGCGTTTTTGATTTAGCTTGAAGTACATATCTTACAGTCCCTTGTATCCACTCGTATACCATATTGAACACTCAATATTGGCCATGTACTGACAGTTTGTAATGCTGTGGATGGGATACGATAGGGGGCATGGATGCTCGAACATTGTATCAACATGTTATCCCGATTGAGTACGTGGATGCATAGATGGATCTTTCAGTTGTTCACGTGTAGGGTACATCTGATTCTAGTATCTGATTAGTGCTGTACTAGCTTAGGAAGGTTGGTATTGTGGATCATCGGATGATAGGTCCTATGGCTTCGTTCCAAGTGTTGGAGTATAATATCTTCGATCAGATTACATGGTCATATGTCATATATATTTGGTCTGAGATATATATGTGGTATTGAAAGGTTTCCCGTAATTGTATATGGCAGAAATCTAAGACTTACTTGGAATAGTGTTGAGAATTGCGATATTTCTTTATCATTATTAATTCTACATTTCAGTATCAAAGAGGTAATAGAAACAACTTCGGATTCACAGATGGTCACTTCACAGTCGGTATCTCGGTTGCGGCATTATTGGGTTCTTTAGAGGAAACACAACGATTTATGGCTTTCGCATGATATGGTTTGTGCTTGGATCTCTTGCGGTGTGCTTTGGTTTAGGATCTTAGTGTACCGGCAAGGAGATGTTTTAACTTGAAGGCAATCCGAGAAGGAATTGAAAACATAAGCCATCTTGGTGATGTTGGGTCATGATAGTAATAAAGGTAATTGGTTCTCTTGGTGCGGTGATGCATTATTGGTGTTTTGTGGCAATACCCTTGGGTTGGATGGCTTACCTGACTTTTTTGAGTTTGGTAAATTCAGTTCTAATGGCTTGGTTATGTCACGATCAAAACCGATAGGCCGCGATGCGCACCCGGTGCCTTACCCAATCGAGTACCAATGTGACATATTTTTCTTATCATACCATTATGCGTAAATGGGCCAGAAGGGCTGTTATGAAATATCCAGAACAAAACATAAGGGAATACTAGACATAGGACGACTCAACATGATACAAAAGTTTATACATATGACATACGGGCTTATAAGGCTGACATGATAATTTGTACACTCAAAAAAATAGGCTGACAGGGCCATACAGGTATCCATATACATGACATATATCTACAAGCCTCTAAGAGTACATAAAAGTCATAAAGGTGGAAGCAGGGACCCGCCATACCAATAAATACATGTCCAAATCATACTGATCGAATAGGCAACTGCAGAGCAAGAGGAGCGCACCAGCACCTTCCGCTGAGCTGATAGCCCACTAGGAGGACTCTTAGCCTCTCTATCAGGATATGCGGGCATTTAACGCAGTGTCCCAAAGCAAACGGATGTAAGTACATATAAAATACCGAGTATGTAAGGAATGAAAAGTAGCATATAAAAGAATTGAATGAAACATGGAGTAAAGTATTCAGCCTGTAAGTCTGAATAGTTTTGTGAATCATGAAACATTTATAATGTCACGCATGTGTAAACAAATGTAATATCATGCATAGGTATATACATACATAACATCATGAAGCCTCCGAGGGCACTCCATCATATCATTCAGCCTCCGTGGACACAATTATTAACGTATACCAACTGATCAGGTTGTGGTGTGTATATAACGCCATAACCTTTTTTCATATCCCATATACATATACTATACACATATATAATGCGGTATGGTAATGGATCAATATACATGTATAAATAATTGCGATGCATAATGAAGTAAGTCAATAATATCTATCGGAATTCCATGAGACGTATGAACAAGCGATATGATAGTAGGACATATGAGGAATCAAGAACATAGGCAACCGTAGTACTTCTAAGAGTAGAATCATTTACGAAAATTGCACGTTTACTTGTTTTGTTTGTATCATATGAATCATGCCATAAAAGAAAGAAGGTATAAACTTAACATACCTTAACTCGGTTGAGTCCTTAATAGCTTCCAAAAAATTATTCAAACAACTCAACTCAATCTACCATAACATAAGTAGATTAAAAATCAATGCTGAGTAAAGGCTAAGTCTGCAACTTAAACTAGTAGCTCGTTTATGTAATTTTGGGATTTATTTCCCCTATAACAAGGGCCTCCTTAAATATCATATACAATCAACAACAACTAGATAAATTCAGCAAAATATAAATATCAATAACAATACACCATATAGCAACAACAAGTCACAACTACATCACGACGAGTGGCAAGCTCCGATTGGATTTCGTATGCCCCATATCACCCCATATAGACTTATTAATTAAACTTAAAAGTATCACTAACATGATAACTAAGTCATTCACCAATGATTCCAGCCATATACCATATATTTATAACAACAAAAACAATCCACGACTCCATTTATCCTTAGCTAGCAAGTTTATTCACTAGTTCATATCTAGTCCATCCATTTAACTTATTCAACATCAAGATAACCTTAAGCATATGCAAGAATACAATATACATACCTAATACAGTAACTTCAAGTTGAAATACAAGTTATATTTAGCTTACAACATCCCTCAATACAACACCTTAGAAGCGATTTAAGCTGATCCAAGTATTATCTTGCAGTTTTTCATCCTAACAACTTAACCAACATACAAGAAAGCTTAATCAAAATAAGTAGGATATTATAACAACCTTAGCAAGTAGCAACAACTTTAGAATTTCAGGTAAACACATCCCATACCAATCCTCAATGACAACACAACCTCAAAGAGTGTTGTTCTTCACTAAAACTAACTTTTGATGTTCAAATATGGTGCAATCAATTTGGAATCACTTCAAACCTTTGTGGTATCTGTTTAGGAGGTTTAGGGGAATTTGAAGACAATTTTTAGATGAAAATGAGCAAAACATAGGCTTCCAAATCGTTTAAAAAGTGAAGTAGGTCGACCATCGCCTAAGTGGGTCCCATTGGGAGCTTCTTGCATAGTCTCCCAAAAATACAAATATATCTCTACTACGATATCGTATCGGCAAACATTTTAATAATTTTGGAAACTAAACTCATAGATCTTAAATTTGGTAGGTAGACATCCAATAATTCCAGCATATTGGGAGAAAAGCTTAGCTACATTTGACCTAATTTTCAGCACATTATAATTGTAACATGTGATGACCATTGCAAACTTTTGTTCCACAAGTTGTTTGACTTCAAACATAGAACACGACTATCATACAACTAAAATAGCTTATAGTATAACCTCCTTATCATGTTAAGAACCCTTCTCTAATCCCAAAGCACGTGTTATAATATTCCAAACTTTGTCGACTTTTGATGAAACTTATTTTCTTTAATTAGTTTAGATGCTAAGCTTTCAAATCCTCTAAGTACTTGTTATTCATGATCTTAAATATTTGTAACCTCCGAGGTAACATGTTTAACTTTTTTATGTACTTTTAAATACGATCTCATTTCTGAACATACATCAATTGACTTACGAATACTCTCATATATGAAATTATGGGGTGAACCGGGTAATGTGAGGATGGGTTTTGAAGAGTTCTTCTTAGCTTCGACTACTAACTGAGTCGGATGTCTGCTACTAGCATAAGGAATGTGTTGCTTGTTATGAATTTTCTTCTATATGGGTCCATAATTTATAGATAACAGAGACGATTTCAGATGTTTAGCAAAAAATGATGGAAATATTTTGTACTATCTAAGAAGGGTACACTTCGGAAGGCGAACTGTGTTTCAAATTACAGATGCTTGATCGGTATTATGGTAAATGCTTAGTTGATCTACCGCAGATGTTCAGATTTTGCTATGTGGGACAAAGGAATTATGGAAGCATTTCTTGTGGACTGGTCGTGTATGATAAATGGGTTAGTAATTTGAGTAGTGTAGTAGGGATCAGATATAGAGATTATGGTATTCTAAGGATCTGAAGACTAAGAATATTCTCAAAGGCAGCTTAATCCGTGGTTGTGGATGGTGAAGGTATGATAAGAGGTTGGCGATTTATGGTATGCGCTATAGATATGTTATTGTGGAATTTCCGGAGGTTATCTACCTATTTTAGTAGGATCAAAATTGATTTGGAGGCCTTTGGTAGGCCTAATGAGAATGTGTATTCTACATCGGGTCGAATTTGATTACCCAACACAACTAATGTTATTTGTGGTATCATCAATTAGAGTTGATGTTATTCGTGACCTAATGTGTTTCATATGTTACTCTCCTATGCTACAGTGACTTGTGAGACTATTGGCTATATGCACACATAATGCGGGTACTGTTTGGGCTTTGTGTGGAATTCGAGCAAAATAGCTCCTAGGGTCTTGATTGGTTAATTGCGCCTTGGTTATGATCTCCATGGTTATGGTCATGCATCTTGCATGTTTGATGAATATTATGGATATGGTTATTGATTGTGTGACTTATGCCTCGAGGTATTCCATGTTGATAGTATTTAGATTAGGGTTATGTTGGGATATGATCCTTTATTCTCATATTGTGTATTTTCTTTCTCCATTGTGAGATGTGTTCATATCATTTTGCTTTGTGGTGATATCTGTTGATCCACAGATGCTTCTCTCATTTGATTCTCTTTCCACTATTTGGGTACATTTGAGTTGTTTTTGTGTGTACGAATTGCATGGTATGTGTCTCTAAATATGATTGGTATGCCATGTTGGTAGAGTAGTTTGTATTGGATATGGTGCAGTTATTTGAAATAGAATGAGTGTTATTGGACTTGATTAAGGTATGTTCGAATGATAATGTTACTAGCGACTTAGATTTTTTGCTGTGGTTCTTGTCAGGCAAACAATCTCCATGACCTACTGATCTGATGAGTGGTTATGAGTTTATGCATGCTTTCTCCATCATTAGAAGTGTACAAGGTTTATAATAAGGTTTTATTTGATATGAGATTTGTTAGCGGTATTGAGAAGCTATTGTTGTCGGATGCTACTGCTATGAGTATCTTAGTTATGTTGTCTATCATGTGATTACATTGTGGGTTATGGGAATTTGTCTTGTTCAGACTTATACAATGTGTAGATGTGAGAATCAGGTCTTGTAATGGATTCTGGATGTTGGAAATTTGACTCTAAGGTTATAGGCTAAGGTTGAAGTAAAGATCATCAGCTAGGATGTTTTTCCAAAATCATATAGATTGGGGTGGCATGGGATCACCCACGAGTATGTGCACAAAGAGGTTATATGGTGATTTGATGGCTTTGGAATGACTCTTGGCACGTTCGAGCACGAACACATGTTCAAGTGGGGGATGATATAATATCCCGATTGGTCGTTTTGAGCTTTAGCATTCCATTTAGTAATTTGAGACTTGGAGTAGCTTCATATTATGTATTATGACTTACATGTATGATTGGTTTCGATTTTCGAGCGGTTCAGGATTGATTTGGAAGAATGATTTTCGTTTTAGAAACTTTAAATTAGAAGAGTTAACCAAGATTTGACTTTTGGGTAAACGGGCTCACAATCGTATTTTGATTTTTTTGATATTTTTGTATTATCATTTTATAGTTGTACATATGTTCGGATTTGATTTTGAAGGTTTCTAGAAATAGTCGACACTATTTGTCGAAAGTTGACAATTTGAAGAATTTAAGAGTTCATAGTTCGACCAAGAGTTGACTTTAATGTTGTTGAACTCCAATTGGTGTTTTGAGAATTTTCTATATAATTTAACTGAAATTTTGTGCAATGTTTGACAGTAATCCAAAGTGTTTAAGTGTGCTTTGGACACTCTTTTGAAGAATGAAGATTTGCTATCTTAAGAGAAATTTCATAGGTTAGATCCTTGATTCTTTATTATGATGTTACAATAGGTATTTTGATGCTTTGGATAAGTTTGCATGATGTGTTTGTACTAGTTGGTATGATTAGATGTGGTCCGGAGAGGCTCGGGTGTGTTTCAGATCATTGGCTGAAAATCTGATTATGTTAAAGATGATTGACCATGGCGGATATCGGGTCAAGATGACCTATGTTTGGTGTTTTGAGTGTAGAAGCATATTAATAGCGTGTTTTACAATTGAAATGCCTATATGATTTGTGTCCGAGAGGTTCCGAATGAGTTTTAGGGGCTAAAACGACGATTTTCATAATGTTGGTTTTTTTTTTCTTTTCTGGTGTAAGTAATTACCCAATTTATATCCCCTGAAAATTTCAAATTACTTTTAAAACTTCAAAAACATCACATCTCCCTTATTTAAATGCCAAATTGGGTGATTTAAGAGGATATCTTGGACGCAACCTCGCAAGGTTGATGTTGGGCTTATTAAATAAGAGTTTTGGAATAATCCAGGACCTAATTCAGGCTGGAGCAGTTGCTGTATTTTTTTCCTTGTTTCAGAATTTAGTTAGTTTTTCTCACAAGGTTTAGGAACTTGGTTTTAGGCGATTTAGAAGATTTTAGAATTTTTAGGTTTGAATTCGATACATAATAGGTGTTTTGATGTTGTTTTGTGAATTCCGAAGGATGGAAAAAATTTGAATGAGGTCATAGGATATGTTGGTGTGTTTGATTAAGGTCGCAGGGGGCCTTGAGTGACTTTCAGGTGGTTAATAGGACCATTGTTTGATGTTTGAAGTTGCAAAAAACTGCTGTGGACCCTTGTAGTCGTGAAGGGTTAGGATGTGGAGCAATAGGTTTGGCCTTCGTGTTCATGAGGGAGGTCCCGCGTTCGCAAAGGGCTAGGGTCTTGAACTACGTATTCACGAGAAGGGAGTCCCATTCGCGATGGGCCGGGAAGCTGAGCCTTCCTGTTCGCAAAAAAAGAAAAAATGGTCAACGTCGATTTGTGATTCGCGAACGCGAGGCTTTGACCACGTTCGCGATTAAGGAGTTGCTGGGAAAATTTTAAAATCCAAAATCGAGGGTTTAAGCTATAATTCATATTTTATACTTGGGAGCTCGGGAGATTGCAATTTTTGAAGAGATTTTCACCTGGGCGATTTGGGGTAAGTAATTCCTACTCGGTTTAGACTAATTTTCATGAATTTACACTTAAATCCATCCTTTAATTTTGAAGTTTTTGTTGAAATTGGGGGAATAGTTCTTAGACAAAGAAGTTGAGTTTTGATTGGGGATTTAATTTGGATTGGGATAATTTTGAATTGTTAGACATGTGTGAGTGTGAGGATTCTAAGAATATAAATTTTACCCGATTCTGAGACGCGGTCCATGTGCGAGTGTGAGGATTCTAAGAATAGAAAATTTACCCAATTATTAGATACGGCCCGTGGCATTTTGGTCAGTTTACCTAATTTCGTATATTAGCTTAGAATTTGATTGTAAAATCAGTTACTTCAAGGTAAGTGGATTATCTAACCTTGTGTGGGGGACCTTCCCTTTATGATTGGTATATTTGGTAATTGAAATGCCTTGTACTTGAGGGGACAAGTGCGTACTTGTGCAAATCATTGGAAATCCGATTTTCATTATGGATTTACTAGTATGTTTCCTTTCTAGTTTTTATTGCTTGTACTATTAAGCTTGTTGTTAGCTAAGGAAAGCATGTCTAAGTGATTTAATTGTTTTATTTGTTCAACCCGCTTTACCTGAATTCTATGCAGCATACTAAGTTAGAAATACTTGTTGCCTTAATATGAAATTTCCATTTTCGAATATTTTCCTGCTATTGTTTTGTATTTACATTTGGACTGCAGATATGAGATTCCGGTACGTTTATTTTGGGACTACAGAAGTGGGATTTTGGTAGATCCCCCTGTACAGTTATACGGAACTACGGGAATGCACCCGGTAGATTCTCCCTGTACTAGGTATTTACAATTGGGACTACAGAACGAGATTTCGGTAGATCCCCCCGCACTGTGAGTTGTACTCTGCGACGAGATTCCAGGGGATATGTATATTTGGGACTACATGATGGTACCTTGAGAGATCCCCCATTTTTTCTAGGTGCTGGACCTTATTTCTTTTCTGTGTTTACTTTGTCTCTGTAATAGTTGTTGTTGCCCCTTTTATATTTCGTGTTATTTTTGTTGTTGCACTTATTTATAATGTTTTGTTCTATATCGTTGAAATTTATATTTTATTTAATCTTATTAGTGCCCTGACCATCCTCGTCACTACCCCACCGAGGTTAGGATTAGCACTTACTGAGCACCCCTATGGTGTACTCATGCCCTTTTTGTGCATGTTTTTTTATGTGCAGATCTAGGTATGTCAACTCAGTCCTACCACTTGTGAGGTGAGGCGACTCCTTAGAGAATTCGAGGTATATCTGCCGCGTCCACACACCGAAGAGTCCCTTTCTATTATAGCTTTTAAACATTTTCCCTTATGTATTTCTTTTCCTTGTTAGACATTTTTGTGTTAGACATTATTAGATATGTAAAGGCTTGTGGTTCCGTGAGTTTCTGGATTTTGGGATAGTGTACTTGATTCTTAGAATGTTGTGTTGTATATGCCGAAAGGCATTTTAACTACTGTTTTCATTCGGTTATTTTGGCTTTTGAATATTTCTTCCACAAGTTTCGTTTATGTTTTGCATTTATTAGGCTTACCTAGTCGTAAAGACTAGGTGCCATCATGATAGTTCACGGAGGGCGAATTGAGGTCGTAATATAGTTAGATTTTGGGGGTTGACATACGTCAAATAAATGTAGGGACCTCCGAATTTAATTGCAGGTATTCACCCAAGTCTAAAATTACCATCCGGATCTAATGGAACCATCAAAAGCCCGATCAAAGATCAAATACGCAAAAAGTCAAACTTGATAAACTCTTCCAACTTAAAGCTTCTAAAATAAAAATTATTCATCCAAAACATCCCAAATCACACAAAAATCAAAGCCAATGATGTTCACAAGTCATAATACACTATAAAGCTATCCATGGCCTCAGACCACAGAATGAAGTGCAACTACTCAAAACGACTGATTAGGTCGTTACATTGTCCCCCACTTAAATATATGTTCGTCCCCGAACGTTCCAAGGGTCATTCCAATGCCATAAAATAATCATACAAGCTCCTCGTGCACATACCTGTGGGTGATCCCACGTCACCCTAATGCATATACGCCTTACAACTCAACCTAGTTGAAGATCCTTAATTTAACCTTAGCCCAAAATCTTGGAGTAAACTTCCAAGTATTTGGACTCCATTACATGACCCGATTCTAATATCTAAACACGGTACCAGTCCGGACACGCTAAATCAAGCGATAGTCATAACCCAAAATTTAATCACATGATATACCACATACTTGGATAATCATAGTAGTATGTTCCGAGCATAATAGTTGCTGAATGATAGGCCGGTTCTGGTAACAAATATCAGATAAAATAAAACCTTATTATAAATCCTCAAGCAATACAAATAATGTATGAAACACGCATAAATTCATAACCACTCATCATATCAACAAATCGTGGAGATCTCCCACCTGACAAGAACCATAACAAAAAATCTAAGCAGGGTAGTGATATTATCCTTCAAATATACCTTAATCAAGTTCGACTACACTCATTCCAAATCAAATAACCTCATCCCATCCAGTACAAGCTATTCTACCAATATGGCACACCGATCCTATTTAGAGCCACATACCATACAATTCTTGCACAAAACAAGCAACAACTAGGATGTACCCAAATGATGAAAATAGAATCACACATGAGAATTGTCCCTCAGCTCAATAGCAACCAGTACGAAGCGCAATGCTATGAAGCCTTCTCACAAGGAGGAACAAAACACATGAAATGAGCAAAAAGGATCATATCCAAGTAAAACACATCTATGATGGGTGATATGAATAAACCATCGGTTCACATGGAATACCTCAAGGCATGAGTATCACATTTAATAACCATACGCTTAATATTCAATAAACACACTATAATGATCTGATCAATCGTTTTGAGAATTAACATACTGTTCTATGGGTTAAGGTCTTGAGTAGCTTCATATTATGTATTATGACTTTCGGTGTACTAGAGTTCGAGTTTGGAATGATTAGGGATTGATTTGGTAGAATGATTCTTGTTTTAGAAGCTTAAGTTGTAAGAGTTGACAAGAGTTTTGCTTTTGTATAGACGACTTTGGAATGGTGTTTTTATGATTTAAATATCTTTGTATGGTGATTTTGGACTCAAGTTTATGTACGGATTTGGGTTTGGAGGTTATAGGTTAATTTGATGAATTTTGGCAAAAGTTGGAAAGATAAAGGTTTGGAAGTTTGACTGGTTTGACTGGGAGTTGCCTTTGTTGATATCTGATTTTGATTGAGATTCTGGGAGTCGATATAGCTATGTTCTGTCATTTGGGACTTGCATACAAAATTTGAGGTTATTTTGGGTTGATTTGATATGGTTCGGTGCGAGTTATAGAAGTTAAAAGTTTATTTAGCTTAAATTGAGGAGCGATTCGTATTTCTGATGTTGTTTGTCATGAATTGAGGCCTAGTAGGTCTATAATATGTTATTGAACTTGTTGGTATGTTCGAGAGGGGTCCTAGAGGCCTAGGGTGTGTTTCAGATAGGTTACATGCCATTTCTTTTTACTTTAGAGTTGCTTGTTTCTGATGTTTCGCAGTTCATTGCGTTCTGTTAGGATGAACATGAACGAGATCATGAAGTGTATCTATGGTAGCAGAGGTTTTACTCATCACGTTCCCAAGTTGGTCGCCGCGTTCGTAAAGCATGGGGGAATATGGTCATCGCATTTCTTATGTCGCGATCGTGTAAAGATAGAGCCGGAGGGGCACCGGGGATTGTGCCGCATCCTGGTGAACACAGCCACGTTCGTGTTGGGTAGTTCAGCTAATGGGCCTCATTGGAGGGGATTTTTATGCTTTGGATTGGGGTAAGTCTTGACCGGATTTGATTATATTTCATGATTTCATATTTATTTTATCATTAAATTAGTGTTTTGAGTTGAAAAAAATCAGGATTTTTGTAAAAACTTTCTAAAATGTAAAATGATGATTTGAAGGTCTATTTTATGTCAAAAGTAGATAATTTTTATATTGTTGGACTCGTATAGGAATGGATGTTTGAATTTTGTAAGTTTTGTCGGGTTACAAGGTATGAGATCGGGGTTGACTTTTTAGTTTTCATTAAAGATCGAAGATTTATTATACGAAATTATTTCCTATGGCTTTTATTTATGATATTAACTTAATTTGGTTAGATTCGAGCTGGACGGAGGTAGTTTCACACTAGAAGGTCATTTTAAAGTATTGATTTAGCTTCCTTGAGGTAAGTATCTTTCCTAACACTATGTGGGGGAACTACCCCTTACGATGTGGGTTGATTGTATTATTTGAATTATGTGAAAGACGTGTATACTAGATGACGATTGCGTACTTGGGCTTATATACGGAAATTGACCGATATTGACATTTAGGCTTCCTTCATGTATTTATTTGAAATTATTAGCACATGTTATATCTTTTATTTGTCATGTTTACTTCATGTGCCTTATTTAATGTTTTTAGCACATGTCATATCCTTTACTTGTAAAATTTACTCTTATATGCTTTATTTGAAGTTGTTAGCTCTTTTATTGTAATGTGACCTCTTTTATTCTGAAGTTATTCTTAATTAAAATTGTTGTTCCATGATATTCTTTTGTTGTTGGGTTATTGGTTATTCTCATGCATTTAGACATAGTTGGTAGTTCATGCCATCTCTTTCATTGTTAGCTAATGTCATATACTAGAATTCGAATTTTTCCATTTCATAGAAAACCTTTATTATTGAGTATATTCTAAGAAATTAATTGACGTAAAAGTTATTGAAAGTTATTAACCTGTTTTAGTTGGAGTTGTTTTTAATGGGGTATTGTTCATTTGTTGAGTTATTTTCCCCGTTCATTTTGTTGCTATTTAGATTTTGTACGCATCGTGTTTGAGCCATGGGCTATGTATTGTGGTGATATTATTACAGCTATTGCTAAGATGTTGTGGCCTATGGGTACTTGTGATACGAGTTAATATATCGCGTTGTTGTGATTTTAGCACTTGTGGTTTGTTGTGTGAGCTGATTGTTGTTGTGCAGAACATAAGGATGGCATCTTACTATTGTTATCAGTAGCGTAAAGGTGGCATCTCATTATTGATGATTGTGTGAGGGGATACAAATGGCTAATGATATTTCCAGGACAAAGGCATAATGGTGGCTATCATAGTGATACGGATGTCTATTATATTAAATGTCTGGGTGGAGTGATAAGGGTGGCTATTGTGATTTTATTAATATAGGGAGACAACCGTGACTATGTTCGGATGATATGTGATGGCCGGTGGACATTATTTTGATGATATTCGTATGATGGTGTGATTTTCCTAATGTATGTCATGCACTTTACAGGACTTGTTATGATGCTTTCAATGAGCTACTCGATATCTTTGATATAGGTTTTGACTTGGACTGTATGAGTGCACTCGCACAAGCATACACTGTATCATGCCACTTATACCAGTTCAGGAGTATGAGACTTGATAATCATTGATCATGCCCATGTGTTATTATATTACCTGCTTCCATTATGATAGTGACCTGTGATCATGCTAGTTGGATTGTGATAGTGAGCCTGTGACCATGCGGAACAGATTTTTGGTATTGATCTTGTGACCACACTGGGTGAATTGTGATTCTGAGCTTGTAATCATGCCAGAGAGATTGAGATATTGACACGTGAGTTGTCCATGCGGCTGTGATCAATAATGTGGGTACAAGGTGTCATGATTATATAATTTGTGGTTTGAGACTCATGACTTGAGTTTATGACATGAGGTATCTCGGTGTAATTCTATTGTGAAACTTGTGTTAGAACAATTTCAGTATTTGATTGTCATTGTTTTCCTTAAGTGGATGCACGGGTACTTAACGACGTTCAGATTACTTTACAGTTATATCACATGTTTATTCCTTGTTGTCATTTTGTTGATACCCAATTTTTTCATACATATTATTGTACCGAAAGTACTTTCAAAATAGCTTATGAAAGCATATGTAAGCATCCACAAAAGGTTTGGTATTTTTTCTATAATGTTTAAGCATTTTAAAACCAATTTATAACTTTTTTTGTACTAGAAAATGCAATATTTAGTATCAAATCTTATTATTTTAATAAATAAGTTATTTTATTCTCTAATTTACGTAAAACAATAATTGTATGTATATTTTACATGACGTTTTTATAGCCATTAGGTATTTTTAAATTAAAATCGCATTAAATTGCAGTTTTAACTTATTTATTAATTTAATGAGTATTTCAAGTGAATAATCGCTCCTGATATTTTTAATTAACCCCCAAATATATTTTTATTATCCTAGTATTTTGATTGGATTTTTATGATCATTTGTTATTTTTATAAATATAAATTAAGGAAAATTTGGGCATTTAATTTGTAGCCTTTTTAGCATTCAATTTTGGCCACATTCTAACTCAAATCCACCCCCAAATCACGACCCAATAACCCGACCCAAACCTATTTGGACTAACCTGCCCTGACCCCGTTTAAAATCGTGGCCGTTGACCATTTTGATCAACGGTCCACGATTGATCTTACCTTAATTAACCATATGACCCCTTTACCCTAAAATCATTTCTCTCAATTTGCCGCCCTTGCATCCTCTTTCACTCTCATACACTCCCTAATCCTTCATCTCCTTATAACCTTCTGGCTCTCTCATGGCCTTCATCGCCATACCAGCTCACTCCTCCCTCACTCCTCTCGATTCCCAGCAACCATGGCATCTCTATATCATGGTTTTCTCTCAAGCTTGAAGCCTAGAAGCTTCCACCATGGAAGACGGTCATTGATGCTCTATTTGGGGCCTGTTTCCGGTGTTTCTCCTGTGATCTTTGAACGATGATGCCTTCTATGGCATTGTATACGAGTTTCACAGCCAGGTTCTTCGTTTCCCTAATATGTTTGAAAACCCTAATTTTCTCTTTAATCTCTACTCTTATAAATGACTTTTAGTTTGATTTTCTTGTTTTCCACTCTACTTCTACTTAGTTTCTCCGGGTATTTCAAATTATTCGATTCTTCCAGACTAGGGTTTCTAACCTTTTCTTCAAAACTGTTTCTTCTATTGTTTGTGAGTTCTATGTAGTCGTTTGGGTTGTTTATTTTACTTGTTTGTTTGTTTCTTTGACAACTTGGGTTTCACACTGTACTTTCTATTTCTAGGGTTTCATAATCCCCTTTCTAAAATACTTTACTTTTCTGGTGTGTAGCACTAATCCATGGCTTTCAGTACTACCTCTGAACTTTTTGTCGAAATCTGATAAAAAACCCTAACCCTATATGTTTGTATCTGTGTTTGCCTATTTGCATGTTCTTCTATGAGCTCTGTGCCTTTTACTTTGATTTTTGGTGCCAATGTTTCATTCCCATACCATGCTGTTGTTCTTCTTTTGAGAATTTTGGTTGTTTATATGGTAACTGTATACTGACTCTTGCAATCTCTGTAAGGCTGTGATTACTAGCCTTAAATTGTGATTTGTGTATCTTTCTTACAGTCATGGTATTTCGAATTTCCTTTATAAATTAGTGGGATACATTCCCCAATTAGCTAACTGATTTCCCAAGTTTTCTATTTCGAAATTATTTCAAAGAATTAAAGTGATATCTTTCCTTATCTGTGTGCACAAATATGCTGATTTACTTGCTTGACATATTGCCCAACCTAAGTATCTTGCACCTAGTCTGCAATATATACCTTATACTATTCTTTGCTTCCTTATGTGGCCAGGCCATACTTTGTAATTTCTTTCCCCTTTTTACTGGATTTTTTATTACCGTTTGCCTATGACTCCTTAATTAAAGGGGAGTTCCTATGCTTGTTTAATTATGATTGATATCAGTTCCTTAAAAATGAACCGATACCTTATTTGTTTACTCGTTTTAATACTATAAATACTCCTCACTTTTCTCTTTTGAAAACAGAACGCACACTGCTCATAATCAAAACTCTCTGAACTCTCTTTTTCTCTGCTATTGCTATACTCTCTTATTCCTTTCTTTGAACACTCAATCGGCTAACATCCAAGATTGAGTAACTTGATAGGTTACTTTGGACTGTAGGGTTCTATTTGGGTCTGTTACTGCTGTTGTTCTCACATTACTGTTGATGTTCTCACATTACTGCTGCTATTCTTATATTGTTGCTACTGTTTTTCCTGCTGCTTATACTCCCAGATTGGTGCCCTCATCCGTTGCACACTTTGATCTCCCTTTGTGCACTATTACATTGCTATTATATCCTATTTTTTGCAACTGCTATGTCACCTATTTGAAATACAGTCTCTAAAACAACATGTTCCTATGAATTTTGCAATTCATAATATTTCTTATGTGCTTTTGTCTGTGGTTTTGTTTCTATATTTGTCATTAGCATGTTATTTACTGGCCTATTAATTCAACTTAGCATGAATTTCCACTATTCCTCTCTCCCATCTCAATGCATGTTCTTTCTCCATGTGTACTACTTCTTGGCTACTTAACAGTTTTGAAACCTTTCCATGAGGTTGACTATATTTTGGGGTTTAGTACAGTAAGAGCTAGACCTTTGTTTTAAGTAGATTTGAATACTTCTGCCCAGCATGTTGTCTGTTCACTTCACTTATCTGCACTTTACTTATTCACTCCCTTATCCCCTACCTGTCTCAATGAATGTCTTCTTTGATCATTGCTTCCATGCATCCATGTCTACTTGGCTGCTTGTTTAACCTAAAATCTCTATTTGAAGCTAAGTAAAAATAGAACTTAATACAAATAAGAAATATGACCTTTGGCTTGCAATCATATCTAATTACTTCCTCCAACCTGATGTCTGTATGTCTGCAATTCAATTTACTTATGAGTGTGTGTCCCCTTTCCCTATTTGTCTGATGCCCTACTGCTCTAAACTGGTCAGTCTGAAATAATTTTAAAAGAACCTTTTCAACTCTTTCAACTGTTTCTTCAAACTGCCTCAACCTTTCAATTTTCCCAAATGTTTCTTTTAAATTGTCTCTCCACTGTTTTTAACTTCCTTAATTACAATCTTACTCTTAGAGCTTTAGGGTCTGCCCCTTGGCGTAAGCACTGCCAAGGGAGCCTTGAGCACCGTTGGAACTTTGATGCACAAGGCTGGCATTTCCAATGTTTGCATTTGTCTCGGGGTCTTCGGGGCGATTTCAGATGGTTGACTAATCAAAAGTTAAAGTTGAGTGATTGTTGAAGGTGAACTCTGGTTTTGTAATTGCACCTACAGAGCTTTGTTTGCAGATGTGAGATGAGGAGAGTAGATTTGGCAAGGCTTAGAATAGACTGTGGTCGCAGGAGCGGAGTGATGAGAGAATAATTGGACATTTGTAATGGTGCGATGGGTAGTTCTGCAGCTGCGGTTGTGCAGATGTGGGGGAGAAAATCGCTGAAGTGGAGGCCCAGCTCCACTGATTCACCACAGAAGCAGTGTTTTTGTCACTAATACGACACCATAAATGCGGTTTAGTGTCCGTAGAAGTGGAAGTGCTGGATGGAAATTTATATAGGGGTTCGCAATTTTGGCTTCATTTGAAGCAATTTGAGCTCGGGTTTAGCAATATTTGAGAGGACTTTCGAGGGAATTCTTGAGGTATGTCCCTTGCGCTCCTTTTTGATCAATAATCTTGTTTCCCCATTGATTTTGCTACCTAATTGTGTGCATTTAAGGTGTAAATCGGGGGTGTGAGCTTAGGGATTTTGAGAGTTTGATTTGGGGATTTAGGTTTACGATTAAATGTCGAATTTTGATAAATTTGGTATGGTTAGACTCGTGGTTGAATGGGCTTTTGGGGTTTTTCTACTTTTGTCAGATTTCGAGACATGGACCCGGGGTCGACTTTGATTCAATTTTTGATTTTTGATAAATAACTTCGTATTATCTTTTGGAATTGATTCCTTTAGACCATGTGGGTTGTACCATATCGTTTCTGATTAGATTTAGGCCATTTGGGGGTCGATTTGAGAGGAAAATATGTGTTGGAGTAAAGATTTACTTGGTTTGAGGTAAGTAACAGTTGTAAATATGGTTCTGAGGGTATAAACCCTGTATTATGTGTTCTGAGACTGGCTTGGAGGTGACGCACATGCTAGGTGATGGGTGTCTGGGCATGCACCCTTGAGAATTGCGACTTGCTCCATTCTATGGAACCGTAAAGTTTAATAACGTGTAATTAGCTATATGCTCCATGTGTTATAGAAATTTTACGATAAATCAGGTTAGAAATTTTGTTTAGGCTATGTGTTGGTACCGTAAGTACACACAAAGGTCGTGCACTTGTTGACTTATTTGCTAATTGTTGTCTTGTACTCGGTCACAATTTTACTTGTGTATATTATCTTCGTATCTTATGTTGCTTGTTTGATACATTACATCATTTTTGTTTGGGCCAATGTTCATGATTTCTGAGTGCTCGTGAGACTAGAGAGGTTAGTAACTGAGTTAGGGCCTTAGTGCCCAGCTATGAGTGATATATGTATATATATGGATCAGGTTGCACGCCGTAACGATCCTTATGGCTGTATATATGTGGATTGGGTTGCACGTCACAATGAGCATAAATATATATATATATATATATATATATATATATATATATATATATATATATATATATATATATATAGTATAGTATGCATGCCATAAATTGTTTCATTAATTTATGACTTAATTGTCTTGATTTAGCGCTTAGGAAGAAAGAGCCCCTCTAGAGTCAATACACACCACAGTGAGCGCAGGTACCTGCTATGTGCGAATGCCGAGTATCGAGCTATTGAGAAAAACTTAGTGAATTTTGCTCTGAGAGGATGATTTTGATTTCATTATTGTTGCACTTAGCTAGCATATAGCACTGTCTTGAAATTTTCTGAAAGATATTATGTTCTGTTTTACTTGAACTTTACATGAGGTAACTGATTTGACCTGAAATTTTCGAACTTGAAAGCATGCCTATTTTCCTTTGTTGAAATAATAAAAATTGAATTATTATTGCCGAGCTCGTCACTACTTTCAGTTCTTTCTTTAATTTGGTTACTTAGTTGGTTGTACCCACGCTACACTTTACACTTCTAGGAGATTCCAAGGTAGCTACCCGGAGCTTCGCAGACCTTGTTTCTCCTTCCCTATCCTTTCCACTTATTGTATTTAGTTTCAGAATATTCTAGACAATATTTTCCAAACTTGTGATGTTTACATGCTCATATACTTAGTGACAACCCGTTGTTGGAGTTTTCGCATTATGTTTTGGAATTTTTATCCTGTTCATGAGAAGTTTTACTATTTAAATTTCTTTAAATCCATTTTCAGTTAAAAGTGTTAGATTTCATTAATAAATGTCGACTTGTCTAGAACCACGTTAGGCTCCATCATGTTAGGTTAGGATTCCGGTCGTGATAAATTAGTATTGGAGCCTAGGTTATACAGGTCTTATGAGTCATGAGCAAGTTTAATAGAGTCTTGCGGATCGATACAAAGATGTCTGCACTAATCTTCGAGAGGATGCCTAACCCTTAGGAAACTTCACATTCTTGTATGATTGCCATACGTTGATAACTAAGCTTATGTTATTCTATTCTCTAATTGATGGTGAGGACACGTGCTACCGTACAGGATGGACAACCACCAATACTATCAGCTAGGACCATGAGAGTCCAAGGTTGCGGTAGGGGTAGAGGTGCATCTCGTGCAATGGATAGAGCAACACCTATATACGTACCATTTGCTCTAGCTCAAGACAGGTAGTCGATACGGTTGAGCAGTGGGTCCAGCTCATGCACTGGCTGTGCCCATTGTTATTCCAGGCCGTCAGGAGGCTTTGGCTTAGATTCTGCCCATGTGTACTAGTCATGCTCATGCGGTCTCAATTTTGACCACAACAGCGACTTCTCAGGCCTAGGGATGTACCTAGACTCCGGCCACCCCTACACAAGAGTAGGTGATGCAGGGATGGCAGACATCAAGGGCACTACCCACCTACCCAGTTACAGCTGCTCAGGCTTAGATGGTTTCTGTTATGACTGATGATGAGCAGAGGAGGCTCGAGAGATTTTGGAGGCTTCACCCTATACCATTTAATGGGGTTGAGTTAGCGGATGACCATGTTTTCTCTGAAAAGTACCAGAAGATTCTTCATACAACATGTTTTCTAGAGACTAGTGGGGTCTTGTTCACTACTTTTCTCTTTCTGGGGCTACCTTCAGATGGTGCGGGGCTTATCTTGGCGTAGACCGGTCGTTATAATACCATTTGCGTGGAAAGAGTTCTCTGTTCTCTTATTGGAGAAGTTCTTGCTGTAGTCTCGCAGGGAGGAGACGTACAGACAATTTGATTAGTTACGTTAGGAGGGCCTGTCTCCGAAGTAGTACAAGATAAGATTTTATTAATTGGCTTGTCACGCAGTTTTGTTTGTTCCCACTAAGGGAGAGGATTAAGAAGTTCATCGAGGGTCTCACATATCGGTTGTGGTTGCTTATGACTAGGGAGAGGGTATCTGGTGCTTATTTTGACTAGGTGGTCATCATTGCTCGGTATATAGACATGGTCTGCGATCAGAAGTGGGGTGAGAGGGAGGCCAAAAGGCCTTGCGGATTGGGTTGTTTAGCGATGTTCCTTTTGTGGGTCAGTTCTACTATGATAGGGGTCGTCTTTAGAGGCATGCTTAGACGACCTGTCCAATTCACCGTGGTGCAGCATCCAGCCATGGTTCATACAGTTCTCATCAGGGTCACTCATCTCTCAGTTCCCTTCCAGCTCGTAGTTCGCCCCGTGCTCTATCGATTCAGTGTTCATCTTTGTCGGGTCTTTCTAGTAGTTATCCTGTTGGTAGGGGCTCCCTTTAGTCCCACCACATTATCAGATCGGGGTTGCTGTGTGTGTGGGGAACTTGGGATGTCCTACTTAGCAAAGCATTCACACTATGACTTCAGTTCCAGTTACTTCACCACCCGTCTAGCCAACTCGGGGTAGAGCTCTGGTAGCTAGGGGACGCCCTAGAGGGGAGGTCGATCAGGCGGCGGCTAGGATCGATTCTATGCTCTTCCTGC
Source organism: Nicotiana benthamiana (assembly GCA_034376525.1). Classification (NCBI taxonomy): domain Eukaryota; kingdom Viridiplantae; phylum Streptophyta; class Magnoliopsida; order Solanales; family Solanaceae; genus Nicotiana; species Nicotiana benthamiana. The sequence continues at coordinate 110,164,551 of CM067336.1, forward strand.
CAGATCTAGTGAGTTGAAAGAATTGAATGAGCACATTCAGATACTCCTTGATAAGGGGTTTGTTTGGCCTAGTGTGTCACCTTGGGGTGCACCGGTTCTGTTTGTGAAGAAGTAGGGTGGTACTATGGGAATATGCATTGATTATGATGATCTGTTTGACCAGCTTCAGGGAGCGAGTGTGTGCTCTATATTTGATTTGAGGTCTGGGTTTCACCAGTTGAAGATTTGAGACTCGGATATTCTAAAGAGAGCATTTAGGACTCGTTATGGTTGTTATGAGTTCCTTGTAATATCGGGCTGACCAATACCCTAGACACATTCATGCATCTGATAAATAACGTATTTCATCCTTATCTCGAGTCGTTTTTCATAGTATTTATTGATGATATCCTGGTCAGGAGCAACATACCCAACATTTGAGGATTATGTTACAGAGGTTGAGGAAGGAGACGCTTTATGCCAAGTTCTCCAAGTGTGAGTTTTGGCTCAGTTCAAAGGCGTTCTTGGGGGACGTGGTGTCCACTGAGGGGTTTCATGTTGATCCGAAAAAGATAAAGGTGGTTTAGAGTTGGCCTTGACCATCCTTAGCTATGGAGATTCAGAGCTTTCTCAGCTTGGCTTGATATTACCAGCACTTCGTGTAGGTTTTCCTGTCTATTGCATCGCCCTTGACCAAATTAACCCAAAAGGGTGCTCCTTTTAGGTGGTCGGAGGAGTGTGATGAGAGCTTTCAAAAGCTCAAGACTGTCTTGACCACAAACCCAGTTCTAGTTTGGTCTTTAGCTTCAGGTTCCTATATAATATATTGAGATGCTTCTCGAATCTGGATTGGGTGTGTCTCTATGTACGAGGGTAGAGAGATTGCTTATGTTTCACGATAGTTGAAGCCAAGTTAGAAGAACTACCCTATTCATGAATTGGAGTTGGCTTTCATTGTTCATGCAATGAGGATTTGGAGGCACTATCTCTATGGTGTGTCTTGTGAGGTATTTACGGTTCATTGGAGCTTCCAGCACTTATTCAAACAGAAGGATCTAAATTTAGGAAGCATAGATGGTTGGAGCTGTTAAAGGACTATAATATTACTATTGTGTATCATCCGGGGAAGGACAATGTGGCGGCCGATGCCTTGATTAGGAAGGCAATGGGTATGGGTAGCTTTTCATTCATTCATATTCGTGAGAGACCGATTGCAGTTTATGTTTAGGCCTTGCACAACTAGTTTATCAAATTAGATGTTTCAGAGCCCACTCTGGTTCTGGCTTGTGCGGTTTCTCGGTCTACCTTATTTGATCGCATCAGAGTGTGCCCAGTTTGAGTTGAGTACAACATTTTACCCTTGGGTGGATGGATAATCTGAGCGGACTTTTCAGATAATAGAGGACATGTTATACACATGTGTCACTGATGTCAGGGTTTCTTGGGTTCAGTTTCTGCCACTCGCAGAGTTCTCCTACAACAATAGCTACTAGTCGAGCATTCAGATTACCCCGTATGAAGGTTTGTATGAGAGGCAGTGTCAATCTCTGGTGGGTTGGTTTGAGTCGGGCGAGGCTAGACTTTTGCGTACTGAATTGGTTCAGGATGCTTTGGAAAAGCTTAAATTGATTAGGAGCGGCTTTACATGGTGCATTCTAGACAGAAGAGCTATGCCGACAGGAAGGACTGTGATATTACTTACATGGTTGGGGAGAAGGTTCACCTGAAGGTTTCCCCCATGAAGGGTGTTATGAGGTTCAGAAAGAAGGTTAAGTTGAGCCCTCGGTTTATTTGGCCGTTTGAGGTGCTTCAAAGGATTGAAGTGGTGGCTTACAAGCTTTCCTTACCACCTAGCTTGTGGAGTGTGCATCTAGTATTTTATGTTTCTATGATCCGGAAGTATGTTGACTATTTCCTCATGTTTTGGATTTTAGCATAGTTGAGTTGGATGGCGATTTGACTTATGATGTGGAGCCAATGGACATTCTGGGTTGGCAAGTTAGAAAGTTCAGGTTAAAGGATATAAATTAAGTGAAGGTGCACTGGAGAGTCGGCCAGTTATGGAGGCTACTTGGGATACCTAGCGAGAGATGCAGAGAAGATAGCCACACCTATTTGAGATTCCACATATGTTTCTAGACCTGTTTGAGGACGAATGTTTGTTTAAGATGGGGAGGAAGTAATGACCCGACCAATATTATTGAGAGTTGTAGCCTCGTTCCCCCATTTACTACTCATTTTGTTCTTTACAGATATCATATGGCTTATTAGGTTAGCCTATTCGGGTCCAGAGGGATTTCGAAATGAATTGAGACACTTAGTCACATAACTAAAAACTTGAGTTGAAATGGTTTACAAGATTTCGAAATGGATTTTTGATGGTTCGTTAGCACTCTTGGGTGATTTTAGACTAAGGAGCATGCCCAAATTGTGATTTCGAGGTTTATAATTGAATTAGGCTTGAAATGGCGATAGTTGAATTTTTGAAAGGTTTGACCGGGGGTTGACTTTCTCATATCGGGATCAGATCCCGATTTTGGAAGTTTGATTAGTCCTATAATGTCATTAGTGACTTGTGTGCAAAATTTGAGGTCAATCGGATACGATTTGATAGTTTTCGACGTCAATTTTAGAAATTTGAATTTCAATAGGCTTGAATATTTGTGTGATTTGAGTTTTGATGTTGCTTGAGGTGATTTGATGGCTCGACTAAGTTTGTATCATATTTTAAGACTTCTTGGTATCTTTGGTTGAGGTCATGGAGGCCTCGAGGCGATGTTGGCTGGTTAACGGATCTATCTAAAATTGAAGTGGACTGGTTGCTGAAGGTGAATTCTGCTGGTGTAATTGCACATGCACAACTTTGTTCGCAGGTCCGAGCTTAAGAGCACAGGTGCAACGATGTTTGGGAAGTATTGTGGTCGCATGTGCGAAGAAATTTCCGCACCTGCGTGGTCGTAGGAGTGGAGTGAGAGGTGCAGAAATGGATGTTTGCGTAGGTGCGATGGGCAATTTTGCACCTCCAGTTGCGCAAATGCGGGGAAGAGGACTACAGAAGCGGAGGCCCAGCTCTAATGGTTCATTAGAGAGCAGAATTTTGGTCGCTTCTACAACACCGCAGCTGAGGTTAAGTGTGTTTAGAAGAGGAAGTGCTATACATAAAGTTAAATTCAAAGGTTCGTGATTTTGGCTTCATTTAAAACATTTTGAGCTCGGAAATAGCGATTTTTGAGAGGATTTTGCGAGGGGATTCTTGAAGTAAGTCCCTTGTGTTCATTTTTGATAATAATATTGTTTCCCATTGATTTTGCCACCTAGTTGGTGTGTGGTTAATGCGTAAATTGGGGTGTGAGCCTAGATATTTTGAGAGTTTTGTTTGGGTATTTAGGTGACGATTGCGTGTCAGATTTTGATAAATTTTGTATGGTTAGACTCATAGTTGAATGGGCTTTCGGGCTTTGTGACTTTTGTTAGATTTCGCAATATGGGCCTAGGGGCCGGATTTGAGTCGATTTTTGATTAATAACTTCATATTGTATATTCGAATTGATTCCTTTAGCTCGTGTTCATTGATCATACATTTTGTGGTTAGCTTCGTGACATTTGGAGGACGATTTGCGAGGCAAAGGTTTGTTGGACTAGTGAGTTGCTCCAATTGAGGTAAGTAGCAGTTCTAAATCTGGTTCTATGTGTATGAAACTATGTAATATATGTCCTTGTGACTGGTTTGGAGGTAACACACATGTTAGGTGATGGGCGTGTAACGTAGAAATGGTGACTTGGTCCATTTACATGGAAACGTGAAGTTGAATAATCTGTTGTAAGTTGTATGCTCTCCATGAGCTATTGAAATCTGACAGCAAATTTAGGTGATGTTTTGGAACTGCAAGGCCCCACAGAGTTTGTGTACTTCTTGAATTATTTTCTAATTGATGTATTGTACTCATTCATAGTTTTACTTGCATATTGTATCTCAGTTTCTTTTGTTTCTTATTGATGCATTCGATCATTTCTATTTGGGCTGATTTTCATGATTTCTAAGAGCCCGTGAGACTTGATAGGTTGGTGACTGGGTTAGGGCCTGAGTGTCGAGTTGTGAACAATACATGTATTTATGTGGATCAGGTTGCACGCTGCACCGAGCCTTAGGGCTGTGTGATTTTGTATGTGTGGTGCATATATATATATATATGTATATGTATGTATATATATATATGTATATGTATATATATATATGTATATGTATATATATATATGTATATGTATATATATATATGTATATGTATATATATATATATATGTATATGTATATATATATAGGCTGCACAACGTAGCGTGTTTCATTTATTTATGCCTTGATATAGAACTTGGCTAAAGGATCCCTTCCAGAGTTTGTTCACACCCCTAGTGAGCGCAGGTAACTACAGAGTGCGGGTTCCGGGTGTTGAGCTATTGAGAAAGACTGAGTGACTCTTGCTTTGAGAGGATGCTTTTGATTTCAGTATTGTTGCACTTAGTTTCCATATAATACTATCATGAAGTTTTTTGAAAGATATAATGTTCTGTTTTACTTGAACTTGACATGAGATAACTGGTTTGACCTAAAATTGTCAAACTTGAAAGTATCCCTATAATTGAAGATCTTGTCACAATATTCAATTAGTTAATTAGTCTAGTTAATTACTGAGTTGGTTGTACTCACGCTTCACCCTGCAATTTGTGTTCAAATTCAGGTGTTTCTGGACATGGTGGGTATTGATTTCATCGTACAGTTGATCTTCTGGAGATTCCAAGGTAGCTTCCCGGCGCTTTTCATACCTTGTTTATCCTTCCCTATCCTTTCCTCTTATTGTATTTTTTTGGGACTATGTTAGACAGCATTTTCCAGACTTGAGATATTTGGATGATCATGTACTCAGGGATACCCTAATGTTGGGTGTTTCCATATTATGCATTGGATTTTCTATCCTGTTCATGAGAAGTTTTACTATTTAAAATGCTTTAAATCCATTTTTTTGTTAAAAGTGTTTGTGTTAATTCGTAAATGTCGGCTTGCCTAATAGCACGTTAGGCGCCATCACGATAGGTTAGGATTTGGATCGTGACAAGCACCACTCACTTATGCAGACCTCCATAGGACTTGGCATCTCCTTTTATCTACTTTCTAGTTTCTTACATGTACTTCTAGAGATAGTGTTATATTTAATTCTTTCAGGCCTTTATTTGTAGTATTCCTAGATCGTATGTGGAACTGTGACACCAGTTCTGGGTAGTCGAGTCTCAAACAGTTGTAATAGGTATTCATGCTCAGATAGCTTATTGTTTTCTTCCGCTTATGTTATATTCTATTTTAATTGTTATTTCTTCGTAATTGTTAAAGAGAATAAAATTGGTAAAAAGGTAGATGGTTCAATAATTGGCTTGCCTAGCTCACATTAGTAGGCGCCATCACCACTCCCGAGGATGGAAAATCTGGATCGTGAGAAGTAATATGAAGTTAAGTCCCAAAATACAAAACACATAACTAGGTGCAGATGTCACATTTGGGATAATCGCAAAAGCGACCCCCGCGAATCATTGCTAAAGTCACATTTGTGACCTATTACGTCGCAAGTGCGACGTGCATTCAACCCAGCTTCCATTGTAAAAGCGACACTTTGCTCGGAAAAGCACACAACCAGCTTTCGCAAAAGCGAATAATTCCTTATAAATGGTCATCCTAAATTGCCCTTAGTTGCAATTGCGACGGAACTTCCGCAAATGCGATGCCCGCATTTGAAACCGACTAATCGAACATGCGTTAAGCTAGAATCATCATATAAAATGCTACCAAAATAGTTTGAAGTCAGTCTCAAACATACATGTGCCCTTGGGGCTCTATACCAAGCATTCACACAAGTCTAAAAATATCACACGAACTTGCTTATGCGATCGAAATATCAAGATAATATTTAGAACCACGATCCGACACCAAAACGCTTGAATTACTAAAAATAGAATTGATTATGACTATCACTTATTCGACATACATCACAGTTAAAATATCTCAATCACATTAACATAAGTTTATAACATGCTTCAAGTCATAATTAAGTCATCTCCGGGGGTGGAAGTAACACAAAATTTGTGTAACTGTACTAGTCCACATCATTTGAGTAAGAGAGCATGTGTACTGTGGTGTGTATGGGCAATTCATCCAATTAGTTCAAGTCCACAAGCCTTTTTGTGGATGAAGTCATGTTACGCACGAGGCATTGCATGCTCTCCTGTAGGCTGCTGGATTGTTGGTTTATGTATTTAATTAATAAATTAAATATTTAAAACAGGATAAATGAGAAATGAAGGGAAATGAAATTTTGAGTGAAATTTGAAGGTTTCCTCTCTTGGCATATGGACATTGTCCCATATTGGAAAAAGGAAGAAATTTTTTATGGGTTTATAAGTAATTGCTCTTCTTCTAGCTCTTAAAGAGTTGAGAAGAAAGCAAGCCTCGCGCCGTCGTCGTCGTTCGTTTTTGGACCAAATTTATTTGTTAATAGTAAAATATTAACAAAAATATGTTATTAAATATTTGTTAATAACAGAATATTAATATTAAATCCAATCCGTTTTTCTGTTTTTGTAACAGAAAATTATGTACCCATCAATTTTCCCTCTTTATTGTTGAGTAAATAGCCATTTATGTAATGACATTTATGCTGTGGCAGTTTTGCAGAAACATCCATTTTGAAGAGTTTCAGCTCTTCAGATTCCAGCCCAAATTTTGTCTAATACAACACTATTTTACTCAGAATTTCACTACGAATTTATGAGTTTTCTCTCCTTCTTCTGCATACTTTTAGCATACAAACAAAGCAAAAAGTAAGTGTAATTTCCTACTGATATTTGTGTTCGCTGAAACACTGGCGTTTGGAATACCACTGCACCAGTGTGTAATTTGTTCTATCATGGGAGGAAATAATCCATAACCTTGGGTGCTAGAAGGAGTTTAAATTCCTTAGGTAGACACTGTGAATTCAGTGGGCTGGAATTGTTTATGATCATTTTATTTTATGTTATTTCTATTTATCATAATTTCTGTTTATATTAATTTATATTTCCATAATTGTTTTACAAATATAATTTACAACATAGGCTATAGCTACATCTCAGCATGGCCATTGCTGGCGACATAAGGTTATCGAGTTAGTTAGGAGATATATAAGTAGATCAAGTCCAAGGGCACGACTTTGATGAAAACGATGACTCAATCAAACCCCAATTTTGGATTTGGTTGGCCATCTGTCAATCCGATTTCAACATCTTTCAAAACCTCTCGACGAATGAGGAACGCCTCACCTACCTTACCGTAACAAGTCATGGTAAGCTCAGAGAGCTTTCAACTATAAATAGGAGATAAGGCTAAGTGACTTTCTCCATCAAAATTTTGATATGTTTGACCTCGCTCGAACAAAGCTACGGCTAAGTGCCT